>JARGCU010000034.1:12479832-13098540 GCA_029227775.1 Morpho helenor | reverse complement strand
ATGCTCTTTTTAAGAAGCACTAGCACTACACTACATCATCACTTCATTACACTAACTGGAAAGATTTTTTCCTTCTCAGTCTTTAAACTATTCCGGTATTATCGAGAAGCTTAATATTACTGAAGTTATTTTTTAATAGTAAAGTCATTCATTGATATTGCTTTCATACCTGTCTCCAAATGCTCCGGTCATGGTGACGAAGGCATACGGCGTCCACGAGCATACGAATAGAAAGAAGATGGTGAAAGCGACCTTCGCGATTCTGATTTCAACACTCTTTCCGGCATCCTCTTTGCCAGCGGCCAGAGATTTTACATTCATCTTTTTCGCTTGCTCTTTCAGCATGCGTTCATGAAGTTGCACCTGTTTTATAATAAATATTTATAATATTAAAGAGAAAGCAATGTATGTATATTCCTTATAGACTCCGAAATGGCGGGACCGATTTTTATGAATTTTTCAGACCATGTTTAGATTGATCCAGCGGATAATCATGTAAAGTTTGGTGGTAATTTTTTTTCCATTTGCTTATATATCAAAAGCTTTTACAGTGTTACCGGGTGGTACCGACGAGTACTGGAGCATCGTAGAGGGTGTTAAAATATGTTGAGGAGAGCGCAGAACCTCTATTAACCCTGGGGATTTTTTCCTTATGGGTGCCTCGTATGTGGCTGATATATGGCATATACTTAATACTTGCAAAATAAACTTTGCTAGAGTTTAGTGGAGAGATGTTTGTATGACTGTGACTCGTCATCTAACCGTTATGATTATGTTTAAGATATATCATAATGAGAACAAAAAAGCTACATTTTTGAAAACTATACATATACATAAAAAAGAAATATATCATTATATACATTTTAACTATAAAATTCCGCGTTATGCTATGCGTATATAGCGAAATAAATCTTGAAATGCTTAAAGTCATTTCAGTTATAATTGATTCCTTTGATGTCAGGAATAAATTAATTTCTAAGCGAAACCCTCACGCTTCGCAAAGACGAAAATCATTTTTCCAGCAGATTTTTATTTGCCTTTGTAAACAGAATCCTTACATTATTAATTAATGTTAGGATTTTAATATTCTTTTATAGACGTATTTAATGTAATATTGATGTTTTGACTCTTGGCTATTATGTCTGGTGGTGAATTCCTATTCCTAAACCTATTTTTTTTAATCAAACCATATTTTTATTCCAAAAACTAGTTCTGTAGGATTCAAATATGAAGCAAATCAGAGTGGGGAATATTTGAACGGAAACCGCTTTCAATGGGAGAATAGAAAGCAATATTCTAGTCACTTAGCTGACCTAGTGTTAACGATTCCTTATATCGTTGCGCATATTTTTATGTAATTTTTAAAAAATCGATATTGTGATAGTGACGGTCTAATAATTAGTTTTCTACTACCAGGCAAAGATTTCCTCTTTCCTAGTAAAATAAGATAAATAAATAGAACCACCACGATTCTTTAATGTGAAGTGGCAGGTTACACCTTAACCAACCGTACTGTAAATTATATTAAGTATTAATATATTTCGCAGCGTTATAAAAAAAATTACAATATTATGTTAGTAGTTCTGCTAATTTTAGAATATATCGATAAAAGCAAAATTTTAACATTTAAAATGTTATATTAAACTCATGTTGAGTGTGAATTAGTTTCTATTATTTAAATAAATAATTTAATATATGTACCAAAAAAAATTTAATATTACAATTTAATTTTTGATTAAATTTACCGTTTATTTCTGTCGAATAAGAAACTTAAATATATTGGTATAAATTTAAAAGGCGTCGAAAAACAACAAAGCTTCTAACTAATATCAAAAATAACAAATAACAGTTTTTTTGGCATATCGAGTTTTGCGCAATTCCATATTGGTTGCGCCAGAATAGGCGAACTCAAAATAAGCACAGATAAACCTCCTGCGAGCTCAGTTGCAAGTTTTTGCTCTTTTTAACCGTTCTTTATCCATCCCGTCAGTTTCTATTCGCTTTTTAAGCACGTTTGATACGTAAGCTTTAGAAATCGGCAAAATTATCTGTTGGTGAAATCGTAAATATTATCAGCATTATGATTTTAATTTAAACTTTAAATGTATATGTATATGAATTAACCTCATTTATCTTATCCCACCAAGTGGGGTCGGCATAACATGTTATAAACATGCTGTCACATGATTTACCTTCGTTTTTACGACAAGCCACCTGCCTGACATCAACTTATCTTAGTCGTATTTTACGACACTTCAGTTAAAAAGAGGGTGGTCTATTCTACTTAACCGGATACCACACGGCGGGTCGACTTACCTTTGTCGCCTTTTACGACACCTCGGTAGGAAATTAGTGTGGTCTATTCTACTCAGCCGAATACCACACGGCGGGTCGACTAACCTTAGTCGCCTTTTACGACACCTCAGTAAGAAATGAGGATGGTCTATTCTATTCAGCCGGATACCACACGGCCTACGTGAATTAACATCATCTGTAAAATATAAACCCAATGACGGTATGTCTAAATTTTATATACCAATTATATAATGTGCATGTCTTTTTTGAGTTTGTATATGTATATTTTTATATTATTTTCTATGGATATAATACTAGCAATAACAAAGTAATTAACCATATACAGTAATTAAACCTAGGATTTTTAAGATTTTTTAAAAACATAGCTTCATGCTTACATAACTAAGCACTAAATATCGCATCAAAATATTGCATCAAGATTATAAGATAAAATAGTCAATTTTTTTCCAGAATAAAGTGTTGGTACTGAAACAAATCTCTTCAGTTTATGATTAATTTTTATGCTCGATTTTCATTATTAGTTTTTGTTATCGACTAAGAGGAGTTAGGAACTCGTTAAGACGCTTAAGGGGTTGAAGTTTTTGAGTGGATTGTAATTGAATAAAGCCACGAACTCAGCGTGCAACAAAATTAATAATGAAATATCCGGAAATACTGACGAGATTGTTTTATTTTAAATCTCAAATATTACATGAGCTTTTTTATATAATTAGGCGTTTTCGGAGGTTCTTGATACATAGGGAAAAAAAACTTTGTTATTTTTGCCATAAAAGGAAATATATAGAATGCTAAATGTAAAGTCAATGTACTACATTAATCCTGCATATATCAGATATGAGAACGGATAGTATAGGATATGTTTTGTTATATCGCGGTTTATAACCAAATATTTTTTTATTAGTTATATATTACATGCGATTTAGATCTTTAATTTTTATACTCAGAGCTTTACTGTATATTACTTTGAATCGTTTGATGATCAGTAAAAGTTGAATAGCAATAATAATATAATTCATATAATATCAAAATAGTGTTAATAAAATAGGTAATGATTATAAAATAATGTAATTTAAGTAGTACCTATATGTTCATAGCTGTTTTAATTAACAGTGTTTAATGATAGGTTTTTGTCTTTTAACTCGATTTCAATGAAGGTTGAAAATTAATTTTAATTACGCCTATTTGTAATCCCTAAAGGGAATTATATAAGTAACGGGTTTCTATTTCTGGCATCATTACTTATAAGCCGCTAGAGACGAAACGAGAAATAAATCCCTAGTAGGTATAACTGAGATAATTTGAAATATTAGTATGATATTTGATAAAGTTAATATGAAAGGTAATACTGCCATTAGCAGTTGCGAAAGCGTTGTCAGTTCGTATCAAAGTACTTTGTGGCAAATGTAAAGTAAGGTTTACCATTAAGAAAGCAGAGTTTTAGAGAGTTTTGCATTTGGTTATTGTCTCAGGTTGTATCTTTAGTCACCTGATGGTTAGTAAAGATACAGTATTAGATAGAAAGTCAGGAATCTGGAAGGAGAAAACTTTACGGTTTCTACACAGAATCATAGTGGAATACTTAATCGTTCGGCGATACCGATTTGCTGTAGGTTAAGTATTCTCGCATCGGATCAAATTGGAGACATTAAATATATAAATAACCGCCGTGTGGTATCCGATTGAGTAGAATAGACCACTCTCTTTTTTAACAAGGTATCATAAAAGAAGACTAAGTTGATGTCAGGCAGGCGGGCGGTCGTATAATACATAGCCAAATCATGTGACAACATGTTGTGCCGACCTAACTTAGAGGGTAGGGGCAGGAAAAGGATGACGTAATATATAAATAAATATATGGTACAAATACACACAAAGTCTCTCGCCTCCAAAATAGACTTGGTTATTGGTGACAGATAACTGGTGAATAGACATATATCAGTTTAAATAAAAAACTTAAATACATCAATACACTCCAGAAAATTACAAATTGTTAATCGAAATTGTTGACCTTTGGCGGGAACCGAACCCTTGACCGCTAACTGAAGGCATGGTCTCTACCTTCTTCGTCAGCGAAAAGTTATTGCTTATATCGGAAAAAGTATCCGGAATCGCCAATAATAAGGGGTCACAAATACAATTGTGTATTGATTGGATTAACCGATGTCGTCAATATTATAAGATATGTATTCCCTATTATATCATAATATCGTGATAGAATTGCAATATAAGTTATATATAAGTGAAATTAATCTTTGTACACAAATGGAAACCATTTATTATTAAGTAACATTTTTCCTTATCCCGGATTACTGAGAAAGGATCTTAAGGGTCCAACGGTACAATCCTTTAAGTTCGGAATATCAGTCAGACTATTTATTAAAAATGGCGTTTTCGTAACATTTGGTATTTCAAGAGGAAAGAATGGAAAGTTTATAAATATCGAATCAAAAATTTGCACTCAAATATGATTATATTATGACTACTGCGTCAATATGGAATGACTTTCGCCATACTTTATTCCAATAAAATCGATACTTATAAGAATTAAAAAATATATTTATCAAGAAAATTCAACAAAATCGTTTTTGCTTATTGAAACACAATTCACAGTGTATATATAAATACATCAAAAAAGTTTTGAAAAAAAAAATAATATAAGATTATATTATTTCATCAAATCTTTCCAAAATTCTTCCAATAGATCTAAGCTTCTATTAGTCTTTTTTAATATATGAAGGTTAACTTAAATAAACTTATATCCACAACGGTATACGGTTTTGCATCTGCAGTTTTGGCATCAATAACTATTAATATTTGTAACTGGGGATAAACATTGGGGCGAATTTTATTGTATTGTTAAAAGTATAACAATCATAATGACTTAAGTATAACAAAAAGTTTAAAGAAACGATATTACATGCTCTTTGGTGGACTGGACTAAATTTCGTATAGGTCAGCTGCGAATTTCACCGCGCAAGGTGACGCGCTACTTTTAAAAGACCAAAGTCCATCCATGGACAACTATAGTTTGAGGAGAAAAATTACTTATTTACTATTCTATCGTATTATAAATTGAAATCAAGTAATACTTACAGCAGCGAATAACTTAGAATAGAAGAAACAGATTAGAACCATTGGTATACAATAACTCCAAACGAATATGCATGCGACGAATAGCCTTGTGTCGGTGTCATCAGTGAAATAGTCGAAGGAACAGGTTGTAAGGAATCCCTCTGCAAGAAAACATTGGTTAAAAAAACAATAGAGTTAAATATGTCCGCCGTATGGTATCCGGCTGAGTAGGATAGGTGGTCTATTCTACCGAGGTGGTACCCTACTTCTTACCGAGGTGTTGTAAAAGGCGAATAAGTTAAGTTGACCCGCCGTGTATTATCCGGCTGATGAGAATAGACCACCCACATTTCTTACCGAGGTGTCGTAAAAGGCGACTAAAGGAAGTTGATGTCAGCCAGAGGCCGGTCGTAAAATACCTAGCCAAATCATGTGAAACCATGTTTATAACACGTTGTGCCGACCTCACTTACAGTGGGATAAGAGCAGGAGGTATGTATGTTCTTTATAGACTCCCAAACGGCTGAACTGATGTTCATTAAATTTAATATAATACTTAGAGCCCAGCGGATGTTTCTGTGAAGTTTGGTGGCGATCGGAGCATTTTTTTAAACTGTTGCATTCTGTTTCGACAGGATTTCGAAACCAGGCACAGTAACGCGTAATCGGAAATCTAGTTAATTATATAATTTTTGTTCCACAATAATACACTAGATTAGTCTAGTACAAACAAACTAAAATACATACAAACAAACTAAAATATATGTCTAAGTAAAGGATTCTTAAGTCTATATAAAGGATTAGTTGTGTAATATAAATATACTAAATTGCTCAATGAAGTATTTCTTTAAGAAGGCGACCATAATGTTCTTTCATCGGATGATCGTAATTTCTTGCACAATTGACGTTCCTAATAAGCCGTTAATCTTGGTTTACACACGCTTGACTTCGTAATTCTTTAGTACTATTTTTTATTACTTGAATATGTGTATTATACTTGTTTTTGTGACTAACGCTAATTGTGTTGTTTACGATTGTATCGCATTAATAATAACATGTTATTGAGGTTGGAGAAGAGTATTGAATTTTATGTGTGCATACATTGTTCTATAAATATTAAAACATTTAAAGTACGATGTATATAAAGTCTTGACACTGTAAAATGTAATTTTACATATACTTATTATTGGTACAAGATATTTCATATCACCAAATCATTAAAGCATCTTAAATCTCATTAAAGAATCATTAAAGCAAAGTTCTTAAAGCATCACTGATTGGAACGGGCGAGCGCAGAAGCATCATCGAATATCCAAAGTGAAGCGTCAGGGAACCGAAGATATTCTGATATTTACGTTTAGTTGACGAGGTTTTTTGGTTTTATTTCATAAAATAATCAATAGATCTAAGATATATCATTGATCATTGATTGGATCTTTATAATATATTTGTAGAGTCTTGAGAATGGTGTGGTGTTTATATTAATTTATTAATCTCTTACAAAAATAAGATAGAGAAAGTTCTAATTCAACTCTGTCAGATTTTTTATTAAATAGCAATTCTGTTAAAAAAATATAAATATCTTGATGCACATAAAAATTGCTATAATTGATTAAAATAATGTAGTTTAATCCGGAAACGCTGTCAATAACATGTTTACAATTACTATGTTTCTAAAGAAACAGACACGAAAGGTTTGTTTTGTTTTTTATTTAAGAGCTTAGTCGTACCCGACTATGTCGCGCTCTGTATAGACCGCTAACAAACACTACTAAATCTTATACTTAATGCTTCTGTTACTTAATAGTTTACATCTTACGCGGTTCTTCATTATCATATTCATACCTTATCATTACGCGGTTTCTGTCACATTCTATTAAAATATGGATAGTTTTCTCTACGACATAACAGATGCTACAATTTGGTGTAGGGACTTTACTCATTAAGTAATCAAATTTATTTAATAGAATTGACCGGCTCGAAAAGTTCTAATTAACGAAATTCAGACCTTGCTGTGAAGGCTTACCTGGCACAAATCGGCCCCATATCCTGGTGGCTGGGAGGATGGTGAACGGCAATGCCCATATCCAGGTAAACAGGATCAATAAGGACGCTTGAACACGGGTCAGTCTTCCATCTAGAGGGCTTGATATTGTCCTGAAAATGTTATGTTCATAGCAAACGAACAGGTGTTTATATTTTTGAAACTTACAAATGTTACTTCTATATATTTATTGTACCCAAGTAAGAAATAACAAACACATTTGTTTATCAAACGATTTTTGTTCTTTTGCGTAGGTAACGTTCTTCTAATACAAAGATAATAAAAACATGTCTGTCTTTTTGTCTCTTATTTTTCTGGGTTAATTGAACAATATTTGGATTAGGTTAATAGTACATGCTCTGGAACGGTTAAACATATTTTGATGGGAGTTAAACTGGAAGATAGAGGAGGTTATGGAGTAACACGTGTAAAACGGAAAAAAAACTCTATGATACTGATTTCTAGGTGGGCGAATCCGCGGACACAGGTAATAAATGAATATATGGGACACTTACACACACAGTCTTCCGTCCCCAAAGTAAGTAACTTAATACTTGTGTTATGCTAGACAGACAACTGGTGAATATATACTTATATATTTTTAAATACATACTTAAACACAAATATACACCCAGGCTCAAAGGCCAAAAAAAACATTTATAGATAATGTTGGCCCTCTGCGGGAATCGAAGCCGCGACCCGCGGAGCTGAAGGCAGGATCACTACCCACAGCGCCACCAGGCCAGTCAAATAGTCAAGGTGGTATCAGGTTATTTTTAATGCATCGCAAAATTAAAAAATAATGTGCCACATGGAATAAAGGAAGTCCATTCATCCTTTGGGTACAAGATAAAAATACATAGTATATTATTAAGCTCACTTATATCTATCATAAGCGATGATCACATTCGTGATAGCGCCCCCAATGCCCGATAGTGATCCAAGCACAGCGTATATATCACAACCGAGTTGGTAACCCAATAGCCTCTGGTGGAAGGAGTTGCTGATGAGCAGTGGCATTTCGAGCATCATCATAAAATCGAACACGGCTAGGTTGATGACGAACATATTACTTGCGCTGCGGAGTGCTTTTGATCTGAAACAAAGTTATTGGATTTAACTGCAGATTAGATGAGCAAATGAAGAAAACAAATCGCGTATATACATTTATCACTTAATTTAACAAATTTATAAATACTAGATTATGTTACGCCGTGTGTTATTCGGCTGAATAGAATAGTACTACCCTCATTTCTTGCCGAGGTGTCGTTAAAGGCGACTAAGGTAAGTTGACCCGCCGTGTGGCATTCGGTTAAGTAGAATAGACCTCCTTCTTTCTTACTGAGGTGTCTTAAGAGGCGACTAAGGTAAGTTGATATTAGGCAGGCGGCTGATCGTAAAATACGTAGCTAAATTATGTGACAACATGTTGTGTCGACCCCATTTAGAGTGGGATGAGGACAGGAAGATGAAATTGACAGGTAAATAAAATACTAAACTTTGTCTAGTTAATTATCGAGAAATTCTTAAAAATTTAAAGAAAAGAAATATTTTAAATTTTTATTGAAACTTTCTCTACTCTCTAGAGATGATCATGGGTTCAGCAATGAGTTTTTCTATTAAAACTAATGTGTCTAATTAATAATTGCAAATTATCTCACCCTTTTCGTTTGACGAAAACATCGTGAGGAAACTTGCATATACATACATAGGGCGGTAGGTCTTAGCTCCAATTCTTCCTTCCAAAAACGGAGAGAGAAGCCTATGCCCGGTGGGATAGTAACAAGCCGCTATAAAATTTATGTATTTATATTAAGAGAAAAGTTTCAACAACGTCTCTTTTATGCAATAATGTAAATAGCAATTTTGTGCAATGATTAGAGGATATCGAGTTCCTTCCAAGCAAGACGAACAATAAAATAAAGGACTGTAAAGCTCTGTTTGATTATTATTCAAAATTTCTTTCAAGTTACTGTTGTTGGAAAGTTGTAATGCTTTCTGTTTTACATTGCTGAAATACATAGTATATTTTTATGAGAAAATACTCGTTAAAATGCTAGATAAACGTCAATTGTATTCACCCACTAAAATATTTTTATATAGTTCATAAAAAATTATGGACTGCTACGAAAAATAACAGACAATGTTAAATACAGTGAAAAAAAAGAATAAGGCAAATGTTATGCAAAAGTTTTTATGAAAATGTTTAAAAAACATATATATTACGGTATTAAGAAATTATTATTACATAAAATCAACATAGCTATAACGTATAAAAATAATGTGTTTTAAGAATGCAAGTTAATGAAAAAATCATAATTTTTACATTAATTTTTAAGATAGGAGAGGTAAAGTTATAAAAGTATGTACAAGATTCAACAATTCCAATAAAGTCTAACTTGCGCTGCAAATCTGCGTAGTAGAGTAGTATTATAAAAGTTTTTAAATGGCATCAAGACTTATAGTTTGTGGTGATATCGTGTGAATCTTTTTTTTTGTTCTCTTACTGTTATGAATATCTTATAAGGTCATTAATTTTTGTATTAATATAAATGTAATAGAAAGTCTAACTATTTGTGTGAGGATAAGGGCGAGATGATAGTAATAGTAGTATATATATGGGACACTTACAGACACGGTCATCCATCCTCTAAGTAAATTACCTAATACTTGTCTTATGGGTGAGAGACAACTGGTAAATATAAACATACATAATTTTAAATATATACTTAAATACAAATATACAACCAATCTCAAAGAACCCACATATTATTTATAGAAAATGTTACCCCTCGGCGGGAATCGAACCAACGACCCGTGGAGCTGAAGGCAGGATCACTACCCACTACGCCAACGGGCCAGTCAAATGGTGAGAGTAAGTTTTGTGATTGATATAGATTTTCCCCAAACTCAAAAACAAATAAATACTCTTTGTTCCTTACCCACCCAATACAATACAAAACAGTGTAGATAAATAGAATAGGAATAAAAATATACCCGAAGAACACCAGAAACGTTTTTCGAACTTAAAGCGGAGGCTCCCAACTTTTCCTGTAACACTTGCTTAAGATATACAACGATGTGTGAAATAGTATTAAATATTAGTATGGATGTGACTTAGTTTAAAGTATTTTATATTTCATCGATTTACCGTTTAAAAATATTTTATGTATATTAATGTAAAAAATGGAATAATTTGACTAAAAATTGCCGTAATATTTTTCATAAATTTATAATTAATAAAATAACGCCAGGATTGCGATATGAATTTATTGCATATACGTTTATTAAAAAGAGTGGAAAAATTGTTATTTTAAGTTAATTAACATTAACATTATACAACATTTCTTTGCAACAAAATAATAAACTAAAACTTGAAAAAGGTATTGTTGCCAAATAACCGTAATGCAAGAATCACAAAAGTGTATTCTGGATTGTTATTAATACACGTGTTAACAAAAGTCACATAGAATAGTATCATTAACTTAATACTTTTAAAAAGCATTTATTCAGGTATTTAAAATATATAATATTAGAACTCAACATTCTACGTTTTGGAATAGTTAGATGACTCATCTAAAAATCATTTTATGTAGACTTTTTAGTAGTTCTGTGACCAAACTCAAGGCGCGACCCGATTGCATTTACAAACTTAATTAAATCACTGTTGAGTGACTGGCAGTTAGCACTCGATCGCTGAATCATTCCATTTCACTAATCCGCGAGGTAAAAATTCGTTTTGAAACTAATTTAAAATATAATATAGTATAAATGGTCGTCAAATTATTATTTTTTATTACTGAGCAACATTATGGGATAATATGCAACATATATTGTATATTATTTGCTTAGAATTTTTTCTATATGAACAAAAAATTGCTATTAAAAAAATTATATTTGGAGTTTTCCCAATAGTTTATATAAAAATCATTTCACAAATAATATATATCTTAAAGTAAATCTGTAGTTATTTAGTTTAGGTTTATTAATATAAAATAAAAAATATAAGTATAATATGTAATTATACCTATTACCCATTTAATATACGTTAGAGCCCTGATAAAGGACAAAAGTCTACTTAGCGAATTAAAATCTCGACATCATAATTAACTTCATAACCGCAACGTTTGCAAAAAGCTGTTTCAGTCTTAGCATGAAACTCGTAAAATTTTAAATATGTATGTATGAAAAGTTATTTTTTTTATAGTATGAATATATGCACTTCTACAAATAAATAAACTTACGTGCTAAATATCCATATAACGATGCCGTTCCCTGATAATGAAGCCAGCATCAGCATGGTGTAAATAAGCGCCAAGCCATAGTGCCAGTATTTGCTGACCGCTGGAAAGTTCCGCCAATGTTCGTGGACCAGATCCTGATGTTCTTCAGGGATGTTCCAACCGAGCATGTGTTCTACCACTTCATTTGATACCCTTGAAGAGAAAACGATGAACAAATTAAAATCTAAGGAATTAAAAGTAGTGTTACCTAATGACTGTTAGCTACGGTCGAAAGCTCTACCAGAAAATGAGCATGAGTTATTCATTTAAAGTGCATGAGAATTTATTTAATTTACATTACATTTTGGAGATATAAAAATAAAAAAAACAAAGAAAATAAAAACCTTTATTTATCAAAGCCTTAGTAGATATTGCCTTGTAAATACTTTATTAATTAAATTTCCATATTAATTATTTATAACTATGCAAGATTCCTTTGTGAAAAATAGAATTAATCTAATAATTAATGATTTAGAAATCTTTTGTAGTCATTTAAGGTTAAAAACCATTAGGGACTCCATAAATGAATTTATAAGACTATTGACTATTGTACTAATACATTATATTGTATTATATTTTATTTAATAAAAAAAGAACTCGAAAGAGTTCAATTGCCAGAGCTCACAAGCCAAGATCGACGAATTTGGCGCAAAAGAGCGAGAAAACCCGACCCTATACAAATGGATAAATAAGAAGAAATAGACTACATAGTAAATTAAAAAACACAATACTAACATTTTTAATGGCCATGCCACGGGGCCGATGTCATCTGTGTAATTCGTCGCCATTTTGTGCACTTTTACAACAAAACGGTTAGAGATATCCGGAGTATGTTAAAACTATTTTTGCATTGGAAAAACTGAAAATTTTTAATAGATGACTTGTTGTATGACGAAGTGAGTAGTCCGACGTAGTCAGTCGCTTCTCACTTGTGTCTTCTACGGTACGAGGTGCTGGTTTTATATCGTTCTGGGGTGCGTGCCGCTTAATTCCTTAATTGAATAAAATAGTAAAGCTTCCAGTTTATTTGGTCAACTGTATTACATGTTTAGTATTCTTAGTGAAGAGTAATTCTTTTTAATTTGATTGTTTTTATAGAATTTACCTGCGACATAACAAGGTAAGGAAAACACACGTATTATTTAATTACAAATCTTTTTTTTTATTATATTTTTTAAAATTTATTATAATGTTTCCATGTATTATTATAACATAAATTATGTTTTCTTATAATAGAACGTACTTAATAAGATCATCATCATCATCATCAAGCATGTTATTTCCATTGGAATCATATAATAAAATATATTCCTATCTTTAATTTCTAAAAATAACATTACAGAATTGCATGGGTAATCTTTGTTCTATCAGATACAGATTTAGAACTTGTATGTATATTGTTAATTTTTAAAATGAAAAAATATATTTTTTAAATAAATATTAAATCATATTATTTTCACAATTGACGCCGTGTGGTATCCGGCTGAATAGAATAGTACCACCCTCATTTCTTACCGAGGTATAGTAAAGACTAAAGTAAGTCAACCCGCCGTGTGGTATCCGGATGAGTAGAATAGACCACCCTCATTTCTTACTGAGGTGTCTTAAAAGGCGACTAAGGTAAGTCGACCCACCGTGTGGTGTATGGCTGAGTAGAATAGACCACCCTCTTTCTTACCGAGGTATCGTAAAATACGACTGAGTTAAGTTGACGTCAGGCAGGCGGCCGGTCGCAACAACGCAGCCAAATCAAGCGACAGCATGTTTATAACATGTTGTGCCGACCCCGCTTAGAGTGGGATAAGGGCAGGAAGATGCATGATTATTTTCACAATTGAAGTTATATTGCAGATATATTATATTTTAAAATAATATTGTTACAATAAAATGTTTGTCACTCCTGAATCACGTGGTTTTGTTCATATAAATTCCACTGTCAGGTAGATGAAAAAAAATGATAAACCTTTATTATAAATGGCGTTTTACAATCTCCTGCTATTCATGCTGCATTCAGATACCACACGGCGTCGAAAAATATGTTAATTATTATCTGAAAAATGGTCACTTAATATGTTGAACGACCATATTTTTAAACTAAGCCCAATAGTCAACAAGCGCATTACGCTCGCTACGAGATTGCGGCCGGGACCCAGTTTGGGATACCACAGCAATCCGCGTCCTCAGACGTGCTCCGAATACTGTTCTCGTTTTATGTAGCTTGTTTTTACTTACAACGTACCTAATAATCACTATATCTGTCGTTACAAGTTACTTAATTGGTTACTGAAATGCACAATATATTAAAACCTCTCGGTAAGCGCAGGCTTTGAAATAAATAGTGTAGGAAATGATTAATCATGAATACATCATTCTCATGCCCTTATTCCACTCTAAGTGGGGTCGGCACAACATGTTCTTACATGATTTGTGATGATATTCTTTCTTTTGAATATCGTTATAAAATTTTAATAAGCGTTCACAAAATAACTTTAAACAAAGAAAAAAATATTTAACATGAAAAAAAAAATTATATATTATATCATCATCTCACTGCCCTTATCCCACTCTAAGTGGGGTCAGCACAACATGTTATAAACATGTTATAACATGATACATATTTTACGACCGGACGCCTACTTCACATCAACTTACCTAAGTCGCCTTTTAGACCTCGGGAAGAAATGAGGGTGGTCTATTCAAGTCAGCAGGATATCACACCGTGAGTAAACTTACCTTAGTCGCCTTTTAATCATGAAGATTATTTTCTGTATATGTTAGTACAAAATAAAGCGAACAATATTTACGAGAGGTAGACATTTATAAAATGAATACAAATAACAATGTCTGAAAGAGATTTTTGACATATAGGTACATTATAATACGAAAAAAAAAGGAATGTATATTACACACTGTACGCAGAAGGAACTCAAGATTATGGTTTTAGTCTTACAAATGTACAAAATAAAGTTAAACAATATCTGCTACGGCGTAGCAAGTTCTACATAAACTTACGTAGATATCGCTCAAAGCCAATTCTATAGTTTCGTGTAAGCCAGACATAAGAGTAAATTCTAATATTAATTTATTTCTCATTACATGTTTTAAATTCAAATTTAGAAGCATAATAATCACACATTATATCGCTTTGTGGATTTAGTGAATGAACCATTGTAAAGCGTCTTTTATTTATATTTTTTGTTATAGAGCGAAATTATTCTACTTGTGTCACAATGATCATCGTCCGACAAACTGGCTGGCGCCTTATCGTATAAAGTGTTTACCCGTGACTCTCTAGAGAATGTTAATTCAGGTTTATTAAGCAATATCGCATTCTTTGCCCTTTCTGTTCCCATGCGAATAGCAGTGATTATTCCGTTTCATCGTTTGTAGATTAATTTTCAAGATTCCTTGTAAATAATTTCTTCTTACAACTTATTTTATACGAAAAATTAGTCAATACTGACTGTCGTAAATGTTTCTAATTTATGAGATTACACTAGTACTGAAGCTGTGGTAGCCCAGCGGTAGCACCGTGTGACTCTTTTGAGGAGATCACGGGTTCGAACCCGGGCAGAAACCAATGAGTTTTCTGTTAAAAACTTATGCGTCTAATTGATAATTGTAATTTATCACACGCTTTTCGGTGAAGGAAAACATCGTGAGGAAACCTGCATATCTCTAGAGAATTTTGGATATAAGTGTAACTTACCATTCCGCACTGGAGCAGCGTGGTAGGTCTTAGCTCCAATCCTTCTCTCCAAAAACGGAGAGAAAAGGCCTATTCTCAGCAATAAGTTAGTAACAGGCCGCAACTTACTTACTTTAACTAATACAGGATAGGCGAAACTTAGTGCACCAACGTGCCATTATTTCTAAACCAATGTTTATTGAGGTCATAGACGTGCCATTAATGTATTTACGATTATTAGAACATATAACCAAATGTATATAATGTAAATATAAATATAAATAATTAAATAAAATAAATAAAAAAATAAAAATAACCCGAGTTCACTTTACAAAAACTACCTACTTTACTTTTTTCTTTTAGTGCCTTATGAGTTCGTGATTTTGACGTTGTCAAAATATTTTGTCACGTGCCATTATACGTGCCATTGGTTCGCTATCCCTGCACTAGGAGAACAGGCCACGCATTGCTGTAGCTCAGTATTTTTTTGATTTCTCTTCTCCTAATATTTCGTAATAGAAACATTTTAAATAAAAATAAAATTTCCATTTCATGTCATTTCACTAATGACATTCAAATTGAGGTTCACCTTGGTAGTGAAATAGGGTAACTTTCGCAATTCCGTCTGGAGTACAAAACCAGGCCATGACCTCAGTATATTAGCTTTCCTTTATGTATAGACGACAAACTGTAAATTACTTGCAAACTTATGTTTACTATGCAGTGTTATATCATATTAATTTAATCCTCGACTAAAACATAAAAGGAAATTAAACGTGCAATTGAAAATTAGATCATTTTTAAAAGAAAGAAAAAGAAAAAAAACAAATTATATAATTTAAAATGTCTCCGTTTTTTCATCTTTTTTTTCTGTTAACCATAAGGCTGATTTCTCACAACTTTGAAAAACATTTCTCATAGGCTACGTATAAGACGTTGTCATTGATATTGTATCGATAAATACAAGTAAATTATTGCGACAAGGAATAAATACTACGAATAATGTCTAAAGTTTATTGAACATTATAAAGTTCAATATTTAAGCGTTTCTAACTATAATTAGAATTTCATGTGTAATATACGACGCAAATCTTTGCAGTATTAACTTATTTTGCGTTAGTTTGTAGTATTTTATTGTAGTGTATATACCTATAAGCTATAATCGAAAACTATTAGAAAGAGCATAATATTATCATTATACATTTACCTTTTTTATTTATATTGAATATATATATGCTCTGCAAGCTCTACTTGCCGAGTTCGTATCAACTTATGTGTATAAAATACACTCAAATATATATATTTTTTTTGCTATTCCCGAAAGAAAAGCTAATATTATTGTTAACTATTTGTTGGCCTTGTATATAAGTTTCAATACTACTAAATTGCATCAAAATTGCTCCAGCCGATTAACCGTGAAAGTGTAATCGCATTTATAATATAAGTGTGGATTATAATTCATATCAGTTTTAGATATGCACTGAATTACGTTATATGGTGTATGATTATATTTGTAACTGATGCTTTTTATGATCCATAAACCCAATGTAACACGTGTTGTACTCTATTGGCGTGTAGTGCCCAAAAGCAATTATCTACACCACTTGGCACACAATATACGAGCGATGGAAATTTATTTTATCTTATGATATATTGCAATTACTATTATTATATTATACATGGGTTGTAAGATCTATATTATTGTTATTATTATCCGAATATATAATACAATTCAAATTTCGGAAAATCTTCTATCGATTTTCATAAAATTTAGTGTGCAGGGTGTTTCAGGGGCGATATATCAACCTAGCTAGGTTCCATTTTTAGAAGACGTCTTTTTATCAGTATTTTCAGGCAATGTAAAACTGCTACAATATCATTACAATACAAAGGTTAATTTCATCAGCATACGGTTATAATAAGACCACAGTCCAGTCTAGTAATTTTTCCCCTTTTTTCTTTTGTTAGAAAAGTATATAGAAATATTTAAAAAAAACTATATAAATAAAAAAAAATATATGAAGGACTGTTTTGTCGTATCTACTTCGTATATAAGTATATTTTATAAAAAAAATCTGTTCAAAACTCGGTCTTTAAGGTACATTTTAATAAACAGCCAAAATTTTGATAATCGAAATTTGTTTTAAATATATCTTACTTTACAGTATTAGTAACAATGTTGTTAAAAATAGGTCATGATTTTGAAACAAAGCAGTAGCAGAGCTAATGAAAAAATTCTCTGAGAATTGTAAGTCGTAAAATAAAGGCGCCTTTGAAAAAGATGTCCCATTCATTAAAATGAAATGTACGAACTACAATGGCGCTTAAAAAACTGCTATTCCTTATGCTCAGTACAGTACGGTGGGCGGTGTAGCGAACTTGTCATTTTGCTTTTCATTAAAAGGTTTTACTTTGATTTCGAACTCTACCGTATGCATTTGAATTCGCATTACGATCTTCACATGTTATTATCATATGGCCAGCATGAAAACGTTACCTTGGCATTTACCTCTATAATATTTATTAATCGTTTTAAATTTAAATATATGAGTATGTAGAAAAGTCCGCCATCTGGTACCCGGCTGAGTAAAATAGAGCTTCCTCATTTCTTACCGAGGTGTGTTAAAAGGCGACAAGGTAAGTTGAAGTTGTGGTATTCGGCTGAGTAGAATAGACAACCCGCATTTCTTACCAAAGTTTTGTTAAAGGTGACTAAGGTTGACTCGCCATATGATATCCGGCTGACTAAAATAGACCACTATTTCTTACCGTGGTATCGCATAAGGTGACTGAAGTAAGTTGACATCAAGCAAGCGGCCGGTCGTAAAATATCTAACCAATCATGTAACAACATATAACATATTAAAGAAACATTTGGTTGGTTGGCACTAACGTTAAATACTAATTAATAGATTACTTAAATTTATATAAACTTTTTCTTTTTCTCTGTATTACCCGTATTCTCTTTCTTCTTCACTTCTTGTCCTTTTCCTTCTGTTACTCAAAAGTTGACTGGAAGAGATCCCTTTTAGGGATAAGTCCGCCTTTATATATGTGCTTTTTTCTTTTTCTTTCTCTTTTCTAACTATATGTATAAAAATAAATAAATAAGATAAAATAAACGTCAGTTTATTTAGGTATATTTACTCATGCCTTTGTGATTTGTGTAGCATATTTATAGGTTTTGTATTTCGCCAAAATTTTTACAAAGCTTGTCTTGTCAAACTTATAATGTGAATGGGACCATATATAATACTGTTAGGATTCAAAGTAGGTTTTATAAAAAGAGAACAAAATGAATACATTTGTAACCAAACAAACAAAAACAAAATGGCTGACGTGAACAGATCGACTAACAGAGCTTTCGCACGCGAGTACCTATCGTAAAGGAGACCTCTGTTCTTGACCTGACCACGTTTATACTCCTGGATGAGAGAGAATTATAAAGTGTTGCTAGCAACAATAAATTAAAACACTGATTAAAAATGTTACTGTCTACAATACACTATAATATGAGTAGGACAGTTCAGACGTCATTTACATTATAAGAATGAAAAGTAAGATAAAACATGGCCTAGTTTTTACATTAAAATATTCTACTTTCAAATAGTGAGGTATAAGAGCTAAAATTAACGGAAAGCCGAGGTATCCATTAGATTTGCAAACAATGGGTTATAATAAGCGAAATAATTCACCGCTTTTTTTGCGTCTTTTAATAGTCGAATTAAATCGTGGAGAACTTTAATCACTCATGTTTCAGTAAACAAATAACAGGTATGTACAAACGATAAGACTGATGAATCCTTATGTTAAGATTTTATAATATTTTTGTTTACAGAAACACAAATCCGGACTTCTTGACCGGTCTTGTGTTCGTTTGCTATGAACATTATTATCATAATGATCATTCTTCTGCGTAGACTACAGTTCAAAGAAAACATACCTTAACTCTTCATTTATTTCAATATTTGGCTGGCCCATTGGCGCAGGTGACAGTGTACCCGCCTTCAGGTCGAATCGCAAGTTCGATTCTCACCTAGAGCCAACAGTTTTCAAAAACAATTTCTTAAACTTTGAGTCCCGTTTTTCAAAAACAATTTGATAGTTCTCTGAGTATGTATTTATTTATGTTATGTATATTGATATATACTTGCAAGTCATCTGTCATCCATAACATAAGAATTAAGTTACTTACTTTGGGGTACGGACAACCGTGTGTGTAATTGTCCCATATATTTATTAATATAATATCAAAACTCACATAGATTCAATGCTCCGTTTCGGACGTGAAAAAAACCTTTCGCCTTTATAGTATTATTATAGATGTAAAACGTAACTCTTAACATACTCGTATTTTTCCTGTATAATATTTTTATTTGAATAATGCTGTATATTCTGAATGTTTTTGCGACTAACATATAACGTGAAGCTATTACTCTGTAAGGCACAACTTTATGTCAAAGAGTTATTGAAATCTGTTTCCGTCTCTTTATTAGAAATACGTAGTGAGGTAACAATAGTGATATGCAATATATTCCGATCACCCTTTCCTTTCGAAGTTGCCTGTTCATTAGCTGACATTCACATAAAAAGGGAGCGAAGGAATTCATAACTATTCTGCAAATACAATGCAAGAGGGTGGTGAACCGTAAAACCGCGATCCATTTACAAATTGCTCAGACGCTTATATAGAAATTTATTAGAATTCTGCCAGTTGTATAGGTTTCAATGATCATTGTATTAGTATTGAAGTATTGTATTAAGGTTTTTTCTTTTCCAGAACACTCTTTTCTTATTTAGATCAATCTCAATCTCAATATTTGTACCCGTGAATACATTTAGGTACGGATGATGCTAAAAATATATCCATAACAAAAGATAATTCGATCATGACCCTAGAGTGGCCATGGAATCAAAGCGCTTGAAAATTCTTATTTGTTTAACATCTCGGTTAAATGCTTTTTCAAGTGACCAGAGGGCTGGCTCCTTTTTTGTAGAAAGAATCAGCTTAGCGATTCAACACGGAAATTCTGCCAGCATTCTTGGGAGCATTCCACTTGGGCATGATTTAAAAATAAATAACAAGGAAGTAACATTTATATTACTATCTTCGTATTCATTTATTTCGCGAATCTGTGATACAACTGTTTGAATCAAAGGGATGAAAATAATGAGAAAAGAAAACTATTACAGCTAAATGAATTACACTAGCAATTTGTCACTAGCAAACGTTTGTGGTTGTCGGCATCGAGACACACTAAACATTTCTAGTGGATGAATGCGACCTCGACTGTTTGAGGAACCATTTTAATGACGTGGTGTTTTGCCAATGCGTGTTTTCATAGTTCCATATGGTGTAGTGTCAATTTTAACTTCAAATATATAATATAGGCTGTACCTGCTACTTCCAGTCAACTTAAAAGTTAAATTTGTATAAATATCTATGCATTTCTGAATTAATATAACATATGAAACACCATCAAATATGTATAACTTATTATATTGTAATATGTACATATTTGATGTCTTATATTTTTCATGTTCCTAGCTTCAAACGTGTCAACTTTCTTCAATATTGCTCTTGCAGATAAACCTTAACAGCTAACCGTGAAATAGACTATCGCTTTTTAATTTTATTATGGATTTATTTAATAGTAGATTATAAAAAAACTAATTTTATTATTACTTATACTATGGAATCTTGAAAACTACCTACAGTCAATTTCTATAAATTATTTGATATTTATTATCCGAGATTTTTATTTCTATTCAAAAGCATGGTCACAATAAACAATCTTGAACTAATATTTAAATAAGAAACTATTTAGAGTTTTAACAAACGGTATAAACTTGAAAATCGCCTACAGCGAAATTCCGCAAGTTCTTAAACTTATAATGACATTTAGATTTTCTTCTCGTCGGGTCGGGAGGCGGCCGTCCTTCGGGGAAACGGGGCCGCGACGCTCGCGAAATTATCGAAGAATATTCCTGGATTTCCATCCATTTGACATGTAATTTAGTAGGACTTCGCTTCCGAATGATTCGAGGGTGTTATTGTCTGATGTATAATGTTATTAGGAATCCTCACGCCCTTTTATACCTTGGATTGAGCGGGCGTCATTAGATTCGATATTTAATTTGAATGTTTTATCGATAAAAGCTTTCTCAGGAGCGGTGCGGAATTTTTTTCATTAGGCAAATTGTGCGCGTAAATCTTGAAAAACGTGGTCGATAATGAGCGTTAGGGGCCGTGCTCTGAATCCTGAATTATGTTACTTGAAGTGTATGTTATTGTGAAAGTTGTAATTACTAGGGCACACCTAAAAGCGTTCTCGTCTGCGCCGCTTCTGACATGAGGGGTGGGGTATCCTGTTTGTCAAACAGTAGTGATATACGTTACCGCACATATTGTTGTTGAGCGATATTTACACCCTTCCGACCAAGACGACTTCAGGAATATGAGTCACATGAAATATTAATGGTACTATTGTCTGTCTGGGAACATTACATTAAAATTTTATTTCGATTTTTGCGTGAGAATGCGATATTATAATAATGTGCATTATATAAAAGTTAAAGTTACATATAACAATTTTTATCACGTTTTACGGCAAATATCATTTCGGATATTTTGCTCTTATTTATTAATTTGTTATTTTTGAAATATCATTTAATCTATAATTACGTACGGTCTGATTTTGTGATAGAGCTCAAATCTTTTATTAAATAAACTTCTTTATATAATGTATATTTATGTAAGTCTCTTGACAGGTTCTACAGATACGAAAAAAGGGAGGTACTAATTAATTTAATCAGTAAACAATTATCAGCAATGGAAGGGCTAAAAAAATCAGAGTGAAACTAAAATACCATTTAAATAGCTAAGAGGTGCGATATACTGACAGGGTAGTAAAGGCAAATTATTATTTCTTTCTTCCAATTATTGTTTCTTTAAATATTAATATTAGCAAGTGGATTCTAATGGTTAGATTTTATAATAATATCGTTTAAAAAAACCTTTTATTGCTTCGCTATAAATTGTTTCACGTAGGTTGTTATCTGGTAGAGATATCTGTCTAGTGATAAGTTGCCCTTTGAACATCTTTTTTAATTATAAAAATTTTCTTATTTTGTTTCACCACGAAACATACATAATAACTTTACATATATAATAATGTATAAATAAACTTCAGTGTTAATTAATTTTGATATAGAACGTAATATGCAAAATTTATTATTATTACTGGTTGTTAAGTAGTGTTTAAATTCAGATTAACAATTATCTTAGAGCATACAAATTAAGTTGATAAATTTCGTAATAAGCATGTACGTTGCTTTAATATCTTTATACGTGCCGAATTTGTCTAGCTCATAGTATTTATTTATCAAGCAGGTGAGCTCTTGCACGTTCATTAAGTAGCTCGCTATTCATTAGCGTTTGCTGAAATTAAATTATTACAACGTTGCTTTTATGATACATTGTAAAAGCTTTAAGATATATAGCTTGTTCTTTGTATTCTATTATGGTTCTCGTCTATGATAGTTACATAAACATTTCTAAATACTTACCTTATTTACTTATATATATCGAGTAATAATATTCGATTTATATAAGTAAATAAGTGATGTAAACGATAATGATAGTAAAAAAACATTTCTAAATACTTACCTTAAATCTTAGATATTTTTTAATAAATCAAGACCGGAGATTGTATGTTAGAATTGGAAGGGCTATTTATAGATTAACTATACGTGTGTATGTTAAAAAATTTAAAATCCGTAAAAGAGCTACTGTACCAGCTTTTGTTGAGTCACGAAAGAAAAATGGAGATGGATAGAGCATATAGCTTGATGATCAAGATAGATATTGGTGTTCCAAAATATTAGAATGGATTTGTCATGTGTCAAAGTACAGAAAGGTCTCTCCTATACTAAAACATCGTTTTAGTGATATTTTACAAGCGCGATTTTATAGGAGACGCTTGTCAGTTCCAGATAGATGGTCAATCTATAATACAAACCAGTTCATTCATTTCGCCAAATTGAGAAAAGGGATTCACTGTACCTACCAGTACCTTTTACAAATCTTGCAATATTCCTAAAAAGAAGGTAGATTTTTATTTGCAACGACCTCTGAAGTTTGATAATTATTTAATTATTTTTTGCTAATCAAGTAATTTAGGATAACATGCCATGCCTATATAATATATAGCAATTGTTACGGACTTAAATTTTAAAAGGCCAGTACGCCTTTACGGCAGTACTAGCTTACCATGAAAGGAAATTAAATACACATTACATTTAATCATAAATCATACCCTCTACCTCAAGAAATCCTCGGTCTTCAGTCACCGGGTAAAATAATTCTGTAACCAATATATATGTATAGTTAAATAGAAGGAATTAAGAATATAGAGTTACAATATATCCTAACAATGCTTATCATATTTTTATTACTAAGATCAATAATATCAACAATGGTTACGGATTATAACTTTTAATAACCTATAATAATATAATCGGTAAACTCCATTTCCAATCTCTGATATATAAAGTACTCGTAGGTGTATAAATAATATTAAGCTTTCAAAATGCAATATAAGCCTATTACTTAAAGTATTAAGTTATTATAATATTTAATAGCGTTATTATGTATCGGCAATTGCGTGCGGTTTTAGTTACTAGGTTATAATAAATGGGCTTCTTTATTAAAGACTTTGTCGACTCTAAGTAGCACATTGTCAACGGTTTAAATCGTTTTAAGGTATGGATTTTTTGGAAGTATAGCTACTATACTGCGTCCATCATATTATCAGTCTTTTGACAGCTCACGCTCATTAAGTTTTGTATTGCTTACGTACAAATATCATACAAATAATATTTGTACTTTATGGATGGGTACCGCCCACTTAGTGATGTCACACATAATGGGTTACTACGATTATGCCACAGATTAAAAATAATCGGTAGAAATCGATGTTACGAGTATTAAAAGACATTTAATAACATTATATAAAGTTTTACTTTCTTCTTAGTTAATACATGAATACAAATAAAACAATCAGGATATTTTAATTTATTTTATTAGCACGAGTCGTCGGAATGATAATCAACACTAGACTCCTCCGATGAGGAGTCTTCAGTAGCAGTTATTATTAGCTCTTGTGTAGATAATATATTATCAAACGCAATATCACGTTCCCAATCAGAGAATATTACTCTTTTAGTTCTTTCCACCACACTTGCCCAGTTCTCGGCCGTTACGTGGGTGCAAGCATTTTTTAGCAATTGCAACATTTTATTCGCTGTGAATGGGGGGCTTGTATTGCATCTCGCAGCATGCCCTTTTACTTGTGCCCATATAAGTTCTATTGCGTTGTACTGGCAGTGGTATGGAGGAATCCGAAGAACAGTATGGCCATATTCTGCTGCCATTTCATTGATTACATAGCGTTTTGCTCTCTTTTTGGTTTTTAATATTTTTATTAATTCAACTTTTAACATTGAGTCGTCCACATTTTCTCCATTGTCCCGAAGCCAATTAATTATTTCATGCTTTTTATTAGCCTGTGTTGGCATTTTGTCAATTTGACGGGAGTGGTAGGGCGCATTATCAATAAAAATTATTGATGGTTCTTCCAATGAAATGAGCATTTTTTTGAACCACTCTTCATACACATTTGCATTCATCTCTTCGTGGTAGTCATTTGATTTCTTCGATTTAAATGCCAACAGTGCGTCTTGTACAAATCCTTTTGCTGTACCTGCATGGCAAATGATTAGGCGCTCACCTTTTCCCATTGGTACTGAGGTCATCAGCAGTATCATCAGTCCAGAAACGAGATAGTGTGTGGTTAGCGTTGAGCCATGTTTCATCCGTGAAAACAATATTTGCCCAATCTTGTATTTTCTTTGCCTCTCTTAAAAAATCACAACGTGCTATAGCTATATCTGTGCGTTCCATTAATAATTTTCTTTTATTTAACTTTTTATATGAAAAGCCAATTGTGTTCAAAACTTTGACCAAAGAAGATTTTTCACCATGAAATAGACCACTTCTTTTCAAAGAAACAATAAGTTTTCTCAAAGTTGGAATTTCTTTTCTCAAGTAGTAATCTAGTTTACGTAGGTTATCATTAATCGAATTACTTAGGTACGTAATTCGATTAATGATAGTAGGTACTATAATCGGAATGGTATCGCATACGAGAATCTTTAGGACATCACTATCGTCAATCTGTCAAAAGATGGTTAATATAATGGACAGTGTATAGTTGTGGCATCAGACACTAATTCGGAAATCGAAGAACAAAATATGGTCGTTAAATTTTAAATTTAAAACGCACTGTCCGTTAACTTTAGATTCAGCTTAGATTCAGAAATTACTATACTCGAATTTGGTCAAGAATACAAAGAAATATCAGTTTTTTCTTGTCTGTCAGTGTTTAATTACACCATATAACAAACTATTAAAAATTGTCTTTAAAATTGAAAAATACAAATATTTAATTGTATTTCCCCTTATCTAAGATACAAAATTATTAAGAAAAGTAAACACAAACGTCTATTTTGTTACAATATCTAAAACATGCATCACTTTGGTTGAACGTGTCTGGATTGTTCGATCATACTTGTTATGGAATTGCGAATCAATTCCTCAGCGCATCGAACATTTGAGTAGAGTATACCTAACCGAACTTACGTTTAAAATAATCTAAAGTACATCAGCAATACTATACATAGCTGGTTATGTAAAAAGATAGAACTTGCAGTAGCGTTATAAATATTCAATGGTTATTGAAATGCAAAATGTATCGTTTTCAAATACAGCAAAGGAGTATGTTGCGAATGTGTCGGGAATAAATGCCAATAGTGAGCGGGATTGATAATGTGAAAAGGATGAACCCGTCATAACTTACAATGATCACATTAATATATTGTATTCAGTAGTATTTGGCTGACCTGGTGTTAAATGAGCAATCAGACCACTATGCTTGTAATTCTTTATATACCTATATTTACACCATTTATTTATTTTTAAATTATACTTGAAAATGTCTATAAAGGAACACATATACTTTGAAAATCTAACGAAAATAATATGAACAATGTTTTTTTTAACATTCAATAATTTAGTAAAAAACTATTTCTTAGATTGTTACTAAAAATATTTTATTAAGTTATATAATATTGTATTCTATCAGTGTATTCTATCTTGCTCTTATTATACAAGTACCTACGTAACGTACGATACGTAAAAATATTGGCAGCGTTTCCGCGTAGAATCTCTAAGTTGAATTTTTATGTGAAAAAGAGCTTGCCTCGTGACAAGGCTAGCTGTTTTCTCCTGAGGTAATTAACCGTGGTACTAGAACGAATAAGATTTTTTCAACTTTGATTCTATGATCCAAATATCTCAAGTGCAAAGGGCACTAATCTATACTAATATACAAACCTGAAGAGTTTGTATGTTTGAACGCGCTGATCTCAAGAACTACTGGATCGATTTGAAAAATTATTTGAGCCCATTTATCGATGAATAGGAGAGCAGCAGCAATAAAAAATATTACGAAAAATGTAAAATTTAAAGCTTTCCTTGCGTGCCCCAAGTAAACCGCGAAGCCGCTCGCACAGCTGGTATGATATAAATTCCCAAAGAGAGATGGACAACTGTTCCGCTTGCCAGATACGGCAATTTCTGCTGCATCTCCAGGTCCCAACGCCGATTCCTTGTAAAGGGACGTCAGCGCAATGTTAAAGTATCTTGTGTCCCATATTAGAACCCATCTCCATTCCCAAGGAATCGGCGTGGAAAAAATCCAATCCCTTGCCAACATCCAACCCTAAACGTGAAGGCTCTAGAAAATCAGGAATTTTGATGGTGACAAGAGGTCTTTTGATGGTTAAAAGAACCATGACCAACCTTGCCAGAGCTTCTCCTATTAATTAGTTAGTACAATTTTTAGTCATATTTGACCGTATTGACCATAGCATAAAGTCATGACTGTTACTATTTTATATAGCGAACTAGCGGATGCTTTATAGGCGAAGGGAAATATGTAAGACATTAGACATCTGAAATTTATGTTCTCTAACGCTGGTAGCTGTAAGAGAGCGTCCGGCATTTATCATATGATTTTTTTATAGCTATATCACTACATATTATAAAACAAAGTCCATATTTCCGTATGTACGCATAAAACTTTAAAACTACGCAACCGATTTTGATGCGGTTTTTTTTAATAGATAGAGTGATTCAAAAGGAAGGTTTGTACGTATAATAACATTCAATACGAAGTAGAGAAATACTGTAATTTTTGAGGTTTCTGTAAATAATTACATTTTTTTCCGCTTACATTGCAAACGCAGGCTAAACCCTACGAGATTTATCAAAATGATGTACTAAGTATTTGTACACCTTAAAAAGGTCTACAGAAAAGTCCGCGATGGTATATGTCTATCTCTTATGGATAACCCACAATAGCAGTTTTTTTCATTTACTTTTTACGAAAAATGATGCCTTATGTTCAAAGCAATTTTTATACAATACAGCATTAATCCTTATCCAATTGAGTACCTTAAATAAATTGTTGATTTAATATAGATCAATATTGCCGTTTACAGCATGTAATTTAAGTGAACATTTTCGGAGATATTACAGATTTAAAATCCCGCGAGGAGGCCGCGCTTCGACCTATAAGCACTTCGAATTTAGCAGCGACCGGAGGCGCAATGTTTGTATAAAAGTAATTATTTACGACATCACATTAGAAACCTCAAAAATTACAGTATTTTACTACTCCATATTGAATGTTATTATACATATAAACCTTCCCCTTGAATCACTCTATCTATTAAAAAAACCGCATCAAAGTGTAGGATATAAGGGACAAACAAAGAATGTGACTTTGTTTTATACTATGTAGTGATAATCCTTATAGCATGATTCAGTATTCACGCGCGATGGCTTATTATTAGCGTATTTCATGTATAACTTTGGTGTTTCTATACCGATTTCAATGATTCTTTTTTTATACAATGGTTAATACTATTCACTTTTTTATTTAGGGATGACTGAGAGTGATATAAATGTAGGAGTAGACAAATACAACCAGAAAGCTTCGAACTGCTAAGCTATCGGGAGTTACACGTGTTATTGTGAGTCAACAATAAAAGATAGACATATGCTGTCGTGGGATAGTTTTTATATAATTTTAAGGAGAACATTTCCGTCATACATGATTTCTGTGTAGCTTTAACCATCAAGGTAGCACACGCGACGGAAGCTTAAAAAATGGAGTAACTTCTCCCGTTTTCCCAACATTTCCCTTCACTGCTCTGCTCCTATTGATTGCAGCGTGATGAAAAGTATATTATAACCAGCCCAGGAGTATGAAAAAAAATTGTACCGAGTTTCGTTAAAATCCGTCGAGTAGTTTTTGTTTCTATAACGGTTATACAGACAGACAGACAGACAGACAAAAATTTTACTGATTGCATTTTTGGCATCAGTATCGATCCCTAATCACCCCCTGATAGTTATTTTGGAAATATATTCCAGTTACAGAATTGACCTTTCTACAGATTTATTATAAGTATAGAAGATGATAAAAAAGCTATGAATGTTGTATGTAAAGACATTGTCTAATCAATTGTAAATAAATAATATCACTACATAGTATAAAACAAAGTCGCATTCTCTGTCTGTCCCTATGTCCGTATATCCCTATGTATGCTTCAATCTTTAAAACTACACAACAGATTTTGATGCGGTTTTTTTAATAGATAGAGTGATTCTAGAGGAAGGTTTTTACGTATAATAAAATTCAATACATAGTAGAGAAATACTGTAATTTTTGAGGTTTCTGTAAATAATTACATTTTTTTCCGCTTACATTGCAAACGCAGGCTTAACCCTACAAGATTTATCAAAATGATGTTTCAAGTATTTGTACACCTTGAAAAGGTCTACAGAAAAGTCCGCGATGGTATATGTCTATCTCTTATGAATAACCCACAATAGCATTTTTTGTCATTTACTTTTTACGAAAAATAATGCCTTATTTTTGAAGCAATTTTTATACACTACAGCATTAATCCTTATCCAATTAAGTAAATTGTTGATTTAATATAGATCAATATCGCCGTTTACAGCATGTAATTTAAGTGAACATTTTCGGAGATATTACAGATTTAAAATACCATGCGGAGGCCGCGCTTCACCCTATAGCACTTCGAATCCAGCATCCACATATCGTTCTTTCCAGAGTTTGTTTAACGACAAGGAAGCTGTGAATGTTGTATATAAAGACATTCTGTAATTAATTGTAAAAATTAAATACATACGGAAAATGTAAAAGTAAATAAGTAAAAATGTACTATATGAATTTAGATATTCCAAAGATAGCAGGAAATCTTCTTGGTATAGGGAAAGGAAATTGTTTTTCTCCAAATTTAACGCTTGCGGGCCACGGGCAGTAATGAATAAATCAAAACTACTGGATCGGTTTTAATCATTTTTTTACACTGAATGACATGGGATATATATTTTATACCCGTGCGAAGCAGGGGCAGGCCGCTATATGTAACAAAAACTAGCTTTAAATCGCTGACAGGTATTTCATGGGTAGCTCTCTATAAAAGTCTTTACGCTAAGTGGTTTAGTAACTAATTGGTATCAGGATTAAGGGAAGCGTCGACATAAACCTTGGATTAAGAGATTACTGAGGATTCCGTCAAATGTTTTCAAATCGTTTCGTTTTCATTGATCGACGAATCAATGCGAATCGGAGGTCGTTCACTCTTTATATCTCAAATATTATCTTTTATCTCAAAGGTGTAGATAACAGTAGGGAACTGATATCGAAATAAATAAATTAAAAAAACAGGAGATTGAAATTCGTCAAATTAACTAGAAAACTGTCTGTCTTTCACCTGACTGTGAATTTCGGTACCGTTTATTTGAAATATAATTAATTTTTTTACATTAAAATATTTTTTTATTTTAAAATAAATGTTTTGTGTTTGTGCATTATTAAAAACAGAACGTTCATATTATAAAATTATTTATAGTGTTGATTAATTTAAATATAGCAGGAAAATTTATTTTATAATTCGATGATTCGTGAAATTAATGTTCTTTCTGATAATTAACTAAGTCGATAGCTTTAATTGTTATGAAAATGGATGAATCAAGTTTTGTGGAGCTATCTATTAATAATTTTGTCATTTAGCTTTCCCTAACGTCTCTAGAGCGAGTAGAGCCGTTGTTGCGATTGTTATAGCTAAAATCTGATAATAATAATTAAAATTTGTGAGATTTAGTCCTTTAATGCAGAAGCGACCCGTTCCTTGTTATTAAAATTAAAAGCCTGTAAAAAATAACAAGATTTGGTAGACTCTGAGGGAATTCCGGGAATATGGTGATAAAGTTGAAATGGGTAGAGTTTTTAATAAATCCTAAAGTTCTCCAGATACAATAATAGTAACATTCATCATTATCCCCCTCCATGTTGTGTATATAATCTCATGTTGTATGATACAACACAGGCTGAAACACGCACTAACAAGTAACCACATGTCACTTCATGTCCACTCTCACCAAGGGCTCTCGTGTTACTAACGTGGTGCATCATGAGACCGTGTATGTTTCTTTGTACATCATTATTAGTGTAAGTAAGTGTGAGTATGTTTATGTATTAAATATAATATGTGTCTTGTATATAAATATACAAAGTAAGTTACACATCTCATCCCGCATATACTATAGTATTGTTACACTAGTTAAGGTGCATTATGAATAAATCATTTGTACAACAACACAACATGTTACAAAAATGTTGTTATATGATTTGGCTACGTATTTTACGACCAGCCGCTTGCCTGACGTCAACTTACCTTAGTCGTATTTTACGACTCCTCGGTAAGAAAGAGGGTGGTCCATTTTACTCTACCGGATATCACACGGTTACCACATTACCTTAGTCGCCTTTTACGACACTTTGATAAGAAATGAGGGTGGTCTATTCTATTCAGCCGGATACCACACGGCGTATTAATAATAATATAATAACATTCAACCCACTAATAATTTATTACATCATGTTTGAAATATAAACTAGTAAAGGTGCATTATCAATAAATAATTTATGCCTAAGGCAATAACTATAACAACGATATTTTTGGTTCACTCTTATTCAATAAATCAGAAGCAATTGTCTCAAAAGTTAACCAACAAAAGTTAAAAAAGTTTACTCTTTTACATCTTGTAACATAACAGACAAGCGCAATACGACACTATATGTAGTCGGATACATAAACGAAATCTATACGTTCAATTATGAATTTAATAGCAATAAGTATTTTATGATCGACGTTTATTCATTCAATATATTATAGTACCAAATTAATTTTATCGTGGTTTCTTGATCGGCGTCTTGTCAAGCCGTAAGAAAATTAAATCCCTCTTAGAAGTTGAAATTAATATTGATTTTTCCAAGACCTTGTCTTAATATATCTAAATAAGGATTCTTTTAGAGATTTTCATCAGTGCTTTCACAAACAGACGACTTTAATTAGAGTATTTTGTTCTCCGTTTCCTCTCAGACGCTTCTTGTGATGAGATTGAATTGCTAAATATAGAAAATTATTAAAAGGTTTTATTAGTCTATTCTTTAATATGTTTCTATTATATGTAATTCTTACTTAATTTTATTATAGTACCAGCTTCTGCAACTACCTCCATATTAAAAAAAACATATGGTTGTTTATGGTTGAAGTTTTATTTCTTCTTCTATCAGAAGAAGAAATAAAAAAATTAGACGTTTACATTTATAATTCTACTAGTAGAACCAGTGTATGCAAACAGTGTATTTAATTGAAATTTTGAACATAAAATTAGTTATAGCGAGTTAACCATAAGAGATAGAGATATGCTGTCACGGACTTTTTCGTAGAATTTTTGTAGATCAACAAGTCTCTGGTACATTTTTTTAGTGTATCTCTGTTGTATTACGCAGCGCACGCGACTTAAGCGCCTAGTAGGCGAGTGTTATTGCAAGCGCGCGACCTCCTTGGCACAATTTACATAAAACCTTAATGTACTATTAACGTAAACCTTCTGGAAGAATTGCACTAGCTTTTAGTAAAAATTGTAACAAAATCCGATTAGGAGATTTTGACAAAATCGATCGCATACAGATAGACCGCTTTTGGGGACTTCGTTTTATAATGTGTACAGATTATGATAACTGATGATTTGTCCAAAAAGTCAAGTGTATTGTTATGTTTGTTTTCTATTGTTACTCTAGAAGGCAATAAAATGACATATTGAACTTTCAGGTTCTCTACTGCGAACAGCACAAAGCGCAATCACGTAGCTGCTGATGCGGGTGATACATCATCTGCATGATGAAACTTAACCTTTTCTGGTGAAACTCTCGCTCGTGATACAGTTGTTCTGCAATGGAAAAAGCTTGTATGTAAATATATTAGTTTACTGTATAGTTAATAACAAATTACCAAAATATGTAAAACTGTGTGTTTTATTGCTTCACGTAATCAAAAGTAAGTAATGAACAGATAAATTGAAATAGATATCGATTTAAATAACATAAAAAGGATTACATGAGCATTACAATGGATTTCCAATCTTTCACTTCTTTTTTTCTCATCAACATCGACATCAACTCCTATAACTCTTCTCCGCAGACAACTCCCCAGATAAAAACATGTTTTCGATAAGAAATTAGAATAACTAATCTAATTTCCTAAATTGGAATACCAATCAGAAATATAAATTTATATCCACGGATTCAAAATAAACCCAATCTCTTCGTACAACTTAATACATCACTTTATTTAAACTGCGTTGTAAAGTCTTCAAGACAAGATGATTTTAAATCCTATTACATAAATAATCTTATCAAATATTATAATTGTAGATACGACATAAACGCAGATATAATATAATAGTATGATGTGTGTATAAAAAATCAGCCATTCATAAAAGATACGGCCATAAATATAGTAGTTTAAAATACAAGGAATTCGTATGATAGTGAAATACAGAGCGCAGGCAATATCGACTGAGAGGGCTTCAAATGCAATTATGAGGCAGTGTTACGTCCCTCGGGGACAACAGCGTCCGTCTGAAGCACATATGCTATGAACGTATGTGCATATTATGTTCATACTCGTTACATTTACTATTTTAAATAGATAGGATTTATAATTTCGCCGTGTGATATCCAGCTGAATAGAATAGTACCGCCCTCATTTCTTACAGAGGTGTCGTAAAAGGCGACTAAGGTAAGTCGACCCGCCGTGTGGTATCCGGCTGAGTAGAATAGACCAACCTCATTTCTTACTGAGGTGTCGTCAAAGGTGACTAAGGTAAGTTGACCCACCGTGTGGTATCCGGTTTAGTAGAATAGACCACCCTCTTTCTTACCGAGGTGTCCTAAAATACGACAGAGGTAAGTTGACGTCAGGCAGGCGGCCGGTCGTAAAAACGCAGCCAAATTACAGCATGTTTATAACATGTTGTGCCGACCCCACTTAGAGTGGGATAAGGGCAGGAAGATGATGAGGATTTATAAAACTCTCAATTACTGAATGATACTGGCGTTCCGGGAACGAACGCTGGGTATAAAGCGAAAAATGTCTAAAATAAGTACTGGATACTGGATAAGTACCTCAGACAATGAACTCATAACATTACTTTACGTTTTTTGTGAAAGATACGGTTTCGTTTTTAGACACTTTCTCTGGCCAGGCTAACGAATTGGTAATTTTGTAATCGAATTAGGGATAATGTGACTTTTACAGTGACGGTATGTTACTATCCCACTGATAGGCATAGCCCTCCTCGCTCCTTATTTGAAGAGAAGTGTAAACCTATGCTGCTCTAATGTGTATTGATAGGTTACACATAATCCCAATATTCTCCAGCAATATGCAGGTTTTCCTCCACCGAAAAGCATATGATAAATTGCAAATATCAATTAGACACAAGTGTTTTAATATAAAAACTCACTGGTCACAGTTAAGTTTTTTATTTTATTTTATAAGCAATCCAATAATTGTGTGGACTTTTATCAATATAGGATATTCGATTTATAATTTCAACGATATTTCGTTTTCTTTTTTCTGATTAGATATCTAAGACAATATTTATGGACTGCATTAGAAAAATTTAATTTGGCTTGTCACTTTAATTTCATTTAATATATACTATATGAATTCCAATAAATGAATCCCATGAATTTTATAATAAGCGGATACATCATTTGAACAGATAAGTGTAATTCTAGGATTCAGTAAAATATAATAACACGGATACCAAATTGACATCAATACAAATCACAAAACATGTCTATTTAAAACAAAATATTCTGTTATCAAACAACTATCTTAAACAGAGTTACAAATTAAGTAAACGTTTGATAAACATCAATGAAATATGATGGTAGAGTATGGACATCTAAAATTTCGGTGTATTCGATGGTAGAGCATGAACGCAATATTGCCGGAAAGGACTTGAAATGCAATTATGTAGCGCTGTTGCGTCAATCTAGCTTGGGGTTTGTTACCGTAGTTTGATGTATTCAAGTATATGTACTTGAATACATCAGTAGTTACAACTTCTGTACGCAATCCATTCATTCATTCATTCATTCATGTTAATCGTTCGCAAGGGATTTATGGTTTGGATTTATTAATGGCTGCGCAATGTCATGCAAATTTCCGAATGGGGACAATATTTAATTAATATCAAATTTCCAATCGATATATTCAATGTATTTATTCCCTACTGCTTTCATTTGCACCAACTTAGGCTTTTAAATATCTTTAATAATGATAGGTGTTTTTCCCCCATTCGTTAAAGAAAACGTGTTTTTCCTATTTTTTATGTTACCGCGGTGTACAAGCTTGAATTATGCCAAATAAATCAATATTAGTCTAGCGGATTAGCGGTGGAACTGTTACAGACAGACAGGCAGGCAGACTGACTTTCACGTCTATAATATTACTATAGATACGACTTATTAAATAATTTGGAAAATTTAACATATATTCACGTATATAATTTTTATTAATTTTCAGAGTAAGTCGTTCCATTGCTGATTTTAGACCCAACAAAACGAACAGCAGAGTTATCGCATTAGTGAAGTATGAACATGACATCCCGAATATCAGAAAATTGTATTCTACCAGGACTATAGTTAGGTTGTAAATGACAAGTTTTCTTAATTCTAGTGCATAATTTAAGAGCTCGTCATGAGAACTTGTCAATAAAAATGTATTTCCATTTCACATTTCCTTATGAACTCTTTACAATGTTATTTCTATTATTTCAGCTTCATCAGCTATATCCTTGAAGAGAAGGATTATAGCTTTTAGCCCGCTTATAAATTCCCGAGACAGTATGCAGGTTACATCTCGATGTATATATTCACCGCAAAGCTTAACATGATTTGTAAATATCAATATCAAGCGTATAAACTTTATAAGAAATCTAATAGGTGATCTAATCTGCTCAGTATTTAAAGCAACATATTGTTATAAGGCTCAAGCGATCTCAGCGTTCAGCCATAAGGTGGTCTATCAAAGTAAACAATGATCTAATTCGATAATTTATAAAATGGCCGGAGATCAAATAAACTTTAAACTGACGACGGCTGAGATAATAGAGGTAGCGGTGTGGGACAAATGTTCGACAGCCAATTATCATATTAGGGCACAAGGTTGGATCGAATATAATATTATACAAAGTGGCATTATATTATATGAAAAAAAGCAAAGCGGGAATTGCTTTTTATTATTTACTAGCTAAACTGGCAAACATTTTGCCATATAAATTATTGCTGCTCGTCGTCTATTCATCTTAGCATGATGTTATATAGCCTCGATCCTCGATAGATGTACTATCTTACACTCAAAGAATTTTTCAAATCGATCCAGTAGTTTTGAGATTAGCGCGTTCAAAAATCGAACTGTTCGTTTGAACTTTTCAGCTTTATATATTAAAAATAGATAATAGATTTGAGATCTTTATGTCATTGATTACATGTAATGGTTTATAGAAAATATGAAACGCTCATCTTATAGTCTCAATCAAAAGACTTTTGAGCCGTTTTGATATCACCATGTATCTACAAAGATGGATTCCATTGTCATTAAGTTGAAAACGATTCATTTGAACTTAATTATACATAACTATAATGCAAATGTTAAGTAAATCATCATACATAGCGCTTAGAACAAAATTATGGAACGAATATAACCTAAGAGAGTATGGGGGAGCAATCGTAGCCAGTATTGTAATAGAATTTAAGTGAATCTTATGTAAATAATATCGAGATATGTTTTATCTCAATGGTAATATAATGCTACGTTATAATACTGTATATTACAAACTTAAGACTAAGACTAATTGAGCGTCTGTCAACATTATAATTTTATTAATATTAAGCAAAATAACGCTGCCAGCATTCTTGGGACCATTCCACATGGGTATGATTTGTATAGTCCTAGCGTGTAAGTAATTTAAGATAGATATAACTTGTACATTGTTATAAACTAAATAAAAAAAAATATTGCTGTTAAGCATTATAAAAGCAAAATAAGTATATAACACGTACCATCTTCAAAAGTGCATCTAATACTTTTAATTATATCTTTACAATCCACAATATGTACAAAGTTTCAAGACGTTTTTCAAATGTTTATTGATATTACCTTATTATTGTTGGAGTTTAATTATTTAAGTACGTTTCTGTAAACCTAATATTTCAAATATTAGGTTACAGAAACGTTCGTTAAAAATCGTATTTTCGATTTTCGTTTTGAACATGTTTGTACATGAAATGTCATAATGTTAAAATTGAGTTGTTAAGTTATAGAAAATATATAGTCATGGTAAGACATTAAAATTAATATATAAAATATTTTCAAGCGTTTTAGCGACCCTATACAAGATATTGTAAACTGTTAAAAGTATAATTGGACACTCACACACACGGTCGTCCGTCCCCAAAGTAAGTAACTTAATATTTGTGTTATGGGTGACAGACAACTGGTGAATATATATTTATATATTTTTAAATACAAATATACACCCAGGCTCAAAGGCCAACAAATTCATTTATAGAAAATGTTAGCCCTCGGCGTGAATCGAACCCGCGACCCGCGGAGCTGAAGGCAGGGTCACTACCCACTGCTCCAACGGGTCAGTCAAAAAATATACCATCTTATCATGTTTCTATAAAAAAAAAACAGTATGACGAATATAAATTACTATGTAAGAAGAAGAACAAAGTAATATGTTTGTTTAAAGGAATACCGCGTAAACACTGCGTAAACTTGTGGATAAAAGGTACAAAGAGTCCGGTTGACCCACCCTTGCTTTTGTTTACAACGAAAACAGTTCAATATGGTGTAATGGTTATAGTTAGGGTTGATACCTGTGCATATTTCCCGGGGGCACTATAAACGATGGGAGAAAGCGTGGATTCATCCCAACGAATGCATTTCAAGAGCGCAGTGTAATCAAACACCATGCTTTTGGGGGAAAGTTTACGCCTGTAGGGTGCAGTTATTCTGTTGAAACTGGATATTTGGAAATTATGAATTTATAGCCAAGGTAATGTATGTCATAAGTAAGTAAGAATTTCACATATAGAATTTAGAGTTGAGCGCAAATTTTACAAATCCATTTAACTGAGAATGGATAACTGAGAAAAATTATAACATTTATAATCTTAGACTTTTGTTATAAGTATTTATATTAAGCAAATAGTTTTTAACATACATTAAAAATAACATTGTTTTGCGTTAATTTGCACGTTGCAATGCATAATTTTGCTTTGGGTCTAATAATCATGATCCGGTTCCGGGGCGATACGGTTGACGAAGTCATTGTGAATATGTGCAGTGCAAGTTAGTTGTGGTTTGGATGGTGGTTATACCAACATGTATAAGGTATAGAAAAAGAAGGGTAAGTACACCACGATAAATAAGCATTACATAAATTTCTTAAAGTGCCAGCTATAGTAATATTACTTTTAAACTATGGATTTTGCAAAGTGAAGCCTAATTCTATAATTTAATTCTTATAATTTTGTATACTGCTAATATTGATTTAATGTTCAATTATTAACTTCGTATTTTTAATTTAATTTTCTTTTATCATATTCATTAACTTATAATTAATTTGTTTGCGGTTACAGCAAAGCTAGGGAAAACCACAGCATAGCAAAATGATAGCCTATTAAGGCAGTATCTACACAGAGGACGTTGACTTAAAAAAGATATTACAGTCTTTCTCTGTTACACATATATCTATACTCTTCCGTTAATCGAAATCAAAGCTCGTCGGGATTCAAGCGTAGTGAAGTTGTCCCGGTTGCCAACTCAGTGAAGTGAATCGCAAATCAAGATGCGTTCCGAATGTGTATAATGAAGGAAGTGCCTGAAAAAAGCTCAATAGATTTTGTTACGATAAACACTGAAACATGAATTAATTAGCTATTGAAAAGATTTAAAAATATAATTGTTATATAATAGTATTCATATTGTAATTTTTTTACTATATTCAGATTCGTCTCTTTATGAATGACAGCTTTCAAATACGAAACTCATAGTAGGGCGACAAGCGTTTTGAACAAGTTATTTGAAACTTCGCAATCACGTAAGTGCGGAACGTACCTGCATATGGCGGACGCTCAGTTTGTGTTTATGTCAATAAGAGACTGATTTTCGTTTTCGCGGGTGACCATTAATTAAAATCTGTAAAAGATTATGTGGAAGTGGTACCAGTGAATTGTGTTTTTTTTCGTGATAATGTTTTACGTCACTGGACTTAAGAGCAACTCCATATCTTCAGTGGACTTATAAGGGTCTGTATTTTGTATGTTTCTGTATATATTTACGACATTTCTGAAAGTTTAATACAGTTGAGAGTTTGGGATGGAATACGATTCGTAAAATGTAGTATTGGTGTATAAATATATACGTTCACGTAACATTATAATTAAGATAAATTGGTTTATACTATGACCCTATTCTCGTAGGTTATCAAAACCAGATGATAGCTTTTTGCAACTTATAGAACTCGTTCGTCAAAGTCCACCAAAAAGTTCTAGTCAGATCAACAATTTAGAAAAAATTAAATTATATAAAATAAAATTGTCTTTGACTGTTTTGTATTATTGACTTAAGGCAGAGGAACTATAATGTAAATATTTAAAATAAATTGTTTTAAAAATTATGTTATGATTAATTTCAAAAAATATTATTGTATATTACATATGATGATAGCCAGTAATAAATTTCCGTTCTAGTAAAGACATATACTTGATAAGAAAATAATGTGCCTAATTTTTTAATATTTATTATTGTTTATGTCCATTCTCAACAAAAATTCAGATTAAGAATCATTAGATTGTAGGTATATCTTCATGTCCAAATTGAATGTATGGTAATGAAAACAAACTGATATTTTTTTATTTATACTAGGAGTTGAGAGCATTGGTATGTTTATGATTGGACACATGTGCACCATCTATTTATCCTGTGATTCATGAGCCACATGTGGCTAGCAATTTATAACTATCTACTTTTTCTGTATGGTATGTCTTTGATAAATAGTAAACATTAACAATTGTTGATATTTAAAAGGAAATGATGCATTCAAAACCTAATCTTTTGAATTAAGAATTTGGCTATTTATAGATTTTAAATTATTAAATGAAATAAACATGTTCCATAATTAAAAAATTAAACATACATAGTTATTATTGGCTTCCTTTTTTTCATGGAATGATCTTTTTTTAAAATTTAATGTGAGAATATAAATGCATTTTTTGTTTATTTATTTTTAATGACACTAATGACAACTGCTACATACTATTAAAGACATATTCTTATTACTCTCAATACATATTCTTATTACTCTTATTTACAAATTTTTATTACTTAAAATAATATTTTGTAACTGAGCTGATTTTCGTTATAACGAATAATGTTCCTGACTCCTGAGTAAGAAAAACTTACTGATAATTAACAATGATAACATGTTTTCATAACATTGCTTGTTTGTATATGGATTGATAAGATTATTTAATTTATACTGTTATAAATGTTATGATATGAATGTGAAATATATCAGTATATTAATGCTGTGTGGTGGATACCACTAAATAGAATAGTACTACCATCATTTCTTACCGAGGTGTCGTAAAAGGTGACTAAGGTAAGTCAACCCGCTGTGTGGTACCCGGCTAAGGGCAGGAGGATGATGATGATCAGTATATTAACATGCTTCCGATAGTTATAAAATATCCTAGGCTGTACAATTATTTATAATGATCTTCTGCGAATTATTTGATGAATTATAAATCTCTTTGAAATCACAGATTTATGATAAGCGCTATAATCTTTAACAATGCCTTTGAGCAGTTCCCTGTGATGTCTTTAAGGTTGTCTATCTGTCTAGTGTTTTACCTCTACATTATTGGGATATATTTTACACACCTTGGGATATATCTTAATAGAGCAACATAGTGGTGATATTTGCTATGGAATTAGTTGGGGGAATGGAAAGTGATACCACTCTATCCGAAGAATGATGTTAAATGATCTACATTTATAATATAGAACATGTAACTTTATTCTTCGGACAGGGTGATTTGGTCTTTATTCATTCATCTCTTATGCTAAAATCTACTCAGGTTAAAGATTAATTTAAAACAGAGATAAAGGTATAATATTTATACTAGCTAACACCACGATGCTCTAAAACAGTTAGGTAAGTTACACATATCCCTAGGATTCTGTAAACATATGCAGGTTTCCTGACCATGTTTTCCTTTACTGAAACGCATGTAAAAAATTGCATTATCAATTAGACAAGTTAGATACGTTTTAACAGGAAAATGCATGTGTCTACCCAGGATATGAACCTGTGATGATAAGCTTCAATGACATCAAAATTCGTCAATATCGCTTTAAAGGATTAGCCGTGAAAGCGTAACAGATAGATAGACAGACAGATATACTTTCGTATTTATAATATTAGTATTGATATGTAAAAAGTAAAGTAAAGTAGCAGCCTATTACTCTTCCACTGCTGGGAATAGGCCTCTTCTCTCTGATTTTGGAGAAAAGGATTGGAGCTAAGATCACACTGCTCCAATGCGGATTGGTAGGTTACACATACCTCCAGAATTCTCTAGAGATATGCAGGTTTCCTCACGATATTTTCCTTCACCGAAAAGCGTGTGATAAATTGCAATTATCAATTAGACATAAGTTTTAACAGAAAACTCATTAGTGTCTTCTCGGGTTCGAACCCGTGACCTCCTCGAAAGATTCGCACGGTGTTACCGCTATCACAGCTCTTAATTGATATGTGGTAGAAATAAATTTTGATTGTCAACGTTTGTCATGTCAATGTAAAAATTACTATAGTTATCATGTTACGTGTGGTGACTTGTCTTGCATGTAAAAAGTATGTGAACGTTGCTTGATTCATACACTTAGCATTACATAGATTCCCTTAACAAAACGATAATAGCAAAATTCTATTGTAACTTCTGTACTAAGGAATTCCGCAAAGTAACGCCTGCCTCTATAAATCAGTTATCATGTTCATGCCTCATCTCATGATGAGAACTACGTCCAACAGTAGACGTCCATCGGTTGATAAAGAAGAAGAAGAAGTTCATGCCTCAACGTAAAATATTGACAGGTCAGGCAAAGAAGCGTAATGGATACCTTGACCTAGAAGACTTCATGTAGTTTTTAAAATTGGTAAATAGTGTACAAAATTTTGAAATTGTGTTGGCAGATAAATTCCTTAAAAGAAATATTTAAAAATAGCATAATCTTTCTTAATTTTATATCGGGAAATATAAGTATAATAGTAAAATAAAAAAAGCATCAACCTGTAATTCCCAAGCGGTGACCAAAGATGAAGTTGCAATTTATCACACGCTTTTCGGTGAATGAAAACTTTGTAAGGAACCTGCACATCTTTAGAAAATTCTAGGCATATGTGTAACCTACCAATCTGGAGCAGCGTGGTAGGTCTTAGCTCCAATACTCCTCTCCAAAAACGGAGAGAGAAGGCCTATACCCAGTAGTGGGATTAAGTAACAGGCCGTTACTTTACTTTAATATAAAGGTATTAATCTCAATTTCAAAAACAACAACCGGTTAAATCTATTAGATCGTGAAAAAGCAATTCCTAACAGAATAAATTTGGACAACCAACTTTTAAAGATTATTACGCAGAAATGAACAGCTACAAAGTTTCGTAAAATGGAAATTAAATTTTGTTAACAATTGTAAACTTTTGAAGTACTTTAAAAGCGTTTAGATCGTTATTGTTAGACGTCATAGTGATAAGAAATTAGTATTTAGACATGTCATCGTTATTATGTATGCCACATGCGTTAAATATTTTAAAATAATCAAGACTAGTATGTCCAGACCGCTACGCAGTGCTTAATTTTAAGATATATTAATTACAGATATAAAAAAAATACTCCGTTTATAACCAAATAACAGTATCATTCGCTGGGCCCTTTTTAAGATGATCTGAAATTTCATTAAAATAGAGTGAGTCTATAAAGGACATACAGACATTCTTTTTTATATATTACGAAATGAGGTCTATGTCCAGCAGTGGTAGTAATAGGTCGTTACTGTACGAGCGAAATTTTAACTTGTTTAGCCGAAATCCTCTAAAAGAAGTGACGATAAAATGCAAGTACCTAGCATCATATCATATACGACCGTTTAACTTAAAATTGACACATCTTTTTTATTTGCTGACCGACTGAAATAAAACATACCCTATATGTTAAGTGAGGCTTTTTACTACATATTAGTGAAAACAGCGTCTAAATTGGATCAGCGGTTTCCAAGATTCAGGAACAAACGCACAGAGATTTGACATCAACAATTTTATGAAATTTTAACAATGTATGGTGGAAATATTCCTCTTTAATAGGTCTGCAAAAGAGTCCGCGAAGGGATATCTTTTAGGTATTACTTACTATAATATACATTTTAACTTAAAAATACAGTGACAGTGTGACTTATTAATAGTATTAATCCTTATTAACATTTAATAGGTTACCTGAAGTATTTCATGCATAAACTATTATCCTTTTATATCCCGTGTGATATCCGGCTGAGTAGAATAGACCACCCTCATTTCTTACATATAGGTGTCGTAAAAGGCGACTACGGTAAGTCGACCCGCCGTGTGACATCCGACTGAGTAGAATAGACGACCCTGATTTATTGCAGAGGTGTCGTAAAAGGCGACTGGTAAATTTTAAATATCAATAAATTATTTTCATTATTTTTAACCAGTATTTAATAAATAATATTAAAATTTAGCTGCACTCCGTGGTTTTATCCGCGATAAAAATAAAACAGTTACTACAGATACCCATGTTTAAATTACTGTGAAACAACATAATTAGGTAATCTGTTTATTTCTGGAGATTATCTGAGATACATTTAACCTGACACATTAACAAATCAGCTAGCTGTCACCAAATAGTCTTGGTGTCTATCAGTGAATCATAGACAGGGTGCGTTGCGGGGCATATCGCCGTACGACTGCACTTAATGACTCACAGTAAGTCCATTAAGGCTATCCCTCATGTGCTCGGTAACAAATACTTTGAAAGTGAAAATAATTTTAAGCAATATAAATATTTCGCTCACTCGATCTACGTGAACGGATATGTTCGAAACGGCTGGCCTGTAGTTTGAACAGCAAATAAGCTTCAGAGGAAACATTATTTTACCATATGGAAGTTGCCTGCTGAATGATAAACTTTTACGATATACCTGTTTAAAGAATTATGCGTTATTATTTACTTCTCAAGAAAGATGGTCATTTGGAATCATCATCATATTGATTCACAGGAAAAATAAGAAATAAATAATTAATAGAATTTGGCGTTACATTGCGTAATTTCATAGTGCAGAAGCTATGAAAGAATTATTTTGCTATAATCCGCGTTTGTTAAATATATGCTATGCCAAGTGTAGGAAGCAGAAAACGTTCACATGCCTTATCCATGCAGGATTAGATCAAGTACAGACAGATAGCGTTTAGGGATTTTGTTGTATAATAACTTTGGCTTCACAGTTTCTAATTCAAAATAACTGTATATCTCTTTAGACAGTGACCGCGATGACACTTCACAGTTTAAATTAAATTAATTACCTGAAATAATATTGATGAGGAGTTCGCTGCACCTTCACAAGATGAACCCCAGAATTTTAATTTTTTAGCTCTCCAGAATTGCAATTTTATTTTAGCTCTCCAGAAACATTACCGTCGACGTGTCACTGACATTTTTCTTATTTGTACATTTCTTCATTCGATAGATATCAGAGATATATAAGCATTGAAGGTACGCCATAAGATTTTGTGCTTAAATACGGCGCGCTGTGATCATGAGAACTTATTTTTTCTTCCATCCATGTGCCCATCCCATTGCTACATCAGGTGTGTTACCCGATTGGTTATCATCCATTTTGGTTCTTCTACGGATCACCTAATTTCTGATGTTATTACGCAGATATACTCCAAGCAAAGCGCTGTTGATCGGACAATGAGACAATGGTTTAAACTGTATCAAAAAGAATGTGTAGGTGTATTTCACATCGAATATTTGATATTCGTTTAGGAAATTCCAATAAATTTAATATAGATAGTTGAAAGTTTTTTTGAACGTAAAATCTTAACTCAAAACATATATTTCCATGGTAACCAACAGTCAAAAAAGAAAAATGTATGCCCTGCGGTGAATTTACGAACTGACAGATTGCTATTGCAGACTTACAGATTGTTATTACAAACTGCAAGCCAGTATTAATATCATACATAGAGTTTTTATATTAAAGAAGCAGAGCCTGACCAAAATGTAACTATCGACAATAAAGACAAAACAAATTATAATGTTTTTTTTATGTGACTAGGTTTTACCCGCAACTTCGTTTGCATAGACTGTTGTCGCATGATAGGCCTGATAGCGCTTTTCAAAGTCATTCTATTATGTGTAGAAATCCTGTTAAATCTCTGTAGATTTCTATAGCCCATATGTTACCCCGGTGTATAAGAAATAATTGTGCCAAATTTCATCGACATTGGTTCAGCGGATTCGCCGTGAAAGAGTAACAAACATAAATCCATACTTACAAACTTTCACATTTATACTATTAATAGGATTAGACAAAGATACTGGTAAGTATATGAAAGTAATCTTTCTTTTCATTATTTGTTGCGACACTCACTTACGAGCCTGCCTCTACTGCATTATAATAACTCTTATGATAATATAGCTTCATGGGTCGCGGGTTTGATTCCGCTGAGGGCCAAAATTTTCTTTAAAAAAATTGTTGGTTCTTCGAACCTGCGTGTGTATTTGTATTAAAATATGTATCTAAAAATGTATATGTATATATGTATTTACCAGTTGTCTGTTACACTAGATAGTTACTGGTAACTGGTGGACTAGTTAGATACTGGTAAGTATATGAAAGTAATCTTTCTTCTCATTATTTGTTGCGACACTCACTTACGAGCCTGCCTCTACTCTATTATAATAACTCTTATGATATAGCTTCATGGGTCGCGGGTTTGATTCCCGCTGAGGGCCAAAATTTTCTATAAAAAAATTGTTGGTTCTTCGAACCTGCGTGTGTATTTGTATTAAAATATGTATCTAAAAATGTATATGTATATATGTATTTACCAGTTGTCTGTTACACTAGATAGTTACTGGTAACTGGTGGACTAGTTAGATACTGGTAAGTATATGAAAGTAATCTTTCTTCTCATTATTTGTTGCGACACTCACTTACGAGCCTGCCTCTACTCTATTATAATAACTCTTATGATATAGCTTCATGGGTCGCGGGTTTGATTCCCGCTGAGGGCCAAAATTTTCTATAAAAAAATTGTTGGTTCTTCGAACCTGCGTGTGTATTTGTATTAAAATATGTATCTAAAAATGTATATGTATATATGTATTTACCAGTTGTCTGTTACACTAGATAGTTACTGGTAACTGGTGGACTAGTTAGATACTGGTAAGTATATGAAAGTAATCTTTCTTCTCATTATTTGTTGCGACACTCACTTACGAGCCTGCCTCTACTCTATTATAATAACTCTTATGATATAGCTTCATGGGTCGCGGGTTTGATTCCCGCTGAGGGCCAAAATTTTCTATAAAAAAATTGTTGGTTCTTCGAACCTGCGTGTGTATTTGTATTAAAATATGTATCTAAAAATGTATATGTATATATTTACCAGTTGTCTGTTACCTATAACACACGTATTAAGTGCTTTTGGGACGACTGTGTGTAAGTGTCCCATATATTTATTTATATTTATAGATTAAAGCGCGTTTATTCTTTCTGGTTGTACTTTATTTTGAAAGTATTTACTGATACATTTTTTAAGATCACATTTTAGTTGAATTTTGATATTTAAGAGTATCAATTTTAGTAAACCATAGGAAATTGTGTTCCTACTTATGTTTAATAAAATAACTGGCAATCTCCATCGTATTGGTTCTTTCATTTAACACTTAAGTGGGAGTAAGAAAATTAGAGCACATATGCGATAAGTGTAATTTTCGAATATTTACTTAGGGTGTATGAAGGCTGTTAGTACTGGTGTAATAATCATTTTCAAAATGTATTTGGACTAAAGCCTAATTGTTTTTGGTCTAAGATATTAATAAAGCTTGTGCGCCATGTGTAATCTGGCAAGTAGAATAGACAATCCTCATTTCTTACCTAGGTCTCGTAAGGTAAGTTGACGTCAGGCAGGCGGCCGTTTGTAAAAATACCTAGCTAGATCATATCACATGTTTAAGACATGTTGTGCCGACCCAACTTAAAGTGGCATACGGGCAGGAGAATGATGACGTCAATGAAGCTTTTTTTAAATATATCGCATTAAAATTCTTTCATCTTAGAGTTTCTAGCAAAATGTACTCAACAGATTTTATATTGGACTCTTGCACTTGATACATGAATAGCTATAAAGATTTCGGCTGCAAACACAATCCCGGTCGTCTAAAGCTGTTTGATGTAAATAATTTAATTATTGTCACTTTTAAAGTAACAAGAAACTATTAAATTTAACTAAGCTGCAAATTTCCCATCAGGCGTACAATGTACATAATAAACGGAAGCCAACTTAATAAGCTCTCGGGTAATTAGGTTAAAATACATTGTACCAGGGCACTTTACGCTGATGCAACACAATTAAGAAATTTTGCGATACCTAAGTGGCTATTTATGCGTGAGCTTTTACTGCTTTAACGATATTTAGTTACATACAAATAAATATTAGACTTAATAAGTGAAAGTAATAGTAAATGGGTTAGAATTCTATGTACTAAGGCATTTTGCAATATGTAAGTCGTAATTTGTGCAAAGCTTTTAGTGCGTGAATGATGTAGTCTCAAAAAATTGTAAGGTATATAATTTTTATTAAACCCAATATTTAAATAATTAATAGACTTAGGCGTTACTTTGCGGAGATCCATAATACAAAAGTAATAATAAAATTATTTTGCTATAATCCGCGATGTAATAAAATTGAAAATATATAACAGGCGATGAAATAAATAATAGGTTTTACAAAGACAAATTTGGCACCGAAATCTAGCTTTGCACTTAAATGGCCCAGAGCAAAAAGCTTAAACTCGTGTCGAGTTGCCCAGCCCCCCCTCCCCTAACCATCAAATTGCCCCCCCTGTGGGCCGTGGGCCCCACGTTGGGAAACACTGGTCTAGGCCTTGTCGTGAAGTTGGCGTTCTCCAGGGTTCAGAGCTACTTTAGAACGGGGATTAGGGCAATGTGTATAACGTTACCTTGTCTTCGATTTCAGTAGAGTGATGGAATCACTATCAGGTTTTTAGTCCTCATCGGCGGCGAGAGGTTTCGGATATAAAAAGTGCATTCTACACTTATGCAAAATAAATTAAGCATTTTGTGATACCTAAGTAATTTTTAGAAAATAGACGTTACTTTGCAGAATTATTCGAAAGTAATGATTGAACTACTGCTTCGCTTCGAATGTTGCTTATTGGATCTAGCGTTTCTGTCATAAGCTATCTGGAATTATATATGTGAATGTACCAGGAAACATTCATTGCTGATTTTAGCCATCACTATCACTACATATTATAAAACAAAGTCCATATTTCCGTATGTACGCATAAAACTTTAAAACTACGCAACCGATTTTGATGCGGTTTTTTTTAATAGATAGAGTGATTCAAAAGGAAGGTTTGTACGTATAATAACATTCAATACGAAGTAGAGAAATACTGTAATTTTTGAGGTTTCTGTAAATAATTACATTTTTTTCCGCTTACATTGCAAACGCAGGCTAAACCCTACGAGATTTATCAAAATGATGTACTAAGTATTTGTACACCTTAAAAAGGTCTACAGAAAAGTCCGCGATGGTATATGTCTATCTCTTATGGATAACCCACAATAGCAGTTTTTTTCATTTACTTTTTACGAAAAATGATGCCTTATGTTCAAAGCAATTTTTATACAATACAGCATTAATCCTTATCCAATTGAGTACCTTAAATAAATTGTTGATTTAATATAGATCAATATTGCCGTTTACAGCATGTAATTTAAGTGAACATTTTCGGAGATATTACAGATTTAAAATCCCGCGAGGAGGCCGCGCTTCGACCTATAAGCACTTCGAATTTAGCAGCGACCGGAGGCGCAATTGAATGTCCTTCTTTCAAGTTATATTGTCTAATGATAAAAAAGCTATGAATGTTGTATGTAAAGACATTGTCTAATCAATTGTAAAAATAAATAATATCACTACAAACTCGCAAAACTACAACAAAGTCGCATTCTCTGTCTGTCCCTATGACCGTATATCCCTATGTATGCTTCAATCTTTAAAACTACACAACAGATTTTGATGCGGTTTTTTTTAATAGATAGAGTGATTCTAGAGGAAGGTTTGTACGTATAATAAAATTCAATACATAGTAGAGAAATACTGCAATTTTTGAGGTTTCTGTAAATAATTAAATTTTTTCCGCTTACATTGCAAACGCAGGCTTAACCCTACGAGATTTATCAAAATGATGTACTAAGTATTTGTACACCTTAAAAAGGTCTAGAGAAAAGTCCGCGATGGTATATGTCTATCTCTTATGAATAACCCACAATAGCATTTTTTGTCATTTACTTTTTACGAAAAATAATGCCTTATTTTTGAAGCAATTTTTATACACTACAGCATTAATCCTTATCCAATTAAGTACCTTAAATAAATTGTTGATTTAATATAGATCAATATCGCCGTTTACAGCATGTAATTTAAGTGAACATTTTCGGAGATATTACAGATTCAAAATGCCATGCGGAGGCCGCGCTTCACCCTATAGCACTTCGAATCCAGCAGCTATATCGTTCTTTCCAGAGTTTGTTTAACGACAAGGAAGCTGTGAATGTTGTATATAAAGACATTCTGTAATTAATTGTAAAAATTAAATACATAGGGAAAATGTAAAAGTAAATAAGTAAAAATGTACTATATGAATTTAGATATTCCAAAGATAGCAGGAAATCTTCTTGGTATAGGAAAAGGAAATTGTTTTTCTCCAAATTTAACGCTTGCGGGCTACGGGCAGTAATGAATAAATCAAAACTACTGGATCGGTTTTAATCATTTTTTTACACTGAATGACATGGGATATATATTTTATACCCGTGCGAAGCAGGGGCAGGCCGCTAGTAGTTTATATAACATTACAGATATAGGGATCTCGTTATAAACTGTTTATTTAGATATGATGATAAGTATCAAAGCAACTTTGTATAGTTTATTTAGTAGTATTTAGTTTGTTTAATCTGGGATCGCATCATAACAGAACAATAAAAGAACTTCAACGCCTTTAACTACGTAGTTAATTTCTTAAAACGGGCACGTGTTTTGTATGATAGTTCTTAATTAGATAGGTAGCAGCTAAAGTAAATTTAAGTGCTGTTTCGGAACAGCGGATGTTATTATTGCTTATCCGTTGCAGGATGTGCTTTATATAATCATCATTTAAGCCTTTGGAATTAAATCTTGCGTACATGACACGGGTTAAAGATAGCTTACTCTATCCATTTGAACTTCTAAAAAAATGGTACACCTACCGTAGCGTTCACCGTGCGTTTGATAATATTAATTCTTATTATCTTAAATCCCTGTTCCTGAAAGAAAAATTGGGATTTTTTTATATTGTATAAGCCCCCGGTGTATAAGCCTTAATATGCCGTGTGGTATCCGGTTGACTACTCAATAGACCACCCTCACTTCTTACCGAGGCGTCGTGAAAGGCTACTAAGGAAAGTTGACCCGACGTGTGGTATCTGGTTGAGAAGAATAGACTATTCTCATTTCTTACCGAGTTGTAAACTAAGGTTAGTTGACCCACCGCGTGGTATCCAGTTGAGTAGAATAGACCTCCGTGTTTCTTACTGAGGTGTCGTAAAAGGCGACTAAAGTAAGTCGAGCCGCCGTGTGGTATCTGGCTGAGTAGAATAGGCTACCCTCATTTCTTACCGACGTGTCGTAAAGGCGACTAAGGTTAATTGACCCACCGCGTGATATCCGGATGAGTAGAATAGACCACCCTGTTTCTTACCAAGATGTTGTGAAATAGGACTACGGTTAGTAGATGTTATGCAGGCGGTCGGTAAAACGTAACCAAATCATGTGACAACATGTTATATTGTCCCTACCCTACTTGGAGTGGGATAAGGACAGGAGGATGATGGTGTATAAGCTTTAATGAAAGCCGTAAAAGTGTAACATACAGACAGACTTTCGCATTTGTTATATTAGTAAGCGTTGTATGTTAAAAGTCAGATTGGTTATGATACAAAAGCATAAAATAAAGGCGAATATAATAAGGTTTTTGGTTCGCTCCATTGCATTGCTGTCTATACAGTGAGATAAATACATTGAGACGTATCTTCCTTTGTGCTCGGAATAATATATTCGAAGAAAAAGACTTAGAATATCATGTTTTATTACAAACCGGATCAGAGGAATCCAGAAAGATTTTCTAACGCGGCTGAACAATACTAAACATATTGTCTAGGCAAAATGCCACCGTCTCATCTGATAAAAGGACTGAAGATTGCCTTTTTCGAAATTACATTAAACTGGCTAGTGTTTGAAACTTGCGAAGTGTCGTAACATAAAATATGAAACTACATTTATATTACATACTAGTAATATCCCGTGGGTTCAACCGCGTAATTTTTATTTTTTTACACCTTTACATTTTTGTAACGTATCCCTATTTATTGAATGTAATATAGCTTATGTTGCTTAGTTTTTGTGTGAAAACATACATACAAATTTTTCCTCTTTATAATATTAGTATAGATATCATATTTATAAACATTTTCTAGTCATCATCCTTCTGCCCGTATCCCACTCTAAGTGGGTTCGAAACCACGACCGCTCGATCGCAAGTCCGTCACCCTAACCATTCCGCTACCGCCGCAGATTATAACCTACTGGAAATGAACACAAAATGTAAATATTGGTATGGTTAGGTTGAGTTAAAGTAAATCTCTCTTTTAAATTACTCATGAGTTGTGCAGGCGTTTACACAATTTGTACAATTATATAACAAACGGCTATATTTCTCCTTTATTCTTATTCAATAAATAAAAAACAGTTTTCCCAGAGTCAACCCATTTACTCTTTCGCAACAACTCAATGAAATGACACATAAAAATATGACAGCCACAATGCTTTTTCATATTAATCGCCACCTCTATGAAGGTGGATGTATTAAAAACATGTTGTAACAATTATGTATGATTGTTAATTCATCTATCATTCATCCGAAAATTTCGTGTCAAATGCGTTTGTTATTAACGATTGTGTATAAGAAATCACCTGAAGGTGGAAGCTCATTAAGTTCCCCTTTTCCAATTGTGCTGAGTTAATCACAAAAATCCTGTAATTAGTTCTTTTGTTTTCTACTCATAATAGGCCCTTCGACAAAAAATATTCTCCCGTGTTCCCTTCAGCAAAAAATATTTCATTAATTTATTTTGACGTATCTAATATTACTAACGAAAAACATGTGTCCGTTCTATTTGTTTTTAAAAAATGTATATTTTTATTTATTATTTTTTTTCTTTTCTAACAATATATATGTACCTACAATAAAGAAATAAATAAATGAACTTATTTTTTCATTATCCTGTTACACTGATTTCTCTCAAAAAGCTGCTCTTTAAGCTGGTCTTTAATTGTATTTTTATAATATAATTGATAATAAAGGTATTCAATACCTTGTGTATGTGAAAATTGCAAATGTACTTAAGTATTCCTATCAATATGTCTGTCTGTTTGCGACAAAGCTTTGGCTTTGACTGAACAGATTTTTACACGGTTTTCTACAAAAGATAAAGTCGGCTCGAAGGACCATGTTAGGTCGTAAGTGGACTGTATAATTGTTTTACTGGTATAATAAAAGACCGGAGCACTTTGTAACGCTCGTATTCGTTCCGCCATCAAGAGAGAAGAGGAATGTTGCCACATACAAGTTAATTCTTACTACTAACATGTTAGTGTTGCCAACAAGTGATTGATAAGGAAAGTTGAGGTGTGTATTATTATGATTTTGTAATTGTAAAGTTATTGAAATTCAACGATAATTGTATGCGGCTTATTATTTGACCAATAAAGATTTTAATTGGCGTTTTGCCATATTTCCGTATACTGTCTTCATAAAATTAACGGTTACCATACCTCTAGATTAGTCTCTCCATCCATCTGGTGAGAAAGTAGACATCTGGATGACTAATAAAAACACACATGTTGCATTTCCTTTAGTAGATTTTGTTTTATATTGGTATAAATTGAACTGTATTTTTATTTATAACGAAAGTAAATGTTATTTATTGCCTATATAATAAGAACAAAACAGTTAACCTTAAAGCAATCAAAAAATTTAAAGTGACCAAATATAGCCGTCGAGTTATGTTTCAACTACACATTTTTCTTACACCACGCTTTACTGTAGCCCAGCCTAATATAAAATGGAAACCAAATTATAATAAATTAGCAATCACCAGCGGCTCCGCCCGCGTGGAAAGATTAAAACCGTAGTATAGTCTTTTGATAACCATAAAAATAGTTAAAGTAGGTCAACTTTAAAAGCTAGACATATGCTGTCGCAGACTTTTATTTAGAACTTTTAGAGGGGAACAATAGCGTAGCATAGCGCCTTTAAAACTCGTGAGTGTTAAAAAAACCGATAATAGTTCGTAACGTAATATCTTAGATGATATAAGGATAACGATGTATCTAACTGAATTAAGTCTAATTTTGAAATCGGTTCAATACTAAGCGTGCGATATCTGTATTAATAAATTTATATTACGACATTAGCGCCAAGTATCGGTTCCCAAAGTTTCTATAGTTCTATAAGATTCGGTTTCGGAGATCACCATAAACGAACATCATACCACGGAATTTTTCGGAAAACGAAATTTTTTAATATTAAGATGACAGAGGTAAAGTAAAGTAGAGGTAAGGTAAAGTTCAGTAAGTAAAGTAAAGGAGTAAAGTAGCGGCCTGTTACTAACCCACTGCTAGGCATAGGCCTCCTCATCATTACGCCGTGTGGTATCCGGCTGAATAGAATAGTACCACCCTCATTTCTTACCGAGGTGTCGTAAAAGGCGACTAAGGTAAGGCTACCCGCCGTGTGGTATCCGGCTGAGTAGAATAGACCTCATTTCTTACCGAGGTGTCGTAAAAGGCGACTAAGGTAAGTTGAGACACCGTGTTGGTAGCCGGTTGAGTAAAATAGACCACCCTCTTTCTTACCGAGGTATCGTAAAATACATAAGTTGACGTCAGGCAGGCGGCCGCTCGTGGCTACGTAGCCAAATCATATGACAACATGTTTGTAACATGTTTTGCCGACCCCACTTTGAGTGGGATAAGGGCAGGAGGATGATGACTGATATCACATCGTCATCCTCCTGCCCTTATCCCTCTCTAAGTGCGGTCGGCACAACATGTTATAAATATGACTTGGCTTCGTATTTTGCGACCGTCCGCCTGCCTGACGTCAAAATACCTTAGTTATATTTTACGAAACGTCGGTAAGAAAGAGGATGGTCTATTCTACTCAGCCGGATACTATACGGCGGGTCAACTTACCTTAGTCACCTTTTTACCTGGTAACGAGGGTGATCTATTCTACTTAGCCGGATACCACAAGGTGGGTCTTTAGGAGTGCTAATTATTTCACTGTTATCACATATGAGATGGAAAACATAATGAAGATTGACGTTATTGTGGGTAGTTTAATGTCATTACATTGAGTTAGAGATTAATTGAGTTAGAGTTTTAGATCATTTTAGTGCTAGTTCTTCTTATAAACAAGTCATGTTTTGCTTATTCTTAAAAATTATGTCTGGAACTTACTAACTAATACACAATGCAAAAGCGCATAGGGGAATAGCATAACTGCGTGGAATGGGTAGTACAAATCGACTCGTTGAGGGAACCCGTCGCAAGTGTAGACTGAAGTGATTTCACCAACGTCTGGTTTTCATTTACAGAGCTTTTTCGCTACACGATACCGCAGTAACAATGGCCTTTGTTTTTCGTTTTTTATATTAAAATTCCACGTTCCGTCTGACCCAGTGATGCGATTAATCGCGCCGTAAGGAGGAGGTCATTGTTCCATTACCGGTACGGACTTTTTGAAAATAATGGGTCAGTGATTTTGTGAGCTAAGATAAAAACGCTCCCTTGAATCGATATGAGACGTTTGAAGAATTTACGCATTGTATTTTTAATTTTAGCTTATATTTGTGTGAATATATCGTATCGTATAAGTAAGACGTTTCGAAACTTTTTGGACCAACCCTGTACCATAATAGCATGATTCGGTCCGATACCTGTTCAAACAAATGATCTTTTATGATTATCGTTACTGTACTGTAAATTTATCTTTGGAATTATCCAAAGATAAATTTACCAATTAGCCTTACAGATTCTAGAATCTAGAGCGTTTTGTTACTAAAGCTGAGGTTGCAATGACGCAGATTCCGTATATGCTATGGTATAAGCTCTTATAAGACTCGCAAGATCAGACAGTGTTTTAAGGAAGTTGTTACATGTAATAAGAAAGATTATAAAAGATTATCCGCCTTGGTTCTTCTCGGTAGAAACTTCCGAATCAGTGGTAGCTTGTTTAAAAACAACACAGCCAATTAAAAGAAACAAAAAGTAATGAATGTGCCTCGATAGTTTTTAAAATTTTGGACAAATAGTAACTAAAACCGTTAATTTTTTGACACTAGTGAATTCCCTATGATAAGTGATGATGAAAATATGAAGAAAATATAAGTATTGCATTTATTTCTGAACTCAATACTTAACAGAATGCGAAACTTATACTAGCAACATTATCAAAAAAACTATTTTTCTTCCAAAGAGAATTTTTTTTCATATCAATTTTTGTTTATGAATAATACCAACAATACTGCGAGAGTCATAATTGACAAAGAAGCCTTAAATCCTAAATTAACCAGAACCGAACCGAACAGAAATCTCTGAATTAAAAACAGATTTATAAAATCGATCGTACGTTTTTGTTTGTTCAACTTTATTTACCTTAGTCCTCCCCTTATGAGAGTGAGCCGTCGACGTACAAACGATGCACCGTAAGCACTCGATGATTACGTATATAAAACACTCATAAAACTGAAAATTAATTACGTTATCCTTTACAACGGAGAACGCTCCGAGATCAAACGGGAATAACTATACCGCTTATCTTTTGTTTGAGCTTTTCCCGGCCAACTTTGAGATTGCGTTGCTCTAGATCCAGTATCTAGATAGATGTCTTTGGCGGTTGTTTAGAGGATATAATGAAATAGGGCAACGTATATGGAACTATTTATATGGAAATTAGTGGTACTTTTTTAAAATTCTAATTCTAACATGATCAGCGGCCTTTGACTGAATTAAAAAAATAAACTATTGATACCCAAGACTTCGTTGGCGCTAACTTTAATTTTTAAGTACCCTGAGTAATCCAAAATATGTTTTCAAAAGAAAGGCTGGAGTTTAAGTCCTATATTTTACTCTAGTGTATAAGTTTTAATGAAGCTAAATTTTGTCGATATTCGACAAATCCGTCGGAAGCGTAATAGACAGACAGACAGACGGTCGGACTTTCGTATCTATAATATTAAAAATATGCTTTATATTTCTTTCTGAATTGAAATATGGGTAATATCGTTTTATAGGTACATTGCTTTTTTATATATTTTTTTTATTTACAACTTATATCTATATCTATCTTATCGTTATGTCTATCTTAAATTACTTACACGCTAGGACTATAGAAATCATGCCCACGTGGAATGGTCCCAAGAATGCTGGCATTCTGCTGGTACATTGTTAGGTTAGCTTTCGATTTTGATTTTGGTGGGGTTGTGTCGAAATGCGGGATTGGCGTGGAACGCGAGTGGTTGATATGTACTGAACCATAGTTTGAAGTTTTCTACATATTGTTTATGGAACCAAGCATAATTTGATATAACAATATATATATTTTTAATTTTCAGAAACGTGTTCGCGGTGTTTTCTTTTACTTACTACCTTTTGTGGTATAAACGCTTTAATTTTACTAAATATCTTCAATATAGCTACTTAGACATACAGACGAATAGATAGAGTTTTGCATTTATAATATTAGTATGGAAAATAAGAATGAGTTTTCTGTTTTGGCCCTTTTAACGTTGCATATGGTAGAGTTATTTGGTTCTATTTATGAGATCTTCTGGTCATTAGTGATGCTGTTATTTGATTCGACACTGCGTCTTCCAATACTAGGTAGCCAAAGGATAACGAAAGTCAAAGCTATGTCCTCTCTCGGGCTTCTATCTTAAACGAAGATTGATGAATATGTAAATAAACCAATCTCTTATTCCATTGTCGACTAGACACGTATCTATTTAGTATCAATGTCCTTTTTATCCTTCGTATTTCTTTGTTGGCAACTGAAACATGTTTTAGTCTAGCGCAGGGTTCGGCAACCTTCTAAGACTAGAGAGCCATAAGTGACAATTTAAAAGATCTAGATTTTAGAGCCAATTTTTTTACTAGTACCCAATCACCTGTCACGTTCTTTTGTATTATTCTATAACAAGGGTTGCCTGAAATATATTACTATTTAGTGATAGGAGCTCCTTTTGGTATATATACATAAGGTTGAATTTTGGTTCTCGTGTATTTTTGTATGTTTTTATGTTTATGCAATAAAGTTTTTATCTATCTATCTAAATCAGATATCAAACATATAGATTTAGAACAAATGAATTCAAATAATAATATTTATTCGTATAAAAAGTAGAAAGTATGAAAGTCTGAAAGGAGAAGTCTGAAGTTATACAGCAGACGAGAAGTGTAAGATTAAAATGTCATGGACATATAAAAGGAGGACTGAAAATTATGTGATAAAACGAATGTTGAATATGAATGGATATGTGATTAGAGGGAGGCAGAAAAAGAGATGGTTAAATTGTGTGAAGAATGTCATGCATATAAAAGAATGCATGCATGCAATGCATCATGCGTTATAGTTGATGAATGATAGGAAAGAATTAAAGCGACATTTTGTGGCGACCCCACTTAGAGTGGGCAAATGGCAAGAGAATGATGATTTATTCCTGCGAAAATATAAACATACCTAACATATTTTTATCTTAAAATATTTTTTAGCAGTTTTAAATCAATGAAACTATTACAGTAAATTTTATTATTATTTTTGGATACGGAACTGAAGAGGCGCAACTTTACATCTAAAGAGCCGCAGGTTGACGATCTCTGGTCTAGCTTCATTTTTGGTAATGTTTTGGAGTTCATTGCCACTAACATACGTAACGTATGATGAAAAAGTGTCTTAAAAACAAAAAAATAGCCAAAATTGGTCTTAATTTATTTGCAGATTATCATGAGATTTAATGCACATTAATGTAAATTATTTTGTTATAATCTTCGATGAAAGAAAATATATGTAATTTATGGAAGTAGGCGTTACTTTGCGGAGTCCATAATTCAAAACTAATGAGAATATTATTTTACTACAATCCGCGATAAAAGAAAATATATGTAATGCTAAATGTAGAGTGTACTATTCGTTACCATACCTGATACATGCAGAATTTGTAAAAACTACTCATGCACTACTCGACACCGATAACACAACAATACACAAGCAACCACCACAATCTCAACGTTTGTTTCGCCCGTAACCGAAGCATCGTCGGGAAATAGACTTCACGACAAAATCGCAAAGCTTTTGCGATTTTGTCGTGGAGTAGTAGTATTGCAGTGGACTAGTGGTAGTGCATGAGTTTTTACAAGGGCTATAGCGCTTGGTCGTTGATCAAAATAAATTCAAAACCCAAGAAACTTGTGTTTAAGCTCCATTTAGCCCAACCCAAATAATCTTTCTTCTTTAGGCGGAACCGTATTTATTGCAAGATGTATTCGCGTTGTTCATATTTGATAATGAATGTATTATAAGTACACATGTTAAGCACTCGTAAATGAATATTAAAAGTAAATACAAAACAAACGATGACCTATTTGCCTCATGCCTGTCTAAACAATGGGATGCTAACACCAGCCAATATTTTTTTCATGTGTCTTTTTAGGGTATGTAAACAAACCTTTGATTAGAAACAAAAGCATGGTCCTCCTGAATAGTCCGGCCTTTGTTCTCGATGACAATGACGCGGGACTCTGCCTTTGAGAATTTTTCTTCCCAAAAAAATAACGATTTTTTTTCTTTACAGAGATTTAGTTGCCAACGGAACGGGCCCAAGATGCTCTACGAAACCGCAACCGTGAGTATTTTATTATATAAGAAAATTAAAATTAATTAATATTTTTATACTATAAATATAAACTATTTTATTATGCTGTTATACACATCACAATCGTCATTTCTTCACGAACAGTGCCATCTATGGAATACTTTTATAAACACGTGCTCGCTAAGATTCGGTTAACGTGATGCAACGTAGTTCACGCCAATGGCGGTAGGTGGCGTTGCTTTTACATTAAAAAGGTTTTGTTAGTGCTAAAAGATGGCAGTATGGTAAAAATTAGTTTTTGTACGTACTAACCACTTTTATCGCTCGGTCACGTTGTACTTTTGACTAAGTTGAATAGAGGGCCGTTAGGCGAAATATTTTAAAAAACGGGTATATTAGTACCTGCGTCTTTGTTGGCGACTTCAGAATTTAAGTACCCTCAACAATAATCATATTTCTGGTGATGTATTTTATGTTCTGTCATTTCATCTCTCGAGAAAACGTGAATAAATATCGTCTATAGTACCCGCAATGTATATTACAAAAAGGATATTTTTTTAGTTTGTTAATAAGCATAATAAAGTTAATAAACAGTATATGGTCTATTATCTAAAAAAACAAATTACATTGTTGCCATAATTGTATTTTCTAAAGCAATATTTCGTAAAATACCGTTATGATACGTATAATAACTTTACGAGTACCCCAGCGCAAAATACATTGTGTACGAGTATCTATTTTAATTAAACCCTTTCATAAAGTAGATATCGGTGCGGCGTTCGGATTATAAATAAGTTAAAAGATTGTATATGAGTTTGGCCTCATGGGTAACGTATCCATTGTCCGACGCGCGATAAACCATTAATTTATAGAAAGCGCTTCGGCTCCATATTGCTCCGTGTATCGGTTCATTTATAAACTATACGCTGTTACCGTCCCGACAACAAAAGGTGCGGTGCGGTTGGAATTGTTTGACTGCAAATATATTGCGGCTAGAAATTTGAATATTCGTTACGATCCTTCCAGTTAGGGTATCGTTTCAATTAATTGAAGTTTAGTCCGCGTCTATTCACACTCGCATGAACTTATATGGTGAATGAAGTTGTATGCAGACTAAAATCCCACATGTCTGTGAATAAAGCTTTGTCGTAAATTAAAGCGCGGTGCGAGACGCCCCGCCCCCCACTCGAGTTGCGGAGCGGCACAAGCACGCCTGTTCCGGATATTCAACGTTACGAATGGCTTTATTAAGACTAAATATTACAATTTCCCAGCAACTATTGCGATGGTTGGAATTGCTAATGCAACAACGGAGGAACCGACTGAAAAGATGCGATTGTACGAAGCGAGCCCGACGCTGCCGGTTTTCTGGTTTATGAACGGCGAAATTGCAGTTTCACGCCGAGTTGCTAACTAAAGTGCTATGTTGTTCTTTACATTATCTTAAACTATTCATTTTCGCAGCTGACAGCGCTAAAATTGCCGACATCGGATTAAGTGTTTGGAATTTTTCTTTGTCCGAGATAAAAAGTGTTGCGCCTTTGTGATATCTCAGTGCAACTTATCATCGTAATCGCGATGAAAAAGTAATAATAATATCTCGACGCCTAGTGAGAGTCTGTTAGGAGGGGGCCCGCGTTTCGCTACCACAAATTACTATGATTTAATATTGCTTAGTTATCTGTGGGTTGGTAATTTGTTAGGGCGCCTCTCGGGCCCGCGCCATTGTTGCTCTGCCGCCGTCTTTTGTTCATCGCCTGCCCCGCACCCGATAAGATCTTGAGTTATTGTGATTAGGATTCTTTGGGAAGTGAAGCCAACCGCTAATTTCCTTATTATCGTCTAAGTTTTGCTAATTTGGCGAGTGGGTAGCTATTGTTAGGAAATTAGTAAATTGCTGAATCATGTTGAATAACAATATCATAATGGTATAACAAAGAGATTAATACGAATATCTTGACTGGTCTAGGATAAAATCTAAACCAGTTATTTTACCATAATTCAAGATAACGTATTTATCGTGAATTATAGCACTATAAAAGTTCACTTTTTTATTTTATTTTGTCGTTTGTTTAAATTTAAACCCGACAATCAAAATATTATAAAAGCACACATTTGTTTGTATGTCATTCTTTAAAGTTCGAATGGAAAAAATTATCGATCATCATAGATAACTTTTGGCTATATTTAGTAGAAGGATTGGAGTGACAAAGACTCTATATCTCTTTATCTCTCATTTATCTCAGTACTGAAATGCAAATGACGAACACACGAACTACGACTAAGTTTATTATTAAAACACTGTTCATATAGACGATAAAACTACTTTCCTGTAACCACTGATGTATTTAACGATTCAGCTCGCCGTGACGGCAATTTCATTTTATAAAGTGCCTCGAATGAGTATATGGTGGGTGGCTTTTTCAATTAGTGAAAACCATCCAATTGTCCTAGTGTTCATGGTGTAATTGTTAGTTTGTTGTTATCATCTATCTTGACCTGTGTAATGGTGGTCATCAATGGAATGAATCGTTTTCGTCCGCCGATTGAACTCTGTTTGCTCCAAATGTCTTTTAATACCACGTGTGCTATTCGGCCCAGTTACAGTATCTATGTTAAGCTAACTCGATATTTTATTGTTCTTTCCCATTGCTTTTAAATTTCTTTATAGATATTTCTTTATACACCTCGTAAAAAAATGATTAATGGTGACCGTGACCTTATTATAAGACCTTATTAGAAGCTGTTATAGCCCAGCGGTAAACCCGTGCGACTCTCTAGATCCATCATGGGTTTAAACCCCGGGCATCAATGAGTATTTCTATTAAAACTTATGTCTATAATTCATAATTGCAATTTATTACATGCTTTTCGGTGAAGGAAAACATCGTGAGGAAACCTGCACATCTTAAGAGAATTCTTGGGATATGTGTATCCTACCAATCCGCATTGGAGCACCATGGTAGGTCTTAGATCCAACCCTTCTCTCCAAAAACGGAAAGGGGAAGCCTATGCCCACCAGTGGAATAGTAACAGACCCTTACTTTGTTACCTTATCATACGCTCTATGCTGCTCTTATTTGAGCTTCGTGATGGGTCTAAGCTCATATCCTTACCCAGCGAGGTAGGGCCTTGGTATATGGATAGGTATACGGATTTAACCATTAATTTGAGAACTAAAATAATATGTGTATATTAATATTTAATTTAATAATAAAATAAATTAAATTTTCTATCTGACAATAGGCCTTATGGCTGATTATCTCGTGGAGACCATATAGCTACTACGTAGCATACCTTACTATTATTTAATGTGGCTTGTTTGTTAATATATGAATTTGGTAAGCATATATTTATCAACGAATGCACTTTATTTTACAAAAACTCGTAGATCTACCGGAGGGTAGATTGATAAATGCGCGGAAGCACTCGGCGGCTAATGAATGGGGTGTGGCACGCACCGAAGGTTTTTATATTGCAGCCTTGTATACCGCACAGTTCCAGGGATATTTGAGATTTTTCTGTTACATACAAGCTACTTAGTTATTCTAATTTATAGAACTAGCTACTAGGAGTAAGGCCACGCGTTGCTAAAGTTAAGTAAGGTTTCCACTATCAAAACTGTCAGACAGACTTTCGCATTTATAATGAAAAAAATTACTTTGCGAAAGTGTAGGTATAGTAAAAGTAAGATTCTTCTTCTTCTTCTTTCTCAACCGGTGTACGTCCACTGCTGAACATAGGTCTCCTTAAGGGATCGCCACAATCCACGATTTTGTGCCGCTTGGATCCAGCGGCTCCCCGCGACATTTTTGAGGTCGTCAGTCCACCTCGTTGGGGGCCTACCAACGCTGCGCTTTCCAGTGCGAGGTCGCCATTCCAGCACCTTAGGACCCCTAAAGTAAGATTATGATTTTGTAAATATTGATTATGATAGAAAAAATATGTTTTTTAAAGCCTGAAAATGTTATTATTTTCTTAGTTATATTGGCATTCTAATATATCGGTAGAACATATACTACATCTTATTTTGTACCTACGTTCTAGCATTCAATGATTATTATTATTAGTCCTCTGGCTATAGCTATATCCTATATTGTTGAGGGTAAAATAACGTCTAGTAATATTATACAGCATTGTATAAACTTAACTTATAAATGTCTATATTTCAATATTAACTATTACATAAGAACTGAAAATTTGAAACGTAAAATAAACTCTAAAAGGCAAAGCAAATATTGACAGTAAATAAATTGTAGATATGTATGTACATACTCCTACATGGTTTGCTTATAATATACTCGGAAAATTTAATATCAGTATAACAAATATTTATCAAAAAAAAAAATACCTATATAATTAAAACTTTCCAAAATAATAGGAACAAAAGAAAACAAAATACACATAATGAAATCGTTTACGGTGTGTATAAAAATGTCATCATCTTCCTGCCCTTATCCCACTCTAAGTGGGGTCGGCATAACAGGTTATAAACATGCTGTCACGTGATTTGGCTACGACCGGCCGCCTGCCTGACGTCAACTTACCACTATCATATTTTACGACACCACGGTAAGAAAGAGGGTGGTCTATTCTACTAAACCGGATACCACACGGTGGGTCAACTTACCTTAGTCGCCTTTTACGACATCTCGGTGAGAAATGAGGGTGGTACTATTCTACTTAGCCGGATACCACAGTTTAACCAATAAAATACCTATATAATTAAAATTTTCCGAAATAAGAACAAAAGAAAACAAAACACATAATGAAATCGTTTACGGCGTGTAGAAAGATGTAATTAGTGAAAATAAACCAGCTTTATGATACGAACGAAATTCCATTCGCTACAAATAACCGTTTTTGTTGTACATTATCCACCTCAATGAATATTCAGCGCTGCATCCCACTAAAACACTGACTATGCACACGCTGCAATAATTACATACTAGAAAACAAGATTTGGCGTCATTCCGACGTTTAGGATCATAATGCTTATCGCAACCGCTGCGAAATTTCAAATGCTCGGTATATTCGTTGCTGTAAGTTCCACTGGCTGTATTTCAAACACATTCCAACTCTAAATTTAGTTCATTGTTATACAGATGTAGAATTTGTAAAACCTTCGTTACCTGTCGTACTGTATTGATGAGAATGTTGAGCAGTACAAAACAAGAAAAGTGAATGCAAATGAGATGAGAATGTCAAATGGATGAGGATGGTGTGACAATACTGGTCAAAATACTAAATGACTATATGAGGGACGTCTGAAAGTTGCGCCCATACTAGAAAAAACGAGTAGTTCAAGATTAAGATGGTTGTTCGATACTTGGACTGACCTCAGCGCTGTTGGACTCAACTACTACTAAAAGATGTAGCCTGGACACTACAATACCAAATTTACCTATTTCCAAACTTTAACGTTTAAAAACTAATTAATTGAAAATAATCCCTACGACAATACTCAACATATAACAGACCGACAACCTAGAACTACGCAGGACTACTTCGAACTATTCACAAAACCTCGTAATGTGGATATTGACAACCGACTATATACTCTCTTAAAAGAAATTTAATAGCGTTATTCAAACGACTACTAGCGCCATCTAGTTTAAATAACAATCAACTTGAACAACACTCCGCCGCCTAGGATATTATGATATCCTAGCAATAAGATAGCTACTTCAACGTGTGTCTGATTGAGCAGGAACACCTCCAGATATAATCCAACCCAAACGCGTCTGCTGAGCTATAGGTGTTCCAGGATCACCTTGGGCTATTCCCGGCATCATAATTTTCGTGAATACGTTAACTCCTAGCAGGAGATCAACCTGACTCGGTGCGTAATAACTTGGATCGGCTAGTTTTAGTCCCTTTAAGTGAGTGCAATTATCTTGTATTTTCATACATGGTGTAAGTCCAGTTATCTGCTTCGTGAAGTAAGTAGTAACGTCTATCTTAAATTGGTCATCAGTCCTGGAAGAAATCTGTATCTCCGCCGCGTGTTGGATCGGACTTGACATTTTAGCTATACCTCTCACCTGTCCATTTACGTTCTGATAATCAAGATTTAATTCATGCGCAATATCTTCATTGATAAACGACTCCTGTGAACAAGGATCAATCAGAGCTCGAATCGGTCTGTTTCCTTTGCTAGTGTGAATGTTGACTAGAGCTGTGGCTAACAGTGGTACTCTTTGAGGATCTATTGATTGATTGTTTGAACTGCTCGTTTGATCTTCAAAGCTTCTATGCTCCAACAGATAGTTCGTATCTCTGGTATGGTTTTGGCTATGTAAAAGTGAATGATGTCTTTGGCCGCACCTTAGACATACGGTTTTATGGCGACAATATTTTACTGCATGCCCAGGCCATAAACAGTTATAACAACGACGCTGTTCTTTAACAAATAACAATCTTTGTTCAGGAGACAATTCAGCAAAGTCCTTGCATTTGTAAAGCAAGTGCTCCTTGTTGCAATACGCGCAAATTACAACTCTGGCGTTGGATGTAATGTGGAATGTGTTTGCACTAATATTACGTGAACTCAGGTCTGTACTAAAACTTCTTGTCTCTACAACTTCTAATATTCTAAATCTTTTTTCAAAATAATCTAACAATTGTTCTAATTTGGGCAACTGTTCTAATGGTAACGTACTAACATATTCCTCCCAGAGCTCGAGCGATTTAATATCTAATTTATTGACTATGAGATGGTTAATCAGAGGGTCCCAACTTTCCGTTTTCACTCCATTATTTTTTAAAGAATTGAGACATTCCCTAGTGGTATCGACTAAATCCTTTAATCCATGAGCTGTTGCAGTTTGTAATTGTTTTTGATCAAATAATCTGCTTAAAATACTATTCACAATCGCTCGCTTATTATCATATCTCTGCCTTAAAGTATCCCAGGCAAGCTCATAATTTTCATCTGTAATCTGTACATTTTTTATCAAACATGCTGCTTCACCTGTAACGCTACCCTTTAAATAATATAATTTTTGCACATTATTAAGAGACATATTGTTGTGGATCAGAGATGTATATAAGTCCTTAAACGATTCCCAATTATTATAATTACCGTTAAAAATTGGTATGTTAATTTTTGGGAGTTTAATATCTGCTGTACATAGTTGTGCTGAATTATTTCTTATCTCTAGGACTTTAATGATATCTAACATTTCAGATTTTGTCATTGCATATTCTTCTTCACCCTTTAAAAATATATCTTCAGTAAAATAAAAATCGACCCTTTTTTGTTCCTTATTCGCTGACCTTAAAATTTCCAGATGCGTGTTTTGAAATGATTTCCAATAATATTCTAATGTCTGAAGTTTAATTGTTACATAGGATAGCGTACATTTAGATTTTGTTAATTCTTTAAAGCTAGCTCCCACCTTTCCTAAAGCTTCGAAAATATTTTCTTGCAAAACGTACAGGTTTGCCATTTTTATTTACAATAGTCACAACTTGTATAAACCTGTTACACAATGCTACGTTTGAGATTTACTCCTATCCTATCTACTCTCGGAACAGAAACTATTCTATTCCATCCGGCTCGAAGGACCAGTTGTTCGATACTTGGACTGACCTCAGCGCTGTTGGACTCAACTACTACTAAAAGATGTAGCCTGGACACTACAATACCAAATTTACCTATTTCCAAACTTTAAAGTTTAAAAACTAATTAATTGAAAATAATCCCTACGACAATACTCAACATATAACAGACCGACAACCTAGAACTACGCAGGACTACTTCGAACTATTCACAAAACCTCGTAATGTGGATATTGACAACCGACTATATACTCTCTTAAAAGAACTTTAATAGCGTTATTCAAACGACTACTAGCGCCATCTAGTTTAAATAACAATCAACTTGAACAATGGTATAGACATGTAATGAGGAGGGATCGAAGCCATGTGACCAAACAAGTGTTAAATATAATTGTGAGTGGATATGTGATAGAGGGAGGCCGGAGAAGAGATGGTTAGATTCTGTGAAGTATGACATGCATATAAAAAAAGTAGTGCCAAAGTTGACGAATGATGGGAGAGACAATGATGATGTTAGAGAGATGTAGGTAGATTGTAACTGATTTTAAGATTATATAAAACAAATCACAATTAATTTTACCTTTGTTTAAAAAAACTATGTCAAGCAGGCTGATACAGAAAGCCTATACTATAGAGGAGATAAATGACTACAGTGCGTGAATACAGAGATTTATAATAATTAACTAGATGTTGAAAAGAGCAAACGCCGAGTTTCTTCCTGACTCTTTTCGGTAAAAGCAGTTTTTCGAACCAGCACTAGAGTTGATGATTCAAGTTTACAAGTTTTTGCGAATAAAGTATATTGAAATTTGAATTTGACCTCTATTAACTAAAATACTGAAAAATACTACTAAAGATAAATAAAACAAGAATGTAAACGGCGGCCATCTATTCCAGCTAAACCTTTTAATTTCTTTAAAAGGTTTCCGGAAAAGAGGAAGTTTAAAAATTAAAACGCGTTGTGTTGGAGCTTAAAAGAATATTTACTGTTTCAAATCTTTGCATCCGGCGAAATTTGTAGAATGATTTTTTTATTATTCTTTTATTCAGTGGCTTTCAGATATTCCAATTCAGCAAGCGAAAGAAAACGCCGACATCACCTAGGTAAATTTGTTCTTGATGTTTTTTTGCTTGCACATTTAGTTTAATTAATACTAGCTCTCCTTTTTATTTAATTAATTTTTATTTTACTTCTTAGCCCCATATAGTCAAGTCAAGTCCAGAATCCAGAATATCGTTAATAAAACCTCTTAATAGGGTTAAAAAAAGAGAGAGACAAAAAGATCTTTGGATTTATAATCATTATTAAAAATGTAATTTGATATCTCTAATTCAAATGGAAATCTCCAATTAAAATAAAGATCTTGCTTTATTCTGAAATTTCAATTTTAATCTACAGAAGAACTGCGAAGAGAAGTGTGATTAAGCACTGTTCATTAGGGTTGCTTCAATTTGAGTAATAGGAAGTTGATACTTTAGTGAGCCAGGCGGTTCACTTGAATTGCTTCCTTAATATTAAGATGCTAAATTATCGTAATTAATAGGTGGTGTACGGTTCATTTAACAAATTAAGGATCATCTAGCCAAGATCGAACGATCTATTCAATTTATTCATAAAAGATTTAACTATGTTCGTGGAAAAATTATAAATTTGTTGTAATAACATTCGTTAAAGTACTATGAAATTTGAGGTTAAACAAAGAGAAATCAATGATTGGAACTAATAAGCTTAAAATACTACGTTAAAGCTGACTGCTAATGGACACAATCGTTTTGATGCGCGTATGATTTGTGTGTTCAGCTTTCCGAACACAAATCTGCCGGCGGGCGTAGTGATTTTAGAATACATTGATATTATTGTATTGACTGGCTAAAAATCTTACGATAAGATTTGTTCGCGTGATGGAAATCGTGCTAATAAAATCTTATGAAACTTGTAAGTTATTAAAATACAAGTTATGTTTGTCCATTGTATGATAATTTTCATTTGCGCGATGAAATTTCATAGTGCCGTTGTTAGGCAAATAAGATGATTCTTATACTCGCTTATACACTCACAGGACGCGTGATAATCGTTGTACGAATGTACATTATGTATAAAAGTGTATCAAGACGTCAATATTATTTATATCTCAATACTCTTACGAAGGTTGTCCAAAATACATACGTCATTAATAAATATCTTATTTCGTACTCTAAATGAAACATATTATCCTCGGTAGGATTTGTTCGACCCGGTAACTCTTATCTGCGGTCAATACAACCGAATTGAATCTTTAAGATGCCGAGCCATACGAACAGAGACGTTACTCGACATAACCAACGAGTGTGAAAGAACCAGACGATATTACGTTGTCCTTTGATCATTGACGCGTATCGGAGGGTTGAGATTTGAATGTTACCCGACAAAAAACAGCAACAATGTTTATTCAGTGTAGCGGTCGGTCCACATAATCTATTTTGAAAGAGTAATACGATGATTTTAAAAGCTTGGGGTAGCTTTTGATGTTAGTTTTATTACACGCTATATTTACTTTGGTTGCTTTTTTAGTGATTTCAGTATAATATTTCTATTTCATTTGTTTCGAACAAATTTATTTGTACATTTCGACATCCGAAGCGTTGGTATATCTGTGATTTCGGGGATGATAAAGTAGTTGATGAAGTCATACCTGCGTTTATACCTGGTTCGTGCATGGGCTATTTACATCTATTTTATATGATTATTGTCAATGTATTAATAAGTAAGTAATGTTTTTGGAGAGAAGGGCTGGAGCTAAGACCTACCACGCTGCTTCAACGGGGGTAGTTTACACATAACCGCAGTTTTAATAAAAAATCCATTGGTCTGCCAGGAGTTTGAACCCAGGGTCATCTCGAGAGAGTCGCGTGGTCTAATCGCTGGGCTTTCACTGCTCTCAATGCATTTATAATGCTTGAAAACAATATATAAATATCAACTTTAAGCAAATCTAATTTGCAGTCATAATTTAGCCATAGGCATACATATTTTGTCAGAAAACACATTTTTTTATCCAGTAATTAAAGGGTTTTTACACTACATGTGTGTGGCAGCCCTATTATACCCTAAAATTTAACCAATCAAACTCATACAATAAACTTTTCTAAAGAACTCATGAAGAAGAGTTTGTACAAAATGCATGCTTCCTCCGAATCAGGTTTTCAAAGTACACCATGAAAGGCACCAACTTGCAATTAGCAATTATAAACCTCCAAATAGTATTGATATTTTTAACAAACCACACATCTCTATGTATATATACAGCAGTGGTAGAATTTGCAGTTTTTATTTACAATAAGATTGACGGAATAAAATTTTTCGGCACTCTGAAAATTTAATAGCATCAGCCGAGTTGCCCCTAAGCATTATACCATACGACAGTACCGATGCTTCTAATCCAAATTAGGCCCTAAGGCTAAGTTTACCGATGTATTTTTTTTGTGAGGTGTCTTAGCTCGGAAACAATTTAATTTAATTTCTTGCAGATGTGATCAATATGCGCCTTCCAATTGCAGTTTTTATCAAAATGCACCACGCATTATAGGATGAATATATTCACCAAATTAGTTCCATTCATTTTGATTCTAACTCGAAGCATCTGCACTGTAATGGCGTCGATTTAATTACCTAGTGGGGTTACACCGTTTCCGTAATTTCCGTTTTCAAATCTCCAGATCTCTCACTCTAGTTGATCGTATATTAACTTGCTTAAACGCCACGACTAATTATCTAAGTGTAATTATAACTAAATTATATCATGATGTCTATATCATGTTCAATATATCTAAAATAAAACTTGGCTAAATTTAAAATAAGAATTAAAGCTGTTTTTATTTTTATTTTAGCAGTTGTTCATATTTCAGAGTATTTTTAAAAATCTTAATGCTTTTTAAAGTTAAAATACATTTACAAGAGTTTAATTGATTATCCTGTACGGCTACTAATGTATTGGTTGTAATTTAAAAAAATAGCATCATAAAAAATCGAGAGAACTGAGAACTTCCAAAAAATTTGCAAGTTCCTTAGATAAATGACTCCCATTGTCGTTTCAGTATGTTGTGTATGTAAAATAAACAATATGAATTTATACGAATAGCTCCCCTGATCAGCGAGTTGTAAACTGGATTTGCCTAAATGCTCAATTTGGCACTTTGATGAATAATGACCTCTATTAATTAAATGAGTAAAGATACATTAAACAATACTTTATAAATAAAGATCGCTTCTCATCCTATACTAAATTATTCATTAAGAAAAAGCTGAACAAGAGCTCCATTGAAATGGGATACAGACACCCTTCTCAAAACTGAGAGCTTACACGGAACTTGCAGTGGCAGTGCTCTTCTGGATTTTGTGAACATGATAGTTTGTATGTACATATACTTAATCTAGACATATGTTAACAGAATTAGTGCCAAAGTGTATCCTATAATTAATTATAAAAGAGGTTTGTGCACAAAAACACCCACGGGACATGAAATTTATTTCAATTTTAATAACGAGAGGACGTTTATCAGACCCAACTTAGTTATATTTACGTTAATTCCCGGCTATTTCGCTCGTCAATAACTCATAGTGATCCCACTTTAGTTGTAAATTTTAATATCTATTGGCTATTATCTATTGGCTTAGGGATGTCGGACAGTCACTCTGAAATCTTGGTACCGAGTTGGTTAAAAGCTGATATTTAAGACGAAAACGTACTTCCCATATCATAAACAAATCTATTTTTAATAATTAATGTAATCAGTTTTGTAAATAGTAAAAATCAATATAAAAAAATTAGAAATCTGATTTTTTTCGAGCCCATTTTTCGTTATGAGTATCTCTAATTGACCTCCATTTTATAGAAGCGGTGTGTTTGGTCAGTCAACATAAAAACTTCGCATAACATAACTATTTGCGTACAAGGGCCTAGTTATCTTCGTACGTGTCACTAAAACCCCTAAACACAGGTATATATATCAAGAAATTGGTACATCTGACGTCCTTGCTAAGGTTATCTAAGTGCTGTTACGAACGGGGTTCCAAACGGTCAATTCAGATTTAATATTTCGCGTCCACCCAGTTAATGGAATATCGCTGTGAACCCGACGTCCGATGCGATCGATTTACATTTTATACACGCAAATTGCACGGAATGATGGCCCCGTGACCCTTGTCAAACCGCTAAAAATGTGTCTATATAGCGTTACGCTTAAAATCATACGCTTTAATTCGTTTTTTTTCGATCCGCCTTTACGAGCGTACTTTGTGAATTTTAGATGTACGAACAATCTGTTATTTTAGAGAACTTAAAATGCGTTTGTTTTATTGCGGTATAATTGTTACCTAATTTCTTTTGGCGATAGTATTATTTTTAGTTATTTTATATCGGCAATGATCCCTTTCGTTTATAACACAGGCTTGTTTAATTCTTTTGTTAAATTGATTAGTCAAGCTATTGTATCAGTGATACATCTCTCTCGTGAACAAATAGATTTCGATTTTTATATTTCCTTTGAGTTTCCTTATTCTCACCAACTTCTTCGGCACTACTGCCAACGTTTAAATTGTGTCCAGAACAGATAAGTTTCATCGCCATATCTCTTTGAATTAAAACTATCGTGAGTAGTATTCAGTGTCTATGCATAGAAATCGGCTAAACTTGCGTCTTATTGACTAGAGCAATCGTATTACTGCACGATGACGCCGTATAAAGAGCTCATGAATAAGGGTCGTGGATAAGAAAACCCGAAAGAAAAAGACATGGGTATATTTCTATACATAAACTAACCATATCCCTCTTCGCAACTAGCAAACTAGCATGTTAATTGTTATAACAAAGTCTTAATTAGGAACATATTTATGATTCATAAGAAGTATCTGTTTAGGAGTCTAATCTGTAATCGCCAATTACTAGTTTCTATTTGGTAATGGATCACGATATACGCAGGTTGTTGATATATAAAATATTAACGCTAAAGCCCTCAGCTATAATATGTTGAAAGGTAAATTACTCACGCAGCAAAAAACCTACATATTCATATTACCGGCTCGCTGTAATATTACTTGCCTACACAAGCTTGAGAGATCGTCATCAAGCTCATGGAAATCCTAATTTATAAAGATCTTCTTCGGTAATTACGATTTATGTACGAGTAAACGAAACTCTTTCGAAGAGAAGATTATTATGTAGGAGTTTAATAGTTTTTACGAAAGAGATACGAGCCATAGTATTGAAAGGGACTAAAAGAAGGGAAAATTGTGGTCCAATGTTTAAAGTTTTTTTTGGAATATAAACGCGTCTTCAACGTTCATACTCGAATACCATTATTACAGGAGATAATTTTTTTTATATCTCAATTAGTTTAATGCCGTGAATATTGTTTAACACATTGACACATTAAAAATTATATCCTACAGGAGTCTGTTTTAAATGACGTAAGTAACGCGAGCCGACTTCCACCGCCCGTGGAGCTCTTATTTCATACTTATTGAGCCGCCATTTTTATCCTCCCATAAAACGCAATAAAGCAAGACGCCTTTAAAATTATATACAGCGCCGGGGGGTTTATTTGGCGCTTCTTTTAGCTCGTTCGCATTAAATGGAACGTTTTAATGATGATAAAAAATGCAACTTTTTACATTTCGAAATTTAAAATTGTTTCAATGCTTTAAATTGTCTAATGGAAATGGAAAATTTTATGTTCATCATTTGATTATTTAAAAATAATTGATTTTATTATTATTTAGATAGTAAAATATTTATAATTAATAGATTACCATATTCTTCTTTTACGTTCGATGGAAGCGCTGATATAGGTCGCTTTAAGAGATTTTCACGCCACACAATCTTCTCTTGATCCAAATGATGGTGATTCTTTGAAAACTCTTGTTCAATTAAGTAGGGAGTAATATCGTTTAATATTTGTAAGTCCTTGGAAGTTCCTCTCCTTTTTCCTATTGCCAGAACTAATTTTAAACTGAGATGACATAAAACAACATACCAATACTCACTTGCAGACATGAAGGCGAATGACGCTAATGGGAAGTCCGCCATTTTGTACTGAATAACTACATTGTTATTCAATTAAGATAATTGCTGTAAAATAAAATGTTGGAAAATCCTAAGAAAATGTCATTAGCAATGGTTTGTAAATTAAAAAAAGGAGAGCTGCTGAAAAGCTGGTGGAAAAGGGTAAATCAGAGGCGTTAACACGTCTTTCAGACCGGGATTGCAGTGAAATTGTTTAGCTGTTACGTAGCGCGCTTAAGCGTTTTTACTCGGTTTGCTAATGGACGCGGACTTTACTCAATGCCGTTCCGTTGTTTAGTATTAATTACGCCTTTTGTCGCTTTCAACTTTTTTGCCGGTCACGGACGCTTACTGTATTTACGGCACGAGTGGGACACCTTTTTTTAAACATTAAGCGACAGAAAATGTACATGATGTGCTTGTGAGGTTATTATGTTAACCCACAAAAAGACTGGCAGTCGCCAATAAATGTGGAGAGTAACTGTGACACAGGCTTTTAGGGCTTTTGAAATTTTATTGAGGAATCGTTTTCTGGTCGGTGACTCATAAAAGCTGTATAACCTATTAGCGTTGAATATCATCACTACATAAATTAAGTACTAGCTTGCTGCGTTGCAATTTAACCTCCGAACTACAACCCCTAGTGCAGAGTGCACTGGTCTAGATGGAACAGTTTTGTTATCGTTGTTTTTCTGCGACAAAATAATTTTGTTTATCGCCGCCATGCGCCACTGTTACGGTACGGGTGATTCAAAGTTTTTTAATTAAATTATTCACTGGATAATCGTTGCAGCGCTCTGATACTGCCATTTTTTGTGATTATGCTCACTAGTTGATGACGGTAATGTTTAGTTAAGTAATTTGTTCGTGTAGATGTTGTATTTCAAACCTATATTAATGTATTCTTGACGGAGTTTCTTATGAGTATTTTTCTTTAAGAGGACCTAATTTCAATCAAAACACTAATTCGAAACTGTATAATATGGGCAATAAGGAAGAATAATTCAATTCAATTTAATTAGACATTATTGAGAGATATAAAAAAAAATTGAAATTATATAAATTTCATTCTAGAAGACTTCAATTCTAACACTCGTTAGTAAACGATAAAATAAAAATACAATTACCTTACTTACCTCCGTAAAGTTAAATGTGAAAAGGAAATTACGATTAGATACGAATGTGACAAAATAATCGATTTTAAAATTAATCGATTATTATACTATTGTAATCGATTTTTGAAAATGCGATGATTTTCTTAAGATAAGATGTGTGTTGTTGGATAAAAGTAACGTAGCCAAAGTACAGATTTTAATCGCATCTATTTTTTATTCGTACTATCTAACTTTCATAAGTTTTTAATATAATTAATATTATTCTTTTCAAAAACTTTCAAATAGAAAAAAATCGATCATTAATAAGAGATTTTTTCAAGATTATCGAGATAAGAATTTTTTTTCATTTCAAGTCACATTTTTAAATTACGATGGTAAGAAATTCTTCGACTTCACGATACTAAGCGCGTCCCACAAAAGTGATATGTAGGCTTGGCAGTATCGTATATTCCGTCACACGTCATATAAGCTTCACGCCGCCTTGACAAGGTTATTGATATTGACGGGTCTGATCAGAAGAGCTTACATATAAAGAAATGATCATTATTGAAGATTTTTTTATGTTAAAGTAGAAAATTTAATATAAAAATGAAATAAATATATTAGTCAAATATGAATGTGAATGGATATATGACAAGATTTAGGCAAAAAAAAACATGGATAGATTGTGTTAAGTATGATAAGCGTGTAACAATCAGTTTCCATAATTTATAAAAGCAGTTACATTGCATTTACAACTACAATTTCATTTACAATTACAATACCATAGTACAGAACTTATGATAGAATTATATTCCAATAATCCGCGCTTGTTAACAAAATCTATGTAATGCTAATTATTGGAAGCAGACAAAATTCACATACCTTATACATGCAGGACCAGTCACCACACGTATTACAAAACACTGCCACCAACAACACACAGAAGCACTACACACATTAACTACGACAATGTAAATTATAATACAATAGTAAATTGACTACGACGATCTACTCTGGGTCCACGACCATGGATAGGTTATAAAATCGTGGCTCACTTTCGCTTTGACGATGTGATTTTAGTTACTCAAAAGCAGGAAACTTATTTCATACTTCATATAGTAACCTGTCTACGAATTCTTAAGCCAGCAATTTTATATAATTTTTAACAATTTTTTTAGCTACATTTTATTGTTATGTCTAGCTTAAATGTACGTAACTTGTTGAGCGGGATAAAAACCAGAAACCGGTAAATGGATGTCACGATAGAATTGATATACATTAGCCGTAGTCTGGGTTATTTATTAAGTTGTACGGGTAATAGACAACAAGGCAGCGTAATGGCGCGCCGGGAAAAAACAAAATGGCCGACAACGTGGACACCTGTCGCCCTGCCCGGATGTAACTAAACAGGATGGAAGGAAAGCTAGGTTTTAAGTGTATTTGTCAACTGTTGTAGTTGTTTTTTTACATTTATTTTATTTTCAGAATTGTAGATAATTATTTATAAGTTTAACCCTTGTTTTTTTGTGCTTTATTTGTAATACGAACTGCAAAAATCAATCAATTTTCTGGATTCCAATATATGAAATAATAATATTAATATGATTTTTAAAATAATAATTAATATTTAAAAGTAATAGTAACCAAACTTTCTCAGTGAATTTTTCTTTCATATAATAATTATTTAAAGAAATATTTAAAAGCAAATCTCTCTATTGTAACTGTATATAAAAATAGAAATGCAGATGCAGAAAAATGTGATCATGTAAACGGGAACATTCAGCATGATTTGAGATAATACCCAAGGCAGTGGCGACCACTAAATAAAAGTAGCATTACACCTAGAAAGTTAGTGACTTACGTTATACTAAATACATTTTAAATGCGCGATTGAGATAGAAGAAGAGATTTTTATAAATTATCTACATATATTTTAAAAGTTCTATATAATATTCTTCAATTCACACAAAGCAAGAAATATTTTAAAAAAATCTACCCGTCTAAGAAGACAAGTAAATCTGTAATTGACTCAGACATTCATTTGAAATTTCCTATTATAATAATCTACTGAGATAGTACAAAACGCACTTCTCGCAACAAAAGATCTGGTCGAGTTAATTAAAGTTTCTGAAGTCTGTAAATGAAAGTTGTAAAGGGTTTTAGCAGTTATTCGCAGCGTTAATTATATTTAAACTTCAAGGTAACAAGATTGTTAATTCAAATTATTCCGTGGACAGGATTCGCTATAATTATTATGACTATAGCATATTTCAGATATACAAATGTATCACGTAAGTAAAATAAGATTTTGTTAGAATTAGTACGTAGAATAAAATTATATTGGTTAATTTTTAAACGGTAATAGTTTTGATGGAATATTTATTTAGTCATTTATACCATTATTATAAATGCAATACTGACGTCTGTCTGTTATGCTTTCACGCCTAACCCGTTACAAATATAAATTAAATTTAGTACAATTGAAGCTTATATACTAGGCTATAGGAGGGCTATATAGGAGAAAAATAAAAGTTCCCGTTCTTTCTTCGGAAATAGCAGAAAACAAATAGTACATGATTGAGATTATCGAAACAATTAAGTTGACAGGAACAAAGTCGCTGATATATCTTGTTTTAGTATAAGCAAAACTGGTAAGTATTTGTATCTAGACGTAGTATTTGTATCCCTTCTATATTTTCCGTTTTTCAACTCGATTGCTTTTAAAATCGTCTCAATTCATCTTCTTTTTTGTCGTTGTACGCTGTCATCGTGTATAATCTTGTCACATAATACAGAACCTCCTTCCAGACGACGCTTTTTATGATCTCAATTAAACTTCCTCAAAATGTTGCTTTCGTAAATGTGCCGGTATAAAAGTAACGTTGAGCGATAACATTGTATTAAAACCAGTTGATGCCAAAGAACATCATATTGAGCAAGTGGATACTACATAGTAATAGCCGTCGAAAAGGCAATTAACATTGAAAGTTTGGGACATGAAAGGAAAACTTCCAATTAATTAATGCAATGTGGTTTCAAGTGTCGTTTGGCACGCAATGTTGTCAGGCGTTAAATGGCCAAAGACTAAATGATATTGTTGTTTCATATGCTTTATGAATCAAACACTTAAAAATTATCTTATTCAGTGCATAATTGCCGGATGATAATTCTTTAAAGCGATTCAGTAAAGCGGTACATAGACTATATATGAAATTCATAAATAAATGACGTGTGATATTACTTTGTACTACAAAAACACCATGACATATGTATAGGGTCTTGTGTACCAAAAAAATGCCTCATATTCCGCTCTACAATTTATTATTATTTGCTAAATCTTCTAAAGTTCTTGCGGCACCACTGTTATGCTTTCATTTATATGTAAGTACTAGCTTTTTCCTGCGACTTTCTTCGCGTGAAATGTTGTAGCTTAACAGGTTGATAATAGACGGCACTTTTTAGTGTCATCCTCTTCCTGTAGAATTAAGAGAATTCCTATAGCATATATATTTTCCAGGTGTATAAGTAATAGTTGTGCCATATTTCATCAGCGGATTCGCCGTGAAAAAGTAACAAAGTAACATCCATACTCACAAACGTTCGCGTTTAAAATATTAGTAGGAAGTAGGATAGGATATTATTAGTAAGATGTTATGATTGGTTTATAAGTTATTTTTATTAATCTTAAATATTTAACATAACCTTTTTCATATTCATTTGTGTCGCGTTTCCAAGTTTAGAGACAAGGGGCACTGACAGAGGCATAACTTCAAGGGTTAACTGTCGGAGATCTCTGACAAAGATATAATTAAAAATAAAATGCATGTAATTAAATCGAAATCTTTCAAGAGATGGTGAACGTTAGTGGTGCTGGGAAGGCCTTGTCATTGCTTGCACTGCGATGGTTATATTTATTGGAGTATTTTATTTTAAGGATCCAATCTAAGCCAACTTATTAGTTAAAAAAAAAATCAGTCGTTCCAAAGATATTTATCATTCAGTCGCGTTCTCTATGGTATAATCTAACAAAGCTGCGAACATAATTGCCCTCTGGACAGTTCTCCAGCCGTACGTAATAGATGCAGAGTTTCATGATTGATTTGTTATCGTCAGATGGTTTGCGCCAATCGAGGTTAACGGTTTTGCCCAATTTGATATTTCACTCGATATCTACATGGATAATCCGACATAATTGCGCAATTGAACCATTGAAATTGTAGTTTAATAATTTTAACCATTTCACTATTAATTGCTTTATTTTCTCTAATTTTTTTATCATCATCCTCCTGCCCTTATCCTATGCTAAGTGGGGTCGGTACAACATGTTAGAAAGATATCACATGATTTGACTGCGTATACCTTAGTGACGTTTTATGACAATTCGGTAAGAAATGAGGGTTGTCTATTCTACTCAACCGGATACCATACGGCAGGTCGACTCACCTTAGTCACCTCTTACGACATTTCGCAAAAAAATGAGTGTGGTCTACTCTACTCAGCCGGATACGACACGGCTATTTCGCAAATTTTTTCAAATTAAGGCTTAATATATAACTAGGCAGGTGCCGAAGTAAAAAGTATTGTAAAACAAAAGCAAAAGACAGCGTGTAGTGTATCGGTGAGTCGTTTGTTGAGGCTGTATGTAGTTATATTATTTAGTCATTTAAATCAGGTTAACGAAGTTTCTAATATTGAAATTCTGGCTTGTGAAAAAGTGTTTGCACCATTGCATTGTATTTTATTCAGTATACGAGTTCCAATAAGATATGCCACCATCCCAATATATAATTGTTCAAAGCCAGATACGATAAGTCGCGTTGTGTAATTGGACCTTCTGCAACAATTTCAGCAAGTGTTTAGATGTGTATGGCAATGTTCGATTAAACAAAGATGTCGTGATCATCAGCCACATAGACGCAGCTGCCAATATGTATATGGTCGTGCAGATTTAGTGATCTTGTGTACACATCTCTACAGTACGGCGCTTCTAGAAGTCTCTTGTCGATAGCAAATATAATTTTTTTATAGGTCAAAATACCCTTTGTAGATTCGATTTTACAAGACAATATACGTGCTTGACTTATTTTGATGATGATTTATTTCGTATCTTTAAGATTACCATGAAGTTCAAAAAGGAAATTAAGGTATATTAAAACCAGGAATGTATTCAGATGCCCATAATTATAATATGTGGACCGAAATTATATGCATTGTTTGGTAAAAAAAATTTCCGCCACCTCTCTGGGCTTTTACTGGCGTTACTATGGTGTGTAAAGAGAATAACGCAAAAATTATACTTACATCGATAAAAGTCGTTATAAATATGATCTCCTAAATGGCCGTAGGACACCTGAGAGCGACTGGTGACGACTAACCAAATTGTCGAACTGGTTAATCGTCGATTGACGATTCGTTCAGACGATTGGTGACAGACGATTAACACGCAATCGTCTGTGTAAGACAACTGCTAAATGTATAAATGGATGCGTTGTTAATGCAAATAAAGGGAGTACAAACAAAGATATTAAAATAATAATCTTCATATATTCCATGTACTCGTATAAGTATAGTAAGGGCGTACGAATATTTCTCGCAATGGAATTATTCTTTTTCTTTTTTTCTATCTCTGGTTTATTTCTAAATAAATAACTAGTAAAGTGCTTTTAGACAACAGATGCGTTAGCTAACGCCCGACGATTATTGCTTCCTAACTCATCCATTACTGTTTTCGCTTTATTCAAGCCTTAAGATGTACTATGCAGTACATTATTTTGCGTTATACGGTATAGGAATAATTTTCCTAATATATATTAATATTACAATAAACAAATAAAGATAATGGATAGCTGTGTAATGCATGATCTAAATGTGAAATATTCAAAGTTTATTGCGCTTTTTTCTTACATTTTTTTACATTTAATAAATGCTTAGTATAAAATCTTGCTATTGCAAAGATGTTACTTTGCTGTTTAGTGTTGGATCTGTACTACCATCGAGTAAGTGTATGTATATGTCTTTTAGATCGCACAATCTCTAGGGACTAATACCAGCACTACTCTGATGTAGCCAATATTTCACCCCTAACATTCGTGCGACACGTTTCGCTGTAAAACGGGTTGTATAGTCGCAGTTAGGGTCACCATATCTCAGGATTTCGCATGATACTCGTACATTAGGTAATTTAGTGTTTTGTCAGGAGCACAGCGGAGATATAGGTAATCTTTAGACGAATTTTATACTATTTTTAATGAAACTCCATTAAAACAAATCAAGCATATATGAAAAGTGCATTTTAAATATACTTCGTGATAAATAAAAATGCTGGCCACATTTATCACGCATTCCAAAATTTTAAGAAATATCGTAGAATGGTACTACTTAACTAATCATTTATAATTAAATTTTATCATAAATAATAAAATATTCTTTCTTATGTTTAGGGCAATAAATAGCAAAGCTAAATAAGCGATAGATTACAATCTAATACTAGACACATTTTTGGTAGATCATTTGGTGGCACGACATAGACGCATAAACATGGCAATTCAAATTACATAAAACGTTTAGGAAAAAACTTCAATGTTTTGTAAGTATACTAAAATTGCATAATTTACGATTAATATGCATAAAATATTCAATGAACTTTAGGTGTGTTGCAAATGATTACCTCTCGCATTCCATTGTTAGAGATTGCCTCCTTTAAATACTAAAAAAAAAGAGTTTTACGCAGCTTTTAGTATTGACTATTTGCTGGTTACTCTAGTTACACACAACCGGCGACACTGTCAGGTACAAAACCTGCGTTTGTATATTGAAGTGTCCATTATCCTGATGAGACGCGCATCCACTGTTACTATAAAACTTGTATCGTTTGTAGATACCGATCTATGTGTAATATATCGTTGCAATAGTTTTTATACTGAGCATGGCGTGAACAAAAAATGCAAAGTAAGGTCTTGTTTTGTAATTTAAATTGGTTACTTGGTAATTGGAGTATGAGCAGAATAGCATAAAGCATAAAATGTGGGTATGAGCTGATCTACCCAACTATCATTAAAACAGCATGGTCACAGACTACTCAGGACACCAACTTTCAATTAGACGACATGCCAACTTATAGCCGTCATGAGTCAATGTTTAAAGTCAGAATGACTATCATTCACACAGCTTTACTATTTAAATAAATTATCTTATTTGTGAGCCTTCTTTCCACAGCTACTTAACTTAATAAATAATAAATGTTATTTGTCTATTTTCGATCTGACTAATCTTAGCCGGTACGGAAAGCATTAACGCCTCCCTTATACAGGATTAATAGGTATACATTATAATTCGGTATATTGTCGATAGCTTATTACCACTGTTTATATAAAGACTCGTTGAATAAAATGCTCCAGTTTGTCGTGTATAAAAATTATTATTCTATAATAAATAGCTACGACGCTAGGTTGTGCCATTTTCAAATACCGACATTTTTTTGTTTCATTGTCGATGTGCTGGCAGTTCTAACGGCCTTAAAAGTTTCATCATCTTTGATGGTTAAATTCGTTAAATAAAACTAGAATATAAGCTATTGTAGCGAAGTTGTCTTAGGGGTGCCTCTTTCATTCGACATCTAGAGCAAGATTCTGATGACTCTGATATATATAACAGTGATGAAATATAACAGTGATAATATAATAGTGATGATGTTATATGCATTTTATTTCCCATTCTAAACGTATTGATATTGTTAATCATTTTTTAATCATATGGTATGTTTTATAGTTATACAGAAAACCTTGTGTGAGTCTAACATAATCCATATTTGTATTTACTTATACAATATTCTGAAAGTGAGAACAGTAATGTTCGAAAAAAGTAATCTCGACATACATTATTTGCCTGAGTGAACTTTAGTACCGAGATAAAAAGCATTTGTTTCCCTTGTTTATATCTCTTCACCTATCGCCATACCAAAATCATATAAATCCGTCGCTCTAATCAAATGTGAAAAAAACAAGCACACTTCCAAAAAAAATATCTTCATAATATGAAATTTGATTATTTACAGACTTCGTACCTTTTTCAAAAGACACAGATTCCGTTACTTTTCCCCTTCTAAAAGTATGCATGGGCAAATCGACTAACATTACGAATGTCGATTCGCTGTCGAACAACATGTCCTAGTTATTTTTAATCAATAGTCACACTTTTGATTGTGTCAGGTTTATTCATTGTTACGTTGATTATATCCTTGCGAGTTTTGCACTGTGATAATACTGTCGGATTATGTAGCTCTTTTTTTCGATTTTATTTCTATGAGGCTTTTCATTTTATTTTCGTGTTCCCGAATTTTGTGTTGTACGAAAATTGTGATTTTACGATTGATTCGCGTTAACAAAGTTATACATAAACTTGCAATGATTTCATTAACAATTTCATTTCAACATAAAACAATACAAATAAGAAACAAAGTCAGAGTTCACTTTTAAAGATTTATTGACTTCATAACACATTTGAACTTCATTATTTTTCTGCTTGTGTACCGTAGGATGTAGCTCTTTTACCTTTTATTTTCTTACTTTTAACATTTCGTGCCTCTTTTTATGCCCAGCGTTGCGAAATCAGGCAATAGTATCGATTGAAATTTTTGTCGAGCGATAAGACGAGAATTTTTGTGGTTGGTGTTTAGAGAGCTCTCTTCCTTAGTTACCATACGTCAATAAAGTGAGTCGAAGGATGTATGCAACTAGTTTTCCGAATCGCTAGGAACTCCAAGAAAGGCTTATATTTCCAATAACGTGCCTAACTCTATTTTGGGTAATTCCGCTGTTACATGGATCTAACAGAAGAACTCCTGGACAAGCTCTAGACTGCAGATTTTGTGTACACTTTTCATTCTTGGTTTATGAAAGTTTGACCATGTATCTGAGAACTGAGGAAAATCGAAATGGCTCCAGTCAAAGTGCACAGTAATTATGTATGGTTTAAAAATGTTTAAGTTTAAGCTTTGAGAGTTTTTAGGGGTATCCCTGTTTTAATTGACGTCGCGACGTCAGTAACAGCTGATCGTAAACTCGTTTTTTTTTTGTCTCTTAAAATAAATTAACTTAGTTTATACTTTTTGGCGTCGGTAAAGTAAAGTAAAATGTTTCGTTTTTGATATTATATAAAAAATAGTGCTGAGAACTGTGTAATATAGTGACAATACAGTGAAATTTCTAAATTGGAAACAGCTGTTGAATTTGCTGTTTACCCGCAGTAAAGTATTACAAAAATTGTTGTGATTATTGGTATATCGGACGTATCAAATTAAGTTCAATACAAATTGGATAATAAATAATAATATTTGATCTTAATTGGATTGGAATACAATAACTAAAAACAATTCTTAATACTGATATTGTTGTCAACCTCCAACGCCATCTAGTGACGCTATCAAGTTCTCGCGGATATATTTGGGAATTGTACATTATTTAGGATGGCAAATAAATGTAATCATTGTGGAAAATTCCTAGCAACAATGGATGGTGCGAAATGTGTAAAATGTAAAACATTGTATCATCGGGCGTGTGTAAATATAAGTCCGGACAGCCGGGTGTCTGCTACTTGGGTCTGTCGGCAGTGTAAACATAAACGAGATGATGCTACTAAAATGTGCACGCCTGTCAAACCATGTTCTAGCCATGTAATAATTGAGGAGGAAGACGAAGGCCTAGAGGTACCAAACGACAACGCGATCGCCACGCTCGCGAAAGAAATACGTTTAATGCGTAAAGAAGTATCATCGGTACTCCGAGAGATGGCGTGCTTCAAAGAGGAATTATCTTCAATAAGTAATACAATAAACAATCTAGGTACGCGTGTCGACGCTATTGAGGCTAGAATAACGGTGCTAGAGCTATCTAGTAAGGAAGTTCAAAATGGATCTTCTGAGGATTGTTCTTGCAAAAATTCAGACATGATAATGTCATTAAAGAGCGAATTAAATGATCGGGAACAGGATAATTTGTTGAACGATATTGAGGTGGCTGGCTTGGATGAGAAACCGGGAGAAAATGTCTTACATCTTATACAGTTGACAGCAAGGAAGGTCGGTATAGAGTTGGATGAGCGGGACGTTATGAGCGCGGAGCGGATGGGTCCGCGTCGAAGCGTGTCCGGTGATAATGTTCGGGAGCGGCCGCGCTTGATCGTCGTGCGTCTCGCGCGACGTGCCGTGCGAGACGAGCTACTACACGCGGCCCGCGTACGTCGTAACACGGACTCCGCTGGCATAGTAGAAGGGAGTCCACACCGCATATATTTAAATGAGCGCTTAACGCAGGTAAACCGTCGCCTTTTTTATAAAACACGCGAAGAAGTGCGAACCAGAGGTTGGCGTTTTGCGTGGACTAGAAGTGGGCGAATATACATCCGACGCAATACTGAAGCACCCGTGTACCGCATTCGGTCTGAAGCTGATTTACTAAAGTTTTTCAATTGCAACACAGTTTGAACATTTTTTATCTTAACTTTTGTGTAAAACGATTTAAATTAAAGTATTTTTCACATGTTCCTATCAAATGTAAAGTAATTTTACAAGTTAATTTAAGTTATCATTTTATTTTTATATTTTTAAATTTTTTACGTAATCAGTTTTTACTTTTATATTGGAGTCGTGTTATATTTGTTAGCAGTGTAAAGTTATATTTGGGTGTTACTCGTCCGAAGGGTCTGGTGTTAATATACGATCTAAGAGCAAACGTCAGTAGCAATTCATCTGCATCTACTATTCACATATTCATATTTATAATTTATATATATAATACATACTTTACTTATCTGAAATGTAAGTTTGTTTTGTCCAGTGTACGTTGTAAAATTAAGGAATTTATATTTATAATCATGATTTTATATATTGTACTTTATTTTTACATTTTATCTCGTCACTTGTATATTGCATTACACATGTTATTGCCCGCTGTTTGTTGCGAAGTTAATACATTTATTTTTATATTTATTTTTATATTTAAAACTTTTTATTTTAAATATTTATACATATTATTGATTTATTTGAACTTTACCATAAATAAAGTATATCGTTTGATATACCTTAGTTTCATTAGTGGAAACCTTATTTATTCATTGCAATGCCTTCCCTAAAGATATTAAAAATTGGTTTCTTGAATGCGGGATCGCTTAGTACTGGACACGATGAGTTTACCATCAGTTTGAGAAATCACGACGTTGATGTATTAGCAGTAAATGAAACTTGGCTTAGATGCGGAGAAGACCTTCGTGCGCCTTCAGTGCCGGGCTATCGCCTTGTGCATGTGCCCCGCTCCTCACAAGTACGCAGCCGAGGTGGCGGTGTGGGGTTTTACGTCAGACGAGGGATTTCTATCAGGATCCTCGAACATCCGGTTATAATTGGGGTCGAACAAATGTGGCTCAATATTAGACTTGCTAATAAAATATTAATCGTAGGTACCGCATACAGGCCTCCTTGGCTGAGTGCACATACTTTTATTAATGCGTTAACAGATACCTTCAGTTCGTTCACTCACTTCGATCAGATCGTGTTGTTGGGTGACTTCAATATTAATTGTTTCGATACTGAGAGTATTAATTTCAAACTTCTAAGTGAGTATTTATCTTTCACTAATATGCGTCAATATGTCAGCGAACCAACTCATTTTACATCACACAGTGAGACTCTTATCGACCTTATTTGCAGTGATGCAAGCATTACTAATATTTGGGTAGAACATGTACCTGGTCTTAGTGGCCACGCATTTTTATCTTGTAGTCTTAACATACCTAAAGATCCAGTGTTGGGGAGATGGGTGAGTTATCGACAAATAAAGGACATTAACAACAGTGATCTTGCTGTTTATTTAAAACATATCGACTGGTCACAGATTAAATTCTTACATGACATTGATGACTTAGCCAGTCGTTTTACTAATATTATAATTCAAACATTTGATATTTTAGCGCCTGTAAAGTGTAAATATTTTAAAGATAATGATTTTCCATGGATAACTTATACAATTAAAATTATGATGAGAAAGCGAAATGAAGTTTATAAAAAAGCACGAAATACTAAACTGGATATACATATGAATTATTATAAAGAACTAAAACGATTAGTTCGTACTGCAGTACACTTCGAAAAGAAAGCATATTACAACAATTTTATAAATTTAAATGTGAAAAATGCTGCACAACTTTGGAAAAATCTAAAGAAACACGTTACTTTTAGTAAGAAGGATACTCGTCCATTACCGCATCATCTAATGGATCCTGATAAAATTAATGCCCATTTTTTGAATACACCTGGTAAGATTGATGCGGCAATGGACGATTTACTATTTTATAAGTCTAACAGATTCTTGACAGCAAATTTTAGTCTTAGTGTTGTGGACGAGGATTATGTGCTTCGTATTTTACAAGGGTTGAGTTCTAGGGCTCTAGGCGTGGATGGCGTTTCACTAGATATGGTATTGTCGACTCTGCCAACTACGTTAAAGACTATCACCAATATAATGAATAGCTCTATACTCAGTAATACTTTTCCAAATTTATGGAAAATGGCTAAAGTCAGACCTATACCTAAAAAAGAAAATCCGTTGGACCTGAAGGATCTTAGACCGGTAAGTATTTTACCTTGCCTATCTAAGGTATTGGAAAAAATTGTTTGTAACCAAATAAGAGATTATTTAGAAGAAAATAACATATTACCTCATAAACAATCTGGATTTAGGAAACGAAGAAGCACCACAACAGCACTGACCGATGTAGTGGATAATATTTTAAAAGCTCAAGATGTTGGGGAGGGTACCATCATGGTACTTTTGGATTTTACACGTGCATTTGATACAATAAATATACGTCTTCTGTTATCTAAATTGCACTATTATGGCTTCAGCACTAGCGCTATTAGTTGGATTTCTAGCTATTTGACTGGGAGATCTCAGTTCGTTGAATTAATTGCTGAAGATGGCTCAAAAGCAATTTCATACTGCTCTCCAATAACTAGAGGCGTACCTCAAGGGTCTGTATTGGGACCTCTGTTATTTAGTTTATATTGTGCCGATATCGTTAGTGCAATAAATAATTGTCAATACCATATATATGCTGATGACATTCAAGTTTATATATCTTTTAAGCCTAACGATACAGGAGCTGCAATAAGTAAACTAATGGAGGACCTTGGCCATATTAGTGAGTGGGCAAATAGACACTGTTTGTTACTTAATCCAAGTAAATCTAAGTATTTGGTATTAGGTTCACCTACACAGATTAGTACTATTTCTCTTAAGAACCCTATCATTAGCATATACGATGAGCCCATTGAACGAGTATATGTTGCAAGAAATCTCGGCCTTTTGATGGATGATAAGTTACGCTTTGAACAACATGTTCTCAATAATGTACGTAATTGCTTTTATCGTCTTAAAGTGCTCTATAGAATTAGGGATTATTTAAGTGTTGATGTGCGTATAAAGCTTTGCGAATCTCTTGTGCTATCTAAATTAAACTATGTAGATACAGTTATTGGGCCTAGATTGTTATGTCGTACAAAGAACTTAATTCAGCGTGTTCAAAATGCTTGTGCGCGATTTTGTTTTAAAATACCGCCTCGCAATCATGTAACACCATTTCTAAATAATGCAGGCATGCTGAAAATGGAGTATAGGCGACAGCTACATTTTGCTACATTATTGTTTGGCATTATTAAATACAGAACTCCAAAGTATCTATATGACAAACTTGGTTGGGCTAGGGATTTTAATACTTATGCAACCAGAGCCTCTGCCTATATGATTTGTACGCCTCATCACAGAACAGCCGCTTTTAGAGGCAGTTTCAAATATTCAGCCAGCAAATGCTGGAATAACCTGCCTCCGCCAATCCGTAATTTACAATCAGTTTATTCTTTCCGTATAAAATATAAGATGTTTTTATTGGATAAACAGAAGGGAGTGTAAATACTGCATCATCATTAATTTATATTATATTATTATAATTATTAGCTGCATGACATATATTTTACTTATCATTGTGGCGCACTTATCGGTTAACATTTTTATAGTCATAGGGACATGTTTGGATACTCTATATATATTTATGTATGTATATGTATATATATATATATATATATATATATATATATATATATATACGTGTACATACGTGTATGTATGTATATATGTGTATATGTGTGTATATATATATGTATGTAAATATGTATGTATGTGTGTATGTATATGTATGTATATGTATATATATATAATATGTATTTATAATTTATGTATTTTGTTTGTTTTATTGTTTGCTATGTTGTTACTGACGTTGGGACGATTGGGGATTGGGGATTAGGATTAGGATTAGTTTTAGTTGGCTGCTACTGAAAATCAGTGTTGGGCTTTCCAGCTCAACAATCGCTGAGTAGCTACCATTTTATAGCATTGCACTGCTATCATCTGTATGTGTCAACTGTTTGCTTGTGTATACTTCACTGTATGTACTGTTAGGATAGTAGTGCAATTATATAAATAAAGATATTCTTATTCTTATTCTTATTCTTATTCTTATTCTTATAATTTGGTTCGACAGTCTGTTTTATTTTATTTCTAGTAAGTGACATAATTAAATTCTACTGTCAGATCCAATTTTCCACTAACTCGTTTACAGTTTTCTTTGTTAAACTATAGAATGCACTCTGTATTACATGTTATATATAACGAGTCCGACTCAATTTTTTTTAATATTTTCACAAGATATAAAGACTTTTTTTATGCAAGGATTAATATCGAAAGATACAATAAGTATTTATGTAATATTATTATATCAACACAAAATATCCTTACGCCAAAAGGTTAGCTGTGTTAGATCGTAACTTGCAGTAAGGCCACCTTTGCATTATCGATGTTGTATATTTATTGAAGTATGAATAAATAAAATAAATGAATAGACTATGTTGATGAAAGCTTGGATTTAAGTTATATCTAGCTACACACAAGATTATATTGTTTTTTTTTATCTGTACACAATTATATGTTATTGAAATATTTATTTTTAAAAAGACTGACCGCTGAGTTCCTTACTGGGTCTTCTCGTCAAGAGCACCTTTCCAAGTTCAAAACACGATTCATAAGTGCTTGTATATATTGCATATCGAATTATTTGAATTTGAAAAAGTATACTGTATAGATTTTATGTAACTGGAAAAATAAATGTTCTTGGTATATAAATTAAATTATATTTTGCAATATACACTAATGAAATATGTAATTAGTCTGCAATGTCGCTAAATCAGAATATAGCACGCAACTGCATAATATACAAGTTATTTACATATGTAAATGTTACTTTAATTTGTAGTACGAACGGACGGGGTGATTTCTTTTATTTTACTGCAGTAATTCTTTTCATGCGTATTTAATACTAGCGGCCTACCCTGCTTCGCACGGGTATAAAATATATAGCCTATGTCACTCAGTGAAAAAAATGATTAAAATCGGTCCAGTAGTTTTGATTAATTCATTACTGCCTGTGGCCCGCAAGCGTTAAATTTGGAGAAAAACAATTCCCTCTCCCTATACCAAGAAGATTTCCTGCTATCTTTGGAATGTCTAAATTCATATACTACACATTTACATTTTACATTTTTCCCTATATATTTTATGTTTAAAATTAATAACAGAATGTCTTTATATACAACATTCATAGCTTTATTATCATTAGACAATACAAAACATGTTTTTTTTAGAGGTAACTCTTAAAAGAGCGACATTTAGCTGCGCGTCCGATCGCTGCTAAATTCGAAGTGCAACAGGGCGAAGCCCTAGACATATACCATCGCGGACTTTACTTAGTACATCATTTTGATAAATCTCGTAGGGTTTAGCCTGCGTTTGCAATGTAAGCGGGAAAAAAAGTAATTATTTACGACATCACATTAGAAACCTCAAAAATTACAGTATTTCTCTACTCCGTATTGAATGTTATTATTCAACATTCCTCTTGAATCACTCTATCTATTAAAAAAACCGCATCAAAATCTGTTGCGTAGTTTTAAAGATTTAAGCAGTCATAGGGATATAGGGACAAACAAAGAATGTGACTTTGTTTTATACTATGTAGTGATAATCCCTATATCATGATTCAGTATTCACGCGCGATGGCTTATTATTAGCGTTTTCATGTATAACTTTGGTGTTTCTATACCGATTTCAATGATTCTTTTTTTATACAATGGTTAATACTATTCATTTTTATATTTAGGGATGACTGAGAGTGATATAAACGTAGGAGTAGACAAATATAACCAGAAAGTTTCGAACTGCTAAGCTATCGGGAGTTACACGTGTTATTGTGAGTCAACCATAAAAGATAGACATATGCTGTTGTGGGATATTTTTTATATAATTTTAAGGAGAACATTTCCGTCATACATGATTTCTGTGTAGCTTTAACCATCAAGGTTGCACACTCGACGGAAGCTTGAAAAATGGAGTAACTTCTCCCGTTTTCCCGACATTTCCCTTCACTGCTCTGCTCCTATTGATTGTAGCGTGATGAAAAGTATACTATAACCAGCCCAGGAGTATGAAAAAAAATTGTACCAAGTTTCGTTAAAATCCGTCGAGTAGTTTTTATTTCTATAACGGTTATACAGACAGACAGACAGACAGACAGACAGACAGACAAAATTTTTACTGATTGCATTTTTGGCATCAGTATCGATCCCTAATCACCCCCTGATAGTTATTTTGGAAATATATTCCAGTTACAGAATTGACCTCTCTACAGATTTATTATAAGTATAGATTATATGGTGTAAACATATAATGCTTTTTTTACATGCAACACTTACTTTCACTTAGCGGCTTATAACGTCAGCGTTTGCTTATGACACCTTTCAGTATTTGTCAACGTCATATGTATATAGCAGCTAACCCTGTGGCCTTGCCCGTGTGGAAATCGGTGTATTCAATTAAAATTTTGAACAAAAATAGTTATTGTGAGTTAGCCATAAGAGATAGAGGCATGCTGTTGACTTTTGACTTGACTGACATGACTTTTTTGTAGTATTTTTGTCGATCTACAATACTCTAGTACATTATTTTAGTGTGTATCTATTGGTTAACGCGGCGCACGCGTCTAAAGGTCGCAGCAGACACGTTTTATTTTTCAACAGCACCCTTTACATAAAATAGTAATGTACTATTAAACTAAACGGAAGAATCGCGCTGCCTTTTAATAAAAACTTTGACCGAGCCTTGCACGGTAATTCTTTAAATATCCAATAAATAAAAAAATTACCATTAGGCTGTCACAGTTTGCATTTGACAGGTCAAATTATGAGTTGCTATCCATTTCTATTTTCATAGTTTTTTTAGTGCCCAAAAGCAGGGATAAAACGAGATCTTTTTAAATAAAATTTAGATCGATTTTTCAACTCAGATTCAACAAGATTAACTCATTTAAATATTAAAGATATAGTAGGTAATAGAAGCATTGTTTGTATCCCGGGGTGCCAAAGTGGTCGGCCTCCTCGTGGCGCACCCTGGGCAAGCTTAGTTTTGGCGAACGGACCACTGAGGGGTGGCCAATCCAGTTGTCCCTCTGATTAGCAGAGGGCAATCTGGACGGGCCGGGGACTTCAGGGGGGTTGGGGTGAAGTCCCTAATGAGCGACGGGTCCAGTTGGGCTTACTCTAAGTCTGGCTGGACATGGTTACGGCCACCGTCGGCGAAACCCGGAAGCCCAGCAATGGGAACGGGGACCTTCGGGTTGCGAGGAAGAAAACCTCTATAAAAAATTACCCGGTGGGGGCGGAAACGCCCACCAAGGCGTTGGGGCCCCTACTTGGGGCGCGATCTCTCCCTGTCGACCGTGACATAGCAAACATGGTGGGCAGGGAGCGATCGTGGGCAGCGATGGCCTCCCTTAGCTCTGCGGAGGGGGGCGGAGGGAGGCGGCGGAGCGGTTCCACGAACTGTTGTTCTGGATTCAATCTGCTGCTGGTGAGTCCAGGTGTTAGTGACTCGCCCAAGCCCATCGTCTGCCGCCCTAACTGGGGACCTTCGGGTGTTCCGAACGGGGTACATCGGACACCTGGCTTACAGGTCCCCGAGGCGGTCGGTGCATCTGGTGCTCCCGATGCACCGGTTAGCGGAGGGGGGTTTCTCTTTCGAGGGGCCCCTACCTGGAGGTGTTTATTCTCTGGGATCAGAGCTGTCGGCGGGATGGGGGCAAAATGTACAATGATACCCTGTCCTTGCCATCGGCAGCGTGGTGGAGCACACAGGTCGTTTTAGTCGGTGCGAGTCCGACATAACCGCCGCCTGTCCCCGTCGGGCGGCGGTACCCATAAGGGGTTTTTTCCTGTATAATAAAAAAAAAAAAAATTGTTTGTATCCCAAATTAAATAAAAAATTACGATTGCAAATTGACAATTCTAACTTTCTAATATAACTTTAAGTTAATATGAGATTTCTTATAGTAATTATATTTGTAAACATACCTTTCAGGTATTCAAACCAGAGAGTGTTTCAAAATAACAAGGCTTGTCACAAATTTAAGCTCTAAAGGTATAAACAAACAAAGGAAAGAGCTTTCAAGCCGTCATCTATGGACATGTAAAAATGGCAGGTAGATATTTCATAAGTTTATTGAGGCCACTAAGTATGTTTAGCACCTAATAAATATAGGATAAGTCGACCGTACGTGACCACTAGAGATATTAGAACACTTATGGCGTAGGTATTAGAGTGTTCATTCGTTGTATGTATATATTAGGTGGACGTTATGTTGACGCTCCCAGATGGGTGGCAAACAACGTTATCGCACGTCACTCCGGCGTTTGCCGTCAAGTGCCGTAATGTGACAAGCGGCCGGACGTCTCTGTCATTACGTGACGTCAAGATAATGACATTTGTAGTATCTCGATAAAGCGCTATACGCACTGGAGATTATGGATTTCATCTATACTAATATGAGTCCTTAAATCTGTATGTATGTAACGCTCCGAACTCCGCTGTAATCCGCTACATTTACAGCGAAGCTGTAAAGCAATAGCAATAGCTTTTATTTAGAACTAGCGGCCTGCCCCTGCTTCGCACGGGTATAAAATATATATCCCATGTCAGTCAGTGTAAAAAAAATGATTAAAATCGATCCAGTAGTTTTGATTTATTCATTACTGCCCGTGGCCCGCAAGCGTTAAATTTGGAGAAAAACAATTTCCTTTCCCTATACCAAGAAGATTTCCTGCTATCTTTGGAATATCTAAATTCATATAGTACATTTTTATTTATTTACTTTTACATTTTCTCTATGTATTTTATTTTTACAATTTATTACAGAATGTCTTTAAACAAACTCTTGAAAGAGCACATAGCTGCTAAAGTCGAAGTGTTACAGGGCGAAGCGCGGCGTCCTCACGGCATTTTAAATCTGTAATATCTCCGAAAATGTTCACTTAAATTACATGCTGTAAACGGCCATATTAATCTATATTAAATCAACTATTTATTTAAGGTACTTAATTGGATAAGGATTAATGCTGTATTGTATAAAAATTGCTTCAAAAATAAGGCATTATTTTTCGTAAAAAGTAAATGACAAAAAATGCTATAGTGGGTTATCCATAAGAGATAGACATATACCATCGCGGACTTTTCTGTAGTCCTTTTCAAGGTGTACAAATACTCAGTACATTATTTTGATAAATCTCGTAGGGTTTAGCCTACGTTTGCAATGTAAGCGGAAAAAAATGTAATTATTTACAGAAACCTCAAAAATTACAGTATTTCTCCACTCCGTATTGAATGTTATTATACGTACAAACCTTCCTCTGGAATCACTCTATCTATTAAAAAAAACCGCATCAAAATCTGTTGCGTAGTTTTAAAGTTTTATGCATACATAGGGATATATGGACAAACATGCGACTTTGTTTTATAATATGTAGTGATTTTAAGCGGCATAATCATACTAGTAGATTAAATTTCATAAAACTACCGATTGCGGTTCAGAATTCCAAGATCACGCTGCGAGATTAACATCTGCCTAATTTTTGTTTAAACAGTTTATTTTCAAACATGGATGATAATATAACATTGATTTGTGTTACAGTAATTGTGGTTTTTATGATTAAAAAAATATATTTGTGCATAGATATCGATGTTATTATTTTTTAATCTGCCAAAATCATCTGCCGATCTACATTGAAAGAACATGCTACATAGAAAATGTTGCCTACAATATAAACTGTTCTTCACTGTTTCGCAAGGCATTTCAGGCGTATTGGAAAATTTAAGAAAATGAAAAAATTATAAGCAAGCAAAAAAAAACTGGAGCATTTGCCGTGGTCGTTTACCTTTTGAGTGTAAGCTTCCTTTCAGGTGCTTCGCAAATTTGAGAGCAAGATATTTTAAATTGTCTGTCTGTTCCCTAGAGGCGGCCATTAGACAGAGTGCGTTTGAAGACTCTACCCGCTATGCCCGCAATATGAATAAACGCCACGGGTGGCTGCCCTTGCATTAATCATCTGCCTGCTGCCGTGGCTACAGTTTTTTTTTTGAGATTTAATGAAGCTAAATACTTCCTCCTGCCCTTATCCCACTCTAAGTGGGGCATAACATGTTATAAACACGTTGTCACATTTTGGCTGCATGTTTTACGACCGGCCGCCTGCCTGGCGTTAACTTGCCTTACTCGTATTTTACGACACCTCGATAAGAAGAGTGTGGTCTATTCTACTTAACCGGATACCACACGGTAGGTTAAATTACCTTAGTCGAATGAAGCTAAATATTTAAAATTAATATTATTTGAGACAATCGTTTGGTGATAGTTTTCAATATACAAAACTATGTATTTTAATTTAATTTTATTTCGACAGATAAAAACCAATTTCATAGAAAAACCTGTGATACCCCAGCAGTTAGACCGTGATACTCTTTTGAAGAGACTCTTTTGAGGGGTTCAAAACCCGGGTAGGCACCAATGAGTTTTCATCGTGAGGAAAACTGCATATCTTTGTAACAATGATAGTTAATGGCAAAAATTCAAATCAATATAAATTTTAGTATTTTTTAATGCCCAAAATAGGGATAAAACGATTTTTTTTTCATAAAACCTAGATCGATTTTTCTCCCCCAAAACCCACTAGTAGTAACTAGTAGTAGTAGTAGTAGTAGTAAACATGCTGAATTTCAGGAAAATCGATGGTGCCGTTTCCGAGATTCCGAAAATATATATACATATATACATACAAGATTAACTCTTTAGACAATAAGATATCGATTCTACGTGGAACAGTAACAAAAAAGGGGCATAAAATATCAGTGTCGTGACATAATTTGTAGGCGTCGCATAATGTGATAAAACTATTCTAATGTTATACGACCGCGCTACTTCTTTACAGCTACGTGTCTCGCCTGAGAAGCCGTCACCCAATGAAAACGGCTAAGAAACTTTGCGGAATTCCACTCACGTAGCCTGAACACTCGGATAATTCCCAGATGTATATCTACATTTTAGTGAGCCAGTGAACCTTTCTACCATCAAAACGTATCGGATACACAAAACAAAAATATTAAGGTGTAAACGGCCTAACATTTCTGTAATACTGTCATCCCATTTAATTTGAAATCTTGTAATACATTTACATTATGATATACATCGATGCTAATCTTATTAATGCAAATGTCTGTCTGTTCTCCGTTTCGTTATAACGACTCATTTGGTAGAGTTATTGATCAAATTTAGTACAATTTATGATTATATTTAGGATATACACATTCTCGTTTAAATTATTGAGGGTGTTTAAATACTTAACTCAACGCAAATGATGTCACGGGTATCATTATATAATATATAGAATTAGACATGGTTTTAAGAAATACTTATTTATTTATGTTCCATAAAAATGTTGGAAAGATATAAATAATTAAAAAAATGTACAAAGGTCAACTTATCCCTAAGACAGAGAATAAAAGAACAATAGTAATAATGATAAATAATATAATGGAAAATTGAACGAAAATTGATGACGGATTATAAAAAAATATTTTTTCATTACTCTGTAATATTATCAGCTGTGATAGCCCAGCGGTCAGACCGTCCGACTCTTGCGAGGGGGACACAGGTTTCAAGCCCCGGGCAGTTTTTCTGTTAAAATTTATATGTCTAATTAATATTTGCATTTTATAACACGCTCTTCGGCGAAGAAAAACATATCTTCTTTGAGAATTCTGGGGATATGTGTAACCTACCAATCTGCATTGGAGCAGCGTGATGGGTCCAATCTTCAACTCTTCTCTCCAAAAATGAGAGTAGGCCTATGCCCAGCAGTGGGAAAGTTTCAGGCCGTTACTTTGCTTTACGATAATATTATATACAAAGTTTGTATTGTTAAGTTCTTTAGGCTCGGTATGTATAAAGTGAAAATAAAAAGTTTTCCGTAGTAATCTAAAATATCTTTAATCCGATATTACCGTTTGATGTGTCTAATTTATTCCAGATACAAACTTTCATGTCGTTCCGAGTTTCATTAAAGTCTTTTACCTTACCTGAGTTAGTCAAAATGTTAGTATTACGGAATAAGGATATTGCTCTACGAAAGTTGTCTAATTTATACCCAATTTCAGCTTCCGAGGAACTGGAAGGGATTAGTCGACTCGTTGCTTCCTGCGAATCGGCTGATAACTCCGACCAACTTTTATCTTTATCGTCTTCTATATTTACGCCCTTTCTTCGATCAACTGTGATCCTAATACGCTGAATAGATTGGTGTTTTAATCTTCTCATTCCAGTTAAACTTGACCAGTCATATAATCACTCAAACGCCACAAATAATTGAAAGTAATCACTTGTACTTTTTACCAGAGAATGAAAGAGGTAGGACGAAAAATATTACAATATAAACGGCACAAATTAAGTTTCTGCTACTAATATCAGATATCAAAAAGTGCACATTTTGCTGTTTTGTTTAATTATTTCAACAATATTTTTATAATATTTCTCTGTAATTTTTAGAATTAGGCATTACATATATTAATTTATACATTATCGCTAAATAATATTTTCATTACTTTTATAAATTCACTCAAGACTTAGATCCTATAAATCCTTAGATCCGCCAAATTTTATGAAGTAGCAACAATGGCTACCAACAGGAGCAGGTGGAAACAAATTATCCACTCGAGGATAAAATCTAGCCAGGACCACGACCTTCAGTAATGAAGTTACGATTAGAGAGAGAGAGATGGATCCCATAATTAAAATGGATTATGAGGTTGAGTAACTTAGAGCTATAATTAAATTTTAAAGTTATGAATTAATTTTGCGTAACTTTTGAGTTAAAATGGAAATTTAAATTACATGTTTACAGTTCGTGGAAAACATTAAACGGATTAGTGTAAGGTTTGTAACAAAAAAAAATACAGTGTTAGTTAGCGTTAGTCTAAGATTTTACGTAATGGTCTGCTCATATTTTATAACATATGCCCTTGTCTCGGGTCGAATGAATCCAACCACACTTAGGGGAGCCCAACAATTTACATAATTAACTAACTTCCTAGCGACTTCACATCAACCTTCACCGAATAACGTCTAGTATTTTATTCCGTACATATTTTACTTGGTCGTGTCATAAAATGTTTTCGGCTTAAGTTGAATTTTAATGCGCTCTTGTTTTTATGAAGTGGTTTATGCCTGAACACGCGTCTTAGGAATGAGATATTATCTTTTCAGTTTACATGTTTACATTGGGATAATTAAAATATACATTCCTCCTGCCCTTATCCCACTCTAAGTGGGGTCGGCACAACCTGTTATAAACATGCCGTCACATGATTTGGCTGCGTTTTTACGAGCGGCCGCCTGTTTGACGTCAACTTACCTTAGCCGCATGTTGTGACACTTCGGAAACAAAGAGGGTGGTCTATTCAACTAAACAGGATACCACACGGTGGGTCAATTTACCTTAATCGCCTTTTACGACACCTCGGTAAGAAATGAGGTTGATCTATTCTAATCAGCCGGATACCACACGGCGGGTCGACTTACCTTAGTCGCCTTTTACGACATCTCGGTAAGAAATGAGGGTGGTCTATTCTACTTAGCCGGATATCATACGGCTAATTAGGATAATTAAAATGAAGTTAATATATAACTTATTTGATCAATATAATTATACATTGCGATATATTTACAAATTCCAACCGTCATTGAATTTTTTCGCGTGAACTAAATGTTTAAAATACTTAGTGTGTTTTGACAGTTTAGTTTCTGTTTTTTATCAACAAAAAAAAACTTTATTGTATTTTAACAATTTGGTTATGTTAGGATGGTATGTAAGATTTAATAACTCATATCTCATTTCTACTTCTATTCCGTAACAAAGTGTATAAAACAAAGTAATTCAAGCAAAACATGTTGCTTGAATTACTTTGTTTTATCTCCTGAAAAAATTTAATACGCTATTTTTATCACGTGTATATATTGAATAATCTTATTTGTAATTTGTTCAGAACTTTTCTTAACACTGAAGTATATCGTAAGAAACCTTTTAATGTATTCTTCATTTTAACGTTATTATAACCTTAGAATATAAATTAATCTTAATTTTCTACTTCGCAGTTTAAAAAAATTTAATTATCTAACATGCCGCTTAATCGTTCAGGTATATTACTTGTGTGAGAATCATTATCTACTCTAAATAAATAAATAAATAAATATATGGGACACTTATTCAACTATAATTTTTTTTAACAGAAACTTATTTTGGTGTGTACGCATTTGTGTGTGTAATTTTCCTACTCAAACAAAGCTATTATCCTCTTAACTATCCCATCTAAGTCATTTTCACGTACCCCAAACAACATATTAACATACCACAAATGTATTTGTATAGTCCTACAACAATAAACTATTTCCCTTCCAGCAATAGAATGTTATAGGAACGATAAGTAATCACTAAGCCCGTTGCGGCCCGAAGCCAATTTAAAATTCAGTACTGTCACGGTTAACTTATCCACCATCTCGAAAACAAACCACCAAACAAAATTTCGCAACAACGACCGAACGAACGAAGTTTCTTACTCGCGATTTATGATTGCCTGAAAAATATATTTAAATATACCGGGGGCTGGTGATATATCGCCGGGCGGGACTTGGCAAAGTCGCAAGAATGTCCGGTGCCGCGGGCCTGTGCGAATTGTAAAAAGTATAATGAGCCAATTTGCGGAATTGATATATTGCTCTCAACGAATGGAACTTGTTGCCCGAATGGCTCTCTGCTGAACCGTTATACTCGCATATGTACCGGCAACTTGTTATTACTATTTGTGTTTTTACATTTTATCATTGCGTTATATAAATAAGGCTGCAATATATTGTTTAAGAAAGTCCCTTGTGACATTAATTATTCCAGCGTGCAAGTGCGTTATTTAATTTTAATTTATATATATTTATTTACTCTGATACTGTAATACAAAGATCTTATGACAAACATTACGTACAGGCCAAAAATAAAAAATTAAAAAGTTTTATTACGATACAGGTGTTGTATGGACACCTGTATCATAATATAACTTTTTAATTATAACGATACACATACACAACCTTCAGCTGTACCAAGGAGGTTTTACCTTTTACCTCCTTTTTTTAAGGTAAACCAGGAGGTCTACCTTAAAAAAAAAGGTTTCAATGAAAGAGTCCGCGGCGACGCAACACGCATGCGCAATAGATGTTTGCGCCTTGGCGCTAACATTTGACATTTAAAAATCTTTTCAATATTTAAGCAAAGTTTGGTTTTTATTAATATTGTTTGACGTATTATAGTATGAGAGTAGATAAAGTACTGTATGGCACTGTACATAACTTGGTCTTGGTCTTATCACTCGTGTGATACTATATAAAAAAACTCGTGTTATAAGAACCCTTATTATGCAACAGAATCATAATCTACTATAATATAGTAGATAAGATCAATTATATACTAATACGTTTCTTCTAGCTTAAATCGTATTGACGATTGCATACCTTATACGAGGTTTTGATTTTAATTATTACCAATATTTGTTTCGTAAATTGATAGATTATTATGGTAACATCAGTAAAATAAAGTTTCATTACTTCTGCCTCACCGAAATTGCCAGTTTTTCCAACAATATTGCAGAAAGTATAAAGCTCTTGGAAGTTTTTGCGCTGGAACGCCTGCTATCATTTGATCTCGAGCGGTTATGGAAGCGATCTGTAGCTATTATGTAAATTAAAGGAGTATCATAATAGTGGTTCGTAAATCTTACCTTTTGTATAAATATCGTTGTTCTGCTAGATATATATAGAGTATGCTGAGGGAGTCTGGCCTTATTTTTTCTTCATCTTTTTGGCCACAATTTATTAAGTACTTGGGAAACTCATACTTTCAAATATTCATCTATGTTTCTTGTTTCATGTTATTGATTAACGCCAAAGAAAAAGTCATTTGGTATCGTTAAACAATGTGCAGTTTCAACTCTTCTCGTTAAATGAGATGTAGCTAGGCGTAGAGTAAACATAGATAGTCTTTTGAGATAGAGAAATAATGTTTTTAATGAAAAAGATATAATAAACAGCAATAACTCTTTAGATTGTATTCTTACAGTACTGATTTTAATAAAAAGTTATAATTGATATATCTTTCATCCCGTGAATCGTGAGCGTAAAAATTTTATTTAACAATTGTACTCGGTCACTTCTTTAAATTTACTGTAGACATCGAAAAAGTACAGACGTTTTATTATTACTAAAAAAATATTGTGACTTTTAAACTTCGACAATTGTGCATTTTATGAAGAATTAAATTTATTTTCGTTAACTTTTGATTCATTGCTTTCCTTTTAACGACATATCCGTAATCAATTTTGGGTACGGAATTGGTTTTGGAGTTTAATTTTCTTTGCAAAGAGGTTCATTTGTTAAAAAGGTAATAATGCTCTTGTCGTTTGTGACAGATTACATAGCAATCGGATTTATACATATGATAAAAATATATACATGTAAATTACTATCCAGTTGCTTTTATAAATCAGGAATTTCAAATACACATCTCTAAGCATCATTATCATCTTAGCAGAAAAAACATTTTAAAACATTAATCTCAAATCTTACAGTAATCATAAATAATTTCTGTCGTATTCTAAAAAAAAAAAACTTAACAAAACTTTCATGTCCTTACTGTTAAGCGTTGAGGAGTTCCCTTGTCTGGAGCCAATCCTGTCAGCAGCTTCAAGAATGTTTATCACAAACATGCATTGTCATCGGGACTGGATCAGTATGTAAAATTTCAGCTCAACCGGACACCGGAAAGTAATTTTTCCAAACCTTTCCACCGGAAATAAATTTCAATTGCAAGATTCCACCTTCAAGTTAAAGCTATTAAAAAACAATTAATGAGGAAAACATGAATAAAACTGCCTAAACCGAATTTTAGGTCTTGTTATCTATAGCAACTATTATTAAAGGAAATTATAGAATTCATTTTCAATTCATATTCTTCATGAAAATTATAGATGTCTAACACCAATACTGTTAATTATTATCGATGAAAATGGTGACGAATATTTGAACCCGACTAAGGATTAAATTTGATATATTGACGAGCGTGTTCGTTAATTGAATTTCTATATATGAAAAACATTTGGCTGTTGTATTTTTAAATTTGATTACATACAAAATATTCGTTATTGTATTTAGTCGCAACATTTCGTTTTAAAATAAAACATGAAACGTTATTGTATCGTAAATAAATTTCTTTTTGTTTTTCTTACTTTGGAAATGATTCAAAATGTATTAGAATAGCGAATATATAAAACGTATATAATTAATATAAAAAACTTCGTGGGGGAAACCCATATATACATTTCATCTTTAAATTTATACACTGCCTGCTGTTCTACCCATTGTTTACTACGTAATACCAATCGAAAAAAGTTAAAAATTCTAATGGTATTTTCAGTCTACCTTAGAACGATATATTATTAAACTTTAGCAGTGTCAGGTGCATGCTCTACGTGATTTAAGTATATATTCAAAGCTCCTAACAAATCTTACTCATGTTACTCATAGACACGTGCCGTTTCGCCGATCTCGGGAATAGTTTATTAAACAATGTTTGTTTCTATATGATTTAGAAAGAATGTCCAGGATTAGAAAGCATCAAGTCTTTCTAGGAATTCAGAAAAGAATTATGAGAAAATTTATGTTATAAATACAGATGGTTATTCTACATATGATGTCTTTTATTATACGATTACTAACTTACGTTACGTGGTAATAATTTCCGAAACAAAAAGTAGAAGTAGACTGTGTTAACTCAAGTCATGCAACTTTCATACCTAAATAGATCTCTTACTCGGTTCGAACGTGAAAGAATGATATACAAAAAACATTCATCCTACACGCGGTTATATTACTAATGGTACCCCCGACTATTTTAATGTTTAAATACAATTAGCAGTAGTAGAAATTTCATTCAGTTTGTAACGGACAGACAGACTTTCGCTTTAGTATGGATTTCCACGCATATTCTATATTAATCTAAAATAAATAAAAAAAACTCTTGAAGTTCGTACAGGCTGAGTACAATAATTATTAATTAACCAATAAGCCCATAGTGACAGCTCGAGATATTAATCACATTATACACAGGGTTCTAACCCCTTTAAAAACCAATCAGTTTCTCGATCCTATTCGGATGGACTCAAATTTTTTTGACGTGATTTCGTTTTGAAAGAGGTCACATCGCACTTTTCATTAATTTTACGTCCGATTTACTGTAAGTCCAATTAAGTGCTTATGAAAATTAATGAACGAAAATCTTTGAATTGAATTTTTGGCGGGATTATTTTAATTAACGTACCTCTTAATTAATTTTACTCATTTACTGGAAGTATTAATTGCGGGATTTAGATTTAAACATATCTATTACAATTGATATAGTTGTAATGCATTTGCATTATCCTGTGTTGTTATTGATTGATATAACTGAAGATTGCCTTTTATTTGTGTTTTCTAAGATTACAATTTTTAACTTGAGAAGGGCAAAAGTAGAGTCTTATAGTAAATAAATATAATAATAAATATTAATAATATATATAACTTAAAATAAATGATTATGTTTTTTGTACCATCAATATCTCATTCGAAAGCTTTCTGAAAATGGAGCTGAAACTCGTCAATCTTACACTTTAAATTAGTAAGCAATGTGTGCGAAAAGAGTTCGAAATATTTTATTAACCGACATTAAGGAAATCTGTAAGTAAATAAGGTCCGCATAGTGCTTCTATAAATTTTTGGATGTAGGACTAGAGGGAGGCCGAAATAAATGTGGATGGCTTGTGTGAAGAATAATACGCATATAAAAGGAGTGGCGCCACAGTTGACGAATGATAGAGAAGAACAGAAGATAAACATGTTGTGCTGTGCCGACAACGAGAATGATGAAGATAGTACTTCCATAAATTATTAGCACTTTGAAATTTAATGGATTTATTTTATTAGTAAAGTCAACTTGGCCCTAACAACTGCCGTATCGGCGATATATAGCGTTACGAGCCATCACTCGCTTATTCTTCTTTTTACGTATTGGGCTTTTAGCGGTACTAGATTCTATTGTAATGTTCTTATAATTCATTTTGTAATAAACCGAATCCAGCAGACATTGTTTGATGAATATCCATATCTCACGCTTAGTATTAAAATGACCTAATTCAAAAAGTTGTGTTGCGGCAAATTGCAATAAAACGTAGCGTAGAGCCTACAAAACTCGTGAATGTTAAATATAACTTGGAAGAGAAAGAAAACACTAGTTTTTATTGTTCGTAGCGTGATGGCATATATGGCATTGAAATAAGGATTACAATGTATTTAACTCAATTAGCATTAACTTTTATACTAATTGTGTGATATAATCATTTTCAAATACGATCTAAGTTTGTCGTCCGTGTATAAAACGAATGTAAGTCGTATTAATTCATTACTTTCAATTCGATCGTTCGACGTGTTGAACACAATAATGAATGCTTTTTAATTTACCTAATGGTATGTTTCATTTGTTATGCAAATTGTAAAGTTTCCTAGTGGATGTTTTTATTGACCATTATAATTAACAGCCGTAGAACGCTTAAGGAGCGTTTGAATATTGCATGAATTTAGTGTCTGGTCTGGCTGGGTCAATTTGTAGTTTGACACCAGCGTACCAAAGTCATTATTTGTAATAGTTTAGATTGAAATTTTAGATATAAATAGTTTAGATTGAAAAAAAATTTCCTTCTTCAAATTTATGAGATCAGAAGAAACACCGTGATTTGATTTTTTTTGGAATCTCAATTAAAGATACCTACATAGACTAAGCGTTCTCAACTTTTATTAAAGATTGGGCTGAATGGACGATACGAAAATCTTTGGCGGGCCACTGTAGTATCAGTATACAAAATCTTAGCAGCGTGCTAGGTTTAAATTCCAGGATGGGAGGAGGTATATGCTCAGCAGTGCAATAATACAACGTTGCTTTTGCAATACTAAATTAATAGTTCTGATGAGTGGGCTTAATTATTCTATGATCCATAGGCGGACCGTTCAAAATTTGTCCACGGGCCACACTATGGCCCCCGTACATAGGGTTGAGCAGTGTGCCGCAACAGCGACATCTAATGACCGCTGTTCTAGCGCCATACAAATTGGCATTACGCTAACGAGATTGAGTAGGTTAAAAAAACTTGCACTAAGATCTCTGATCTGTCGTAAGCTATGTACGACGACTATTGGAAAGATACCTTATATTTTAATGTTCGTTAAGTGCAACAAAACCTCGCTCGACAAACGCATGGCAGTTAGCTGTTACAGCTGTCAGTCTACCGCAGCAATGGGAATTTAAAAATAAGGTCGAGCCCAACGTTCTAAACACACTCCAGTAAAATATGGTATTAAGTCCTCAACCCTATTACACGTTGTGCCGTTGGAGGAAATAGCTTACCCTGTCACTTCAAAATTTCGTACCTAATGTTGTTTGTAAATTGATCCATATTTATTTCAGAGTAGCTAAATTGTGTTATTCCTTGTAATGGAAATTAAAAAATCTACATAGATTCGACCGCAAATCTGAGATCCTACTTTTGTATCGTACATTTCTATAATAAACGGAGACTTGCGGTGATTGCGGTATACCAAACACGACATTGTGCAACATGACCCTAAAAGCCAAGTGTGGATATGCTCACAAGGCGTGTCCTTGTTGTATTCAGATATTTTAGTGAGAAAATATAGGTCACTAACAAATAAGAATAGCCTCGCAAATGATATTCTCGTAAATAATTTTAATCGCAAACCCAATATAGTAAAGACGAAAGTTGCAACGCATGAAAAATTTTGTGGCCATGGCATCTATTTTGGCTCAGCAAGATTCACGCCATCACCACACCATAAATTAACCCAGCACACGACACATTAGCTTAGCTCACGACATTGATAATAGTCTAATCTAATAGTCGCTCGAGTCTCGGTATAAGTGAATAAAAGATCTGTTCATACAACCGTGCATTCGTTAGCCCAGAATAGTCAAGAGAGTCCGAAACACGCACAAATGTCACATTGACAGAGACGATGTTTTCCTATATTATTGTAACAATGTCCAACATCTATTTGACTATTTCTGTTGGCATAGTTCTATCTCAACGTTATTGTTCATCAGTCCGAAGGCTAATTAGACGATGAAGAATTGAAAGCAACAGTGTAAGTGGTCCAATTTCGAACTATAATTGAGCAAACGAACTTTAACATAAGTTTAAAACTAACTTAATTTAGTATTTCGATATCTATATTACGGGAAATTGTTTCTATCGAACACGATCAAAGTTTAATTTTAACTACGTATTTTTATCATTTCAAAGTGATCTTTTTAAATCGATTTACATAAAACTTCTGTCTATTGTCTTATCTGTTTTACAATGTTGTGAAATGATTTCTTAATATGTAACAAGGATATCTGTATAAACTATTGAATATTTGTTTTAAATTTATAGTACTTGGGTGACCGAGCCATGCTCAGTATTTTTTTTTAATTATAAAAAAAATAAAATAAATAAAGGTTTTTTATAACAGCGGCTTGATGCCAGGTATTCACTTCTTTAGTCCGCCCGTTTACCATTGAGCTATCACAACTTTACAAATGACAGCTTTCATTTACTTTCTATTTAACATTTTATCGTTTCTTTAGTGCCCAACAAAGGGATAATTTTTTTTTAAATGAAACCTAGCTAGATCAAAAACCCATCCCATTCAACATATCCCCTATATGTTGAATTTCATGAAAATCGTTGGAGCCGTTTCGAGATTCGGAATATATATACAAGATTAACTTATTTAAATATTAAAGATAATTGCAAAATTAAATTGATAAAAATATTATTTTCTGTTCTTATTATTGTGGTGTCATTGCTAAATATTTAGACTCAATTTTATCACAATCGTGCCTATCCCTTGCAAACGTATACAATATACTTCAGCTGGAAATGTTGCCCTTTAAATCCACATATTCGAGATATTTTAATGTCATCTTGTTTTTGTGGTCGCATCACAAAAGATTCATAATCCACAAAAGCTGTCTGACCCTTTGGATTCGCGAAACTAGCCACGTCTAAAGCACATTCCTTTTTATCCACTACAGATCCAGAGACAATAGGGGCGGCTTTTAAACAATCATAAATCACGTGTTGATTAATGAACTGAATGAGAGTGGGACCGTATCTGATTATGTGGTCGTGAGTCCTTTACGTTTTTTTTGCCGGTCACTATGTTTTGTTTCTGGTCTTGGACAGTTAGTTAAACCTATTGTGGCGCTTAACAATGAGCTTATATTTGATCTGTTTCAAATACAGTACGTGTCAAATACAAAATAAGGGGAATTGAAATAATATTTGTGCCTATTATCTATACTAATACATAAAGCCGAAGAGTTTGTTTGTTTTTTTTTTGATTTTTTGAACGCGCTTATCTCAGGAACTACCGGACCGATTTGAAAAATTCTTTCAGTGTATGATAGTCCTTGTATCGAGAAAGGCTATAGGCTATATAACATCACTGTAAGACGAATAGGAGAGGAGCTGCAATAAAAAATATTACGAAAACGGCAAAATTTATAGCTATCCTTGCGTGGGCTGAGTAAACGGTGAGAGTTATTCAAAAATCATGTATTCCGAAATTGATCCCCTCTAAAATTTCTAAATAAAAGTCTGCTTCATAATATGTCTAGCTTTAACCATTTTTATGGTTATCAAAAAAATATATAAATATTGCTTCAGCGGATTAGCCATGAAAGCATAACGGACAGACGGATTTTCGCATTTATTTTAGTATGAATTAATTTAATATTGAAGTTAAAAAAGCAACTTTACCGCATTAGATCAATCGATTAACTAGCAAGAACGAATCGTTCTATGCATTCAAAATCGCTACAAACTAATAACATTAACTCTCTGGCCGTGTCGTCACCAATCGAACGTGGCCGCTGTGACAAATAGCGGCGCTTCGGATGTTTCCAATTTCCTAGCTCTGTCGCAGCAGCCGCCTGCTAAAGCTAATAAATGACCCGAATGGTTTAATACTAGAATCAAAGAATATTATTTTCCAAAACTTTTACTCTGGATAATACGTGAAACTTAACATTAATTAAATCTTCAGTACCAGGGCGAGTGATTTTTTAAGAGATGGAAAGATAAAGAAAAGGCCGTTGACATGTGGGGATTTGATACCGGATATACTAACAGAAAGTCATCCCGTTCCCGATTGAGCTATTACGAATTTACAAATTTACAAATGACAGCAAATTAAGGCCTTTGTTTCTATTTCAATTTTAGCACATTTTTTAGTGCCCGTAAACAAGGATCAACATTTTTTAAATGAAACTTAGGTAGATCGATTTTAGTCGCCGCAAACCTTTTCAGAAAATATACCTATATATACAAGATTTTTTTAAACATTAAAGATATTACAAAATTAAGTAACGTTTTTATGACAGGGGTGCTCTATTTCTTTTGAAATCTTAAAGTGATTGGTAAAAGCATGAAATTTTGTTGAGTCGATTCGTGTTCGAGTCGAGTGGATTTCGGATATTTAAAAATCCGTCAACCATTTAATGGAAGTATAAATATGTTTTATTTTTGTCTCAATGACTGTTTATATAGTTCAACAATCCGTTGTTGTTTGTTAAACTTGTTATTTTCAAGAAAGTGCACAAAGAATTTTCTAGCTTTTGAATTGTGACATCTTTGTCGGAACTCGGAGCCTTACAATATTTTTGTCGTGTCACTATTTTGTTTATACAGTTCTTTGAAAACCCATTATCTTGGAAGTTTCAACAAAGGAAGCTTATATAAATATTTACTCAACTAAAACAAAAATCGATCCTTACTTGATAGTCAAATTTTAATTTTTTACTTATTATTTATTTCTATTTTTGTTTGTTATGTATTTACATTACGCGATTACATTATTGCGAGTAAAATTCGCTTCCATCCCTTTTTTTAAGTTTTTTTAATTCCGATCATTCATTTTTCAACTATACATGTAAACAAGTGCATTTTCATGCTCAATCCTGCTAAAGAGCGAGAAGAGCCAACACGAAACTAGTTACATTTTGTCATTACTTTCTTGTACAGTGTCTAGAAGTAGCCATATCCACAGATTCTTATTATTTATGTAATCAAATTTAATCAAATTAAAATTGGTCATGAATTGTTGTCTCTAAATGAATTTCACTTAGTAAAAGAAGTAATGTGACGCCCTACTACTATCCCACTGTTGGGCACAGACGTGGTAGGAGGTAAGACCTACCACGCTGCTCCAAAGCGAATTGGTATGTTTCACATGCCCCCAAAATTCTTAAGCGGTGATATACAGGTTTCCTCATCATATTTTCCTTCACCGACAATTGTGTGAATTATAGCTTCGAATATATACATAAAGAATATTCTTTTAAGTTTTATTTTGTATACCTTTTTATCTATGTATGCAAGCTATTTCAAATTTTAATGTTTCGTATAGCTATGTTAGTTATGTATACAAGCTATTTCAGGTATTGCACTCAGTTTGATAGCTCCATTAAAATGTAGAGGAATCTGCGGTAGCTCAAAGTAAAAGGTAAGCATTTTTGAAGCAGTATTTACTTACGATATTTAGAATCTAGAAAGATTGAACTAGCTTATCTTTTTTGTTTTCTTTTTAATAAGATAATTTTATAAGAATAATTAATTATTCTTAAAAATAAGAATAATTTTCCATATAAATTTGTAACTAGTCGGGCTTACCCGAAAAAAATAAGACGTAAGTATAGCCGATTTCTTTTCTATACATTATTATTTTTATTTTCCAGCATGAAAAACAAGAATAAATGTGATTAACATAGTAAAGAGAAACAGTATTTTGTTTTAAATATCTACATTGATTAATGTGTAAGAGATCGAAAAATACAAATGGGATTAATTTAATTCTTTTCGTGGTTATAAATCCGAGTTATAACCATGAAATGTTAATGAAATGTTATGAATGACGGGTTCAATATCGAAATACACATATGAAGTGTTACAAATGTGTTTGTGATTTATAGCGGTCTCAGGAATGTTGAGAATTCGTGTGGCTCTCGCGGCCCTCCCATGGCCAAATACGAACGCGAATAATCCTTTCTATATGTGACAGGGGATTATTTTTGACGGGGCGTAATCTAATTTTATATAAAACTAGTAAATATAATATTAGAATAGTATCATAGATTTATTCACATTTACCAATTAACATTGTAATTATTTTTTACTCCTGTATTCGTACATTTGTAAGTTGAACCAAGTTAAGGTGGGCACTGGTTCCCAATATACAGTTTAAACTAGCTTGGAAGCCAGGGACACAATAAATATATATGTGCATTGTTGTAAAAATAAATGAATAAAATAAAAAAACATTATTTTTTTTGTGTATACCTAACGCTTGTACGTATTGAAAGACAGAAGAGGTTTCGTCAGGGCGTATCATAACCACTAGCAAACCAAGTTAAAACTTCTTCTTCTTGTGGCACTACAACCCTTTATGGGTCTTGGCCTCCTCAGCGAGCCTTTTCCTCTGACACCGGCCTTCCATTTCCTAGATGTTAGTTTGCCAATGCCTCGGAGCTCCTCCTCGACACAGTCTTTCGATAGTTTTCTAGGTCCGCCGTCAACCAATTATAACAGCAATGCCAATCAATATAAAACGTCATTCAATAAACATAGAACGATAGACATTACTCCGCTTTGTGCAAATTTTTGTATTTTAAATTAAAATTAATAAACATATTAATATTAAAATAACATTTTTCATAAACCCTTAAATAAAAAAACAACAATTATTATGTTACAATTTTACTCAAGCTATGTAATGATTTTAAACAAATTTCCAAGAGCGCAAATAGAATTAGTGAACTAATTTGGCCCATTCAAATTTGTCTATGCGCTGAAGTTTTGAATAATTTAAAGTTACGATATAAAGTGACTTGTTTAATTTTTGAAAAAAGAAATGAAACTTTGAAGTAGCGTAAGCGTAGCATAAAATATAAAAATATGTAGTTTTTGAGTTACGAAAGCGAATTTAATTTTAAAATACAATCTTCATCACTTATAAATCTTTTTTTATTCTGAAACTTGTTGTTTATGAAGCATATTTGGTTTCATGTTTAAAAATAAAAAAATGAATGTCGATGTTTTTTTAATGTTCCCAAGTAACTTAGTGTTGCGGCTTATGTGATTTTCTTGTGTTTTGTGAAATGTTGGAGTTATGGCGATTGACGCGTGTCTAGTGTTGCGGTTGTCGGTGTCTTATGTCATTTTCTTGTCTTGTGAAATGTGGGAGTTATGGCGATTGACGCGTCTCTAGCCATTTACGTAATTGACACTAAACGGATCATACGCTTCGACGTTTCTGCCGACTTGGATGTGTCGATCAAACACTAAGTAATAGATTAAGCTAACGAGCTTTGCGTACTTTGCAGCTCTTTGCTTACAAATACTTAATAGACTTACGTTTTGTATATCAACATTTTTATGAATGTTTTACATTAGCCATTTGTGTATTGTAAAAATTGATAATTTTCTTTTGTGAAATATATTATAGGTATTATATTATGTACACCAGTGGTTCTTTTTTGGTGACGGAACCTTTTTGGGAAGCTACATACTTGATGGAATCCTACAAGAAAACAATAGTTTTTAAAAGTGTATTCTTTATTAATAAGCATAATAAAAGTACAATGTAACAGTTAATAATTATTACTTAATTTACCAATGGCTAGTGCAATAATAATAATTATTGTATGGGTATGGGTAGTAAGTATTGAATAATAGAAGATATTAAAAAATAAAAAATCTAAGTAATACACCAGCTGTTGTAACATATGTTTATACAAATCCAAATAAATAAATATACCAACGCGCGGCCGCGGTGTCAAAACGTTCGACCAGAGAGAGGTAATTTGATTTTTGTTCTAAATTCTTGTGGAACCCCTACCTAGACGTATCGCGGAACCCTAGGGTTCCGCGAAACACAGTTTGAGTAAAGCTGATGTAAACAAACATTTTTCCCAACTTATTGTATGTTTAAATTCTTCTATTTTATTTCTGAATACGAAGTTGACGACAAAATGAAGATATTTCACTGTAACTCTAATTTCAGAATAGTAATATTTGAAGTTAAACGATATTTAAAAAAAATCATAATTATTTGTAATTACTTATAATTACAAAACTGTAACTAAGAATTAGGAGGAATGACTAAATAAATTAAAAACTGATTTGGAATTTATTGCGTGTATATATTATTTTTTTGTTTTCAAATCAAATACGTAGATCTAATCTGTTCGACGTTTGAACTCAGCCTCTCGTGAGGATCACTGATTAAATAATGTGATATTACGTTGACTCGTTAATAATGTAGACATAATGCAGCTATTAATTTATTTACACCATTAAATTTGGCTGTTGGCACTCTTGAATTATAGATTTGATTCGCTAGCAAACATATTATTTACTTGACATTTATTACGGTTATTCAAATCGCTGCGGTGACAATTAACATGGTTTACCGATGAAATTATGTAGTTATTCTAGTATCCTACATTATTTGCTATTAATAAATATTTAGCGTAAGTTAAATCATAATTTTTGGTATATATTATTGTAGATTTTCAGGGAATCCCTCGTAGTGGCGAAAAATTTGATAGTTATAAGCTCCTTTGGTTTATTTATTATGTTTTATTAATAAATATATATTTTTTTATATGTAAACCAAATCATATTATACCTACGCGAAAATTAACGTTTTTCCTCACGTTTCTTAAATCTTGACCTGTTTTTTGATTATTTAATTAACCCAATGATTAAAACACGTTATTCCAAGAAATCTTAAAGACAATCTATGTCGTTACTAGAATCATAAATCACAGGTGATTTATGAACTGTGAGTAAATAATAGGACTGCGCCTAGAATTTCTCCCGAGTTGTCTATTTTCAGTACATCATTGGCTTTTCAGTTTGTAGTGACCCTGCCTTCACCTCCGCGGGTTTTGCGTTCGATTCCCGTCGATTGCCAATATTTTCTATTTAAAAAGTTAGTTCTTTGAATTTGGGTGTATACGAGTATATGTTCAATTATGTATTAACATATATATTAACGAGTTGTCTGCCACACATAACATGCCACAAGTAACATAACATGCGTGTAAATGTCGCATATATTTACTTATTTATTAGAAAAAAATGGCATGTTTGTAACTATGTAATATACAATGCATTTTAAATTACAATGCAACAATAAAATCTATTAGAAGGTTTCACGGCACAGTCTATGTAATATATAAAACTGTTTTGAATATCGTCGCCTTTTACGACACCTCTGTAAGAAAAGAGGGTGGTACTATTCTATTCAGCCGGATACCACACGGGTTTTTTAATAACAATGCAACAATAAAATCTATTAGAAGGTTTCACGACACAGTCTATGTAATATATACAACTGTTTTGAATATCGTCGCCTTTTACGACACCGTATATGTAAATAAAACTGTTTTGAATATTCCACTGACTAAATACATATGCCACTATATACAAACTCTACCGATATCCTATTATGACTTCGTAAAAACTAAAGAAATCAGAGTCTAAAATCCTTCAACAAAGTTACTTCTATCTGTAAAACGTGTATTTTATACCAGTGTCAAACATCTCGCCTGCCCCACTTAGTTTGCCAAACAAGAGCAAAACTTACGAGAGGCGATATATTGTACAACTTCTTTTCTAGCTCTTTTCTTTAACTTTGTTGGGATGACCCTCACTAAATATAAAAGTGCTATCTTTTTAGTTTTCCTTATTTTTTGTTTGTGCGAAATCAGCATGAAGTTGCTAAATAAAACAAATCATTTTTGTAATATACTAGCAATCGCTAGCGGCTCCGCCCGCGTACAAAGATTAAACCGTAATATAGTATTTTGATAACCAAAAAAATTGTTAAAGTAGGTTAACCTTAAAAGCTAGACATATACTGTTGCGAACTTTTATTTAGAACTTTTAGGGGAGAAAATTTTTGTTGTACGTGATTCTTTAATAACTTTCACCGTTTACTTAGCGCACGCAAGGGAAGCTTTATATTTTGCCGCTCCTCTTCTATTCATCTTAGCTTGATGTTATATAGCCTATAGCCTTCCTCAAAAAATGGAGTATCCTACATTGAAAAAAAAGTCCGGTAGTTTCTGAGGTTAGCGCGTTCAAATATTCAAACAAACAAACTCTTCAGCACTTATATATTAGTATAGATTAGGTGTATACAAATATAATATAAGGTAAGATTAAGATATTATAATTAAATATCTTATCTCCGTTAGAAACATTAAGAAATGGCAAACAAATACGCATACTCATTTAAATAGTTGAATGGATGAATTTTGTTTCCTTATTTTAAGTGATGTTATCTTTAAGTCATCATCTTCCTGCCCTTATCCCACTCTAAGTGGGGTCGGCACAACATGTTATAAACATGCTGTCACATGATTTGGCTGCGTTTTTACGACCGGCCGCCTGCCTGACGTCAACTTACCTCTGTCGTATTTTACGACACCTCGGTAAGAAAGAGGGTGGTCTATTCTACTAAACCGGATACCACACGGTGAGTCAACTTACCTTAGTCGCCTTTTACGACACCTCGGTAAGAAATGAGGGTGGCCTATTCTACTCAGCCAGGTACCATACGGCGGGTCGACTTACCTTAGTCGCCTTTTACGACACCTCGGTAAGAAAAGAGGGTGGTACTATTCTATTCAGCCGGATACCACACGGCGTAAGTGATGTTATCTTTAAGTAATTTATAGAATTAGGCGTTAATTTTGCGGAGATCCATAATACAAAATAATAAAAATTATTTTGCTATAATCCGCGATGAAGTAAAATAGAAAATATATATAATGCTAAATGTAGAGTGGACAATCGGTTATCATAACTGATACATGCAGGCCAAAATCGCAAAGCCAAAGGTCGTGGAGTCTATCTCCTGATGAAGCTTCGGTTGCGGGGCGAAACGATTGTTGAGTTTGTGATAGTGAATGTATATAGTGCTTGTGTACTGTGGTGGCGGTGGTGGAGGTTTGTGGATGTGTTTTTTACAAATCCTGCATGTATCAGTTATGATAACCGATTGTCCACTCTACATTTAGCATTATATATATTTTCTCTTTTACTTCATCGCGGATTATAGCAAAATAATTTTTATTATTACTTTTGATATTATCTTCATTTTCTTCCTTCCGTGCGTCTCCAACTAGTGAAGGTTGGCAGTTAGCTTTTGTCCTATTCGTGGCCATACGGAAGAGTTCGGGAGCGCTCTTAATTCCCGTCTATTCCCGGATGTTTTTTAAAATTCTTTTTTATTGTTTTATAGCAATTGCAATCACGGCTGATTACAAGCGATGATACAGTCTAAGGTGGAACGCGCATGCCTATGAAATGAAACTTCACCCTTGTGGTTGTCCGTTGTCTTTGCCTTTGTTGTTATCGGATGTTTCGTAAGCAAGATTTCTTTCTACGACCAGATCTCCTCTTCCCAGAAATATTTCCCATCATATCTTCATTTCATTCTATATATTGATTCAACATTTTGTAAGGTTCATATAGTCTATATTTATACGTACTTTATAAAATTGCAGCAGTGTAAGCACTCTATATGCAAGTTATTCCATAAATTGCACTCAGTTTGATGGCTCCGTTAAAAATTTAAGTGAGTCTGCGGTAACTTCAAACGGGAAAGTAGGTGCTGCAAAGGTAAATATTTTCGAAGCCATCTTTATATTGCATTTTTCATAATGGAGATTGTTACTTTTTTCTTCAGCTTTGAATGTAATATATTTTTAATTAAGATTTTCGACTGCATCATATTAATCTATATCACTCTTTATTTGATTATATAAAAAGAATTGTTAATTACATTTATGAAGTAATATTTAATACTTTTGTATTGAATGTATTGAAAAAATGGTGAGGCCTACTTTTTAAAGTACATATATTTCTTATTTATGATGTAATAATAAAAGAGTGACCGCCGCGTTTCTTGCTAGTTCTTCTCGGTAAAAGTACCTTTCCGAACCATTCGTAGCTTCATTGTAATTTGACGATTCAAAAGTTCTTGTTAAATCGAATTTGAATGAAGAGTTATTTGAATTTAAATTAGGAATAAGATTATAATACGGTTCTTTAAAATACCTGTATGCGAAATCTCTCATAAATCTGTTTCAATAAACACGTTGAAGCTTTATAGCGGTAATACTTGTAACACTCTTTTTAGGATAATCATTATGCTTAATTTACACAAATAAAATTTAATTACTAATGGTATTAATTCAATTACAAACACAAATTACACATATGATGGGTCTTTATTAAGACTAAGCATATTAGACGCGTTACAAATTGTGTTTTTTTTGTGAATTATAGCAGTCTGGAGAATGTATGGAATTCGCAGGGGACCTCGCGACCTGATGACATAAATATGGAGGCAAACAACCCTTTGTATGCGCGACGTGGGATTATTGTGACACATGTCACGTCTGATTTGTGTGACGTATTTAAAATTTTCTAGATTTAATTTAATATGTAAAATAGTAGCGGCCTGAATAATCCCACTGCTGAGCATATGCCTCCTCACTAATTTTGGAGACGTGTTGTATCCGGCGGAATAGAATAGAACCACCCTCATTTCACACGAGGTGTCGTAAAAGGCGACTAAGGTAAGTCGACCCACCGTGTGGTGTCCGGCTGAGTAGAAAAGACCACCCTCATTTATTACCGAGGTGTCGTAAAAGGTGACTAAGGTAAGTTGACCCACCGTGTGGTATCCGGCTAAGTAGAATAGATCACTGTCTTTCTTACCGAGGTGTAGTAAAATACGACTATGGTAAGTTGATGTCAGGCAGGCGGCCGGTCGTAAAATACGTAGCCAAATCATGTGACAACATGTGTGCCGACACCATTTAAAGTGGGGTAAGGACAGGAAGATGATGACTAAAGTAAGTATCGCTTTTTCCACTTTTCCTGAAGCATCGTCAGGAGATAGACTATACGACAAAATCGCAAAGAACGGTTTGTACACTCTACATTTAGCATTACATATACAATAGTTTCTTTACGTATACAATCGCGGTTTATAGCATACTAATATTTTCATTACTTTTATATTATGAACCTCCGCAAAGTAACGCCTAATTCTATAAATTAATAAAAAAAATCATAGAATAATAATAAAACGGGGGGTAAGGGGAGTACGCATAACAACTAGTGCTCCCAAATGCCAACCTCACCTGCACGCGGTGCCCCCTGCCGAATAACAGACGAGGCTATGGCGACCGATTGATGGCGGTATAACCATCCAATTAAGCTGACTTAAAATCCCAGGCCAGAGGTGGGCAGCAGCGCCTCTAGTGTCGAATGAGTCAGCTCTGCGGTCACCAACCCGCTTGCCCAGCGTGGTGACTATGGGCAGCAACCCCCATATGGAAGTGTCCAGAAAGTTCCGGCCCTCAGTTCCCGGCAGCCCCACTATTCCCGATTACGGCAGCGGTCGCGGTAACGGTGGGGCGGAGGGTGCGAAGAATCACCGGGTTACGGTAGGCTGCCAACCAACGATCTATTTGGCAACGTATAATGGACGAACGTTACGGCTGGACCATCACCTCACCGAACTAGAGGTAGAATTAAGTCGTATAAACTGGAGTATTCTTGGGTTATCTGAAGTCCGAAGAGAGGGTGAGGATACGGTAACCCTAGATTCCGGTCACTTATTCTACTTCCGTGAAGGTGATAAGGTCTCTCACGGTGGTGTCGGTTTTCTGGTTCACAAGACTCTCATTAACAACGTTGTAGAAGTCAGTAGTGTGTCGACCCGGGTAGCGTACCTTGTACTTAAACTCACCGACAGGTACTCCCTGAAAGTGATACAGGTATATGCGCCGAACTCTGCACAGTCTGACGACGAGGTCGAATCCATGTATGAGGACATATCTCAAGCTCTGCATGGCACTACGTCAGCCTTCTACAACGTTGTTATGGGAGACTTCAATGCTAAAGTGGGAGTACAAAGACGCGGAGAATCGAAAATCGGATTGCATGGATTGGGGCACAGGAATCAAAGGGGGCAAATGCTAGTCGATTTCCTCGAAATGCAAGGGCTCTTCTTAATGAACTCTTTCTTCAAGAAGAAGCCTCAGAGACGTTGGACTTGGCAAAGCCCCGATACTTTGACAAAGAACGAGATAGACTTCATTATGGCGGATAGGAGGCACATATTCAGAGATGTCTCTGTGGTCAACAGGTTTAATACCGGTAGTGATCACCGACTCGTACGAGGCACTTTGAATATGTGTTTCAAAGCCGAAAGGTCCCGTATGATGAAGCCTACTCTCCGACCTACACTGGCCCAAATAGACTGTACGTCCGAGCAGTTTCGATTGGAACTCCAGAATCGATTCGACTGTCTGGAAACCACTAGTGATGTGAACGAGATAACCGACAACGTGGTGAAGACGGTATGTGCACTGGGTCGAAGGCACTTTCCGCCGACGAGTCGAAGCAAGCAGTCCAAACTTTCTCCCGAAACCCTGGATCTGATGAGACAGAGACGTGAAATGACGTCCGCTCAAGTCGCTTCGCCAGAACAGAGAGCTCTTTCTAAGAGGATACGAAAACTTGTACGCAGAGACCTCCGCTGCTCAAATACACGGGCTATCGAAGCCCTTATTGAGCAGAATAGGGGGTCGAAAGTATTTCAAAAACCCTTAGGAAGAAGTCATCTCGCGAAGCTTAAAACAGAGGACGGCAGGACAGTTGTCTGTCGCTCTGAGATCCAGAACGAGGTCGAGAAATATTATGGATTGCTTTACTCGTCGAGTGCACATAAGCCTAGTACCCGCGATACCGAGGATCCACGAGCACCACTGTCGCGCCATTATACAGAAGACATCCCGGACATTGAGAGTGGCGAGATTAGTTTGGCACTCGAGCAGCTTAAAAACGGAAGAGCCCCCGGTGACGATGGGATTACGGTAGAGCTGCTAAAGGCTTCTGGACTTCCTGTCCTTAAAGCCTTGGCAGAGCTCTTTAATACCGTTATCCATACAGGCACTACACCGGAAGCGTGGTCTAGGAGCGTGGTTGTCTTGTTTTTCAAAAAGGGTGATAAAACGCGTTTGAAAAACTACAGACCAATCTCGCTCCTGAGCCACGTCTACAAGTTATTCTCGAGAGTCATAACGAATCGTCTTGCCGCCAGACTTGACGAATTCCAGCCACCGGAGCAGGCCGGGTTTCGAAAAGGCTATAGCACCGTAGACCACATCCATACTGTTCGGCAGATTATACAGAAGACCCAAGAGTATAACCAGCCGCTGTGTATGGCATTTGTGGACTACGAGAAAGCCTTCGACTCCATTGAGACCTGGGCTGTTCTGGAATCTCTGCAGCGATGTCATATCGACTGGCGATATATCGAGGTTTTGAGATGTATCTACAATACGGCAACAATGACCGTTCAAATCCAGGACCAGCGAACCAGACCTATTCACCTTCAGCGCGGGGTGAGGCAGGGAGATGTAATATCTCCGAAACTGTTCACCAACGCGCTGGAGGACGTCTTCAAAACCCTGGACTGGACTGAACGAGGCGTCAACATTAATGGAGAATACATCTCACACCTTCGTTTCGCGGATGACATCGTCATCTTCGCAGAGACGCTGGATGACTTGCGCGCAATGTTGAATGGCTTGAGTGATGCCTCCAAGCGAGTTGGTCTTGGCATAAACTTGGACAAGACCAAGGTCATGTTCAATGATCTTGTCGTGCCAAGACCAGTATCAGTGAATGGGATTCTTCTCGAGGTTGTGCAGGATTACGTCTACCTAGGCCAGACTATCCAACTCGGCCGCCACAACTTCGAGAGAGAGGCTGAACGGAGAATTCACTTAGGCTGGGCAGCATTTGGCAAACTTCGTCAAGTCTTCACGTCCGAGATTCCGCAATGCCTGAAGACCAAAGTCTTCGACCAATGCGTCCTACCTGTGTTAACGTATGGCGCCGAGACGTGGACACTGACGGCGGGACTAGTTCACAAGTTTAAAGTCGCTCAGCGTGCCATGGAGCGAGCTATGCTCGGAGTGTCTCTCAAGGATAAAATCAGGAATGAGATTATCCGCGAGAGAACCAGAGTAACCGACGTAGCTAGCAGAATATGCAAGCTGAAGTGGCAGTGGGCCGGTCACGTCTGTCGCAGGACTGATGGCCGTTGGAGCAAAAGAGTCCTGGAGTGGAGACCGCGTCTTGGCAAACGCAGTGTAGGGCGCCCACCGTCTCGCTGGACCGATGATATCCGGAAGGTTGTCGGGGCCAGGTGGATGCGCATTGCGGAGAACCGGGATGTCTGGCGCAGACATGGGGAGGCCTATGTCCAGCAGTGGACTGCGAAAGGCTGATGGATGGATGGATGGATGAATAATAAAAATATATAGGACATTTATACACGCGGTTGTCCTTCCCTACAGTAATTTAATACTTGTGTTATGGGTGAAAAACAACAGGTACTTACAAATAATAAAATATGTAAATCAATTTTCATACATATAGATATACACTAAGACTCGAAAAAACAACAAATTATTTATAGGAAATGTTGACTGTATTATTATAGTATTAAAAGGGTGAATTAAAACAATAGAAACTATAAAAATGTAATGGTTATAATTTAAGTAAGAGTGAGGAGAAAACAATTCGAATGTCCGGAAATACAGGAGAGATTTATTTGATAGGTGTCGTTACATTCCTATACTGTTTTGTCTTACGTAAAATTCTGTAATTTAGTTAGGTACGTTCCGTTATGCATTTAAACTATGATTATTAAACTCGATGCTATGTTATACCGTAGAGCTATTTATGTATGTATATACTAAAATGAATCGTTTGCGCTATCTGAATAATAGATCTGATACTTTAATAAACGTATTATGTACATCATGATTATTATATTTGTACCGCAATTGTAGTGTTAATTAATATGTATTGCCACTCATGATTTGATGCGTAATATCGATAATGCAAATAAACTCGTATATTAGTTTTAAATGACTTTTTGCTTCCACTACCGGGCACCATTTTTTTTTCAAGTCAATTAAGTGTTATTTGTATGTTAACATCCACATAATTATAATAAATGCGGAAATCTGTCTGTTTCGCTTTCACGACAAATCCGCTGGACCAATATTAATGAAATTTGGCTCAATGAAAGCTTATGATGGGTTAACAATTGGGATAAAGAATATATCCGATATCCTTTCAGAACAGAGAACGTAATACATTATTAAGGGCACTTAAACGCTTAAGTTGGCGCGAATGAAGTTGCGGGTGTACCTTTTAAGTAAAAAAAGTGATTAGATAACTGAATTATCTACCGACCGCTCATTAAAACGTTGAAACTTCTGCGTCTTACAATAATAATCATAGTTTGTTCTATAATTTTCACACAAAGAACTAGACATGGAATAACCATGTCTGGGATTAATAAAGAAAAAGTAATATACGAAACATTTAGTTTTTAAACTTTTTGTAGAATCAGTCAATAGACTTAGCCTAACACTTTACCGTCCAACTTAAGTAAATTTTTATTAAAAACAATTAGTAACATTTTCAAATTACATACCATAAGAAAACTGCCCTTATCCCACTCTAAGGAGATCGGCACAACATGTTATAAACATGATTTGGCTAGGTATATTACGTCTGCCTGACGCCAACTTACGCCTTCTACGACATTTCGGTAAGAAATGACGTTGGTCTATTCTACTCAGCCGGATACCACAAGGCAGGACAGTTTACCTTAGTCGCCTTTTACAACACGTCTGTAATCTACTACAAACTATTAACTATCTATTTTTCGGTACCCCTTCAAAGTATTTTTTTTCGTTCCATGAAAATATTTATGTCGATTGTTGAACTTAGTGTTAATTATCACGTTTTTCATCTGTGACAAAAAAAGGTACCACAAAAGGGTTGTCTGCATTATTCTTTTTTTAATGACGACCACGAATCCTTCTATTGCGGCCTCAATATTGACAATAGGTATAAAGGCTTATCTGAGCGGACGAAATAGCCCGTGGCGCTGCTTTGAAAGGGTCCCGAACAAAGATGTGTGAATACGGACTTGTCTACATTTAGATTATGCTCAAATATGATTGTATCTTGTCGTTGTAGATTGAAAATTATTCTCTTTGAGACACAAAGGGATAGGATGGGATTTTGGTCACTCGTAGTAATAGAACCGTCGTTTAGTGATTTGCATGTTTTTGAAGGGTTCACGCCGTTCTTTCTTAAACGAAATTGTATGATACTCGCATATCCTTCTGCCCTTATCGTACTCTAAGTTGCGGTCGGCACAACATGTTTAAACATAATTTTGCTGGGTTTTTACGACCGGCCTGACGTCAACTTACCTTAGTCGTATTTTACGACACATCGGTAAGAAATGAGGATGGTCTATTCTACTCAGCTGGATACCACACGGTTAGATGATACTCGTATATAGGTTTCTTTATAAGCTAATTTATATAATAATGCGTTACTTTGCAGAGGTGCAAAATACAAAAGTAATGTAAATATTGTCCTATATAAATCGTATTTCTTTTTAGTTGACAATGCGGCGTTAGGTATAGCGAGTCATCGCGAAGGATGGTTAAATTGCTAACTCTTGTAGCAGTGGGAGTGAAACATAAAGAGAAAACGCAAAAGTTCTATAAGCATTATTCAACCTACTGAAAAGATGGACCACGGCATGAGGGGACCGTTAGTCAAGGGTGGCTTTAGTCTGGCTTATGATAGTAAATAAGTAGAGAGAAGTCACGACGTTCTTCGTTTGAAACTCTTAGATAATGTCTAAGTCGGCGATGTAAAAAATAAGGTCTACTTAAAATGCTGCCAGAAAGTAGGGTTCTGTAGGTTCTGAAAAAAAAATATCAGTAACTAAAAACATACAATACAATGCAATTTAATTGCAACTTACATTAAATCGCCATACATCATTTTACATCGCTCAACCGCGGGTCACATACTAGGTTTAATTTATCTTAGGCAGGCGCTACTTGTTCTCTAAATATTGAAAAAGCAAGATAAATAATATCCAGCACACCGCTTAAAAGCGAACATCGCCGTATAATTCAAGCCACAAGGACAGGTAAACAGAATTATGGTTACGGGGCGTCAATAAAAAGCCGTATCTGATTTATTGTACCATTACTTACTGTTGAGTGGAGTCGTGAGATAGAGGTATGTGCTTTTTGTTTTTAAATTGATAAAGGCCTTTTATGTACTCGCGAGGTATATTTATTTTCATGCAAAAATAAATATGTCGTAGGATAACATATTATGTATTTGAATGTGTGGTTTTGGCGATTCTAGTATTGAAGTCTAGTTATTTCTTAGACTCAGAAGAAGCTAGTTTATTATCTATGTAAGAGGAATTTGGATAACGAACCAACAACACACCACACATGCACTACACATATTTACTACGACAATCTCTACGATCGTTTCGCCCCGTAACCCCCGATTTTTCCTCGGTGGCGGCATTTTGTGGTTACGTGTGGCAATTACTGTGGCAACTGCATATATGTATAAGGTATGTGAACATTTGCTGCTTATTACATTAAATTATTTTCTTAACAAACGCGAATTATAATAAAATTATATCATAACATAATCATAACTTCTGTACTGTGAAATTCCGCCAAGTAACGCTTACTTTTATGAAGGGTATAAGTTATACTAATTAATGCTATAAATAAATCTTATTAAATGGATATATGAATTGGGTGGACATTAGATGTCGTCTAATTTGGATAAAATATGTTAAAAATATTAAAATATCTGAATGAAGCTCTCCAGAGTCCTTTCACTCAAACGTGCTTTGGCAGAACATCAAAAAACTTTGTTAATTTAACTTAGTCGAAACAGTTTCTAATTTCAGGATTATGAAGGAATTCCCACCCCAGTTAGGCGCACAACTAGAATTAAAATAGCAATTACAAAGCACAGGTGTAAATAACTACTGTTTTGGAGTGGCGTGTGTGATACACTGTAAATGTGTGAACGTATTCTCTATGGTTATCGTAGAGGACAGATGGAGAGAATACGAAATGTGAGTCTGTAATTACAATGAATTTCATTCTGAGGTTTCAGAACTTTATTTACAGTTTTAAATATTGATTTGATTAATAACTATGAACTGGGTTAATCAATATTTGTTTAATCGATAAAGAGAAGTTGCAATTTCTTTTTTTAGTCTCCGTTTCTCTCTTCTTTAGGCAAAAGTGGGATTACTTAAAAAACGGCCTGTTACAAAACCTCTGCTGGGCATATTTATATTTTATTTTATTGGACAGGCCAAATTATGCATTAAGGAAAGTACAAATAAAACAAACACTTATAAAATATGGCACATAGCATAACAGGCGTGTACAATTAATTTAGAAACAAATATGGCAAATAATGCAGGGGCCTAACACGAAACATGAGCAAATCAAAATTCACACAAACAAAAAAATTTAAAAGTAGCATATGCCTCCTCTCTCCGCTTAAAGATACAATTGTTAAGACCCACCACGCTGCTCCAACGTGGATTGGTAAGTTACACTTATTTTAATTTTAGATTTTTTAATGATATGCAGATTTTGAAGATGTTTTTCTTCATCAAAAACTATGTGTTAAATGCAATTATCAATCAGAGACATACATTTTGACAAAAAAATTTATTGGTGCTTGCCCGGGTTTTGAACCCGTAACCTTCTCAAAAGAATCGTATAGTCTCCCCGCTGGGCTATCACAGTTTAGAATATTAGATTAAACATAATTCGCCGCCTAAGAAAGAGGCTCTTTGCGACCTTTTTGCTAGCTAATGAGGCAACTGTAATCACTGCGTTTTCCGTAGTGGGGCAAATCATCTGTGCACTAATGGCGATGGGACCCATTGCCATAACAACTTGGTGACCTATTGGTCGGTGTTGTTATCCACTTTGATTTGATCACACAAACACACTCCTATCTCTATATATCTCTTACCTTATCTGCTTAGGGCTTGTGAACATTCTGAAATAACGTAAGTGTTTCTTGTGTCTGTAACAAATGTTTGTTTATTCTAAAGCTATTCATGTACACAAAAATATTTAGTGTTGAAAACTACTGTTTCAGTTTATTAATATAAATGTACTCTCGTCATGGCATAAGATAGCGTGTCTGTAAACTGTTGAACTAATTTTGTATTCTCATTATGCTTTGTACCTTATAATACAGTCTGATTAGAAAAATGTATAGTGCTATCTAGTCTTTGTTTAGATAATATGGTAAGAACAGCGATTTTAAACGAGTACAGTGCGAAATTGAAAGAGTGTTTCAAAGCAAAGCAATTCTTTTAAAATTGCATACTATGTGACACTTAGTATGCAATTTTAAAAGAAGCGAATGTCGTGTATCTTGTATATTTGTATCCTATATAATATATAACGTCCGGCCTGTATAACGGTTATGAAATAAATCAAAAGTTATGACGCCTTTTTTAAGAAAACCGTTCTCATACGTTATACACGCAGGATTACTTAACGCGCGTATCGCATAAAACTTTTCCACCAACAATGTACTACACAAGCACTACACACACTCACCATGTCAATCTCATCGATCGTTCCCACCGTAACCTAAGCGAAGAGATATACACCAAAACAAAGTCGCAAAGCGCTGCATAACCCAAGCCACCAGTATTATATTATACAAATAGTTCAACCCATACCATTGCACTTGCTCTATGATAGTGCCGATTATAGTTGATCAACGATCAACAACCATCGACGATATATAAGTGTAGGCATTATGCGTTTGTCGAATATATGTTGGATGGTGTAAATGTAAGACCTACTTTATGACGGTGATGAGTATTAGGATCCACAAATGAAACATTTCCACAAATACAATGAGACGTACTTCCTACATATACTTGGTTTATTATTCAAAGCTCTCACACTTCGTAGTGTAGTAAGCGGTCGTACTAGATCTCACAAGAATCGTATATCATTGAATTTAATATATGAACGAGATTCACTTAAATTATGTTATGTTGCACATTTGCTCTTGATTAATATACCATCCGGGGACCATCTAGACCTGCAATACTACCGCGGAGTTCCCCAGGCAAATGAGCGGCAACTATCGGGATTAATGGCAATTTCCCCAGTTTATGCTGCTGGCTTTGTATCTCTCCATCCTTGTTTTAATTTATGTAACGGAGTTTGGCTTGCCTGTCGTTGAAATTTGTGCAACGCTTTCGTATATTGCTTTGTTTTCTCAACGTTTAATTTGAGAATAGTTTTCCTGGAAATAATATACTTACATAGCGGTCTCAAGATTGCCGTCTACGTTCCACGCTGAACCACTAAATAATTCAACGACCCTATTATTCGCTATTATTCGAATGTATCGTCATTATAATGACGCTGTCTCCAACAATTTTCCTTTGAATATTACTCTATAATTATGACAAGTCCAAAGCGCATTTAAAAAATGTTTGTCACACCTAAATATGATTCACAAAATAATTACGTCTATCCATAATTCTTTTACTATCAAATTCTCGTATTATATACAATTATATTCATTAATAACATATTAGGTATCCGCAAAATTTCAATTCAGTTTTTACTATTGAAAAAAAATATTTTTTAAATTTTAAATATGTTCCCGAAGAGGTTCTTCAATGTCGTTGTAAAAATTAATCCTACCAACCTTATCACTAAAAGTCCTGACTACCAGACTCTTTGAGCTCTCAAATGTCAGGGTGGGGGTTGTGACCTTTCTTTTTGACCCCGAGATAAAACGAAGCTTGTTACAAGTTATACACACTCGGGAGAGCACGATGTGCACGACATTAGAGGGGCACCGGTGCAGTTCATCAGAATCCCAGGGTTTTTCTGCATATGCACAGGCTAGCTGTCGAGGAGGTTTTAGTGGGAAAGAACCCCATGTAACCGGATCTCACTCCAAAGAGTTCCGGCATCTTTAGATTTCTCCTGAAAAATAAAACATGTTGTTGTTATCCACTTGCGTAGTGGACGTTGCAATATTTCAACGTGTTTTTATTAAAATAAGACTGTAAATTGTTACTAGGTAGGCTTGTATTCAACCTATACAATAGTTAATTTCGTCACCTGCGATCAAAGTGAGGGATCAACTCTTGTTTATATTGTTATAATTCCTTAAACTAAAATTAAGGCGTCCCTTGCATAAACTCTGGATTAGTTTGTTCGGTAAATGAAACACGTTTACTTTACAAACAAGCAGCCTCGAGATATTAGTTTGTAATAATCTCTAGGATCTCGCACTTTGCTGGTATATTAATTACGACCGATATATTGAAATAATATGATTCTATCGTATTTCGTGAAATATTGTATTAACGATGCTTTAAACTACGACGAATCTCGCAAGCACTATTTAATTGGGGTAATGTACAACAGAATTAAAGTTACATGTGCCCTTAAGTGAAATGTTGCTAAATTAACTACGCTGTTAACCGAAGTAGAGTAGTTTTACGACTGATACATACAAAAATATTCAAATATAATAAAAATAAAACTGGACTGGTACTATGTCACTCTTGGGAAAAGCTCCCCTTTTCCTTTTGAGTGAATGATTCGAGACCGAATGATCGAGATTCTTAGACCCACGACGTTGCTCCTATGCAGTGTTATAAGCACTATTTCTCTGAACTTTTTTAGAGATGAAGCAGAGATTAGAAGATAAATAAATTTCATATTTTATAGATAAAACGATTTACGGCTGCGGCGGATAATATAAAGGTACATAACCAATAACTTATACGAGTATTATAAATTAAGCTTTATTATTAAGATGCCGTGTGGTATCCGGCTGAGTAGAATAGACCACCCTTATTTCTTACCGAGAAGTCGTTAAAGGCGACTAAGGTAAGTTGACCTACCGAGTGGTATCCGGTTTAATAGAATATACCACCCTTTTTCTTACCGAGGTGTCGTAAAATACGGCTAAGGCAATTTGACATCTGGCAGGCGGTCGGTCATTAAATACGTACCCAAATCGGGATGATGAAGCTTTATTATTAGATACGAGTAAGGTTAAGGTTCAATTTTTTTAACACCTTATTCTGTCTTAGCGATACATACGTTGGACTACGCGACATTATCAAAAGGTCTTTGCACACATACTCGTATTACGCTCATTTATAATTTATTCACAAACTCATTATGGCAACTTGTACAATGGACTCCAAATTAACATTTATATCCAGAGCGTACAGCACGATAGTCGAAACACCAGAACAAGTTCCGTGTCCTGCTTAAATTATAACGTCGGAATCGGGACTCCGGTGTAATGTAGATTTGTTTCAGTAACCGAACCGGGGAATTTGAGGTTGCATTAAGATTATCTTTAAGTGTATAACAATTTTAACCGAAAATATTCATATAACATCTTGCAACTACATATATTTTCTGTTTAAACTTATCTGAGACTTCGTTCACGTTAGCTTAAATGTTTAAATATCATTAATTATGTTCTATGTCATATTTCTTGTTCCCGAAGGAAATTTCTCCTACATTTATTCGATGATAGAAGATAGAAGGGGCTTAAGAAACTGTGTTTTCTAGAGTTGACAATCCAAGACTGTCAAACTTGGTGAGGTTTATTTTAATACGGAAATATCTCTTGTATAGGCATGTCAGACTTGCACCGGCTCAAACAACTTGAACGCTCTGAACTCTCTGAACGCTGCTAGGGGCGGGGACGGGGTACCATTTTACACATTGCCACCATCCGCGCTAATAGAAACTCTGAATCCCAGAGTGCGCCACCTTTGGGTAGGGGCTTCTCTAAAAATGGGCTCCCCCTCCGCTGGACGACGCATCGGTAGCACCAGATGCATCGATGTGACTCCACTCTAAATAATGGAAAGAGGTAAAAAATATAAAGTGCATCTTCCTAATATTATTCGACTAAATCTTATTTAAATCTGTAATGTCCTTAAATTTTTATGATCGTCCCAATGACACCGATAAAAATAAAAGTTTTGAAAAATTTAAAGACAGTTTAATTAATTTAAAGGTGGGTCTTGTCGAATTTCTTTATAAAAAACAAAAAAAAATGTGTCTAATTTGTAATAGCAATTTATCACAAGCTTATCGGTGAAGGAAAACATCGTGAAACCTGCATATCTCTAGAGAATTCTGGAGATATCACATGGGCATATCCACATTAGAGCAATGTGATTTGTCAATCACCAACCTTTCTTGGAGCAGCGTGGTGGGTTTTAGTTCTAGGTTATTTTCTTCAAAAAAAGGAGGGAAGAGACCTACGCCCAGCTGTGGTATAGTAACAAGCCGTAACTTTTACATGTAAGAAGTTTAAACCTTTAAACCTATCCTAATACTATATTCTTAGTCGGTATGCACGAATAATAAACAATAAATATTTGTAATCTCATACTTTTTACGTGGGCTTTAAGATATTAATGCGACAAGCAGACAGCCGACAGCGGACGCTATTTTTTCCTTTGTGATTTCCTCTGCCTGATTTTGCAAAATGCAATAATAATTTAAGCGTCGACTGTCAACATAAACGGAATAAAGTCTTTTGTTCTTTATCCTCTAAATTGTCATTGCTTTCTTATTTGATTCTAATGCAACGTTTATATTATTTTCCGGTTGAGTTTATATGATGTTATTTTCCGAGATACGGGAAAATTGTTACTTAAGATGTTCTTTCTCATATTTTCATATTTACATTTCATTTACTATAATGTGTAATATTTTGCTATTCCTTGGATGCATATAAAAGAAGTTTTTTTAAGTTAAGCCGTAAAATGTATAATGGCCATCATATAAACAGAATGTCCTATTTTTATATCTTTTATTGCATGAAGCTAGTTATGTATAAAATCGGAACATTTTATATAGTTTATTGACCACAAAAGAAAAATAAATGGACTTACTAAAAGCAATTCGGCTGACGTAAATTTCTTTTTTTTCTTCAATATTGTCGAGTCAGCGTATATTCGACAATAATGAAAAAATTACAATAGCAATATCGAATATTAATACATCAATGTATTATGCATTCAGTACATGCATCAACTAAGTTATGGTGGTCCATGTCAATGATAGTTAATTAAATCATAAAGATTTGTTATTTGAATACAGCAATATTTGAGTTATAGAACTTGACGCTTGATGTGCTAATATATCATTGGCATGTCCTCCGCTTCACCGTTACATATTACATCATTTTTAATAATAAAATTTACTTCTCAAACTAAAAAATAAACAAATATTGTAAACGTTTTACCATCAGAAATCCCTTCGGAAACTTTCTTCGAAAACGTTACACAAGATTTTACGTAAAGCACTCGAAACAGCAGTTGTGTTGGGGCAATTAGGTGTTCCCAGGTGACGACTCCGATGTAACTAGCCGGAATTATCTGCTTAAGGTTTCGTACACAGAAGTAAAGTTACTGGAAAGGTGTAAATTTTTTAGTTACACTCCCAATTTGTAAACTTCATAAATAAATAAATAATAATAATTAAGTCAAGTGTTTCTAGTGCATTTAATAGTAATTATATCATTTTTTTCATAAAGGTTACTTAGTGCAGCGGGATCTGGGTGGAGAAAGTGAAAAGAAATATAATGGTAATATAATTAAAGATATGGGGTAGTGTAAAAGGTGTTAGATCGCTTGCGCGGGAGGAAAAAGATTATATAAAGATAAGAGAAAGAATATATATAGATTTAAAGGAGTAAATCTCTACGATCTTTTCGCCCCGAAACCGAAGCATCATCAGGAGGATTTGGCTCCACGACGGCATTACGATTTTGAAGTCAAATAATTCTATTGTAACTTATGTGAAGTGGAGTTATCATAACTATAAATTTCGTTCATAGATCTTTTGTAAATTAAAAAGTTTTCTAGTAAATAGATGGCTTGTCTAGCGTCTTTAGTGCGACAGTTTTATGTGTCGTTCCGTAAGTGCCCCCACTCGGGCTGCTGTAAACATCTACGGGTAAAGTTTAAACGTCAACCCTGCGAGATCGTCGTCAAGCAAAGTTATGAGGGTCCTCGTGACCCTCACAAGTGATATTTAATTTTTATCATTAACTATATTGTGTTTTTAGGGGTTTCATTTCCTTTAAAGGGCTAATACGATCAAAACAGTAAATATCACGTAACGTGTGTTATTTTCAAAAACTAATATTTTTTTACACCACTGATTATGAATTGCGAATATTGTGAAATGCCCTATCGCAGTATGTTTATTATATACGTACGCAAAGTTTAAACTAGGTATTGCGGTATGAAATGCAATACTTATTGCGTACTTAATTTAGCAGTGAATTTTTTTATAGTCTTCTCACGTTCTAAGTGTACATTCATAATTCTCCTTTATTACTTTGTATATAATATGTATAACAATGTAATAAAATATCGTTTTTCATTACCGACAAAAACAGAACCTACGTAAACTCGCCAGTTCTTAAACTATCTTAATAGATAAAAATTATATGATATCCTGCTGAGTAAAAATTACCACTCTCATTTATTAACGTGGTGTCGTAAAAGGTGACTAAGGTAAGTTACTCGCCGTGTGGTATCTGGACATAAGAATAGACTACCCTTATTTCTTATCGTTGTGTAGTAAAAGGCGATTAAAGCAAGTTCCTCAGGCAGACGGCCGGTCGTAAAAAAACTAGCCAAAACTTGTATGTTAATGTTAAAACTATGTTCTGCTGACCCCACATAGAGTGGGATAAGGGCAGGAGAATGAATGATGATCAATACATGTCTCGTTCGTCGATATGAATAAAGGAAAATAAACCAAACATATTTTTACAATATTGTTATGGAGGTTTATATAAAGATATATAGGAAGTAACATAACAAGTGTCCAATGAATATTTTTTTTCTTTCAGAAGGAGTTTCCACTTCCACTAAACTATCAAAGAAAACGCCTTTTGTCAATTTCCGAATCAGACTTATACACATTAAAATTAATTACAATATTCTAGCTTTATTGAGATCACTTAGTAAACCCCTTCACGTTAACAGTGTAGCTTATATTAATTGGCCCATACAACGTGTGTAGGTAAATTAGCATAATGTGTCGTGGGCCATTGGGCGATGTTTATCAGCGTTGAGCATTTCTATGTAAATACGTTATAGATCGCGATTGTTGTTTGCATACGATAGTTCGCTCTATCTGTACTATTAATTAATTAAAGTGATTGATATATTTCATGTTATATACAATCTTGATCAGCGCATTAAGGTATTGTTTTCAAAGAAGAAAATGAAAAGTTTATTAGCAATTATTATTATTGGTATTATAGTGTATTATATATAGTATAGTTTAACTTGGTCTATTATATTTTGTAAGAAATTTCTGGCGACCTTAAATACAGGGAATCCTATTTCAGGCGTCAGTCTCTTCCATAGTAATTCTAGGTAATGTAATAACTTATGAATCATCAACAAAGTAGATATAATCAGTGTTTTAAGTATAATTAAAATAGAAACTTATTATTTTGTTAACTTAATGTAACCTGTATGTGAGTAAATAAATAAATGTTCTATTCTATTCTATAATTGTTGAATTTAAACTATCGTGAGTGGTATTCATAATAAAATATAGAAACCGGCTATACTCCCGTCTTACTTTATCGAATGAGTCCGACTAGTTTCAAGCCCATACAGGGTTCTTATTCATGAGCTTTTTATGCGGGGTTATCGAAGTTCTCACCGCTAACAGCAGCATTATCAGCATTTAATTTTATATATTATATACTTATTTTAGAAGTGGCACGTGGCATGTGAGCACGTGATAAAAAAATTATCAACTTTTTTAATTAACTTAGTTTTATTGATAAAATACTTGTTTAGTTTTCACCATCTTATACCTTCCATCCCATGCCCATGAATCACTCTTTCCTTTTAGCATCTTTTATTCGGTCATCCCATACTTTTTTAAGCACATTTACTCATTCCGTTATATCTATTCTGAACAACTTAAAAGCTGTTACTCTACAAGTCATTCCCATGAAATACAGGACTAGTCCCAAGAATGCTGTTTCCGTTTCCTTGGTAAATAATTTGTCTAATGTCACCTGAAAAGGCATTAAACGAGATTCTAAAACTGATGAGAATTTTATTTAACTTTGATTCGAGTTTCACCTGCAAAGGTAAATATAAAAAAGGTAAATATATGTACCTGCGTATAAGAGATACGTCGTTTAACAGATTCAGCCATTTATGTCATAGCTCCAGGATTTGACTTCATTTCGTTGACATACGATGTGACATATCTCACATGATGGGTCACGTTTGAGTCTATTTTGGAACAAAACTGGAATTTGCTTATTACTTCAAACCATACCATACGCTTTATTACTTTTATTACAGATCCATAATACTGTGATGTCTTTATCGATATATGTAAAAGGTGTTCAATAAAATAATGTAGGCGGAGGACTTAATCTGTCCTCCAAGTTATGGAAGAGTGTGAAAAAGAACTCTCAAAGATCGCAAATGGATATACTCGTTAAATAATATCTCACATTTTCACCTGGACGAGTAAAAATTTTTACCTCTTCGATTTTTCCAACGTTGCCTTTGTTTGTAAAGAGCGTGGAAATTAGACCGTTACGGTAAACCTTTAGAAAATTCTATCGCAGCCACTTTTCACCATAACTACTAAAATGTTACTTTCACAGCTCGTTTACCTCCTTTGAAAGTGTCCACTCGTTTTACTTTTATTTTAGCTCACCTACTAATTAAAACTGCGAGTGAGGTACTTACTGGAAGTGTCTAGTATGTTACTGTAATATGTCACCAACTACTTATTAATTTCTCGAATGAGTTTTTTCAATGAAATTGTGCATATATTTACCAAGCAATATGGATGCTCTTAGATTGTAGCTGTGCATATAGTATATTACGTCGGGGTACCAGTGTGCTGATGTTTTTTGTTCGTGGACTTCGTCATTGCGGAGCGAAATCAAAGTAATTCAGGTGGAGATATATTTATTACGATACGTCTTACAAGTTTGCGTATTTAATAGCGACTGCCCATTGTCGAACAAGTTGATTCTAATGCTGAAATTCGAGATACGCTAACGTCGAAGTAGATATAGTATATTTTATTGTCGCCTGTTATATGTATATCAAAAACCAAATATTTCTTCTACGCTATCCAACTTCAGTTTTTACATGTTATGTTATTAATCTGTACTGATCGTGTTTCAATTCTTTTGTTATTTCTGCTGGACTGAGTTTTTATAAGAGATTCCTAAAGCATTGGTCTCTATTGGTTTCCTGGATGGATATACAGTCCACATCGCCACTAAAACTTGACGAGCAGATCCGAACACGGGTTATTTCTATAACGTATTAAAATAGTAGACTCTATAGTGTACTCGTAGAGAATTGCTCTTTCCTACTTAATGATGGAAGGATGGTCTATTTTTTATTTTAATCATTACTTTGGTAAGATTGTAGTTGTATTTTAAAAATCAAATAAACTATGAATTCTCACTTTTTCTCTCTCGTTAACCAATAGATGTCCATTGTTGGACAATAGGTCGCTTCCAAGGACATTCACGCTAAACGATTTTATGCCTAAGAAGGCATAAAATCCTTCTCCTTTTTGTGGTCGTTTGTTCATATAGTGAGGACTCTGCCTACACTACGTTTTCCGGTGCGGGGTCGCTACTCTAGCATCTTGAGACCTCAACGCCCATCGGTTCTTCCAACTATGTGCCGCGCCCATCGCCACTTGAACTTGGTGACCCCTTGAGCTATGTCCGTCACTTCGGTCATTCTACGGGTCTCCTCATTTCTGATTTAATAACGTAGAGAATCTCCGAGCTTTGAAGCTTCGGTGATGAAACTAATAATTAGTTTAAACAATATTATTCAAAGCTGTCTGCATATTTCTGTTCTGTAATATATTTTTAAGAAGATGTTGGTAATATGCAAAACAATATTGACAATATTTTACAAGTTGGTAAAGAAAAAGAAAAACGAAATCAATTGTTGAATGCAACAATAAATTTTATAGATGTCTAACTTTAAGAAATTCATATTGATCGTCACCTAGCACATAGATTATATAATTTAAGCCAAACCCATAGTAAAAAATATATCTCAATTTGCGCGTGACTATAAGAGTGGCAAAAATATACCGGATAATCATGATACACGACATTGCGACACCATCGATCATTCCTGTAATTTTCCAGCGCCAGACCAAATCTGGCCCTTGTCGAATTGCTGTGACGTGTGAATGCGTCACTACTCTATTTTACATATTTATGCTTCGCAATATACCTAACGTCTACGTAAGTAAATATGACAACTTTATTATTTTAAATTGCCCAATAGCACTATATTTATAATAATGCGTTATTTACAAGCTATCATCTATCTCATTTTAAAAGTTCTTTTAATAATTTATAATAATAGGCATCCTATTTATGATACCAAGTAATAATATAATTTAATTTTTTTTTTTTATTAATTTATAATAATATTATTAGATATAGTATTATATAGCTAAAGAAATATTATCATTATTTTTATATTCATATATAAATCGCTAACTTTGTATATAATAGAAGAAACTTTGATAATAAAACCGGGTAAATCTGAGTGTCTCCAAGCGCGGAATGATGATTTAATTTAGTCTCACAGCGCTACTTAGTTGATTTTTTTTAAATTATTTAACACCGTTTTGAACATTGTTATATATATAGTTTTTATAGATACGTAAATTAATTAACGTGCCTTTAAAATGTTGTCAGAAACATTTTTCAGTTTTTATTAAGTTTTGATAATACCTGAGTGAATTGCTCTAACTGGGCTTTTGAAAAAAACGTTAATATCGAAGAAAGTAGAGTGTATTCGGAACGAGTATCTGAGACGTGATCTTATTGTTCAAATCCCAATGCTGAGAGAAACTGGTGACTGTAACAGTGCAAAGTTTTCTTAATTGAAATAATGAAAAACGATAAATCGATAAATTCTTATAAAAAGATAATAAGGTCAGCCAATAACAAGATTTTTATTATATAATTTATTGTATATTGTACTACTAGCTGTGCCTGTGGCTTCGCCCGCGTGGAATTTATTGTGTGAAGTTTTTCCCGCGTAAATCTTGACTCCGCAGAAAATCTAGTATAAAAATTAGCCTATATTAGCTACGTACAGTCTAATTTTCACAATATCCTCAGGTTTAATCTTATCCTCATGTGAAAGTCCCATGAAAATCCGTTTAGCCATCCTTATGTAGTTTTCATCTAAACCTTCCTCAATAATTGCACTATCTTTTAGTAAAGTCATACAAAAATCCAACATCGATCACATACAGACAGAGAGCTTTTGGATACTATATTTTATATTATGTATAGATATAGATTTTATTAAGTATCTTTTTATAGCAAATTCCAAGCAAAAAGTACCTCTAAAGAGCACTTCTGTTTTGTAGAAAACACAAGGTTCTATTCATACTAAGCCCTCGAATGTCCCCTCGTAATGGAGGGCATAAATCTTGAGACAATTTAGATTTAGGACAACTGGACCGACCGCGACCTAAAGACGTTTCATGCCCAGCCTTCCTGCTTCGTGACAGCGCTTTACTCGGCAAATGACCTATCCGATCAAATAATCCTTATAGCATAGCAATTAAGTTGATTTCCGCCTAAATTAATGGTCACATAAATTTGCATGTAAACAGTATGCACAGTTATATGGGTCCTTAGTTAAAGCGTTATAACAGAGGTTAAATACCGAGCTTTAATTGTTTTGTTTAAGAGTATGTAATAAAGAATCGCTTTTGAAATTGAAATTGATGGATAGTGTTTTTTTCTCCTTTCTAATGACATTTAAAAATGTTGTTATCTTTTGCTTTTGAATTTTGATGTGGCCCCGATTACAATTTTGATAAAACATATATGTCCTCCTGTCCTTATCCCACTCTAAGTGGGGTCGGCACAACATGTTATAAACATGCTGTAACATGATTTGGCTGGGTTTTTACGACCAGCCGCCTGCCTGACGGCAACTTACCTTAGTCGTATTTTACGACACCTCGGTAAGGAGGGTGGTCTATTCTACTAAACCCGATACCACACGGTGGGTCAACTTACCTTAGTCGCCTTTTACGTCACCTCGGTAAGAAATGAGGGTGGTCTATTCTACTCAGCCGAATACCACACGGCGGGTCGACTTATCTTAGTCGCCTTTTACGACACCTCGGTAAGAAATGAGGGCGGTACTATTCTACTTAGCCGGATACCACACGGCTAAATTTTGATGTACGTGTGGTGACTTGTCCTGCATGTATAAGATATGTAATTGTTGCCTGCTTCAAACCCTTAGCATTACATATATACTCTTAACAAGCACGGATTACACCAAAATAATTTTATATAATATTATATGGTATTCCATAGTACAGAAAATTATATTCTGTACTATGGAATACCACAAAGTAACGCCTGCTTTTATAAATCATGCATGTATCACATTGTATCAGATAAAATTGAGGTCGCTAATGCCTGTGTTTAAAAAGAACGTGAAGAATAATGTTAACCACCGCTTCTATAAACTCGACGATTGCTCACCGCACTCACCGCTTATCCCCATGTCAGTCAGCTAATGATCCGTATCTAGAACTAACGTATTATCCGGTCAGCTATATTGTTCCTATTAGCTACGTTGCTTTTGTCGAAACACATTTTATGTACATCGAGAGCAGAGAAAAATAGGTACCGATGTAGCTATTTTTATTTTAAATTACATTGCAAAGTTTACATTCAATGTTTTTCGACGTGTCTGTCTGTCCGCTTCCCGATATATATATCCTCCTGCCCTTATCCCACTCTAATTGGGGTCGGCACAACATGTTATGAACGTGCTGCAACATGATTTGGCTGCGTTTTTACGACCAGCCGCCTGCCTGACATCAACTTGCCTTAGTCGTATATTACGACACCTCGGCAAGAAGGAGGGTGGTCCATTCTACTAAACCGGATACCACACGGTGGGTCGACTTACCTTAGTCGCCTTTTACGACACCTCGGTAAGAAATGAGGGTGATACTATTCTACTTAGCCGGATACCACACGGCTGGTCTGTCCGCTTCCCGATAAATAAAAAAAAAACTACTGAAAGAATACTATATTCATATTTTATAGATTCAGGCGTTTCTTTGCGGAGATCCATATTAAGTATACAGTACAAAAGTAATAGTAAAATTATGTTGCTATATCTGCATTTTAAATATTAGTGTTATATCGTGGATTATAGCAAAATAAATGTATTATTGCTTTTGTTTTATATACTTCTATATAGTTCTTTTTAATAGAGTGATTAATTAGGAAGGTTAAGATGTATAAATTATTTTTTAGGTAAAGTTTAACAAAGAAGTCTGCAATAGATTTTATTATCTTTACTATTCAAATTTGTAAAACAACATACCCTAACAATGCCGTTACTGAAAACTTATTTAGACGGAGTCTTATCAACTTAACTAAGTTGGAATAAGTATTTGAGGCTTAATGTTACAATTATTTTATTAATTATTTAGAAATAAAAACCAACGAGTGCGAAAATGAATGAAGAAAAACTTAAGTAATTAAACCTATTTAATCCTTTTCAGAAGTTGGCACATATTGATCTATTTGAACCATCTAAAAGTCTTGTATAGGTCACTGTAATGCCCTTTATAAAAGTGTAAGATGATGGCTAGATAGCAATCTATTTCAAAGATAATTTATTTCAGAGATGGATATTAACTGAAAGATTAACCAAATTTACATCAAATTCTTAATACTGATTCGTTGAATATGTGACAGAGTAAAGTCTAATGGATGTAACTTTAGAATATTTACTGACAAAGTAAGACGTTAAAATGTGCTAAATCAGAGTTCCTGGGAAATGCTTGCGAATCTTGACTTGCTTTAGAACTGCGTATGCAACTTTGTTTAACTATTAAACGTCTGCAGTTTTACTACGAACACTGACATTATCGGTTTTGTGCCCTAACTTTAAGTTAGCAGTGCGTATAACATTAGAGTTAGTTAATTTCTATTGTCCTCAAATACGTGAGTTATTGTTTATCAATATATTATTTGTTAGCTTTCATTCGCCATTATGTTTTGCATGTACTTCAGTGCTCAGATAAATAGTAGCTTATGTCGTTCTCTATGATTTTAAAATATGTCTATAATTGAAATGGCGAAAGATGGACAAATAACTAAACACGCGACTTCTATGCAGATTACAAATAAGCTTGTCATCGTAAATTTTTGTAGTCGGTTTTTCCCCTAGGAATTACAGATTATTTCAGTACTCTCAATAATGCAATGTGTTTCTTCTCTGTTCTCAAAGAAAAACGTGATTTTTTATACTTTATGTTAACTCGCTATATAAGATTTAACTGTACTAAATTTCAGCAGCATTCCTCCAACGGCTTAGCTGTGGATACGTAACAGACTGACAGATATGCGAAAAGATAAATAGACAGATGGACTTTCCAATTTCTAATTCAACGTACGTACGGATTCTATTATTATGAATATTTATATTATGCTAACTAAAATATTTAAATTTTTAACATCATGAAGTCGCAGGTCGTGGAAGAGAACAACAACACTAGGGGAAACAATTACAGGGACAAAGCCGTATTATTTAGTCAATAAAACGAAAGGGAGCATCAGAGATCGTATCAGGTGGGATCTCCACAGTATGAGGTGTTTTATGGGGAGGCAATCGTGTGCGAGCAGGGTGAGCTTGATAACAGGAATTGTTAAAGAATAACAAGCAAATTAGTATGGGTAAATATTTCCTTTTTGCGGGTAGTACGTTGTTTTTATAGCAAATTAATAAAATGATTTATATTGTTTTGTGGAACGTTTTCTTTTTCTTTAATACTGAATGAATTGGATATTGTATTTTTTATGGTCAGAAAAATAATATAAAGTTTTTCTGTACTCATTAGTTAAGAGTGGCTGAATGTATTGAGTTTTATCTTTCTTATATGTATGATGTAAGAACATTATAAGTCAGTGATTCACTAAATCACTGACTTATTGTACTGATTCGTTGTACTAATTCGTTTTAATCATAAATTGAATACTTAAAATTTATACATTACAATTATATGTAAAATTTTATTTAATTACGCATTTTACGGAAATAAATTAACATTGATTGCTTTATTATCAGAACGTTAAATTTTTGGTGTCAATAAATCAATTAGTATTTTTATAATCTATAAATATAATGTTTAGTTTATCAATATCTAAGTTACTCACATATTATATTGTTTATCAGGCTGTTAATTAGATTCTAGCCGTATTGCGATCTTAGTAACCGAGAGTAGGCGAAATTTCATGCATCAACGTACTAATTTTTGCAAAAAAAAAATTTAATGAGGTTTTAGGCGTCAATCAAAAATCTTGTCCTATGTGATTATTAGGAAACGTAACCCGCTGTTGCTCTCTGAAAAATACTTCACTTTTTTACTTAGTGTATTCTATTTTTTTTATCGGTGAACAGCTTAAAATATTGTCGCGTGCCATTGGTTCGCTATCCCTGTCCTAGACCAATGCTACGATTCAAAGAATATTTTTAATTTGAATCTGACGACCAAGAAAATTTTGGTTTCCTTCAGTCACTAGCTTCTTAAATAAACAAATCTTACGTTTATTGTTCCTATGCGTTGCTATCCATCTTGAGTAGTTCTGGTATGCATGTTCCATAATACCATCTTTATGTCTATTTGCTTGTTTTATGTCTCAGTTTACGAGTAGTATTCAACTATCGTGTTCTCGGCGGTGCAACGGAAACTTGCTGTTATTGTTCTTGTAGTTTTCTACTTCGCGAACTGGAATGTTCCTTAATAGTATGTCTCGAACGTGTGCCGTTGGTATTTGTTAATTTCGCGGCATGTTTGCCTAGTGTACTGCACTCGATTTAGTGTATTTGGTTCGTTAAATGAGGCTCTATAGTATATTTTTTATAGTTTTAAATTATTTTTAACTTTGTTTAAGTAACGTTACATATTGTTTACATGGTTTAGGATCAACATAAATTATTCCTTAAATTGATTATTTATAGTCGCTTAATTCCTACGCCAGTACAGCCCTCTATGGGTCTTTGATTCCTCAACGACCTTTTTCTATTTCGCTCTGTCTCTGGCCTCCCATCTCCAAGATGTCTTTGCCCATAAATTTTAGGGCTTCCTCGATACAGTCTAAAATTCCATATAGGCCATTAAGACGTAATTATTATAATGTACTATCCGTTCCTATACCTGATATATGCATAATTTCTACCCAACACCAATAACACAACTATGCACAAGCACTGCACATATTCACCGCCACAATGTCAACAAATGTTTTGCTCCGTAACCGAAGCAGCGTTTGGAGATAGATTCCATGACAAAATCGTAAATTTTGCAAAGCGATTTTGTCGTGCTGAGATTGTGTGAATGTGTGCAGTGCTTGTGTATTCTTGCCGTATTGGTGGAGGGTAGTGTATGAGTTTTTACAAATTCTAGATGTATCAGGTATAAAAACGGATAGTACACTCTACATTCAACAGTACATACATTTTCTTTTATCGCGAATTATAGCAAAATAATATTTTCATTACTTTTCAAACTCTTTTACTTTTGCACTTTTGCTCTCCATTGTTCGAAACAAGAATTTATGAGCGTAAAATCTATGACTACAGTTTACAAGCGCAAAACCGCAATAAAAAGGGGAAAGATTCAACGCCACCAATCATATCTTTAATAATGGGGTGAATTGTTGCACGCCGCACTCTTTCCAACTATGCAACTAATAACCGCTATTTACGACCGCCCCGCTGCAGTAATTGCAACTTATAATGATTTGTGTCCTCCCCTGTCCTGAACTTCCTCCTAACCTTACGTGGGACCATTGAGACTGATGAGTTCATTTTGAAAGTTTATAAACTATTCGTATTAACCAAGTATTTGCGACACTTCTGAAGTAGTGCACCTGGAAACGTTAATAACATGTTCATAACGTTTAGTAGCTTGGGTATAAAATACTGTTAAGAATGAAAATAGTCACATGTCATTTCTTTAGTTTTGTATATTAGCAACCGTGTTATCACGTGATCACGTGAAGAATTGTCTATAAAAGGGGGAGCGCGATATATCGAATTAAATCGAAAAATCACAGACGCCATAAGAGCGTCCTCTATGATCCTGACGATCATGTTACGATCGCCAACAGATACACAGCGTCTTCGCCGGCGAAGACGAGGTCCCCGCTTCCTCACGTCTAGCGGCCGGGGTGTCCAGCCCCGCCCGTTTGACATTAGAACTTTTCCCCCCCTTTTTGACATTAGGAGTTTACCACAAGTCCAATACAGTCCTCCACAACGCGTCGTTTTAAGCCGAGGTTCGGCCTCACAGGAGGCGATGCTCCCAGGATGCTGCGAGTCTTGCTCAAGACTCGCTCTCCCAGTTGTTTCACTCCGGCGATGCTTCTGCGCTCGCCCACCCTCTCGGTGAAGCTCTCTGTTAGCCTCTAGGGCTAGCAGCATTAGTTAGAGTACGAAAACAAAATACCGAAAGCAGTGTCATAAAGTTTGACTCAGACGGTTAATAAACACTCATGTGTTTAGATTGTGTTTCGTGATAAGAACTACCACTGAGTTTCTTACCAGTTCTTCTCAGTGGATAACAGCGTTCTGAACTGGTGGTAGAATCGTCCGTGCATAACGAAAGAAATATAATAATTAAAAAATAAAAGAGTAAAATAGCACATGTACAAAAGCGGACTTATCCCTAAAAGGGATCTCTTCCAGTCAACCTTTGAGTAAGAGAAGGAAATGGACAAGCCTGTTACTCTCCCACTGCTAGGAATAGACCTCTTCTCTCCGTTTTTGGAGAGAAGGACAAGAAGTAAAATACGGTAAATATAGAAATAAGAATAAAGAAAAATGACTGCAACTTATATACATAGATTAATATTTGCACACTTTACACAAAAGATAAAAAAATATGCAATATAGATACTCCTTATATTAATTATATAAATGGAACTTTTTAATTTATAATTTATTGTTTATTAAATAAGTAGATGAATAAAGATGCTTCCAATATATAATTACCAATATAATAACTTGAGACAAATATTTTATAGTCTGTGACTTAAATGCCGAAAGGGAAAGAGATCTTTTAAATCTTCTTGTCAAACTAAATGTATCACATTCAGATATATGTAGCACTTCAAATAACTAAACTTTATGCTTGTTTAAAAGAAGCAGTTAAAATATCGGGTAAATTTCTATCGTCTGGCTTACCTCGTGAAAATTCACTTGACGATTCACGTATAAGCGCACCTGTGTTTCGACCTACGACGGGGACATGAGTATAATGTATTGCTAGACCGCGCAGATCGGCCCCCGCAGATAATGGCCTAATTTACGTAATGTTTTTGAACTAATTTTGTCTTTTTAATTGAACTTCGAGCTTTTTTTTATGATTATGATTTTTTTTAAATCAGCGTCACAAATATATGTTGTAATCATATCATCATTTTCATTTCCTTATCTCACTCTATGTGGGGTAGGTACAACACGTAATTTAAGACCGATCGCCTGCCTGACGTCAACTTACCTTAGTGGTATTTTACGACACCTCTATAATATAAATAAATAAATAAATAAAAATAAATAAATCTCACGGCGGGTTGACTTACCTTAGTCGCCTTTTACGACACCTCGGTAAAAAAGGGGGTGGTCTATTCTACTCAGCAGGATACCACACGGCTGGTCGACTTACTTTAATCGCCTTTTACAACATTTCGGTAAGAAATGAGGGTGGTCTATTCTACTCAGCCGGATACCACGTGGTTATTTATAATTCCTAATTCCTATATTAATAATACCTGTTAGTCACACACTCATGTTATATATAGATGTATATACTATAAAATGAAATTACTTATCGATTTTAAAGCACTAACTAATTTAACTAAGCTCTCCAAAGAGCGTTCGTGTATACGCCTTCGCCTTCATGTTTTTCAACCTTTGAGGGTTATACGCTCCACTACGCCTCTACACGATTTTCTCTTGCAAAAATTTCAATATTTCAGAAATTATATCTACGAAAGACATGATTTTTGACATGTTGAAATTTGTGGACTAAGTATAGTATTACTTAAAATACATTTAATATAAATTAATGGGTTACGAGTAGGCGTTACTTTAAGGAGTTAAATTATTCGTTTCATAATTTTACGATTAGGTATATTATTTGATTACAAGTGATTGAGTATTTGAAAAAAAATGGAAGATGTAAAAAATACATTGTATGTGTTAATCGGCCTTCAATTAGAATACATTTATTGAGCACAGAATATAATTCATACACTTGAGTTAATATCACGATCGTGAAATTATTTACCTAGTTTTTAAGTTTTATTTTCCGTGCGACTCAATCTAAAAGTATGTTTATGGGAAGTGAAATATGAAATGTGTCCAATTAACGTGTCCAATTAAATGTGAGTCAGAGCAAGCGATTCGCTCTTAAACTAATAAAAATCTAAATCCTTTTCAGTTTGAGTATGTCTTAATCCATTGATGATACTACCCTATACAGACAAATCCAACAATTTTCTCTTGATTAGTTAACGACTTATAGCGATTATCTAGATCTATGATTAAATCAGCTCAATTACACTATGGTCATTGATGTTACTTTACAGAAGAAATTTGAACACCGTTATCAACCAGTGTCTGGGTGACCGAGTGTTGCTCGGTAAGTTTTTTAAATGTATATTTATTTAAATATATTTAACGCCATGTGCTATCCCGCTGAATAGAATTGTAAATTATTATTTCATTAACGAGGTTTCGTAAAAGGCGACTAAGGTAAGTCGACCCGCCGTGTGATATCCAGCTGAGTAGAATATATCACCTTCATTTCTTACCGAGGTGTAGCAAAAGGCCACTAAGGTAAGTTGACGTCAGGCAGGCGGCCGGTGGTAAAATACGTAACCAAATCATGTGACAACATGTTTATAACATGTTGTGCTAACCTCACTTAGAGTGGGATAATGGCAGGAGGATGATGATGATGATTTATTTCAATAAATTTAAAAAAAAATAAAAAAAATATATCGGGAATCGATCCTGGTATTCAGAATTTGAGACAGCCCGTTACAAAATTAGGCTATCATGACTTTGAATGACACCGTTTTTTAGTGTGTGAGTGCACACACTAAAAAACGCTGCAAATGTAAAATAAAATAAAAAATAAAATAAAATTCATTCAAAAGAGGTTCATTGATTCTTGGTGCATTTAAAAGAGTACATTTATATTTGGTCTCTTAATGAGCATTAGGTTATCCATAGTTCTAATAAATATAAGACGCAATAGTTAATATTCTCAACAAGTATTACTTAACATCAAAGGTAGCTTTCTCGTGTAATATTTCAAATTGATATTTGACACAGTATCCTTCTTCATACTAACTCGCTTGACTTTTACGGCTCTATGAATGCTAAAATGTCGATAACGAATTTATGTTCTTGCTTTTTTTCGTTTTTATACTCCTTTAGCAACACTTTTGTTTAATATATGAGTATATTAAATACCAAGTGGATGAATATTGTGGTATTTTGATGCGTTGTCTTATTTCAATGACGATTTTCTCAATTATTCTGTTATACGATTTATCATCATCCTCCTGCCCTTATCCCACTCTAAGTGGGGCGGCACAACATGTCATGAAAAGAGCATAATTTAATCGATTTTTGATAGTACTTATCATGGCCACATATGTAAGCTTTTAGCTTTTTTACTTCTAAATCTTGCTATCGATGCAGTAAACATTTGTTTAACGTTAACAATCAAAGATTCTTGTTTTCCCATGTGGTGGAGCGTAACAGACTCCCTAACAGTTTGAGTCAATTGTGAGATATCACTCCGACTATATTCAATTTCGACATACGAGTATCTTCGGAGATGTTCTCAGTCACGTATATACTCGTAGCTAGCGTTGCAGTCACCTTTCGTGGGAAAAATGCCAGACATGTTTCGTTAAGATATCTGGAATCGTATCAGGATAGCGAAAGCGCAATCCAATATCAAATATAAAGCGTTCATAAACATCACACACGATTACTCTAAAGTTTTCCAATGCCACGAGAGACCCGTTATTCCCCTAACATACGCCCGTTTATAAAATTCCAAGTTCAGTTTTCCATCCTTTGATTGAGTTTAAAAAAAAATGTCTACGATGAATAACTTGAAATTGAAATTAGAATATTTACTTCGAACGGAACTTACATATACAGAATCTGGAGATTTCAATTGTTTCATGTTTTTGTGTTGAAAGTTGTTTCGGTATTATTGTTGTAATTCATTGTACATAAAAACAGTAAAATTGTACATTTCATCAATAATATAGGAATCATATAATTAATCAAGTATCTGGGTGACCAAGCCTTGCTCGATATATTTTTTAAAGATATAAAAAAACATATTAAAAAAAAGAAAGAAAGCGCCGATGAGATGTGGGATTCGAAAATGGGACCGAAAATGTTCAAGACCTGGGGTCTTGAACATTTTTGGTACGCCCATTACAAATCCTTTGCTGTCAATTCGGCATTATACCATATTTTAAATGCCCAAAAACAGAGATAATTTTTTTTTCTTTAATAAAACCTAGCTAGATCGATTTTTCTCCCCCAAAACCCCCCTACATGCTGAATTTCAGGAAAATCGTTGGATCCGTTTCCGATATTCAGAAAATATAATCATTATATACATACAAGATTAACTCATTTAAATATTAAAAGATAAAGATAAAGCGGTCCACGAAGCTTTACCTAAACTTAAGTTAAAATATAGAACATAGGCTCACATTATGCTCTATATTGAAGATAAGAGTAGGTTTTAAAATATCGTATATGATGTGGTATTCCGTAGCACGAGTAGCAGCGGCCTCAATTGTAGATAAAGAAGAGGAAAATCGTGGCTTGATTCTATAAATACTATTTAAGTACTACAGGCAAAACCGAAACACATCGGAGCTGTACTTTGTATTATTAAAAAGTTTGGCTTGTACATTATTAACTTATATGACAAGGTTCTGAATACGTTTTATTCATAGTATTAATAAAAAGAAGATTAAAATATATTTTCAGTGTTTTTGGATTTCTTGTTTCATTTACATCATTATTAATTGGCTAACTTTATTAAACTTTACTTTCTTTTACAAAAAAAAAAAGAAAGTTTAAAAATATATACCTAGGGAGCGGCTATCCCATGTTCTCATTTCATATATACTTATTATAAAGCAATGTCCCCGGGAGCTGTGTGTCTGTATGCGAATGATTTTCTCAAAATCTACTTAACGGATTTTTGTACGCTTTTTACTAATCGGTAGTGCAATTCTTACGGACGGGTTTTAGGTAAATTGTATTGGAAAGGTCAAGCGTAGAAAAACTCCACTGGTGGGAGCTTTAATCGCGTGCGCTACGTAACCCAACAGAGATACACTAAAGTAATGTACCACAGAATTGTAGATCTAAAAAAATACTACAGAAAAGTACACGACAGCATGTCTCTATCTCTTATGGTTAACTCCAAATAACTACTTTAATATTCAAAATTTCAGTTCGAGAAAAATTTTGTGACACTACATTCCACGCGGGAAAAGCGGCTGGCTACATTGTTAGCAATATAACATAGTTTTATGAAAAACAGTTCCCTTTTTACCAGTCATTGGAAAATAAATGCACTTTAATGAAAGGCGTTGAAGTTTTAGTGTACAAAATGAACACAATTTAGACGTAAAGCTTACCTCGTTGCCTGCACAGAATATTGCAGCGGTCGATAAAAGTACTGCTCACTGAGGATCTAAAGTTACAAGACTGTCGGATGTGGTACATTTATATATATGGCTTCCTTCTACGTTTTAAAGCTTTTTATTAGTATTCAATCCACGAGTGCGATAAGTAATTACGAACGTCTGTTTAGTTTTAAAAGTAAATTAAGTTTAGGAGAGTACATTAATCTACAAAGTTAACATTCCGTTTATATCCTTTTAATAGTTTTAATTAAAACAGTTTAAATAGTTTTCTTTTTAGTGACGTTACAAGATTCTAACTTAAGTTAAGTTTTCAATTTCCACTAATGAATATTATTTAATGTTTAATTTGTCAATTTTTAAAAAATATTTTCATAAGTTACAAAAGTTATGATAGAATTGATTAATCACGACAAAATCGTAATGCCTTTTCTTTTCCTGCCTTTCTCTTCTTCTTCTTCTTCTTCAACCGATGGACGTCCACTGCTGGACATAGGCCTCTTCATGGGATCTCCAGAACACACGATTTTGTGCCGCTTGTATCCAGCGGCTCCCCGCGACCCTTTTGAGGTCGTCTGTCCATCTAGTAGGGGGTCTTCCAACACTGCGCTTTCCGGTGCGGGGTCGCCATTCCAACACTTTGCCTGCCCTTAATTTTCTTTACTAACGCGGACTATAGCAGATAATTCTATCATAATTTCTGTACTATGGACATCCGCAAAGTAACGCCTGCTTCTATAAATTTAATATTTTCATTATAAAACATCATATTATTAATTAGAGTTTTCAAATAATAATCCAATATGATTGTAGTAATGAAATGTTTTTTTTTGTTTTTAAAAACCATTAAGAACGTTTTCTTAGCAGCCTTTCATTTTCTTACCTTTAATAACCTCTTTTCTTAAAGAAAAATTACTACAGTCCCAAGTACCTAATCTACTTCGCTCGCATCCTGTCTAATGTTTTCTACCTCCTGGCCTGCTTATTAGAACCGGCTTTCGCTTACTCATAAACGGTGTTCGCCATTTTCTTTCTTACAGCTACACCTCGCAAAAATAGGTTTTACGTGCGTTCAACTCGGCTTACCCGGTGTTAAGTCTAAATGAGAATCGCCTTTTAATGCGCTCACTTTAAAACCCGCAACTACGTATTATGTAAGCGAAATATGATGTAGGTAACATAATATACGAAAAGGTTTTATTCGTTAAAGCGTTTTAAATGGAAGCAAAAACATTTGAAATTGACGAATTTCGATGTAATTCGAAACCCTGTGGCGCTGTCTAGAAGCGGTTTGTTACCTATACATAGCATCCAGTAATGGTTTTAAAGTTTAAAATATTTATTACGAATGCATTTTAGCGCCGGCAACATCTATTTTAAGAATTGCGTCCACGCTAAATATTTAATAATAAATCCAAATACATTTTTTATCAGTATATTGATTTATTGAATAAGCTTTGCCTTAGTATCAACGGTATTATTAAAAAAACTTGTTAATCACTTTTAAATACTTGTATACATGCATACGAGTATGTAATTACTGTAGATATCCATTTCAGAGTGTCTTTGTTACTTACAATTAGTAGATGGTTTATTAAATCTGGTAAGGTAAGATATATCCTCCCTCCCCATTCATCAGGCATCGTGGCTAAGCTGGCAAATATAAATAAATAAATAAATATATGGGACACTTACACACACGGGCGTCCGTCGCCAAAGTAAGTAACTTAATACTTGTGTTATGGTAGACAGACAACTGGTAAATATATACTTATATATTTTTTAAATACATACTTAAATACAAATATACACCCAGGCTCGAAGACCAACAAATTCATTTATAGAAAATGTTGGCCCTCGGTGGGAATGGAACTCGCGACCCGTGGAGCCGAAGGCAGGGTCACTACCCACTGTGCCAACGAGCCAAATCGAAATGAAATCACACTTACATGGAGACTTTATAATCCCATTCTTAGGATTTAACACTAATCGAGTTTCATCTCATAAAATGTAGTTAATATTTTTTATTAGCAGTTGGTACTTGATGTTTTAAAAAAGATAAAATTTATCGTGAATGCAAAAGTAAATGTATTATTTTGATAGTATATTGCCTTTTATTTCGTGTTGTTAAGGTTTAAATTTTTTTATGATTGTGCAATAAAAGTATGTGGTCTACAAGATAAAGTACTTTATTGATGCTATTACAGTAATGTAATGATAAGTTAAATAACAAGCATTTTGAATACGTTCCAATATGTTGCCAATAAAACTATACTCGTAAAAATTCATTGCACTTTTTATCGGACCTTCAATTGCTATATCGTTTTTTTTAAACTGAGCAGGTAATGACTTCTGTTAAAAAAATATCTTTATTCCGTTTGAGTTTACTTGCTACAAAGATTTCAATTGAAATCATAAACACTCAAGCCATATTTTATTATTTTGCTGGATTATATCAGTATCAACAGTCAAGTGGATTATGCCCGCGGGGTCGTAAAATGTGGAATCAGGACGCCGTCTGTTGCACTCTCTGTCGTACTTAAGGTTCTTAATGCATCCATAGTGACGCACCATTGACGTGTTAGTGCCTTGTTAATAACAATACTTACTTGTTATGAATATTATTCCCAACGCGTTTAATATTGCAATTCAAAAATGCGTCCATTTTTACTTAGGTTAAGTATAAGTAATTAATAGGCAACATCCACATGTCAAATGACTATATGTATTTATACCTTTAAGGCGTTATTATTTATTATTAAATTACGGGCACGCATTAATAGACTATAATATTGTAAAATAGCCCGCACTTATTATAACGTTACCGCGGGCAGCGACTCTTTGATATTACTATAGTGTTGAGAATAAATCGGAATTTTCATATGCTTAAATTTAGAGAGCAGGTTAGTTTTAAAAAATCTTTAAAATCTATCTTATATCCCTAATTATTTTACTAAATATACATTGTTCGTTACTTTGAGATAAACGTAATTCTTGCCTTTGACTGAAATATAAGTAGTGTAGAACAAAAGTATTGCAGGTCTTCTCTCGTTAAAAAAAATCTTATTGCGAAATTTTTTTATCGCGAAATACGTTAACATTTTTGTACGTCTCTAGTTTTAATTAAAACTTGCTCTAGATCTACGTATATCATATGCACTGCACAGTAACTGTAACTGTCCCCTAAGAGGCATTAGATGGAGTACGGAAATTTATTCCAAACTCACTCTAGTTGAGAATTTTTTTACAAACCTTTTAGAGATTTGGTGTTTTAATATTCACTTGATACAAGGCTCTATGCAGTCTAGATATAGCGTATGTAAAGTGCAATAAAAGTGCGATATGTTTTACTATGTTAAGAAGCTTGGTAAACCATAATGAGAAGTCTATTCAATTTTATACCGCAGTATTCACATATACATAGATCTATAATGACCACAAAAACAGTGTACTCACTATAGATTGTATGTGTTTACAATTGTGTGGATGTTCATCAATTACTTTTTTAATTACTTATATATAATTCTACGAAATAATAAATTTATAAAACCTTTTTCCACATGATCAAATAATTATTTTATTTTCTCTCTGATGGAGTTCTCCATGAAGAATAATTTTGATTTTTTTGCAAATGCTATTTGATCCGCTGCCTTTTGTTTTAACTCGTCCCTTAACTGAGCATCGAGTTTCGTGATTATGTGTTACGAAGCAGGATCAACTCCAATGCACGAGGGTAGCATTGGAACAATTAACTCTGTTTACTTTAATTAAGATAGATGATAAATGATCTTAGACCGGTCTCTTAAAATGTAATTTACGATCTGTTTGCAAAAGGCCTTCATAATGTATGCTTAGCGTGTTCAATAAATCCCATACCGATATACGTTTTAATTTATGGTATCAACGATTCCACCGTTCTTAGTATCACATAATCTTGACGTCATTTACAAGTATATTCGTTTTATATGGGTTTTGCTAAAAAACCTGGTGGGCGTATATGTCTGTACAAAAGTATTTTTTTTAAAGCTTTCATTTACCTTGCCGTGTATATGAAAGTGGAATCTTGCAAGTTTAATTTAACCCTTTTCCGGTGTCTGATTGATCTGAAATTTTACATACTGGTCCAGTCCCGATTACAATGCATGTTTATGATAAGGAATAAGGGAATAAGCCGCAGATGAGAGATATCTTAACGGTTAACAGTAGGGACACGAAATTTTGTTTAAAGTTTTTTTTTACTTGATTGGTTTATATTCATTTGTAATATCTCTCGATTACTTAAGATGGTTAAAGTATTGGATACTTCTGAACTTCATTTTATAAAACATGTAAATTGTGTTATTGATCCTTGCTTCTCATTTATTTAAGATATCACTGACTAAAGCCTTTATATAGTTTTGTATATTACACTATACTACTTCTGATAATATGTAATGTTAAAATATGTACCTCCTTGTAATCAACATGGACGTCCGGCAGTGGGTTTGACAGACAGCTAACGATATTAACAATCGAAAACCGAACGGGGAAAAATGGAATACAGTAAATAGCTGGATCCTCTCCTGATGCTCAGACTACGGCCTCGTGTACTTCTTCTCGTGCCATCAATGTTATTCTAATATTTCAAGTGATATCAATACAGTGATTTAAAGTGAAAGCATTAAAAGATGTCAGTCCTAATTGTTGTTTATTAAATACTGGATCCCTACCGCCTATATATACAAATAATTGAATCAAAAGCATCATAAAAAAATGTACGTCGAAATCCTTATCAGTATATCAAAGTGTTAATGTAACAACGCAATTAAATTCATTAAGTGTCAATACGTCCATCGCTTTAAATATTATTCCATTCTATATGCTCAACCCGAATCCGTGGAAGACTATTCGCACTATATCAAAATGCCACACGCGTCCCGAAGTTTAGATGGCCTTTATTCATTGAGGTCCCAGTTCACACCGATGCTGTATAATGAAACAAATCCCAACTCTGAATACCTCTAGGTTTCCCCTCACAAAGGACAGCCCAATTGTTGTCAAATGAAGATTCAATTGGACCATTATAAATTAGTTCAGGTCCTTCGTCCCTCGTTTATAGTCACACGGTCGAAGTCCTTAGGTAAGCACGGCTCCTTCATTGTTGTTTGGTATTCGCGTTTGATATTAAATAGCTCTGCTTTAGTCCGTTTGTTTATATTATATGCAATTAAAGCTTTAGCCCCAACTTCACTTGCTTCATCTTAAGTGTTTATATATACAGTGAATTTTTACTATTTCTTTTTCCCGCTTTCGAAAGAAATATATTTTTTATCATATAGTACCTTAGCTCGGTATACCTATAAGGTTTGATCGTACCAAATTTCATCAATAATGTTTCAAATGATTAGCCGTAAAAGCGTTACAGACAGACAGACTTTAGCATTTTTAAAATTAGTATGAACAATATAAGAGCATTATGAAGTTAATACTCGCATAATCGGCGCTTAATCTGGTAAGCGTAAAAATTAATTATAGGTTATTATAATCAGGTATTTAATTCAAATATAAGTAGGTACCTAAGTAACTCTTCTCTCCGTTTCTTTTTTGGAGAGAAGCTTTGGAGCTAAGACCTACCACGCTGCTCTAATGCGGATTGGTAGGTAACACATATCTCCAGAATTCTCTAGAGATATGCAGGTTTCCTAACGATGTTTTCCTTCACCGAAAAGCGTGTTATAAATTGTAATTATTAATTGGACACATAAGTTTTAACAGAAAAACTCATTGGTGTCTGCCCGGGTTTGAATCCGTGACCTCCTCGAAAGACTCGCACGGTGTTACCGTTGGGCTACCACAGCTTCTAATTCAAATATACCGCAACTAAATTTAAATTTATCCGTCTCATTATACTTTATAAAATTCAAGTAAAAACTCCGTTTTAGTTCTCATTTAAAAGATTCAAATTCGATCTTACCCGCAATAGGGCCTAAGTTTGCAGAGTCAAATATCGGGGGTGACATTGCCCATTATTGCCTTCTGAACAAACATTACGGGCTCACTCGGCTTAAGTATCCCCTCTTTTGTTTCCAACCTACGATGTTGGGGAACAATCGGCCATTCTATTATATCAACTCCCAAAGTAGTGGACTGCGAAAATGTCCTACCACTATCGTTTGTCCTTTGTTATGTTCCTACTAGATTTGTCAGTTTGAATATTGCGCTACATATTAAAGTTTATTTTTTATTTTTTGTTTTGTGTATTATTTGAAACTATTGAAACGAACTTACCATAAAAAAAATTGTCTAGAATTGTCCACAATATTGTGTAAATTTTTTGAAAATTTAAAATTTCATTAAAGTTTTATAGTCTGTGAAACAAGTGGATACTTTTCAAATTGACAAAATATTACACACATTAAGCATTTTTGAATTTTGATGTTGAACACATGTCAAAAAATGCTTTATCGAATTACTAAAATAAAAAAAAAGAAAAAGCGCCGGGAGACATGTCGGAATCGAACCTAGGTTTCGAACTTTTTTTGGTCCGCGCGTTACCATTAGGCTGTCACAGCTTTGCATTTGACTGCTAAAAATTCCATTTACTTTCTATTCCTTTTATAGCAGTTTTCTTAGTGCCCAAAAACTTATTTTTTTAAATAAAACCTAGATATTCTTTTTTCCTCCCCCAAAACCCCCCACATACTGAGTTTGAGCCGTTTCCGAGATTCTGAATTCCGAAAATTAACTTATTTAAATTTTAAAGAGATTCTAACATATTAAGCGTATTGCAACTGATTGTATTTTTAAGGACGATTAGTTGATATCTTAACTATATTTTTTACTTCTACATACTATAATATCATTTCACACATAATTTTTTTTCATATGTCATGTCATGGCACGTCTATACTTTGCGTAAAGCAAGTGGATGTACAAAGAAAAGGGAAAATTATACAAACCCCGACGGTACCCAAATACGGATCGAAGAATCTTGACACGATCTACTAATGAGATTGTGCAGATAATTGGTAGCGTGCAGGGTATTGCTCGATAAGTGGAATGAATAGGACTGGATAAAGTGAATGGGCCCTCTTTCTAGACGACGGATTTGCGAAGTAAATACCACTCTGAATCTTTAACTTTGTCTCAGGGTAAATAATGAGGACGTGTCTTAACGCAAGTTTAAATCATATGCGTAAATTATATATATCCTCCTGCCTTTATGCACAACATGTTATTAACATGTTGTAACATGATTTGGCTGCGTTTTATGACCGGCCGCCTGCCTGACGTCAACTTACCGTAGTCGTATTTTACGACACCTCGGTAAGAAGGAGGGTGGTCTATTCTACTAAACCGGATACCACACGGTGGGTCAACTTACCTTAGTCGCCTTTTACGACACCTCGGTAAGAAATGAGTGTGGTCTATTCTACTCAGCCGGATACTACACGGTGGGTCGACTTACCTTAGTCACCTTTTACAACACCTCGGTAAGAAATGAGGGTGGTACTATTCTACTTAGCCGGATACCACACGGCTAAAATAATATGCTTAAATTATTAATTAAAAATCTGTTATAAAAAATTTAAAATCATTAAGGCTATATAAATAAGATCAGGGTGACGATTGAGTAGAACAGACCAACCTCATTTCCTAACGAGGTGTCGTAAAAGGCGACTAAGGTAAGTTGACCCGCCGTTGGGTATCCGGTTGAGAAGAATAGACCACCCTTATTCTTACCGAATTTTTGGAGAGATTGGATCAGAGACGAGGTCTATTCTCAACCATGAAGGCAGTGACATAAATTAAAAAAGGTTCTAAAGTATTATTTACTTATGTTTTATGCCCTAGTTCATTGCGTTAAATAAATCACTTATTGACCAAAGCAACAAAGCATGACGACTAGAATTCGTAACCAACTGCCATATTTCTTAACCGGTAATGACTTGACCTATTCATATGTTGAGATATTATCAAAAATATGCGTGCTACCCGAGCCATGCCTCACTTGGTATCGGTTAGGAAGCTTGCCAGTTTTCTTTGCTGGTCGTACATCGTATGGTAATTTACCTTCCTTCCTCGTGGCGGCAAACATAAATAAGGTGCCAGCCGCCGGCCTCGTTGAAAAATTACCAACTTGTACGGAAACAACGGCTTACTCTATCTGGATGTGGTCATCTAATTCACTTGTAATATAACGTGACGTGATACAAACACGCACTCGATATATATCGGTCACTAATATTTTGTAATGTAAATTTATCATCGTTTTTATGATAGTTTCATTCACACGATATCACAGAGCAGAGCAACACGCGGCCCGCGGACCACGTTGGTCCTTTAAACATTTGTATGCGACCCGCCAGTATTTCTAAAGTTGAATTTATTTTATTGACTTTCTCCCATTAATATATTGTTATAAAAAATTATAATAAAATGGTAGTAGGTACATGCTAAACTGAAACCTTAACTTTGTTTTTTTAATTTTAGTTTAGTTTGTTTAATTTTATTCTAATATTTATTAAAAACATATTTTTGTAAAATATTGTTAATATTATTGTCCTACCCTTATCCCACTCTTAGTGCGGTCGGCGCAACATCATTTAAACATGTTGTTAAATGATTTGGCTAGGTATTTTGCGATCGACCGCCTGCCTGATGTCAACGTACCTTAGTCGCCTTTTGCTACACCTCGGTAAGAAATATGGGTGGTGTATTCTAGTTTGCCGGATACAATACGACGGGTCAACTTGCCTTAGTCAATTTTTACGACTCGGCAATAAATGAGAGTGGTCTACTCTACTCGGCCAAACACAACAGTTATATTTACTGTAAAAATACATTCATTGATTTTAATACTGCCGTCAACAGTAACGAACGTAAGAGTATATCTTGCAAATAAAGCAACACGTCTTGATTGTGTAGAATGATTAGGTTTATAAAGTATGATATTTTAAACTTTATGATTGCTCAAAGTACCGAAGATAAAATAAGCCAAGTTAGGCTGAACTTTGTTTCTTGCTTTGTTCTACCAGTTAACCAGATCAACGCGTTCCATATTCAAAATTATGACTCTGTGAATATTAACTACATGATGTTAAGTTTTGTCCTATTTTAGTTCTTTGTGCTTATTAATGATGTTATTAATTAACTTAAGAAAAAAAATTCCTTGCAGACCATAAATAGTAATTCAATTTTATTTGTTTAGAGGTCCAAATATTAACTTATTAAAATCTTTTCATCCAATACTTGTGCCTAGTGTTACCAAAGGAAAGTTCTATTGCAATTAATGACTTATGGTCCATTACCCCGAGAAATTAAGAAAAACAGAAGCTAATGTACATGACTTTCGGTACAATATAGAATAGAATAAAAAAAAACTTTATTTGTTCTCACACCACGATAAAAATACAAATAAGTAAAGACTACTAAACAATATAATGTTAAACCTAACAATTAACCTTATCTAGTTAATTTTAGTATATATGTAAAGATTGGTACAGTGGTGTGACACCAAAAAAGATGACCACTCAGCTGTAATTGGAGCAAAGCCCCAAAATTGAAAGCTATGAATCCTGTATAAAAATGGACATAAATTTTTCTGATATTTTTTATAATAATACAACTTACAGGTACCATAACCATACCTTATATACAATTCGTATTTCAATCGCTCGTTAAATCACCTCATTATTAATTATTAATTATTTGTTCGCAATTAATAATTAATTTTCAGATAGATAGTCCGATAAACGACATATTACGAGTATTAATTCATAATAACCTTTACTTAATTGATATACGTTCATTATTGTATAAGTTGAATTTCAATTAAATAAAAATCGGACAATCTAGAAAGATTCTCCATAGACAAATTATATTCATAGCCTGCCGATGCTTGTGTATTAGCCGGGGATTTTTTTTGCAATTTCATGTTTCCTTTTTCTCTCCTCTTTTGTTTTTCACCTTAAATTATAATATCTGTGGCCATCATTTATACAAATGCTTTAATGCAAACCTATTATGACTATACTTTGTTAAACGTGTTTTGTCGTTCAGTGCATATTTCATTTAACTAAATGTGTCTAGTTTGTTTCAGCTTTCATAAATTTATGGGTTTTACTTTATGAGGTTGTAATTTAGTTTACTACTTATGCAGTAAAAATAAATAGTTTAACTTTAATCAAAGCTACTTAAAATAATAGTAATTGGTAATTTAATTTTTGTTAATAAGAATATACATAGTTATAAAAATATTGGCGATGTATATAATATACAAAGTAACTTTGAACATTATACATTTTAGTATATCGAATTATGTTACTATGATAAAAGACATGAAAGTTATATTTATACTAATATAATAAATAAGTCTGTCTATTTATCTTTCTGTCTATCTGTTACGGTTCTATAATGTTGTTTACTATTGATGAAATTATGTAGTATTGGAATTTATACAACATAACATATAATATATCAAAATCGCGTTTTTTTCGAGAATACAAAAAAAAAACAATATAGTTCATGGTAAAGTAAAGTAACAGCCTGTTATTATTCCACTGCTGGGCATAGGCGTCTCTTTATTTTTTTTTAGATTGAAGGACTGGGTCTAAGGCCTACCAAACTGCTGTAATGCGTATTGTTTGCTTAGAAATTAGACACAAGTTTTAAGCCAAAATCATTGTTTCCTGCCCGGGGTGTGAACCCGTGACCAATTAAAAGAAGTCGCACGTTTTCACCGCTGGGCGTCGTGTCAGTACCAGTCCATGCATAGAAAGCACAAAAATGACTTGTCCTGTCAGGTCTGTGCGCTTTAATCGTAGATTGTAGCTTTGTTCAAAATCAGGCAAGATTGCGGTTAGCACAAACCAAAAACAAAAATGGAACGCTCTAACGTCGCCGATATGCAAATCTTATACTAGACTTCAGAGATATCTAGCCGTTACTTTTTATACTTCTAACTGTTCAGATAAACTACAGTTCACTATGCTTAAGCAAAGTTTGACCGGGCTCAGCACAAGAGGTCCCTTTGGTGCTATTCTCATTGGCGTTTCCATGTTCCCTTGCATTTATCTGGAACGCTTATTACGCCATAAGAGACTTTTAGTTATAGTTTAGCATCAGTGACATTAGTTTATTTACGATTAAATTTTACTCATCATCTTCCTGCCCTTATCCCACACTAAGTGGGGTCGGCACAACATGTTACAAACATGTTGTCACATGATTTGGCTACGTATTTTACGATCGGCCGCCTGCCTGACATCAACTTACCTTAGTCGTATTTAACGACACCTCGGTAAGAAAGAGGGTGGTCTATTCTACTCAACCTGACACCAGACGGTGAGTCAACTTACCTTAGTCGCCTTTTACGACACCTCGGTAAGGAATGAGGGTAGTCTGTTCTACTCAGCCCGATACCATACGGCGGGTCGATTTACCTTAGTCGCCTTTTTACGACACCTCGGTAAGAAATGAGGGCAGTCTATTCTCAGCCGCATACCACACGGCATAGATGAACCTAATTAATTTTATAAATTTAATTGAAAATAGTAACTGAAAAAATTTGACGGACGGTAGGTACTAAAATCCATGCGAACAAATTCAATACATGCAAACTTACACATAATATAAATAGAGAAATAAGAACAGTGTGCAGGGTAAATAACATTTTCCTTTTCCCTACGTGTCAATATCAACCAATTGAGTCTATCAGTTTAATTTCGATAATACTTATTAAACGAATGTTAAAACTTCGTTACTATAAAGTTACTATTTCCAGTTCTAACTATGGTTGGTATTGATCCGAACAAAAATGTCTCCGCCGTATAGCCCAATTAGAGCTGACATTGATTCTGTCTGCAGCCTCCGGATGGTTGGCCGGAAATAAACGGATCGATGCATCCCGCTTCTGAATGTAAACTTTATGAGTTTGCAAATTCCGATGGAGAGAACGGTCTCGTTTTACTGGAAATAAAGTCTATTGTTGTATGCCAATTTTTAACTTCATTGTTTTCATATTCTGTTATCTCTATCATTTTGTCTATTATTGCTTTTCTGATGTGTAAATTAAAGTTGAAAATAGTAAATGAATATGAAATAACTTAGTGTTTTTTTTTTCAGAGTATATATGAAGGATAAAAATATTTAAAGTTTATTATTATGTATAAAAAAATTGAAGTATGAGATGATATTGTTAAAGAACGAAACGTAGTGGTGAGTGAGGGAATAGAAAGGATGTGTGGGAAATACACGGGAGAGGAAAGGATTAAGATGCAAAACGGCTAAGATGTAAGATGTACTGTAAAGACGTGAAAAGAATTAAAGAAGTTGAAATGAATTTAAAGAAGTGTTTTCATTAAGATATCAACAAATCAAACAAATCATTTTCCGGCTTCCTAAATATATCTATATGTACTTAATACATACTAAAATTATAAATGCGAAAATCTGTCTGTCTGTTGTGCTTTTAAGGCTTATTCGCTGTAGCGATATTGATTGAAATAGATAGAATTAAAGCTTTCGGGCTAACATATGATATAAAATTCCTTTTTTACTTCGAGAGTGAGAAGTAACAGTAGATAATTGGGAGTAATTTCAAATTAAAGTCATTAAGAACAAAGTCACGGTTACCATTAGTAGTACATATAAGAAAAAATATTTATATTAAAAAAAGCATATAAACTTCCGACCGTGACAGGACTCGAACCTGCAATCTTCGGATCCGAAGTCCGACGCCTTATCCATTAGGCCACACGGTCGCTGATGACTTAAATCGTAATTTATCGTATAGTTTGTAAAATGTGCGCTTATGTTCGAGAATCTTAGAAAGTATATACAAATGTTTATTATTATTATCTTTACTGTATTGTTTTTGGTGTTCCGGGCAGAAATATCAATTTATTGCTATTTTAGTTTTTCTATTTTTTTTTCTTCCTCAGTTAAAGTGTGTCATCATATTTTGCATCTTCCAGTTTTTTATAACCTTTTGCATTAATATTGATATCCGAAAATATTTATATCCAAAGTATTCAAATATATCTGGCCCGTTGGCGCAATGGGAAGTGACCCTGCCTTCAACGTCGCTGGTCGCGGGTTCGATTCCCGACGAGGGCAACATTTTCTATAAATGAATTTGTTGGTCTTCGAGTCTGGGTGCATATTTAAGTATGTATTTAAAAATATATAAGTACCTATATATTCACCAGTTGTCTGTCTACCATAACACAAGTATTAGTTACTTAATTTGGGCACGGACGACCGTGTGTGTAAGTGTCCTATATATGTATATATATCTGAAGTTGTATAGTGTATGTTGCAAATAACGAATAATAGTTTGCATAATTGCATAAATAACAAATCCCTGAATTATGCCGATCTATATGAAGCTCCATAATAAATGAGTGACAATGGTGTTAATGTTTCATCAAATATTTCGAATATCTGAGCATACACAATTTATCTCGTTGCCGTATTATTTTTGTTGTAATATTCAGTTGGCTTTAATATAAAATATCAAAACTAAAGATAAAGTTTTGGAATTGGTATTTAGTTTGCTAATTAACTAAGCTGTTATTATATAATTACAGATCAATGTTCGAAGTAGTCATGTATTACACTATTGTTTGAAGATTACGTAACGGTATTACGGTATGATCTTTGTCCTGCCCTTACTCACTCTAAGTGGAGTAGGCACAGCATGTTATAAAGATGTTGTTACATGATTTTCCTAGTTATTTTAAGACCGGCCGCCTGCCTGACGTTAACTTACCTTAGTTGCTTTCTCTCACACTTCTGTAAGAAATAACAGTGGTCTATTCTACTCAGCCGGAAACCACACGGCGGATCAACTTACCTTAGTCGGCTTTTACGACACCTCGGTAAGAAAAGAGGGTGGTCTATCCTACTTACTCGGATACCACACGGCGGTCAACTTACGTTCGTCGTTTTTTTCGACATTTCGGTAAGATAGGAGGGTGATCTGTTCTACGGTGAGCTGGATACCACAAGGCGGAAGTAACAATATTACGTCTAAGTTGGATTGCCTTGTAAATGGTTTCAACTAAGTATAAAATTAACTGAAGTGAAACAGTCGTTTTTATCTTGACATTATAATATACCAAGATTATTTTGGCCCCATTAAAAGTAAAGTTATTTAGGAATATATTCTGAAGTCCGAGCAAAAGTTACTTTTCTAAAGTAATATCGGCCTCATGGATATGGAATACTGCCAACTCTTATGGAATCGCAGCACCTTTATATAGACTTCTCTCATCTATTCGGATTCAATATAACAATTCGATATGCTGATATACAATTTTTTATCTTCAACCAAGTTTACTAACATAGTGGAAAGTTAATGGTCTGATTATATCATTTATATTAGTATCTTCAATTAAGCTTTGTCATAAAACATTCATTAAATATCTACATTACCTGGGTGATTGCTTTGCAACTCTCGTTTAAAACAACTATATCTTCTATGGTCGTGTATGATCAATTATATATTTTCTGATAAAGTTATCATATATTTAGAAGATGGATTCAGCTCCCCATTCAGCCTCATTTGAGGGAGATGTCGATATACCACTTGGCAGTTATAGTCGCAAACTAAAAGTACAAAGGATGACGTTATTTTGTCATCGGTCAATAACCAGTCAACTTGTTTGCCCGCAATTTGTATAAGAAAATAGAATTTTATTTACTACCCTATTTTGAATATACTAAAACATGTCACTAGCGTCACAAAAATGAGTAACCTTCCGGCGAAAGCTTTAGTAAGTACTTTCACGTAACAACTTTTCTATGCTCCATTACACACACTTTGATACTGTCTTTCCTTACGGCATCCATAAACAAGTCGAAATGCCTTTGTACGCAAGAATACGTAATTTAATATACATAAATACATGAGTAAACTTGATGGAATGTCGCTCCTAATGTATGTATTACGATGTGGCCCTGTTATTTTATATAATCCATTCGTATTATTTCGTTTCTTATAGGGATTGATCATGGTTGTTACTTGCAATATCATGGAGGATAAACAAGGTTATTCGCAAAGGATGGACTAGGAGACCACGTTAAATCTTTGGCCTGGGTTATTAAAAACATCTGATAATAATTGTTGCGACAACGTATCTTTTCTCGACGGAGGTCGCTTAGTCTTGAAGCTGGTTGTTGAACACTCTACGTCAAACATTCTTGTTGCTTTTATAAACACTTTACGTGTATTTCATTTTTTGTTTAGCACCTTCGCGTTGTTTATTGCTCAATTCAGTGCGCAAATTTTTGCCAAGAATTAGTAAAAATCGTCCTATGCTGAACGGGAGCTCAGCTCAGGAGACAAGTAGAAAATGAATTTGAAATCTAATACTTATCTACCGTACCAAAAGTTGATCGGATTAATCAAGATCGCGCTATCATCAATCACCTACATCAAATCTGACCGTGGAGCGTGGAAGTCCTTGGAAGAGACCTATGTCCAACAGTGGACGTCTATTGGTTGATGAGAGGAGAGAGAGAGAGAATCCTAAGCTAGCTAATGGTGAACCATTGACTATTAGTAAGCCGCCACCTATCTCGGAAAAAAAATCTTTTCAGATCGACAATCGATATCTACACGCATTAATGAAAATTATCAAAATTATATGTTCATTTGTTTTTACATTTTGCGTGTATGCACAACACACCTTGGACTGATATAAGCCTATGCAATACACATTGCACTTTATTATTTTTAATATATATATATGGTTTGTTATAAATATATACTGAGTTTACAAGTTGTGTACTGCTAAAGCTTGCTTGCTGCTTTTATAAGCGGCCAATGAGTTTAAAATGTCACATATAAATTATAAGCACGATATTTTATTAAAACCACTTGAGCGTATTACCAAGAGATTTTAGAATTCTAGTCTTAATTAAGCGCACGCTGCGTTCCAAAATTGGAAATTGTGGCCAATATCTCTTGCTATGGTTTACTGAAACCTGTATTTGCATAGGCGAACTAGGAAGAAACATAATGGCGTAAATTTTTGAAATAGCGATTTATTGTTTAACATTCTTCTTCTCTTTCGCCGATGGACGTCCACGGGTGGAAAAAGGTCTTTCTAACAGGCATTAGAGCCGTATCTAAGCGTAAATTGTAACGACTATATTTGAGTAATATTGATGACAATATTACTCAAATATAGTCGTGAAAGTGATATTCGTGAAAGTGTTACAGACAAACAGGATATAGCTGTTGCAGTAGTCCGTATGGATTATGTCATTCAAAAATAACTGGTTAGATGAAAAACGTCAAATGTCATTAAGTATACTCATTATACTTCGGGAGGTGGTCCTCCTACTCCCCCCGTCAACGTCAACGTATTATAAACATGTTGTCAAATGTTTTGGCTTCGTATTTTACCTGAGTCGCCTTTTAACACACCTCGGTAAGAAATGAGGGTGGTTTATTTTACTCAGCCGGATACCACATTACACGATAAAGAAAAAATTAAAATTTAAAATTTGAAATTTTTAAGTATACTATAAAACTATAAGAGTGTAGCTTAGAGAAAATACAAAACATGTAAACACCCATTACGTTATCTATTTTAATTTCAAATCAATCTTGCTCTGTTGTTTATTCCAGCGTGTTAATCAATGGAATAACTCGACAGCCGCATCCTCAAATCAAAACATTGCGAAATGTCATTTTACTATTGCAATACCTGTACTCATGGTGGACGGTGTACCGAATAACGCTACACTGTAAACGCGAAGCAATATATAGTGTATTCCTGATACACAAAGAGCTATTATTGCGTGTTTATGTTTGCGGTGCGGCTATTCCTCGCGGGCTACAGTGCGGAGAGTAATTGCGCCGTCCGCAATGCCGGTTTTATTCGGTACCATCCGGCTTACACCGGTTTAAACCAACTCAAACTAGTTCAAACACTGGCAATGGAACGGTTCGTCGATAGGTCCGCGCGACTGCGTATCGGATTGACATGTAATTTGTGATCACAACCCCTATCTATGTTGTACTACGGGGGAACGCTACGCGAATGAGATAGAAAGAAAGGATTTTTTTACATATTACGTTATTATAGAATAGAGAAAAAAAGCTTGTGGCTCCTGCTTGGTGTCTTGCAAAAGTACGTAAGTCGTTTGTGGGTTTGGGTATCAGTTTCTACAATAAAATTCATCATACAACCATTATGTACAAGACAGTAATGTCTAAATATAACTAGTAATAAGAATTATGTTTTGAAAAGAGCCGCTGAGTTTCTTGCTGGCTCTTCGGTAGGAACAACTTTTCGAACCAGCAGTAGAATTGACGACTCAAAAGCACTTGTTTACAAGTTTACTTGAATAAAGAATATAATGAAATTAAATTTTGTATATCGTTTGATTGCTGGTTCAATTGATGTGTGTAATATGTTTGAAGAATTTATGTGTGTAATATATTTGAAGAATTTATGTGTTCTTTGGTAAAGGAAAACATTTATATTATTTGAAACGTTAGTTAAGTGTTACTGTCTCCAATATATTATTTTTTTGGCTAACCCAACCACAGAATAATTTTTATTGATATATTCTAATCATTTAAAATATTATAATTGAAGAAAAAACGTAATATATCAAATTGAATCCTGTTTTTATTTTGTTTACTTGTTTGCATTTGATGAACTTAAAAGAACCTCATCAAATACAATGTTTTTAAATCCACTGCCTCCCCGACATTAAGTACGAAAAGCAATTTACCATTTTCATCTACAGCGAGCCTTATTATGTTCTCTTTAAGTACAGGCCCTACCATAAACAACATTAAATGTAGTGCAGTAGAAATGAAATCGAGTCGAGAAGATCGATATCTCGATCGAGATTTTAAGGATACGTGCATGAAATACCAACAGAAACAGGGACATAAGATTCACTTTATAGAATCACTAAGGCAGAGAGTGGCAAAAGTGTGGAAATATGTTAAAACACATCATGTTAAAAAGAGAGGAGAGGGAAGAACTAGAAAAAAAAGGGCCCGCATGAAGTAATGCTGAGCGGTTCCATGTTGGCCTAGGCGAGCAGGGGGAGGTCGTTTAGTCCGTGCAAATCGGACACTCCTTACCAGTACGGGCTGGTGAGCGTCCGTTAGGGATTTTTCCTCCCCGCAGAAAAGAAAAAAAAAAAATAGAAAGAGTTGATTATTATATGATATAATTGTTTGCCGCCTTTAAAGTACTGTGCTTCTATTTTTCTTTGTTCAACGACTTGTAGTATTATTATTTAAAGTTATTTTAATTTAATACTAACTCATTTAAGTAGTAAAGAATAGGATCAATCATAGACCATTGGTTTAAAATTAATATGATAAATCTGAACTGAATACGATCATGATTTGACTTGGTCGAAATAACAACTGGTGGATGTTGGGATCCCGTCCGCATAAGTTTATAATAATTGTCTTATGTCGATAAGGTCTAGAATATCTAAACAATATTATAAGTGTGAAAGTATAAGTTTTACTTTTTTAATCACACAAAGCTTAAAGAAATAGAATGAATTTATTTATTTATTTATTTATATATTGTTACAATGAAAGTAGTATTTACTAAAAAAACTAAAGTGAAACGATATTGGCTGCATTAGTTAAAAACTGTGTCGCAGCCAATAACGCCCGCCTCCAGTACAATACATTAATTAAACTACGAGTAAAATTAATTTTATAAGTTTACATATATTTTTATAAGTGTGTGTATGTGTGCGAGTGTGGTGTGTGTGTGTGCGTGTGTGAGTGTGTGTGTGTGTGTGTGCGCGTGTGTGTGTGTGTGTGTGTGATATAAAAGAAGTTGGTCTATGTGTCAGTAGTAGTCATACATTTACAAATTCAAAATTTTACAAAAATTTAACGTATCGTCGTATGAAAGTAATTTAAGCCACTCAGTTACAAGACTTTTACATTTTTTAGTTGTATTTGAATATATATTTAAATAATAGTTTATTTTATTATATAATATACCACTAGCATAATAATATTGGTACCTAGCAAAAGAAGTTCGACAACTCTCTATAGGACATACCCTGTCCCATCTCCTTTTTTCTTGGTAAATCGATGGGTTATATGGAATTTGTTTATGCTTGCGTAGGATGACTTGCAAAATATACATTTGTCTAATTGAGAGAATGTCACAATCGCTGTATAATTTTTTAGTTGAATAAAGCAGTGGCCGAAAAGTCATGACTTTTAAGAGTGCCCGTTGTGCTCTCTCTAAGCGTAGAAACAGGGTTTTCCCACAGCTTCCCCAAGCGTTGATACAGTATGAGGCAATAGATTGTACTAAAGAGAAGTAAACAGTTTTTAAGGTCTTGAAGTCAGTAATCGTTCGCAAAATTTTAAATACATATATCATTTTTCTGAGTCTACTTATCAACATTTCAATGTGAAATGACCATGATAGTGAACTATCTATGAGAACCCCTAAATACCTCACACTGTGCGCGCGCAGTATGTGTCTGCAATCGCAGTCATTGCTTGAAATTGATCCGCATTTATGTGCTGTTAAGTGAAATATAGTGTGATCTTGAGAGGATTGTCTAATTGCAAATGACATGTATTTGGTTTTCTCTGGATTTAACATAAGCGAGTTACGCGACAACCAGATCATAATTTGCTGGAAAGCGACTTGTGCACGGACTTGGGTTTCATGCCAGGTCTTTCCATGAACAAGAACCGCAATGTCATCAGCGTATGCTATCACCTTACATTGTGGCAACACAATATCACACAAGTTGTTTATATATATTAAGAAAAGTGTCGGTGATAGGACACTTCCCTGTGGAACACCGGTTGTAAGAAGTTCATCATCACTAGTGCAGTTACCAATTTTAACGCATTGCCTGCGATTGCTTAGGTAGTCCTTAAAAATATCTAGTACTATGCCCCTAATGCCAATTTTATCTAATTTTGTTAATAAATTAGGGATCGAAACATTATCGAAGGCCTTACTTAAGTCAATAAATATACCTATGGTCTTATTTCTTTTATCTAAATTTTGAGTAATAGACGTTGTAAGTTCTATGACCGCATCCTCAGTTGATTTCCCAGACTGAAAACCATATTGATTTTTGGACAAAATGTTGTTACTTTTGAGGTATTTATGGAGTCTGTTATTTAGAAGTTTTTCCAAAACTTTCGAAATAGATGTTAGTACTGAAATCGGCCTGTAGTTATTTAAATCAGTTTTACTTCCGGTTTTATATATAGGATGGATTAACGCCTTTTTTAATATTGTAGGAAATACTCCTTTTCTGAAACACAGATTAAACAAATGTGTAAGGATAGGTGATAATATATCTTTAGCAGCCTTCAACAGATTAGTGGGGATGCCATCCCATCCAGGAGCGCTTTCAGTTTTAAGGCTCATTATAATTTTTTCAACTTCTTTTACCTCACAGTCGAAGAGTGCCATTGAGGTTGTTTGTGTTTTACTGGGAGGTATCGGCTCATTCGTTACATGAATGGCTGGCCTATCTATTGTTGTAGAACCTATGCTATTGAAGTGCTTGTTTATAAAATTTAAAGATGATTTAGTATCACCAGCAATATTTAGCAGTTCTGAATGGTTTGTTTTACTTGTGTTAATGTTTGTGGTGCGTTTTATTATATTCCAGGTAGCTTTTAAATTAGATCTAGCTTTAATTAATTCTTTGCGCTCGTAGTCTCGTTTTATGTTTTTTAAAAGATTATTGCAGAAGTTTTTGTAGCGAGTATAAGTAGTTTTTAATATTAGGTTGTTTTGGTCTTTTTTTAAATCGCAAAATAGTTTATCTCTATTTCGTATACAACGTAAGAGGCCTTTGGTAATCCATGGTTTTATTATTCGCCATTTTCGTGGAGTTACTACATGTTGTGTGTGTGTGTTCACTGCTGAAGATATTAGTTTGACCAAGGATTCAGTAGCATACTCGGGGTTATCAGAAGTAAGGATGGTTGAAAAATCACTGTTCTTTAATTCGGAAACTATAGCCGCTATGTTAGTATGTTTCCTTATAAATGTTTCATGTTGGTCTTTCTTTTTTATATCACAGCAGTGTATTACTGGGGCATGATCGGTTATAAAGGAATTCAGAACAAAAGTGGCAGCTTTATTAGAAGTTTTTAACATTACATGATCTAAACATGACTTATTCCGGGTAGGGTATGTATGTGCAGGTAGCATGCCGTGAGCGGCGATAATGTTAAGATATTCGTCGCAGTTAGAATCTAGAGTGTTGTCATTGGAAATAATGTTTATATTTAGATCACCAATAATAGCTATTTCTTTAAAAGATTTAATGCTTGTTAATGTAGTGTCAAGGAAACTAAAGAAGTTGCTAGTGTTCCTGTAGGAGGGAGAACGATATATAGCTAAAATTGCCATATTCTGTCGTAGTTTAATTAAAAGACAATTAGCCTCATTGAATGCTAGCTCTTCTACAGTACAGCCAAAAAGTGTGTCCGCGATATAAACCACTACACCATCATTTTGGTTTTTATACGTAGTCTTATGTGATGAATATCCGGATATCACTGGTATAAATGGATTTTTGCTCAACCAGCACTCGGAAAGAATCAAAACATCACATTTTATATTAATCCTTTCCAAAAGAACACTTAGATTGTCAAAATTACAATTTATACTTCTAATATTTACATGTAGAACTGTCGTTGAATAGTTTAATGAATTTTGAAAATGAAATTTGAATACCCAAGCAGATTATGAAATATGTTATAAGATGTTTTTTGTTGATACTTAAGTCCGTGTACTATGTTATGGACTATAACTAGGAAATAATATTATTAAAATACTCGCAACATTACCTTTAATAATCCATGAAGCGTAGTAGGGGCTGGAAGTATTAGGTGGATTACACAGAACGCGCTCGACGCGAGAAATGACAACTTAAGCACCTGCTCATCGTCTTAATGTTGAGACGAAAACATATCCGAGGGAGATGATAGAGGGCTATTAATAGAGGATTTAAAATAAGAAATAATGAACTTCGTTAGATGAATGCTTTTACTTAGTTCTAAAAGACAGATAGATAAAAGGAAAAACTAAAAATTCGATATGAATTACATGCGATAAGTAATCTCTAATTTTTAAAGTTTCCTGTAGTTTCTTTTTCAGTTTTCAATTTCAAAATGCTATTTATCATTTCGAACTTAATGCGGTCTTTTGAAATCAGCGATGTTTCTACTACAAAATATATATTTTTTGAAATGGGAAAACTCTATGATGTAACACGAAATATTCTAAGGTACCTCATCTGTTTTTAATGGAGTAAGTACTAAAACACCGCTTAGGTTGGGTACCTTTTAGCCCAAAAGCCGTGTTCCATTTACTATTGACTTTCAGGTTTAGACACCGGGTAGATAAATGGGACGTTCTGCTAAAAGCTGGGGTGAAGTGTAGCCAGTATAAAATGCGGTGAAGTAGACGCATATATACATTTTTAAAATATTCTTATTTAATTTATTATTCATATTATATTATACAGGAAAATCCACATACCCTTAAGATAATCCACGTATTGAAGCAATGTGATGACTGTGAAAGTCAGGCGAATTACGATTGCATCGTATTCTGTTTAATTATACTGACTTACCTGAGTTGGTAGTACACCACTATGCTAGTAATAAACACTGGGACAATCACAAACATCGTTTCGCCTCGTAATCATCATCAGAAGAATGGGGAATAGAGATAGACCACGAATCTATGCCATTTCTGAATTCTGCGTTCTCTACTTGCTTACGATGTATCTTGTATACAACAAACGTTTTCTTATAGGTTAAATCATTTTATTAAATATGGTGGTTGTATTGAAAAATGGAAGTTAATTATTCCTACTTCGTTATATTCTATCCAATTTTGTCCTATAGTGGTGAGTGTAATTTGGTGAGTTAGTGTCCGGTTAGCTGCCTTTCAATCAGAACCCAGTTTCTATTTGGTTTTGACTGCGACAGTATGAAAGAGACTTAGATCTCAATATAAGGTGATTTGCTTCAAGCCAGGATAAAACTTACTGAGTATAAATAAGTAAGCCTTCTTAAAAGTATTTCTCGGTGGAATCTTCTTGTTCTACTTTTCGTATTTATTATCCAAATAAAGTACACGTAAATCGTTTTTTTAATAACAGGAATCTCCTTAATAACACTGTCGGATGGGGTTGGTACGACGGTTATGGTGGTGTCCCATGGAGAAAACCTGATATGGCTCCACTACTCTGCTGGTGGCGGGAAAAGGGTAATGTTTTACACATCGCCCCCATCCCCGCTAGCAGCTGCCCTGAACCCCAGAGAGCGCCATCTTTAAACCGACGCCTCTCTAAAGAGTGGCGCCTCCGTTCGCTAATCGATGCATCGAGAGCACCAGATGAAAATGTATTTTCTCTCTCTTTGCACTTCCGTTAAAGAGGTAATTCTAATAATTCTTGGTCCTGATTTTAGTCAGTATAGTGTGTTGTTTAAATGTTTAACGGAGGATCTACTTTCGGTTTTGTCTAATCTAGCTCCAGTATAAGAGTTTTTTTTAAGTCAAGCCGTATGAAAGTATGGGAACTTTATTATAAAATTGAAAAAGTTTAATTAATAAACTGGAAGGCCTTAAAAATATTTGTTCAGAAAGCTTTTTGAGGAGATCCGTAGATCCACAGAACTATTCAAAATCGTATCGCGAAACTAAAGATAGTAAAGATAGTTGGAGTCCACTGGGTATCTAAGCTATCGGCCTTATCAAAAAACGCAGTGTTGGTATTACTTAGTGGATAAAATAATGTATACATATACAAAGAGCCTTTGGACCCAAAAGGCAAAAGAAAATCTCTTGAAGAGACGTTGCGCTACGTAACACCGAACGTTAGTCGCTTTAAAAAAAAAAAGGAATATATTAAATGCAAAAAAAAGAGTAAATTCAAGCAATTTTGAAAAAGGGTGGCTTACAGAGCGATTTATCAAAACGTCTCGAAGCCGCAAACGCAAACAATAAAAACACCGGGGAATATATTGTTTTTTCAATATCGCGTTGAAACATTCCAGTTTTAAGTTTATTCCTTTATAAAATCGCACCAAGTGTAACTTTTAAATAAGATCGCGTCACACACGATATTTCCAAGGGAGCGTCCTCTAGCGGTGCGATGTTTCTACAGTGTTACCATATGCAAATGGAATGCGACTTTGTAGTTTGTGACGTCTCGCCCACGCTTCTCTTTGGGATGAAAATGTAAAAGATGATAGTTTTATTGTTAAGCTATTCTTTGTGTGATGCTTTGTGAAGGAACTTTGAGATGTATAAATTGACTTATTTTCATCTGTTATTTAACTTGTAATTTGTTTGTGTTACAAATTTACACTAATGATTAGTAAATATCAATATTGGTGTGATATGTCAGTAAAATAATTTGGATCCATCGATAATCGTACCATCGTGATCGTGTCACACGTATTATATTATGAGTTTTAAATGTTTTTTCGAATATCTTAATCAAATAATAAAATCAAAAACTTAAAATATTTTTCCAAAATTTAGTTATTCATAATAGTTAAAATAATCAATATTAGCAACTAAGACGTGAATTTAATACCAGTCAATATTTAAAACATGTCACTTACATCTCGAAGAAATATTTTACGAAAGTAATGATCGGGGTGAGATACTCGTAGGTGTGGCGGGGAGAGGTGCAAAGAGGTGCTATTACATTTAAAAAAATGTGTTTAAGGCGCGGAGGTTTTTAGTTGTCTTAAAAGAGGAATAAATTGAATGGACTTTTCAAAAACCATTCTTATTCCTATAATAAAAATAAATAAAATATCGTTTTAATATTGTTTTATTTTAATATTCCCTCCTTGTATCTGAACCTGAAAGAACCAAAACATCCTTGTTTACTGTGAGAGGATGTACAATAATTTGGAATTTTTACTATTAAAAATAATGAATCACTCATTTTTATTAAGCTCTTTTTAAAAAAGTCCTTTGATACCTTTTGTTGGCCATCAATCAAAAACTCAAGGGTTCGGTTAAAACCGTTACAAATGAGATATGGAAAATGTACACAAGTATACAAAATAAAACGTTACACGTAATTCTAGAACACGTGTAAACAGAGTATAAAAATTGTTACCTCGTACGCAGCTTGTTTGCTGAAGTGCTTAACCCTTACCGGATCAAATTTAGTTACAATAAATATTTTCACACAAACTTTGCCCCTACACTCGTCTCGTGTTAGCTTTCAAGTTCACTTGCCGAAAATATCCTTGTTAGACACACGGTCGTTGTAATAGGAGCGCTTCTATTGTGGACTATATATTTGTGAAACTCCTTAGTTCTATAATAATAAGTCGTAAAATTTGAGTACGCACTAACAAATAGAATAAAATTTATACGATTTGTTTAGTATATAATTAAAGTGTACAAAACTTCTCGTATCTTGATTGTTAAATTCTGAGTGTTGACGTTTAGATAATTGGACTTTAGTATTATTGTTGTATGCATGTTCTATTTATAGTATACCGTGTTGAGTACTGTCTTGATTTTTGGGAATGTTAAATATCGGAGAATGTAGATAAATTAATATTTGGTTTACGTTACGCGTGATACGCAAGAAAAGATGGTACTATGGTAAGAGCTTGTTACGTCTGCTCAGCGTTTGCCGCTTTCCCAGACTCCATACGACACCGGAGGTGTAGTGTTCCAGCCTGGGAAAGAAACTTCGTTGAACATCGCCTTTACCCAACCTAACATCGGTGGGATCGGACGCTAGTATTTAAGAATAGTTTTAATTACATATATACATAATCTTCATATTAAGTAGTTTAACATAATTATTGTAATTTAAACTCAATAAAGAAAGTTATTACAATAAACGGAGTTTTGTACCCGACAGTCGCCCCCCAATATATAATTGGCGCAGTCTGGGTGCGGTACTTAACATTGAAAGGTGATTTGTGGAAAAAATCGTCGCTTCGTGTTTGGTGCCGAAATAAGAACCTACTTCCGGAGGCTGACTGTTGGAAAAACCCACGTACGGATCTCGTTCGTCCAAAAATCGTCGAATACGCCGATCGTGATGTTTATGTAAGTACACTACTCCTATAGTTTAGTTACTATTCCTATCGATCCTATCCTAATTATTCCTAATAATATTATATAATATATTAAAAAAAAACAAAATTACTCATATAAGTAGAATAATGAATAGGGACATTAGCTTTTATAGGCGATCCCAAACTCGCATAGCGCAAATCGATGCGAATAGAAATTTTAGTTTAGATATAGATAGTTTAGTTTAGGTATATAATTAAATATGACCGCTCCTTCTCAACCCGCTTTAAACATGGACACAAACTGTACAGATATATCCCAACAACAATATGTTCAAGAAACCGTAATCGCATGCAAAAGATTTATAAAATTGTTAATGACTCATCATCATCAATAAAAAATGCACTTATCTCGAACCGAAACGTAAACAGAGAGTCCGAGATGCAATATGAGCCGAATAAAAACGTTTACGTACGCAATCCGCTTGCTGTAAGGCAAAAACTTGCTCGTTTGAAACGAATAAGAAAAAAAATTGTTTCGGTACTTTTATTTCCTGAATTACATATATATATTATATATTTTTATTTCTTTAGTTTCATAAAATAGATAGAGCTCTTACTTTGGTCGTGAATACGACTTCTAAAGATGTAGAGCGATTAAAATACTTCGCTCAGCTTTGGCAAGTTTTCGTTATATTGACCGAAACATGCGCAAAACCTTCTGAGTGAAATTATTAGAATTGAAGATATATTTTATTTTATATTATATTTATACATATATAATATATATAGATATATTATATTATTAGCTAATTTTTACTATTTACTACTTATTTTTACTCCAAAATTGACATAACAATAAAATTTCCTTATTTAAAATAACCTATGTATGACCTATAAATAAATGTAGCATATATGTATATATAAATAAATAAATAAATATCACCTTATCCGATTTTGTCCTGTCCTAATAAAGATATTAATTTAATATATAATGCCTCCTTCCCCGTATATAGTGACTAACTTGAAAGAGTATGTGTACATGGAAGCTGAATGCTCGAAGTTTGATTGGACATAATATACTCTTATTTGTAAAAATAAACTGATGCATCATACTCAAACAAAATTAGACTGTATCAACAAATTAATATTATTATTCATATACAGAAGATTGATGAATATTGCACATTCTCGGCTGACCAACACTATATTATTGCTACATAAGTAAAGAATACACCACAACAACGTAACAACACCACAATGCGACAGAAGCTGCCATCAGTAAAGAGGAATACCGTTCCGCAACATTTGGTGTTAACATTCCTGCCACCAAATAGTTGCTTTTCTGGAAGGGGAGGTGTTACGTCTGCTCAGCGTTTGCCGCTTTCCCAGACTCCATACGACACCGGAGGTGTAGTGTTCCAGCCTGGGAAAGAAACTTCGTTGAACATCGCCTTTACCCAACCTAACATCGGTGGGATCGGACGCTAGTATTTAAGAATAGTTTTAATTACATATATACATAATCTTCATATTAAGTAGTTTAACATAATTATTGTAATTTAAACTCAATAAAGAAAGTTATTACAATAAACGGAGTTTTGTACCCGACAGTCGCCCCCAATATATAATTAGCTCAATACAAAAAAATTGTTCTGTTTAATGTGATTTCGATATTTTTTCTTTATTTTGTTTTTTCTCAATGAAGTAGTGCTAAAAGATAAGAGTGTATGCAAAGTTACCGACGACAATGTCCACGACCGAGCGAAGTGGAGGAGAATCATAAGAAAGGCTGACCCCGCCTGTCTTTTAAATAACTCGTACACTGAAATTTGTTAATATTGTTACGTTATATCTGGAAGTCAGATAGTCAATATTTTATTGTCTGGATATATTAGACTGTCGATAATAATTATTTATGGTTATCCAAACTAAACGATTGTATGTCACGAAAGGACTAGTAGCGCGTTAAACGACAACTCGGCGCTATTTGTAGAGTTGAATTTCAACGTTATCGAATTTCTACTTCATAAAGTATTCTGCAGTCACCCTGTCAGTATGGCCCGTTTATTTGAGTAACAAAAAGTAATGTGTGAAGCTGTGGCCAGAAAAAAAATAGTCGGAGAGATAGCGCGAATCCTTTGTGAACAATATTTTTAACAAAAGTGTGAACTATCGCAGACGGCTGTAGCCTAGATAATCCTGTATGTGTACTGTATTTTTTTAACCTTTCACTGTATTTTTTGTTATTGTTGTTATTGTGTTATGCAGTAAATCAGGTTTCGGGGCTACTCTCCCCAAAATAGTCTGGGTGGTGATCCTTTTTGCGTCACAACCATAATATTTAATTTTTGTTTATATAATGTATTTTGGATAGTTTTTTAATATCTTATTATTGTTTATTTCTTTCTTTTTTAATGGTGTCTAATAAGTTTATTCTTATTCTAAATTATTATCGTATTTGTATAAAACAGAAACCGCACGCTTTTTAATCGTCTGTGATGGTCAACATTACCTAAATCGACCTTTTATGTGCGCCTTCTTTTTGCAGAAGTGTTCTCTATTTTAATAATTATTATTATTTATTTGACTAATATTGAAATTCATGTATTCGGGTCGTCTAGCAAGTTATACCAGTGTAAATGCCTTTTATTTTCTGCAAGTCGTATAGCATATGCCAAACATGCCTTCTCAGTTACAAAGCTTTGAACATAACCTTAAGAATTTGCTTTTGTAACAACTTTATGATGCAAGTCTTGCAGAAAACATTAGCTTTACTAAACACAAATAACTGAAATATTGACTATTCGATATTGAGAAAAAACCTGTGGTAAATAAAAGTTTACACTAACCAACACTTAAACCAACGGTAACGGGTTTCAAAATAATCTCTTAAAATCACTAAAGCGGTATTGACGTAATTAATATTATGAGATTTACTTTGAAGGAAAAATGTTGACTAAACTGTGAATAGCATGGTGGGTCTAACCCCAAATTCTTCTTTCGTAGAAGAGGAATCTAACAGCGAAATAACGCTCAACCGTTACTATTACTTAAATTAACATATTATGTAAATAAAGAATTCCATAGGCAACTAATATTATTTTCTTTTTTTACAGTATCTTATAAAATATTGCATAAACGTATGTTTAACTGTAACTATTACATACAATTTAATAGTCTATTTTCATAAGGACTGAGAATTCATATCTAAATTTTTGGTACTAAATAATTTTGTCTAAATGTAGACAAAGACAAACCCGCACATAACTACAGCTATAACTCTGAAAGGGTAAGCCTAATGTTCAATTTAATTAGCATTTTGTTCCAATCGAGTTTTCGAACCGCTTGTTTCTTGGCTGTAATGTTAAAGAGCCCATAGAATAGAGGAAATCAATGCGATGAATAGACGGGAAACGAATTGTGGGTATCGACGGAGAAAGTTTGAAGCGGACCGACCATTATGGTTATACCGTTGATTAAACAAGGATAAGAATTTCAGCTCAGATATATTATTTACTAGCTGTGCCAGCAGCTTCGCCCGCATAAAAATCAGTGTGCCACATATTATTTAACGAATTGAAATTTTGACCATAAAAGTCGTTTTCGTGAGTTAAATACAAGAGATTTTTGAATAACTTTCTCCGTTTACTAAGCGCAGGTAAGGACAGCTTTCAATTTTGCCGTTTTCACAATATTTTTTTGTTGCAGCTCCCCTTTTATTCATCTTGGGCGATGTTATGTATGTCTATAGCCTTCCTCGATAAATGGACTATCTTATATCTTACACTCAAAGAATTTTCAAATCGGTCCAGTAGTTCCTAAGATTAGCGCGTTCAAACAATCAAACAAACAAACTCTTCAGCTTTATAGATTTTATCGTAATATGTTCCTGCCGTGTAGACCATCCTCATTTCTTAGCGAGCGTATTTTCGCATTACATAGATTTTCTTAACAAACGCGGGTTATACAATAGCAAAATTCTATCATAACTTTGGTTCTTTAACATGTTTTTATATGACCCTCACTACTATATACACGATAATAAAAATACTATTTCCAATATAATCGACTATTTCGTCTTTGAACAAAAGTCTCAGAAGTTTTCTAAGTACCACAAACCCTAATAAAATGTGGCTATTTAATGTGCTTACGAAACTTTCTAGGTTTTGCTAGTATTATTAAAGTGTTCTTTGGCGTCTAATAAACGTTCGCAAGCAATAAACTTTCGATCAAGTTATTCGTCTGGGGATTTCTAATAATCTTATGTATTATGGATGATGCGACTCGTCATAATTAGGCTATTCATTCCGGTTTTAGCAGCAGAATAGCGGAACGAGCCTCGCCGCAAAGGAAATATGTTAATTTTATTTTTCCATGGAGATCATTCAATCAATGTTTTTGGCGTAGTTATTTTTATATGCAAAATTACGACGTTTCATTTTTCCTTTTTAATAACAAAGCAAAAAAAACGAATATAATTGATAACGTTAATTATTTTGTCTGTATATTTAAACAAGCTGTACCTACCCGTGATTATATTATACGCATCAGCTTAAAGTTAAAATACCCTTAATTTTGTGCTATATGTTTTGTTTTATTCCCGAAACGGTTATTTCATGCCTATATGTGACATTCCTGACATAAGCAATAATTCATCATGTATCTCTTTTAAACTTCTCTTTTTAATTTTAAACATCCGATTAATGAAAAGCAAATAGTATATATAGTTCAATTTCTTGCATTAAATACATACAAATATTTACTTGCGATTGTTTGTCACTGCCATGCTAGCGATAAAAAAAATACACCAATTTCCTCGATACCGTTGCAGTTTCATTCAGTGCTATTTTCCGACTTATAAAACCAACTTTCATTCAATTTGAACGGTTATGCCTCTATCACACAGCGGCACAGACCTCGCCGTACATATTTTAGGCTTACAATTTACTGTTATGTAATAATTGACAGATCCTCGTAAGACCTGATTAGACTATATTACAGTCTTTTATAAATTTTACCTGAATTGGAAACATAAAATATCTCATCATCCTCCTGCCCTTATCCCACTTTAAGTGGGGTCGGCACAAAATGACATGGCCAAATCATATGACAACATGTTTGTAAATGTTGTCATATGATTTGGCTACGTATTTTACGACTGGCCGCCTGCCTGACGTCAACTTACCTTAGTCGTATTTTACGACTCCTCGGTAAGAAAGAGGGTGGTCTATTTTACTCAACCGGATACCACACGGTGGGTTAACTTACCTTAGTCGTCTTTTACGACACCTCGGTAAGAAATGAGGGTGGGACTATTCTATTCAGCCGGATACCACACGGCGTCATGGAAACATAAAATATCTATACTTTAATATTATTGACTGTCGGAAATTTGACCGTGTGATACACTCTTTATGGTACGCAATAAACCGCCGGCTACGACTGCATCAGAACGGCTCTCCATTACCGAGCATTACGTATTAATGCCTGGGATCCACCGCCGCGTATCGAGTGAATACACCCATCCTTTGATGTCCGTTATTCATTGACAACACATAAATATATAATACCCCATGAGATTGTCTTGTCAAAATTTATTGAAGTAAAAACTTCATCAAGGATATTTATTATAAACGAATACTTTATTTCGCCAACAACTTACATACAATTTTGTCTAATAAGCATTATAAAAAAACGTTCTTATGGCAGTCCTTTACAGGCATAAATATAAATCACAAACAATTTCAAGACTAACTTAATTAAAAAAAATATAACAGCACAGCACCAGACATAGCAAGAAAAAAAAGACATTTATAACAAAAATGGCAAAATAACTGTTGTCAAATTGTGCATGCCGTTGCCTGCTATAATTAATATAGCACTTAGTTTAAAATAATTTCTAAATTTGTATTTGTAGCTCTACATGGTGTATATATTGTTGATGGCCTTTTAAAATAAAATAAATTAAATAATTAAACAAAAACTTAAGAAAAAATAACTAATAAGCTATAAGAAATTAAAATAAACAGTTTTTTTACAAATTTAAAAATAGTAAACGTCTATCGCTGATGAGACTGTAGTTACACGAGATGATGACATTAAAAAAGGGCAGTACTTAATACAACACCCCGGGTCAACTTACCTTAGTCGTCTTTTACGACACCTCGGTAAGAAATGAGGGCGGTCTATTATAATCAGCCGGATATCACACGGCGCCTCTATCTATATACATCCATTATATAAAGGAATTCCGTCTGTTCATGACTGTTGTGTACAGCTGTGTCATTTATGAACATGAGCTAAAACATACCGTATTTAATTGAGAATAACCTTATTTCTAGTTAATGTATAGAACCGGCTATACTCACGTCTTATTCTATCGGGTTAGCCCGACTGGGAACTGTTGTCAGTTCCCGCCGCGATTACGTCGTGTAAAAAGCTCATGAATAAGTGCCCCGGATGGGTTCGAAACCAGTCGGGCTAACCCGATAGAATAAGACGTGAGTATAGCCGGTTCTATACATTAACTACGAATACTACTCACGATAGTTTAAATTTTAAAAACCTTATTTCTTATTCAAATAGCAATATGTCTGCTCTCCGTAAATTTTATCGAGGGGATAGATAAAATTTCACATGTGACGTATTAAAAGATGAATCGCCCCCGCGTACCGCTGGAATCACGGGTGTAATAACCTCATTACTTATTATGACTTGCATTATCCGCGCCGAGATAAATTGAAATAGATCCTTCATTTTGTCTACTTTTATGTTTTTTAATCACCTATCGTCATTCTTCGGCGCACACTACACAAGCACTACACGGATTCATTACGACAATCTAAACGATCGTTTCGTACGGTAACCGCAAAGATTATGTTCTACGATGGTTCGTAAGAAATTAAAGTGATCTCACATCACATTCTATCATAAAGATTATCCATAAGCTTTTATCTAAACAAAATCCAAAAGATATGTTGACTTTATTAAAACGAGAATCTGAGATCAAGAATCTTCCAATGGATATATTTTAATCTGGGTCTCATCCTATGTTTTATCTTGAAAGGTTTTTAGATATTATATAAATAAGTTTAAAAGGGAATATGTAAAATTCATTTCCCATATACGTAAATTATAATGTGAAGTATTATTTAAAAAGAAATAAGTTAAGATTGTGACGATCTCTGTAATCCAGTGGTTAGTGTGGTATTTATAGTTGCTAGAGGTACTGAGTTCACATTCAGAATGACTCATTATTTATGAATTTAAACTATCGTGAGTAGTATTCATAGTTAATGTATAGAACCGGCTATACTCACGTCTTATTTTATCGGGTTAGCCCGACTATTTTCGAACCCAACCGGGGTTCTTATTCATGAGCTCTTTACACGATGTTATCGCGGCGGGAACTGCGTCCCGCAGCTCGCTGGGCGCGACTCGTGGGTGGCGGGGGTGCGGGGGGACACGGTGGCGGCGGTGACCGCACCTCTTCCAAGTGTTCCCTGTCGCTCTGGTCTTCGTCATCGCATGCACGGATGAAGTTTGTGCACGCGACGCGACTAGTCGGGCTAACCCGATAAAATAAGACGTGAGTATAGCCGGTTCTATACATTAACTACTCATTATTTAATTTGCAAATTATCGTCTCTAGAGGTCTATTAATTCGTTTTCCATTTTTTTCGCCGTGAGTAAATTTTAATTTGTATGTTTCCTTCTCAAAAATTTGTTTTATTTAATGGGCATGTGTTTATAATGCTTTCAAGGCTGGAGAAATATTATTTAAATTAGGTATAATCGAAGCTTATATATCAGCCTAACATATGATAAAAATATCTCAGTTTTTTCTTCGGGAACGAAAAAAATGTATGCCTTGAAAAAACAGTAATTGAGGGTAATTCAAACACTAAAGTTGACTTGGATGAATTTGCAAGTACAACTAGTAATGAATAATTTAAAAAAAAAAACCATTTATTAGTCCCTCTATGGATATTTGATCATAATATTGTACCACTATGAATTGCTGCAGTCATACGATTTATATAATAATATTTCCTGCCCTATTTGGATGAAGTTCGCATCCAATGTCAATGTATAATGATCCAACTTATCCAGAAAATTCAGTAGCAATTTGAAACTTCAAGTGAGATAAATCTAGGACTCTTTATTATATCACCATTCCGATGCTTATCGTATGCGGAAATGCAATTGCATCTTACTTGCATATATTCAACTCAGTTTATATACGAGAAACCGTTAAATAAACTATAATAGATAAAGATATTAAATCGTACAAATAAATCCAATAAATATAATGTGGTATCCGTAAACAGAATAGACCACCCTCGTGTCTTATCGAGGCGTCGTAAAAAGTAACTAAGGTAAATTGACGTCAGGCAGGCGGCCGGTCTTAAAGTAACTAGCAAAAACATGTAAAAATATCAGTTATATATTTTTTCGTAAATTTCTTTTTTACAATAAACGAGCATTAACGATCCGATATCTTAGTTATGATTAGATTTAATATAAATAGCAGTAAATACAATTAGGCGATATAAAAATTGATAGCCTTGTATTTTGAATAATCTGTAAGTTACATATAATGGAACGTTCTGGATTCGTTCGAATGGAAGCTTTAACCTGTGAAAAGCTAGTGTTCATTATGAACAGCAGAATGACTTGGTATTTGCAATTTTAATTCTTAAAAGTAATTAAAATATGTGTGGATGGGGTAATTGTGGCGCGTTCCAAAGTGAAGATGTTCGTATTACAATTTATGTAACTTTTAATCTTTCGCACAACGTTTGTGGTCGTTATTTAAAAGAGGATAAAGATGTTTGGAGCGTATTAACATATTTTTCTTCAGGTAGCTTAATTTCAGCGTGAAAACTTCTGAGTTAAATACATGTTACCCATATATGTTTTATTTATTTAACTTGAGTTATCCATATATGTTACCCATGATGTTACCCATATATGTTTTATTTCTTGAACTTATTTATCTAGCTTGAGTGTAAAGGTGAAATAAATATATACGTTTTATTTAACATTTCGTCGTTTTTGGTAGAAAACTAAACCTTAACTACAGTTATACTTCTTCATGTCGTTTAAATCCATTGACTCCCTCCTTAGAATATTATTTTCCGCCCATCGCCACTTGAACTGAGCGGCGTATGTTGACGAAAAATCTATGACGCATTGATAAATAAAATCGAAGCGTCTTAATCGAAGAAATGGGTGAAATAACCAACATAGGTCTCGTCATTGAATCGATCGATGCAATTAATTATATTGAAATATAACAAATTACTGCAGTATACGCCCGGTATTAAATAATTATTGTTGACTCAATTAATTATGAATTGCAGAGTGGAAGTGTCAATAGGCGGATTACATATTCACGAAATTGATATATTTATATTACTAACTGGAAATCGACTATATCGACTATAGTCTAAGAGTAATGAATTAAAGTAGATTGAAAAGAAACCGCTGGATTCGAGAATAAATTAATAACATAGTTATGTAATTTTGTACATCTTTCCTTAGCTGTCTTTCTCTCTCTCTTTTACGATCTCACTCATCATTCCCCTGCCCTTATCCCACTCTTAGTAGGGTCGGCACGACTTATTTTTACCAGTCCAGTGTCTAAGAGTAATGAATAAAAATAGATTATAAGAAACCGCTGGATTCGAGAATAATTTAATGACGTAGTTATGTAATTTTGCCCATCTCTCTTTAGCTGTCTTTCTCTCTCTCTTTTACTATCTCACTCATCATTCCCCTGCCCTTATCTCACTCTCAATGGGGTCGGAACACGTTTTACACATGTTGTAAGATAATTGGGCTAGGTATTTTACGACCGGCCGCCTGTCTGACGTTAATATACGTCGCCTTTTACTAAACCTCGGTGAGAAATGAGGGTAATTTATTCTACTCAGCCGGATACTACAAAACAGGTCAAGTTCCCTTAGGTACCTTTACGGCACTTTGGTAAGAAATGAGGGTGGTCTATTCTACTCATTCGGTTACCACACTATTTTACTATCTCACTATCTTCATAATTCAAATAAAATTGTAAAGTGCTTTTGAATCGTCAACTCTACTGCTGATTCGGAAAGCTGTAGTAGTAAGTAGCGGCCTGTTACTATCCCACTGCTGGGCATAGGCCTCTTCTCTCCGTTATTGGAGAGAAGGATTGGAGCTAAGACCTACCACGCTGCTCCAATGCGGATTGGTAGGTTACACATAACTCCAGAATTCTCTAGAGATATGCAGGTTTCCTCACGATGTTTTCCTTCACCGAAAAGCGTGTGATAAATTGCAATTATCAATTAGACACATAAGTTTTAATAGAAAAACTCATCGGTGTCTGCCCGGGTTTGAACCCATGATCGTCTCTAGAGATTCACACGGTCGCACCGCTAGGCCATCACAGCTTGCAAAGCTCGGAAAGCTGTTCCTACTATATTTATCAAGAAATCCCGTGATATCCCAAAATATAAAAAATAAATGTTAAAGTTTCAACGTAGTTGTGTTTTATCTTATATTTACAATATCCATGACATGTCAACGTTGCGCCATTAAGCTAATGCATTTCGCGAGCTTATATTAAACGCTACTTAAGCCGCAAATCCCGGTATTGGGTGGCGGAGGTAAACAAATGGTGCAAGTGACGTCTTTTATAAGGGCCTTATAATGCGATCTAATGCGACTGAACCATGGATGTCGACACTAAAAGGATTTTGTTTGTGTATTAGGATTTGACTATAGAAATGTACTTTTTTTTGAGTAGCAAAATTTACCTTTTATTAAAAAAAACATATGGCGATTTTTATTTAAAATATTTGTAGCTTCGCTTAAATTCCATTCAATTTCAATTGTTTCCGACTGTCAAATTTTATATTTCATTACGATATTTGATATTGGTATCCAACTTTTACTTAATATGATTAATTTAAGTTTCATTACAAACAATCTAATATTAAATTTACAAGTTTATTTATTTATAAGTTTCATTCACAAATTTAAATGTTTCTTTCTTTGTTTCATTTCTAATATGTCACGCGATCTTACCGCTAGCGTACCTTAAATTATATTTAATGATAGAAATTAATTGAGTTTATCATAAAATTAAACCTTTGTTAACATAATTTTGACTGTTAAAATCTTCCTTAGGTATGTTGTTTTTCCCATAATAAGGATCATTAATCTGATATATTTAACTTTTTTTTGGCATTTGTGTCATTTTTAATTGTAATTTAGAGTCCTTAAATTTATAGAAATTCCTTATTATGTTATAACGGAGCTGAACGAAATTTAATAAAACCTCGCATAATTAATTGATAAATGATTATGAAAAATTATTTCTGACATAAAAATTTAGTTCCGATATCCCCACAAAGAGTGGAAATAAATTAATGGCCTCTCATAACTTATCTGCAAGGAAATTAAAACAGCTGCTCGCTAACGAACTCGACGCTCTCAGATAACGATCATTGCGCATCAAGTGTAAGGGATTTGAGGGTTGGCTCACATTTAATCACTGAGGTACAAACTAATGGAGATTATAACGAATAACAAATATATTGCATATACTATATTTTTTTAAATTAAAAAATTATTCTTCAATCAAATTTAGGCTTTTACGAGTAATAAAAATAATAATAAGCTATAATCCGCGACAAACGAAAATATATGTAATGTATATAAATATATGTAAATGTAGAGTGTTGTAAGTTGACTCGTCGTGTGGTATCCGGCTGAGTAGAATAGACCACCCTCATTCCTCACCGAGTTGACGTTAAAGGCGAATAAGGTAAGTTGACCTGCCGTGTGGTATCCGGTTGAGTAGAATAGATATCTCTCTTTCTTACTAGGTGTCGCAAAAGCCGACTAAGGTAAGTTGACGTCAAGCAGGCGGCCGGTCGTAAACTACCAAGCCAAATCATGTGTCAAAAAGTTTATAACATGTGCCGATCACACTTAGAGTGGGATAAGGGCAGAAGAATGATGACTGATGAATACTTTCATTACTTTTGTATTATGGACCTCTGCAAAGGAACGCCTTATTCTATAAATTACTTTTACGAGCAATTTCGAATCGTTGAATTATAATGAAGTTGCCACTGGTTCGAAACGGTGCTTTTATCGAGAAGAACCAGCAAAAAAAAATGTGTTTGTAAAAGTTGCAAATATAAACTGCAAGAATTAAATTTGATATATTTGATCAAAAGTATATTTTAAATTAATTTTTTGGTTAATTTTCGCATAGCTAAGTCTATAACAGATGGTGGTACAAACGTATATCGTAGTCCACAAACGACCCTACATCTTTCTACTTTCTAAAGACCAATATATAAGATCAAAGAGTTCCTCTTTCTTCTTTCGGGGAGCAGGAAAAATATTATTTATGAAGATATCTTAACATAGATTTTACGTGAATGAATGATCTGTTAAAGGTCATTATGAATATAGGATTAATGTGGTATGGTTTAATTGTCTGGTAAATTAGTGGGTGTTTAATTGAAGGTCTATTCAATCGGCGAACTTGTGCAGTCTCCCGAGCCGCTTCTGAAAACTACTCCAAAGCTCGCAAACTTAGAGATAAAAGCACAAATTGCTCTATGCAAAGTACAATTTGGCGTAAGTATCGCAGTTAAAATGTATATTTGGTTTAGTATATTTAACTTATATTACAGTGATTACAACTGTAACTTTTTTCTCTGATAAGAGATTTCTTGTAAAGAAATCCTTTTTCCGATTTAATATATTAAAAACAAGCCTTGCTTAAGAATGCCTTTGCGTCAAACTAAATGTTAAAATACCCTCGAATATGTACGGAAAACACATGTTTCTGCTATAAGAAAGGGTAGATATCCCTACTATAGTTCTTTACATTATAAAGCCTATGGTAAGTTGTAAATATTTAAGGAACAAAACTTTAAAAAAATGTCTTAGATCGCTCACCTTTGGCATAGAATTAACTTAGTTAGATATATGTTAGCACAATTATGAAAAAGTCATATACACTTCGTATTTTTATGTCAAACAAGCTACTCAATACAGCCTGTATGTCCGTATGCCCTTCAATGGCCCGTATATTCCTTGTCATTTAACAATGGTTTCAGAAAGGAGAGATGTTTTATTAGATAATGTTCCTAATAAGATAAATACGTTAACCCTTTATATCTAGTTTTTTTGTTGTTGTATATTTTGTATATAGAGCATTCAGTTACTTCTGTACAATTTTGTTGGGTGGTTAACAACACGGTTATAAAGATACTGTTATTATCGAAGTCGTAGTTATAATTTTGGTCGCATCTGCTCAGAAGTACGGCACCGTTGTGTTTCTGCCCTCGTATTGATAATAATTTGAAGTTTGTGTGTTTTAGGCGTAGGGTCGGCAGCCCTGTGTATAACAATATAGACAGTTACGTGACGGAGATGGTAAATAGCTGAGTGGATCAAAATTAAAGTAGTTTGTATATCAAAATTGAATTCCTTTTCAGTAATGTTTTTATACCCTGGAAGATTTTTTTGAATTTATTTTTACGGATCATTAAATTAATAATATAATATAAATTCAATATTATTACATAAATTATGACAAAATATTTCATAATATTAAAATAGATAATAAAATTCGCGTAACATTTATATGACTAAACATGTTGCTACAGTATCTTGTTACACTTTTGTTACCATATTTTCTGTAAGTAAACTTATTTGAATTTGAAATATAAAATGTCCAAGAATCGTCGTCGGACGTCGAAAAATAAATGCAGGCGATAGAAGCCGTTCCTTTGAGGACTAACATAGCACAAATTAATGCTGAAATTATTTTGGTATAGCTAATCTCTTTTTATGATTTCTTCCGTGCAAAACAGTTTTTACGAGTTTTTAATTTATGGATATGATATTTTTGAGAAATTTAAATAGTCAGTTTCTTACGTACCGCTTATAGATGAATCTGGGATATTGGTATTCTTTATAAAATATCTAAATACTTTCAGCTTCTACATTTTTTTTTTATAAAAACAAACACTTTGTTCTAAAACAAGATGAGTATTGATAAAAAAAAAAATTCTGATTCACGATAAATGATTTTCTAAAATTTAAGATTCCCCGCTGATATAATTGTCTAAGACATAATTATCTTACGTATGTAATCAAATAAAAAAGCGTAGTATTATAAATATTTAATTCATTTTAACTGCTTCTAGTTAATATTAAATATATTCAATTAGACTTACGTTAGTCAAATACTGACGCGAGGAAAAGAGGCCACGACTTATTTCCGGATAGCTATAAATGTAACGGGGCCAACCATCAGGTTAGTCTTACGACTATATGTTACCTAGTATTTTTATTGAAAATATAGAAACTCGCAAGATCTCGAAATAATAATTTATCGTTAAAAATTAATCTAAATAACTGATGTTCAGATGGAGGAAATATTTTCGGAAAAAGAATACATCTGCCATAATATGATTTTTATTATTTATTATAAGTTCAAATAATGTACAACAATAACCGACTTAGAGTTATGGATAATATTATAATAAAAAAGAGACCAGCCTATCTCTGATAGGTATATTATTGCGGCCACATTTCTTTTTTACTTGGCACACTATTGTACTCGTATTGTTAAAGGTGGAGTAAAGCTTAACCTTAATAAGTCTAGCGCCATAAAGGAAACATATACAAATTGGTTTTTATACGATTACGAAGAGTATATTTGCTACGAGCGTGAACATTTATGAGCCTGACCATTTGTATGACGAATGATAATGCTTGTATTACTTGTTACTTTAATATTGTTTATGTAGTTTGTATTACTAGAAGGTATACATTTGTGACATTTTATACAACTACTTAAATAAACACTATTAAAAAACAATGTATATCGGAATCAAATCAAAAAACAAGAAGTCGAATCGTACTTAATACTCGAGGGTGTTTTATTTTTTTTAAAACTAAAGTACAAATGGCCGGAGTTCGTATATGGAATACTGAACGTTGACTCATTATATTATTACATGCTCTGTCGTCTATTTTATTAATTCGCATAAGCCAGTTACTTATTTGCATAATTGCCATTCCTTCTCAGTTAAAATAGCTTTTACAATTCTTCGTAAAAATCAATCATTATTCCAATTAAATTTTAAATAGACTAGTTTAAATAGCCTAATAGTTCTGGCACCCTTGATGATTTAATTAATCAATATTATAAATAAGTAGTAACAGTAACAAGGTAAACAGTTTTTTCCGAATATATAAACCCCAGTCCGTTATTATCAAAGCCAAAAATGTTTTCAGTTTTGTTGTATAAATTTAAATGTATAAAAAATACTGTTCGCGTATATTTTATGTATACAAAATCTTAAAAGTATCATAGAGATTTTTAACTTATCCACAACGTTGGATACTAATATAAGATTCCTCGCATATGCTTTTTATTTCGAAATTCCTAAGCAAATGGAAAATTCCAAGCGTCTCCGAGCGGTAATAACTAATATAAGACTGCGCCACATTAAAGTGTGGCCGGGTTGATCTATAGAAAAATAGTAATATAGCCGTCTGTTTGTTACCGTCCCATTGTTATCTCTCATATCTAGAAAAGGATTTAAGTTTAACGGGGTCAGACGTGATATAATATATCACGTCTGACCCCGTTAACATATTATGTATATTTATATGAAATATGAGAAAAGCCATATTCTGTTATCTATTATCAATTCAATCATGAAATTTGGAATAGTAAATAAATGGAGGCTACCAGTACATTCTGACTGTTTGACATTTTAGTTGCAGATAATTTTGTATACAAAATATTATTACGTATTTTCTAGTTAGATAAACTAGAATAGCGTATACTAAAAAATTTAAATAGCGGGACTATTTAATGATTTTTTTATGATAAAATATATTCTCAATTGTTGATTCGCATGTGTGAGATTTAAACCAATACTTGCGTACAAATTAAGTTGATATTATACATATTATCACAGTTGTCGTAGTAATTTGGCACTCTGGGACCGTTTGAATATTGATTCGACGTTATTATGTGCTTTAGCATCGGTAATCTGTTCATGTGGCATAGTGCATTATTAACATAATGATAGATATTGATATTTAATATAGAATTTATATAAATAGAGAATATATTATAGTTAGCAAGACGTAAGAAGCTATGATGGTTATACTGGAAGGATACACGGCCCCACAATATGAGCGGCGCCAAAAAATTAAAAAAAAATGATATTTTCATTTTCTGTAATTCTCAATTAAAGAAAAGACTTGTCAAGAAGTAGGATAGCAATAGACTGCTACTTAACTTTATTTACAAGGATGAATTGTTAGGACTCTCACATAGAGTGAAACAAGACTGTTGGACCATACAATTCAATTTATAAATAAATAAATAAATCTTTAATCATACACTCTCTTAAAAAGTTTTTATATATTATACTTTAGATAACATGGTCTGAACCGTGAAGTGAAAGTGGTATAAAAAAATGTTTAAAACCATTGCTATTTATAATATCTTGCTTTATCCTTATTTTAAAGTAAAAAAAAAACAAAATCGTTGTTCTACATCATGTAGATATCATATATGATATAGAATACTATTCCAGTTATTTAATAAAAAATAAAGTACTAACCTATGGTTGTTGTATTGATAGATTTATATTTTTAGAATTTTACTCTCAGCTCATTTTCTTCAAAAATTAAAAATATTTATCGATAATTTTATAAATGAGAGAAAAGTGAAAAGCGTCTTAATGGTTGAATAAAAACACTGAAAAAAAAGTATATTTAATTAAAATTCGTTTATTAGAGAAGATATAGCATGTCGTATAAAACAATAAAATACCATAAAATATATTAAACAACTTCCCAAATTCTTTGTTATTACATTTTCTATCAATGTTAGGCCCCAATTCTCATTTCGAAAACAGTAGAAAGAATTTATGGACCCCACCATGACTTATTGTAGTCTCAATTAAAATCTGACCGAAAAACCCAGTAATACCGGCATCCGCTAAAAGAGCCGCGGATTTTAATTTTTATAAGGATTTCGGAGGGAAAATTTCACGGTCCGCTTGCCCTCTTATTTGTCTCAACAGTTTCTTATGTCTGTTTTACTAAAGCCTCTTTGGAAAAGTCGAGGCAGATAAAAAAGGATAGACGGGAAGACGTCGGCCGTTTCTTGCAAATTATAATTATTGTATTTTATCTACTTTTTTTATTCCTAGTTGCACTGCAACACTCTAGTAAAATACTCTTAAAATATTATATTAATATTACATTAGTTACTAACATTAAGTTTGGCTCTGTTATTGAAATTTTTGCATTAAAGTTCTTTACCTTTATAATATTTAAATGAGTTAATCTTGTATGTATATATATATTATCGGAGTCTCGGAAACGGTTCCAACGATTTTCTTGAAATTCAGCATGTAGGGGGTTTTGGAGGAGATAAATCAATCTAGCTAGATTTTATGTAAAAAATCCTTAAAAAATACTAAAATTTATATTGAATTGATTTTTTTCCATGAACTGTCAAGTCAGCGTAGCTTATTCGGGGAACGGGCAGTCTCGAGAAATGTAAATACCTAGGATTGATCCCCACCTACATAATTGTTTTTTCTTTTTTTTTTAAGTTTCTTTTCTTTATTTTGTAAAAAAAATTGTAAAAAGACTCTGTCAATCAGGTACTATTATTTTTATTTTTTTTTGAGTTTTGAGTTGATTTGAGTTTTGAACACATTACTCTTTTTTAGTACTACCTCAAAATTATAGCTCCGATATTGTCCTAGTGGATAGATTTCGGATTCCGGGACAAACTCGAAATCTTTCGGAAAATGCGGCGTTAACAATCATACAATGCGTGCGGCAAGTGTAAGGAATTTTAAGGAATTTTGTTGGTAAGCGGCACGTTCTCTTTGCGTGACCTAACGCTTTTTAGCACTAGCTTAAAACAGTTTGGTGCTTCATTATAAACATTAAAACTGACATTAAAATATCCAATTCTAACCTATATAATATTGTTTTATTTAATTCATAAAATTACGCGTTACTCGGATCCGTAATAATAAAATTATTTTGCTGTAATCCGCGATGTAGTAAAATAGGAAAAATATATAATTGTAGCATTGTATATATTTTCTATTTTACTACATCGCGGATTATAGCAAAATAAAATAATGTTATTATAACTGTTTTATTTATTAGGTACATGTAGTTGGGTAACATTTAAGTTGTATAATTTCGAATTCGAAGGAGGCTGTATTTGAAACATATTGTAACACTAGATAATGTAGTAGGACATTACGAATTTCGTAGCATCACATACATTCTCCTGCCCTTATCCCACTCTAAGTGGGGTCGGCACAACATGATATAAACATGCTGTCACATGATTTGGCTGCATTTTTACGACCGGCCGCCTGCCTGACAACTGTCAACTTACCTTAGTCGTATTTTACGAAACCTCGTTAAGAAAGAGGGTGGTCTATTTTACTCAACCGGATACCACGCGGTGGGTCAACTTACCTTAGTCGCCGTTTACGACACCTTGGTAAGAAATGAGGGTGGTCTATTCTATTTCAGCCGGACACCACACGGCGGGTCGACTTACCTTAGTCGCCTTTTACGACACCTCGGTAAGAAAAGAGGGTGGTACTATTCTATTCAGCCGGATACCACACGGCGTATATTACGAATTTCGTAGCATCATTAGAAAATCATACAATACTGTCTAATGGAATAAATACTAGTATTTTTCTCTGACACTGACGTTCAAAACAGACTCATTAAAAACTGGCAGGTCAACGTCGGAGGCACCCTTCAAACCTGAGAATTGGAAACTATGTAATTTTGAATCCTATGTTAATGGGAATAAGAACGGTAATTGTTTGTATATGAAATATGAAAGTCTCAATCGTGGCAGTTAGCGAGGAACCGCGAGTGAATAGGCCCTCGCCGCAACTGACAACAAGATTATCAAGTTATAGCGAAGAAAGGGCGGTAGCTTGTTAATCTTGCAATATGATATGCATGGTGTTCGTATTTGGTTGGTTATTATACGATCAAAATAGTTTGCATATCCCTCCTTCTCTTCCTTAGTCTCTTTATTATTTTCTCCCGTTGAAGCAAAATCACATGTTCAAAATCACAAAATCACAGCGAAAAAAATTCTTAAGTTGACAATTTTAATACAAGTTTAGATTAGAAGGTTCCCAGGTTGAAGATAACTAAGGAATGATCCAGTTAATAGAAATGAGGAAACGATTCATCTCTCATGTATTTTTGTTCCTAGTGTTTTCTTATATTTATTTAAAATGGCACATGTCAATTGATATTAACTGGTCGCACTTAAGATAATTATTATGATCGTAGTTTCGCATTCAAAGCATATGTATTTAGATCAGAGCATACATGTTGGTAAAAAAAAATTGTGCGTTTTCTTTACAGTTTACAATTAAATAATTTATAGAATTAGGCGTTACTTTGCGGAGATCCATATAACAAAAGTAATAATAAAATTATTTTGCTATAATCCGCGATGAAGTAAAATAGAAAATATATATAATGCTAAATGTAGAGTGGACAATCGGTTATCGTACCTGATACATGCAGGAGTCGTAAAAAACACATGCACAAACCTCCACCACCGCCACCGTGATACACAAGCACTATATACGTTCACTATCACAAACTCAACAATCGTTTCGCCCCGCAACCGAAGCATCGTCAGGAGATAGACTCCACGACCAAAATCGCTTTGCGATTTTGTTGAATTTGTGATAGTGAACGTATATAGTGCTTGTGTATCACGGTGGCGGTGGTGGAGGTTTGTGCATATGTTTTTTACGACTCCTGCATGTATCAGGTATGATAACCGATTGTCCACTCTACATTTAGCATTATATATATTTTCTATTTTACTTCATCGCGGATTATAGCAAAATAATTTTATTATTAGTTTACAATTAGTAATGCTTAAACGCTTAGTAATGGCGAGAAAAAATTGTGAGTAAATTTACATAAATCTAAATGTATTTTAATGAACACTGATCATTAAAGTTAGTAATTCAATGACATGATTTTCTTATTAACCATTATCCTGACTTTAACAAACAAATTCATTCATCCATTTAAAAAATGTACGATTGCACAGTTATGGTACATTGCAAATTTGAAAAGTAGCTTCTCGGTAAATACAAAAGTAGCAAAAAGTTTCTTTTATTTTGGAATTCTTAAGTTGTCACTGAGCATATATTTCATTCGGACAGCTAAATCGTTCTTTCTGTCGGTTTTTTGGAATTAGGCGGCGGGATTACGCAAGGGATCCGAAATTCTACACGAGTTTGTATGGCGAATAAAAATAATCTAAATGAAACGAAATCTTTTTTAAAACGCTAATTAGGTAACTTTACCAAATATTTTTCTCTTCTTAGTCATTACTACAAATAAATTTTTTAGTTTTTATATTATAAATCTAATATATAGTTTTATAAATTATTTAAATCTTATCATTGTTGAGTTTGAACAGTCACAAAATCTACTCATTTTTTCCCTTTTAGAACACTTTTTCAAGTCTTATTTATGACTTACTAAATGCAAAAGCCGACCCTTCTACATTTTATGCAGTACCTTCATGAATCCGATCTGTATCCGAAATAAAATAAATATTTACTATTACTTTATCTTTAAAAAAAAGATTAATTATCTTCCAAATAAAAAGAAGTAACTTAATTCTATCATTCAATTTCATGCAAATTTTGCTTTGTTTCGATATATCATTAGGAGATTCCTAAGCTTTCCATAATAACGTTCTACATTTAGCATACAATAGAATAGTGGATTAAAACCAAACGATTCCGCAGTTTCTTTTGTCAAATTGTACCTAATATATAAAAAAGTTCCAGATGCCAATTGGTGAATTGAATTGAATGAAATTATAATGAATTAGTTTAGAAAAAAAAAACGTAATGAAATTTATAATAAAATAAATCTGTGCTTATTTTTTAAACTCAACTTAATTCAACAAAATTGTATGATTTTTTAATGACAAAATTGCCAGGACACGGGGCAACAAAGCAGTTAATTGAAACAGTGAGCTAGCGGCTACGGGCTACGGGCGGCGGAGTCAGTGCTACGACGCTCGTCGCGTAAAGCGCACGCCGCGCTACGGCGTAGTCGACGGAAGAGTGTTGAATCGTACTTACATGTAATGTGCAAGTGTTAACCATATGGAGTCGGAAAGCGCATTTCAAAAATATGTATCAAATATATAAAGTTTATGTTATTTTGTTTGTTTGAAATGTGATGTTTTTAAAGTGAGGTACGATGTGTGTATGAGTTTTTGGATAGCGCGCTATTTCGCAATGTAGGCATGATTAAAGAACGCACGCATGGATTCTCCGTGCGCTCCATAGTAAAAACAATTAACTGTAAGGTAAACGTAGCCCTAAGCTAACCTAATTATTGCGTTGTCAGTTTTTGACTGGAATTATTATTCTTGTGATTCTATATTACGGACTATTCAATTTAATAGGTTTTATATAATTTATAGAATTAGGCCTTAATTTGCGGAGATTCATAATACAAACACAATAATGAAATTATGTTGCTATAATCCAAAATTAAATTACAGCAAAATAATTATTATAGCGATATATGTAGGTTTTAATTATTAACCAAGGCTACGCTAAAAATTCCGTCAAGTAATCAATATGTGATTTTCATGGCAGTAGTTAATTTAATACAATCTTGGTTCTTATCAAAAAACAATCTGTGAATTAATTCGAATAACTTTAAGAACTAGATACGATTAGGTAGTAGTAGTAGAGTTGCAATTCAATCAAGTAATTCACATATTAAACAGTTTATAAACATTTGAGATTATATTGAAATCAAATATTTGAATAGAGTATGGCACCCGGCAGGTTTTCTTTATTCTATTACTTACGTATATTCCAAAAGGATATCAATCCATTAACATATTTAGAATTAAGAGGAGAAAACTTACAATAATGTTAATTGATAATTATCAAATACTAAAAAAAAATAGGTTTCTTTTTATTTTCTATATCATTTATATCTATTTGTGTATTACAAAACTGCTTATAGTTTCATTAAAATATAACAGCTATTTAAACACCAATATAAATGTGATAGTATGATGTGATTTAGTTGTTCATCTTTCACTTTTGGTCTTTCACTTTACGATCTTTTATACCGGTCCTAAATTCTTTGCATACAAATTCGCCGACTAATGCAAGTATAAATTTAAGCTGTAAAAGTTTTAATTGAAAAAATTAATTTCTATTGCCAATACCTAGTTAACTGTATTTTTGATCGCAACGAAAGCTATTTATGTCGTGGCGGTGGCGATTCAAGTTTCGCATTAATTTAAGTTATTCCAATCTATAGATTGGAATAACTTAAATTAATTAACTATATATAGTCTCGTTATATATTAAATTTTATTATTCAATAGATTCTAGAAATGACTCAAAAGGCTTCCTACAACGTTCTTCCTCCGTCTTGCAACGTTCTTAACGGAAAAATCTTTAACAAAAAGAGTCCGTTGTTCTTTATTTCACCCTAAACTCTTTATCACGATTGTGATGCGTCAACGTAAGTGTTAAAGTAACTTCAATTAAATGCTGAATGTTTTTCCTTTTCCTGAAGGATGGACAGGAATTTATCCGTGGTATTCCTTAGCCCAGTATATTAAATTTTAATTTATAAGTATTGCTGATCAATACTAAAAGCTTAACGCCTTCCTGAATAATCCACTTATTATAGAATTATTCCTTTTAAGAATAGAAGATTTTTTTTTAAACTATTTCATTGGTACAAAAGTAATTATAAAATTATTTTGCTATAATGCGCTATATAATTCGCGATTTTATCGCGGATTATTGTAAAATAATTTTATTATTAATTTTGTATTATGGATATTTGAATTAAATATTTTCGGGTTTAAAATGAAAACAAAATACTTTCATGAAGAAATCAAGGAAATTTGTTTAACCGTTTATACCAAGTTATTTTCATGAAAAAATAGTCAGAAGTAGTATCTTAATAGGCAGTTACTATTAACTTTTACCACGAAATTACATAAGCATGTAAAATTGAATTAAGGCTGGCCTACATTTTCGGTCAAACGTTGTCCGATTTAAGTGTGTACACAGATCTGTTATACGGTTTATTCTGGACCCTGGAGTACTTGACAGTGAAAGTTGTGCTGAAAGCCGCATCGTTTGTTTTTGTCGTATATTAACTACCCCAAAAATGTTCGTTCGTAATTAAGCTGTGTTATTTTAACATCATATTGTTTGGAACTCTAAATGTATTTCTATGTTATAAAGTATGTAAAAAAGTCTCTCGTTGAGACTTTAAGCTATAATTATTCATATATCATTATTTATTTAGTTTAGTTGACCTGCCGTGTGGTATTCGGCTGCGTAGAATCGACCACCCCCATTCCTTACCGAGGTCTCGTAAAAGACTACTAAGGTAGGTAAGTTGACCCGCCTTGTAGTACCCGGTTGAGTAGAATAGATCACCCTCTTTCTTACCTAGCCGTAGTAATATACGACTAAGGTAAGTTGACGTCAGGCAGGCATCTGGTCGTAAAATACGCAGTCAAATCATGTGACAACGTGTTATAACATGTGCCGACTTTTTGAATTATGCCCACTTAGAGTGGGATAATGGCAGGATGATGATGATGATGTTGATCAAAGTTTCTAGCGGGTAAACTACATAAATATATATTATAATCTTTTCATATTGGTATTGTTTAATTTTAAAAAGTCTTTCTTTCTTTAAATTAGTGAAATTTACAATTTGTTCAGACAAAGAGTCAAATAAGATCGAGTTGCCGCTATAATCGAGGTCGATACTCCAAACACGCAATACCTCAGTAACTGCTAATCCTAAGATACGACACTACTTCCGTATTTCCTTGATTTAATATTGTTTATGACTTTTTCGTTTTATAAAACTTTAAAATACAAACTTAAGACAGTACTTCAGGACTTTAGAATGAGATATTACACAATGTTTTCTGAGCTTAAGCGCAGGATACATTCAAAACTTTTGCAGTAACAACTTGTTACTTTACTAATGTTGAGCAAAGACGTAGTCCCGATTAAGATGGATATTTTTCTCTTATCTTAATTAATTACTCCATTATTATAAACAAGCTATTACCTGCGATAACATTCGCGACAACTTTAAGTTTCGATATACTCTTGATTATGTATTGTTTTTCGTCTAGTACTGAGACGATTTATTTTCTTATATGTTAGCTCAGAATATAAGCTACAATTGTATCTAAACTCATCAATATTGCTGTAGTTATTTACCGCCGTGTGGTATCCGGCTGAGTGGAATAGACCACCCTCATTTCTTAATAAATAATTCGAAATTCGAAATGAAAAATAGAAACAGGAATAAAACGACTGGCCCGTTGGCGCAGTGGGTAGTGACCCTGCCTTCAGCTCCGCGGGTCGCGGGTTCGATTCCCGCCGAGGGCCTACATTTTCTATAAATGAATTTGTTGGCCTTTGAGCCTGGGTGTATATTTGTATTTAAGTATGTATTTAAAAATATATAAGTATATATTCACCAGTTGTCTATCAACCATAACACAAGTATTAAGTTACTTACTTTGGGAACGGACGACCGTGTGTGTAAGTGTCCCATATATTTATTTATTATTATATAAAAAGAAAATGTTGTTGTAGACATTTCTAGTATTATTAAATATATATTTTTAACTTCTATTCATCATACTTGTGCATAAAATCAGATTTGCTGATTTAAAATAATTTGACTTCGAGGCAAGGATTTTAAAATCTTTTTTTAAAGAGCTTAACCCCACGCGTGTCGTAAATTATTTTATCAACTAACTCTAGAAGTTGTAAAAAGTTACATTAAGAACTTTTTACATTTATAGTCGCAGTTAATGGATCAGCTAATATAATATTTAAACCACCAGTTGACGATAATATTTTATGTCTGCCAAATACTAAACATTTAATTGTCCGGTTTAAATGTGGAAAATGTCCTTTATAATGTCACAGATGCTACAATTAGGTGTTGGTACTTTACCCAGTAAATAGGTAAACTTATTTAATGGGATTATGACCTGACCGCAGTCATAACGCAACCAATATATTTTTCTATCAGCCATTTTATTTTAAACTAAAGGATTTTCAAAGCTTGAACTGTCTTATACCAAATACCTTTTTCGTTTCATCTTCTGTCAAAGAATTCCACAAGTCAAAACATTTATTTTCGGATGTCGCTTTTTGTTTTATTATTATTAACTGTTCGATCATTCCATCGCCATAATTTTTACACAAGAGGGAATCCGTTGCGAAATTACTAGCGAATTTTCTAGATCGATCGTACAAAGCGTGAATTAGTCTTGGAATTTACTACGCTACAGGGGAATACTTCTAACGGTAGGTTAGGCTTCTTTGCGATAAACGCAAAGACTTTCAAAATGAAATTTTTCTTTACTGAAATATTTCAAGAAATTTTCCCATAATTGTATAAAAAATACTATATTAATATCAAATTGACGCCGTGTGGTACCCGGCTGAGTAGAATAGACCACCCTCATTTCTTACCGAGGTGTCGTAAAAGGCGACTAAGGTAAGTTGACCCACCGTGTGGTATCCGGTTCAGTAGAATAGACCTCCCTTTTTCTTACCGAGGTGTCGTAAAATACGACTGGGGTAAGTTGATGTCAGGCAGGCGGCCGGTCGTAAAAACGCAGCTAAATCATGTGACAGCATAGGTACCCTATCCCCGCCACCAGCAGAGTAGTGGAGCACACGGGTTATTTTAGTCGGTGCGAGTCCGACATAACCGTCGCCTGTCCCCGTCGGGCGGCGGTACCCATAAGGGGATTTTTCCTGTTTAAAAAAAAAATGTTTATAACATGTTGTGCCGACCCCACTTAGAGTGGGATAAGGGCAGTAAGATGATGATTAATATCAAATTGATTCTTTTTTAATGCTTTAAACAAGCTTATGTATCTTCGAGTCATATCACTACATATTATAAAACAAAGTCCATATTTCCGTATGTACGCATAAAACTTTAAAACTACGCAACCGATTTTGATGCGGTTTTTTTTAATAGATAGAGTGATTCCAGAGGAAGGTTTGTACGTATAATTACATTCAATACGAAGTAGAGAAATAATGTAATTTTTGAGGTTTCTGTAAATAATTACATTTTTTTCCGCTTACATTGCAAACGCAGGCTAAACCCTACGAGATTTATCAAAATGATGTACTAAGTATTTGTACACCTTAAAAAGGTCTACAGAAAAGTCCGCGATGGTATATATCTATCTCTTATGGATAACCCACAATAGCAGTTTTTTTCATTTACTTTTTACGAAAAATGATGTCTTATGTTCAAAGCAATTTTTATACAATACAGCATTAATCCTTATCCAATTGAGTACCTTAAATAAATTGTTGATTTAATATAGATCAATATTGCCGTTTACAGCATATAATTTAAGTGAACATTTTCGGAGATATTACAGATTTAAAATCCCGCGAGGAGGTCGCGCTTAGACCTATAAGCACTTCCAATTTAGCAGCGACCGGAGGCGCAACTAAATGTCCTTCTTTCAAGTTTATATTGTCTAATGATAAGAAAGCTATGAATTTTGTATGTTAAGACATTGTCTAATCAATTGTAAAAATAAATAATATCACTACATAGTATAAAACAAAGTCGCATTCTCTGTCTGTCCCTATGTCCGTATATCCCTATGTATGCTTCAATCTTTAAAACTATGCAACAGATTTTGATGCGGTTTTTTTTTTAATAGATAGAGTGATTTTAGAGGAAGGTTTACATGTCTAATAACATTTAATATGGAGTAGAGAAATACCGTAATTTTTGAGGTTTCTAATGTGATGTCGTAAATAATTACATTTTTTCCGCTTACATTGCAAACGCAGGCTAAACCCTACGAGATTTATCAAAATGATGTACTAAGTATTTGTACACCATGAAAAGGTCTACAGAAAAGTCCGCGATAGTATATGTCTATCTCTTATGGATAACCCACAATAGCAGTTTTTGTCATTTACTTTTTACGAAAAATGATGTCTTATGTTCAAAGCAATTTTTATACAATACGGCATTAATCCTTATCCAATTAAGAACCTTAAATATATTGTTTATTTAATATTGATCAATATGACCCTCTACAGCATGTAATTTAAATAAACAGTTTCGAAGATATTACAGATTTAAAATGCAGGGGCCGCGCCGCGAGCCTATAAATAGCGCGTCGGAGGTCGCGGTTCGCCTCTCGGCGATGCTTCCGCGCTCGCCCGTCTTATCGGTGACGCTGTCAAAGCCATTAGGGCTAACAGCATTAGTCAAATTCGAAAAAAAAACGCGGTTCGCCCTTTAACCATTTGAATTTAGCAGCGATCGGACGCATTTATGATCGGAGCTCTCTAGCGAGGAAAATAACGATCACTATCACTACATATTATAAAACAAAGTCCATATTTCCCTATGTATGCATAAAACTTTAAAACTACGCAACAGATTTTGATGCGGTTTTTTTTAATAGATAGAGTGATTCCAGAGGAAGGTTTGTACGTTATACGTTATACGTACGTTGTACGGTAATAACATTCAATACGGAGTAGAGAAATACTGTAATTTTTGAGGTTTCTGTAAATAATTACATTTTTTTCCGCTTACATTACAAACGCAGGCTAAACCCTACGAGATTTATCAAAATAATGTAGTAAGTATTTGTACACATTGAAACGGTCTACAGAAAAGTCCGCGATGGTATATGTCTATCGCTTATGGATAACCCACTAAAGCATTTTTTGTCGTTTACTTTTTACGAAAAATAATGCCTTATTTTTGAAGCAATTCTTATGCAATACAGCATTAATCCTTATCCAATTAAGTACCTTAAATAAATAGTTGATTTAATATAGATTAATATGGTCGTTTACAGCATGTAATTTAAGTGAACATTTTCGGAGATATTACAGATTTAAAATGCCGTGAGGAGGCCGCGTTTCGCCCTATAACACTTCGACTTTAGCAGCGATGTCGCTCTTTAAAGAGTTTGTTTAAAGACATTCTGTAATTAATAGTAAAAATAAAATACATAGGGAAAATATAAAAGTAAATAAGTAATAATGTACTATATGAATTTAGATATTCCAAAGATAGCAGGAAATCTTCTTGGTATAGGGAAAGGAAATTGTTTTTCTCCAAATTTAACGCTACGGCCACGGGCAGTAATGAATAAATCAAAACAACTGGATCAATTTTAATCATTTTTTTACACTGACTGACATGGGATATATATTTTATACCCGTGCGAAGCAGGGGCAGGCCGCTAGTAATATATATATTTTTAATAATCTGATCACATTTCGCAGTTCTTTGTTTGTCTTAATAATAAAAATAGATTTATTTTATTTTTTAAAGTCTGTAGCCATCGCTGTTTATACTTTTATCTCTCAATATTTTTGGTTCTAACTCGACTTTATGACTAAATAAGGTATTGTTAAAATTCCTTACTCTGTTATGATAGCCTACTTTTTATAAAACAATAAATATTTGCCATACAATACTATAAATGTTGAACCGTTCTACCCTTATCGCGGTTAGGTTGTATATAACTTCTAGAAAACGATATGCCTAACTGGTATATAGTTTTACTACTAATTATACTTTCATGTAGGCAGCTTTATATATAAAATACTACACTTGTAGTTGCATCAGGCGTTAACGACATGCTGCTATGGTTGTCACGGTTTTAATGGGCTCTTATCAACTGACGGAATAACCTAGATTTTATATCATTAATACTGCGGCAAAAAACAAATAGTTGTAAATGTGTTACTTATACTGCATGCTAGTGCTATATTTTTAGCATGCAATGGAAATTTTATTTAAGTTATGTGTTTTTATTTTAAATTCTTATCATATATAGATTACATAATATGGATTTCGCCAAACTTGTATAGGAGGTGGTAATTATTGAATTTAGTGAATGATTACAATTATTATTGTATTATAGTATGTTTCGGTTACAAAGCGCAAGATAAATTGGCGGCTAAAATATATTTACTAAAAGTAAATTAATTACAATAAAATCCAAATATTGCCGGCTGAGTCAAATAGACCACTCTTATTTCTTACAGACGTGTCGTACAAGCCGACTAAGGTAAGTTGACGTCAGGCAGGCAGCCGATCGAAAAATGTCTAGCCAAATTATGTTGCACCATTTTGTGCCGATCTCACTTAGAGCTGTATAAGGGCAGGAGAATGGTTATGAAAATGTTAAATCATAAAATGACGACTTAAATGTTGATTTCATTTGCCCGAAAAGTCAATTCATTTGCTTTGATTAGTGTGAAATAATAACACACAAAGCTAGAGTTCGTTAGGTTAATTATTATTTAAAAATTTATCAATATGTAGGCATAATTAGAAATATTACTTAATTTACTTATGTATTTTTGTGAGAAAAAAAGAAAATTAAATCAGAACTATCAAAGCGAAATATTTTCTGTAAAAGAACTTTCGATTTTAATTATTTTACTACACAAAGCGGGTCATAGAAAATAGAGATTATACACTTATTCAGTATTGTTAAGCAATCTCGTTTCTTTTTGCATGCTATGAGTATGTATAAACCTTTAAGAACCATAATAACTTTACTCAAAGAACGTTTCCTTAAGATCAGTACGTTTAAATCTATCAATAAATTTTAATAAGATTTTGATATTATAACTACTATTAATACATAAGTCTGATTGCGTTCAATTTTACAAGTATTTTACGCAACAGTTGAATGCACCGCACCAATCAACCTGTTAAATTGAACACTTTAGTATAACTAATTGAATTCAGTCGAAATACACGATTACACCGTTAACATTTCCATTTAAGTTTTGAATTTAGACTATCGAGAGCGGTATTTATACTTAATGTAAAGAAATCGGTTATACGAACATCTTATTTATCTTGAACGGAGTTCCAGCCGTGATACCGCCCCGTGTAGAGCTTATGAATAAGGGCTCTGCTTTGACTTGAAAGTATCGAACCCGATAATGACGCATATACGAGTATAGCCGGTTTCTATACATTAACTATTTTCATGTAAATCGTATTTCGCTATTATTTTCTTCAATTTCCTATATTGAAAAAGGATCCACTTATTTATTTTACCTATATCTAATGCGCTATCAGGCTTACACACGAGCTTCAATCTCGCAATATAACAGCTTGTTAGGGATTAACGAGTGCCACGAGTGGAGTATAAATCCGACCTTAGCTTAATTAAATATACTAGAATAAATATAAACTGATTGGAGTTTAGACACCACGCTGCCCCAAATTGAAGGTCCATTCGTGGATTTCCCTATAGATGTACACGTTTTACACGTTCACGTTAATCGTATACCTTTAATATTTAAATGAGTTAATCTTGTATGTATGTTTTATACCTGTTTTGGGGCATTAAAAAATACTTAAATTTATATTGGCATATAAAACACTATTTTTGCCGTAAGTTGCCAAGTCAGCGTAGCTTATTCGGGAACGGGCGGTCTCTAGAAATGAAAATACCTAGGATCGAGCCCCACCTACCCAATTATTATTATTTTATTTAATTTCCTTTTTTTATTTTGTAATAAATGACTGAGCAAGGCTACTTGAATTTTAAATATCAATTATATACTTAAATTTTTATTTAAAAACTCATATCCTCATAACGGGTGCATAACGAGGATAATATTAAAAATTTGTGATTGTAACTTAATTATTGGGGCTAAAGCTCATTTATTTTAAGATTCAATATTCAAATTCAATATATAGGTTTATTTATAAACATTTTTTTTGCCCTCAATTATTTTATTAATTTATTAACATAACAAATACAAGTAGACCCAAAAAAAATAATTGAAAATGCCTTTTCATTACTTAGGCGATAAAATAGTTCTAGACATTTGGCGCAAAAATTGATATCAAATACTGAACTGTGTGTCAAGTTTAAGGTTTGAGAACTTCACGTATTCGTTAACTCATGTCCGTAGGATTGTTTTATGGGTCTGGTGTTCAGGTTTTACTACTGAAGGTGCTATAAAGACGTATTCGTCGCGTGTCTCATTCGCCCGCCTTCCACTTTGCGTGATCGACTTCAATATCGCGCCTGACCCCATCCTGATAGTACAGTAATTTAAGCGATATTATTACATAAATTATACCAAATACTGTAGCTATATAAGCTGTGATAGCCCAGCGGTGCGACCGTGAATCTCTAGAGACGATCATAGGTTCAAACACGGGCAGACACCAATAAGTTTTTCTATTAAAACTTATGTGTCGAATTGATAATTGCAATTTATCACACGCTTTTCGGTGAAGGAAAACATCGTGAGGAAACCTGCATATCTCTAGAGAATCCTCGGGATATGTGAAACCTACCAATGCGCATTGAAGCAACATAGTAGGTCTTAGCTCCAATCCTTCTCTCCAAAAACGGAGAGAGGAGGCCTAAACCCAGCAGTGGGATAGTAGCAGGCCGTTACTTACTTTTTACAATAATATACCTTAAACGTTATCTATTATTTTCATTTTTTATAATTATGTGAATTCTATGATTTTTAATTATCAGTACGGTATGTGATTCAGGAGATTAGACCACCCTTATTTCTTAACGAGGTGTCGTTGAAGGCGACTAAGCGACAAGAGAATGATAAATTCAGTGATTTTTTAATTATTATCATACTAGTTACCTTAATTATGTACTATGTTGTTTTTTCCTATTTTCGGCACATAAAAGAGGAATTATTTATCCTATATGTTACTCTGGTATATTACCTTCACCTTAGTAAGAAAGGGAGTGGTCTATTCGACTCAACCAAATACCAAACGGCGACTCTACGTACTTTAGTCGCTTTTGACAGTCTGGTTTATAAAGCTCCATAGAACTTTGTGTAATGTCGTTTTTTGTAGTCGTCATCATTATTATGGATTAAAATAACAAGTAATTGTTAACATTCACAATAAAACATCTGTGAGTTTTATAAAATTAATACCAATAAATAAATACGTAAAGGAAATGCAAGTAACGCAGTAACATGAAATGTGATATGGAATAGTATGGAGTAAATGTGTCAACATGGGATTATTACTGTATAATTAAATTAAATGATTATGAATTCCATCATAACTTATCATTGCAATATAGCAAATGATACCTCCATTCCATTAAGGCAATTATGCAGTTTAATTATCAAGTACCATATCTTTTATAGTGGTATATCGATTTCTAGAGTTAATTACAAATTTTTACTATTGTAATTGTGGAGATAACTCTAGTTTGTTGATTAGTAGAAAACGTTTAGTCGATGCTTTTATGCTGAATAAACATAAAATGAATGTAAGTTTCTCCTTTATCGACTCGGCTTTTAAAAACGGCTGGACCGATTTTAATGAAATTTTCACACAGTCTTAAGAATAACCCAGCGGATGATCATGTTTGGTGGCGATCGGAGCATTTTTTAAATTATTGAGCTCTGTTTTGAGGGGAATTCGAAAGCAGACTGAGCCACAGCAACAAGTGGCCGGATCGCTAGTACTGAATAAACTTTATAAGGCAATTATTAAAAGGTATAATAAAACTCGTTATTTTTATGAACGGAGTTTTATTATCGGGCATTGGTCTCTTTAGGAGATTTCTCATGAATGTAACAATAAAAATCTCACTTGGCAATTGATTTTGTGACCATTGTTGTGATTTTTTAGCATTTGCAGCACATCGTTACTACCGTATCTTCAATCTTTAAGAATAGTTTCTTTGTCAATTATTCGAGTCGCTTTATTCGAGCCATATTCAGTTGGCAATGCCGATAAACAGAACCGAATCTCTTCTGGAAAACTACACACTACTAAACTGATAACTAAAAACATCAGTACCTATCAATCACCAGAGCAATTACGCCGTAGAAACCGATTGGAAAAATCCAATTTGGCCTTGAAAAAAATTGGTATATGTACGAGGTGTGTTCAAAAAGTATCGCGAATTTTGTGTATTTTCAAAAACTATTTATTTATTCGTGAATATTTATTTTGCCCCCTTCAAAGTAGTCTCCCAGGGATATTATACACTTGTGCCAACGTTTTTTCTAATCTTCGAAGCACTTCAAAAAATCATTATTTTGTATCTTGTTCAGCTCCTCCTTCGATGCCGTCTTTATCTCGTCAGTCGTGGCGTAGCGTCGTCCTTTCATGGGCCTTTTCAGTTTCGGGAACAAGAAAAAGTCACAGGGGGCCAGATCTGGGAAATAAGGTGGCTGCGGTATCATTAGTGTGTTGTTTTTGGCCAAGAAGTCGCGTACAAGCAGCGATGTGTGCGCAGGGGCGTTATCGTGGTCCATTTTTTTGAATAAGTAAAAATCGAAGACGAACCAAAACACGTGCAAGCAAAGCAGCTGTCAACAATTAACTGTAAATTCAAAATGGCCAAACTTGTCAGCATAAGTGAGGGACAAATGTACCAATATAACGCCACAAAAAAAACGAAATTCGAATATACGTAACCCGAGAAAATTCAAAATTCGCGATACTTTTTGAACACACCTCGTATATCTTTAATATTTAAATGAGTTAATCTTGTACATATATGTATATAAATATATTTTCCGAATCTCGGAAACGGCTTTAACGATTTTCATGAAATTCGGCATTTAGGGGGTTTTGGGGGGAAAAATTCGATCTAGCTAGGTTTTATTTAAAAAAAAGTATTTTTATCCCTGTTTTGGGGAAAATGCTAAAATTTACAGTAATATAAAAGAGACAATTTTCGCTGTCAAACGAAAAGTCATGGTAGCTTCATTTAGGAAAAAGGCGGTCCAGGGAGGAGAAAATACCTAGGTTCGAGAATTTTTCATTTTTTTTTCAATTTACATTTTTTTCAATTTTGTTTTATATCTTCTAAAAAAATTACCGAGCAAGGCTTGGTTACCCAGGTACTTAAAATATAATACAGAAATTTTGTGGGACACTTTATCTATGAAAAACGAAGTTAATAACGTTTTTTATTGAAGCTTTAATGTCAACAGTTGTGGAATAACACAGCTTTTGGTTCGTAATATCCAAATTATGTCGCCGACCACTTTACCTTAATGAAGCCTGAACATGTAGTGTTGTCGGACTGACCTGTCAACATAATCACACATATAATGTTATGTGCTTACAAATAAATTGGGAGATCGTAGTGCTTAAAAACTACATAACATTTGCTACGACGAAATGATCATTGTTTGGGACAATATTGTCGATTGGCCTTCATCGAAATTATTTGATCGATTTCATGGTTTGTGAGTATTTTATTCTAGAATATACTTAGGCGCCTGCTCGGAGCTATGAAGCGTAAATCTTTGATATTCAGTGTAATTGTTATTTTTAATTTAAAACAAAAATCATATACCTCTTTTGTACGTCACCATTTCTGTGTTAACCAATACTGGTCATCAAGTCGGTACAAAGTGTCTGTTTCCATATTTATTATTTAAATTTTTTTTATTAGTTAAATGTATACATACTTCAAAGTTTGTTTGTACCAATTCAACTCAGCTATTGCCTAACAGTTTTAATTTTATGAAAAAAATATTCATTCTTTGTATTATAAAAACGTGAAAGGACGCAACTTCTCAGTAAAATAAAATTCTTTCATGTCACAATTTTTATGACGTCTATATTTATAAGAGCTATGTTTTTGCTGTCACCACATTTGAAAATAATTAATTTGACGTCCAGACGGCAAATTAGTTATTAATGACTCAACAATAATGATTGATATTTGAATGATGTATTTTTGGGTAGAAAAGAATTCGTTTGTTACGACTGTATAAATTTCTCACACAAAAATTCATTACAAACAAAAATTATAATTACAAACAAAAATATAGTTCTTAGTTTGGAATAACCTTTTGAAACCCTTTTATTGCGTTAAGCTTATGGCCTATCTATGAAAAAAGCGATCTTTAACTTTTGAATTTGAAGCTAACATTATAAATACAACATTCATTTGACTATAGCCATGTGGTATCCGGCTAAGTAGAATAGACCACCTTCATTTCTTACCGAGGTGTCGTAAAAGGCGACTAAGATAAGTTGACCCACCGTGTGGTATCTGGTTTAGTAGAATAGACCATCCTCTTTCTTATCGAGATGTCGTAAAATACGACTGGGGTAAGTTGCCGCCAGGCAGGCATGTGACAGCATGTTTATAACATGTTGTGCCGACCCCGCTTGGAGTGGGATAAGGGCAGGATGATGATGAACATTCATTTGACTAATAGACTGTTTTCCATATTTAAAAAATATTGTATCAAATCTTTTGCATTTACAGTTTATCGCTATACATATATCTATTGTGCACAAACAAATTGTCCCGGGGGAGCCTTGTAGCGAGGGCTAATTGATTTCGGTTGGGTTCGTCTTGTAGATACAATAGCCGATTTGCCCTTCTGCGGAATTATTAACACCAAATTATGGCCGCGCACCGCTCCCTCGGTTTACTCACTTAATGTATTTTAAAATACCATTCTTTATAGCCCGCCTTCGGGTTGTATTACGGCGTTATTAAAATTTAAACCTCGCATTCATTATTTTTGTTTTTAATTTGTAGTCTCAAACGAAAGAAAAATAAATTAAATACAAACGACAATACACTTATTATTGAACACAACAAAAAATCACAAACACTATTTAAAATATTTCTTTAGTGTCATTTTTAAACATTTTTATATACATGAAAGAATCATAAGCCTAGGTGTAACTATAATTCTGTAATTCTTTTCAGTTAAATGTGTATGTAATAATTGTATGCGATTTTGTAAGCAACAATTATTTCAATATACCTCATCTAACGTCTAAGGTCCATTGTAATTAAATATGGGTAATTTTATGAATCTAATCAAGTCTTGTCAATGTTCCGATAAAAGCGAACATTACATATTTAAAAAATCATTTTGTCCAACTCAAAATCGATTAATTCCGGTTAATGCTGTATGCTGTATATTATGTAAAAGGGTGAATATAATGATGATTATATAAATTCTGTTATAAAATACTATTACTATACGAATTTTCCGCTCCTAATTATTCGTTATCATCTAATTTCACTCTCACTAACCCTCCTGCCCTTATCCCACTTTAAGTGAGGTTGGCACAACATTTTGTAAACATGTTATCACATGATTTGGATTGGTATTTTACGACCGGCCGCCTGCCTGACGTCAACTTACTTTAGTCACCTTTTGCGGTAAGAAAAATGGTGGTCTGTTCTACTCAGCCGGATACCACAAGGCGATATTCTTTATCATCTATATTATTGATATTTATGTATGTATGTACGATTAGTTTTATCATATTGATATGATGCTTAAGTACAGTTTCAATATAACAAACATAAAACGGTAATTTTTACTATATTTTCGATACAGTGTCGTGAAAAAGTAGGTTAATAAGAGTGGTCGTACATTAGCCGCTGTTTGGCTACGTGCAGGCGCTCGATACCCATTTGCAAACAGTACGTATCACAACACAAGGCACTCTGTCAATCAAAAGCCTCGCAAAAGCAAATAAGCCAGAGATCTGACAAACCGACTCTAAACATTCTCTGTTTTGTATGCCAGTCACGTGCGATCATCTGTAACCAACAAAGGAATGGGACAAAAGCCAACCTTTCTTTATGCCCGGTTGTAATTTATAAGCGAAGAGCGTTATAACTGTAACTTGTAAAGTAGCAATAATAAACTTTTGGGTAACCTCCAATGGCGTGGAAGTTTCTCTTTAAAAGGACCGATGTTCTTCAAACGGTTGAAGGCATTGTTATTATCCATCTGCAATTTAGGTTAAAAGAGACATGTTTAATTTGAAAATAAATCGCACAACGGTCTCTAAGTATTATTTTTTTCATTATTCTATTATCGTATATAACGCCGTGTGGTATCCGGTTTAGTAGAATAGACCACCCTCTTTTTTACCGAGGTGTCGTAAAATACGACTGAGGTAAGTTGATGTCAGGCAGGCGGCCGGTCGTAAAAACGCAGCCAAATCATGTGACAGCATGTTTATAACATGTTGTGCCGACCCCACTTAGAGTGGGATAAGGGCAGGAAGATGATGATGTATAATTTTAAATCCATACTTTATTACATAAATACCTGTAATCCTGTAATTATCCTTCTGTCCTGTTCAACTGTTAGGCAAAAAAAGAAGTATTAAGGAGCTTAAACATGATAAATTGAAAATATTAAATGCACACATAAGTTCTTATAGAAAACTAATATTTGCCTGCTGGAGGTTTGAATTTGCGATCCGATATACCTTTAAATAGTCGCACGCCCATTATGTGAATATACTTTTTTTTTCAATTATGAAATTTCGACTTCTAAACTATAATGAATTCTAAACTATAGCAGATTTTTAAATTCGAAATGCACCGTAAAAATTGAAGCACAGCGAACATTTCTACCCACCTCCACGTAGTCACATTGTCTACACTGCATTATCGTAATTGTGAGAGCATCCTCAGGGACAGACATCAGGAACAAAGTTTGCATGGATACACCATTAATATAATAGAGAATGCTTAATTAAACGATGCCAGTTCTCAAGAGAGTTAACTTCTTCGGTACATTTGCCTTTCATAAACAGACTGAGAAGCGTTCGGATCGACTCTACTGAATCATTTGCTTCGTGGGCCACAGATAAATGCAAATTACTCTGTTATCTATCGTTAATTGTGGTTCAAAATGAATTGCAAATGGGTTTTGCAAATGGGCGTTCAAATGACCTACAATTAAGCTTGGATGGTCATTTTATATTAAATCATTTTAAATTAACTTCGGTCACCATACATTAAAAGCGCCCTTTGTGATTTAAGTCATCTAAAAATTATTATCGAAAAAAAATCACAGAAAGTTTTATGTGCAACAAAATCGCTAATACTAATCGAAATAGAATAGCTAATAGAATAGCTTTTACCTGCGACTTCGTTCGCTTGGACTTTTGTTGCGCCACAGGTCGATAATAGATGGCGACAATGTCATCTTATTCCTGTAGAATTAAGAGGATTTCCTTTATGTTATTCCGGTGTATAAGAAATATTTTTGCCAAATTTCATCGATATTGGTTCAGCGTATTCATCGTGAAAGAGTAACAAACATACATCCATACTCACGAACTTTTGTATTTATAATATTAGAGTATTTATAATATTAGTATAGTATACGATAGGATAGGATGTACCACGATTCCCCTGTTTTTTATTGCGAGTATCTGTATCATTTTTAACGGTTTACTTATAATTAAACGAAAACTTATTTATATGGACAGAAGAATTATAATATATGAACAAAAAACCAGAAATTTAAAGTATTTACAACACTGATTTAAGGGGTTTTATATTTTTGATATATCGTATACAAGAACCTTCCATTCAAATTGTGAGAATACCTCCAATATATCTCGATAAGACGTGGGCCAGACCGAGACAGGTGCGTCTAGCGTTCAGTCCAAATCGTTAAGCTTGAACTGCTCGAAATAATAAGTAGTTCTACCGTTTGAGTTGCGGAAAACGTCGCCGGCAATTCCATTCAAAGGCAGAATGAAGATAAATGGAAGAGTCGGGTCTATAACGAGCCGAAGTAGACTGTTTTCAATTTGCCCACGCTCTTGGTTCGATTTTGTGTAAATTCAGAAATGTATTTTGTTTGGCTATCCTCCGTACATCGGATGATTGGGGAAATCGTATTACTTTTGTTTGTCGATAGAGCCGGTCGTTTTGTCGTTTTATACTGCAAAAAATGATGGTCTCTATTCTCATCGCAAACTACCGTCGATTTTTCTATTATTTATCAACACTTAAATCAAATTTCAAATAGAAATACATTATTATCCTGCTCCTTATTTCTCACTCTAAGTGAGGTCGGCACAACATGTAATAAACATGTTGTCACATGATTTGGTTTCGTATTTTACAACCGGCCTCCTGCCTGACGTCAACTAATCTTAGTCGTATTTTACGACACCTCGGTAAGGAAGAGGGTGGTCTATTCTGTTCAAGCGGATACCACATGGTGGGTCAACTTACCTTCGTCGCTTTTTACAGCACATCGGTTAGAAATGAGGTTGGTCTATTCAATTCAGCCCGATACCACATTGCGGGGCGACTTACTTTAGTCACCTTTGACGAGACCTCGCTAAGAAATGAGCGCGGTCTATTCTACTTAGCCGGATGCTACACGGCTTTACAAATAGAACGAAAATTGTAACAAAATAATTTAGATTTAAGTCGATTCGTCGTCGTGCAAAAAGTACATTCATTTCATATTAAGCTGTTACTATTCAGTCAGTCATACCGTTTAATAAAAAAAAAACAAAATGTCTGATATGTCACTGACCGTACTGTCTGTTCCTACGCATCGGTCAATAATAGGTTCAAGGTTAGTCAGACAGTTAACCTTGATATGAATTACCCTTTTAATTTTTGGCTAATTGTTAATGGAAAATGAAGACGATCACTTTGTTATTTTAATTACAGAATAGTAAAGTTACTTCGATTACACATGACGATCGGATGTGATTCTCACGAACAATTGATTTTAAAACCAAACCTAAATTAAATAGATTAATAGGCAGCAATTATTTGCATAAAATTATTATTAATCTTTACAATAAAACTCCAGCTATGTACGTTTATTAGTCGAGAAAGAGAGTCAAAATTTTATTATACACATAACAAATATTTCAGATCCCTGGAGCTATGATTTTAAAATACCGGCTATAATCCTGCAGGCGATCATACGTGAAATTAAACGCCATTTTCAATTATCGAGAAAGGACTTCCGAACGCCCTTGGCGTTTTGGTAGCCATGAATTTTAGACGGCAACGGGTCCAATCTGGTAAACTAATGACCTGTAAAGTACCTCGCCGAATTGAGTAATTTTTCTTCGCGCTCTGTCTCTTTGGCTTTTAATTACGGATATCATTGGGTTAAAATGGATTCTTTGTAATTTGACAGGACGTTATTTGCAGGTTTGGGGCTCGCTTTTCTAATGGGGAAATCGGATATTGGCACTAGAATATATATTTATCTGTATATATACATTATTTTTTATTCGCAACTTTTGGGTTGTTAAATTCATCACTCTCCTGACCTTATCCCACTCTAAGCGGGTCGGCACAACATGTTTACTTGATTTAGCTAGATATTTTACGACCGGCCGCCTTCCTGACGTCAACTTACCATAGTCATATTTTATGAAACCTCGGTAAGAAAGAGCATGGTCTATTCTACTCAGCCGGATATCACACGGCCAGTCTTTAGAAGTGCCAATTATTTCACTGATATCGCACTGCCTGCCTGACGTGAATTTGCTTTAGTCGCCGTTTATGACACCTGTGTAAGAAATGAGGTTGGTCTGTTCTACTCAGCCGGATAACACACAGCTGTATGAGTTCTTGAATTATGCAATATTATTATAAATATAGAATTAGTAGCGATACATGTCAATTTGTACAACTCTTTGGTATAAGTACTATTGATTCGTGTAATCAAAACGATTGGTGTCCATTGGAACCGACGTTGTGATACGAAGATCAAGTCTATGGCGAGTCTTGAATACGTTATAGTAAAGCTCGGCTTTTCCAGTGTGCTTGAGTGACTGTGTTAGGATTTAGGACCGCTTAATTAATTAAAAGCTACCAGTACCAGTAGTAGCACGGTAGCTTTTGTGAGGTGCTTAAACTGAATTCGGAGCAACTGGTTTTCACACGGAGGTTTCTGTTATATTGCAAAAATACAATTTTAGAGTATAAGAAACCTTACCATTTTTACAAAAATTGCGTTAATTACCTGTGCGTTGAAAATGTTAGATAGTTAGTTTGTCTAATTTATAGAATTAGGCGTTACTTTGCGGAGGTCCATAATACAAAAGTAATGAGAATATTATTTTGCTATAATCCGCGATAAACGGATAAATTTTATCGCGGATTATAGCAAAATATTATTCTCATGACTTTTGAGTTATTTTGTCAGTGAATATTTAAACACTAAATGATACTTTGCATCTGTTAAGACATATTGAGTCGCTATCCTATTTGTCGCTATTTGTGCATAACTCGTTTGCTAGTAATACAATTTAGCTCTTTACATTTTTTTGTTTTGTTTACAAAACCATACCAATAAAAAAATCTATCGTTAAAGTATAGTGAAATAGTTGAGGTAAAAAAAATATGCGAATGAAATCCACTTTCTGTATCTTGTTAACATATAACAATAATCGTGCGGCTACTTCCTCCTTAGTCAATAATTTATGAAAGGACTATTCTTATGTAAGTACTACAATGATGAATGCTTTCATCTTTTTTATTCGATCCCTCTTACGGCTCACGTCTATCTGTAACGTTGAAACGAATACGTATCTTACATCCCAAGTTTTATGGTGCACTTTCCTTAATACGATTCTTTATAAGTTTATTCACTACCCCAGATACAGAGGCAGTTTTAGGCCCTGTTATTTGCTTAGGGTCGGGTTGGTCGCCTCAACAAATACTGTACCGCTCGAATATTCGCTCCAGTGGCAAATGTCAAGTGTACTGTATGCAAACGGAGCGAAAACACGGAGGTTGTATGTTATTGTCTGAACACTCACGGTGTCATTAAACTTATTGTTGTACTATTTGTATTGTAACAGACATATAAATGTACTTCGAAGACAAACAGTCTTGCTTCTATAGAGGAGTTTGGTGGGTAAGCTTGTAGTGACCTAGAAAACACCGCACAAGTGTTAATTTTAATTTCGACAGTATAATTTAAATATAGGTGAAACAGAGCTCCGAAAGATTTACGTCTGAATATCTCATCTAGTATTAATCTATATTCTAGATCCAAATAAAATATGCGAGCAAGGCTTTGTCTAGATCTAGATAAATTATTGACTAGACCGACTTTACTACCCAAAGGTTATTTGTTTCACAGTGATATATTTTGGTGAACTTGATATTTATGTTACATATATTTTAAGGCCAGTTCATAGCTCTTGCCTTTTTATACCTTAATATATCAGTTGTAATGATGTGTTTATTTAACTTTTATTGATAACGGATTAGTGCTCTTGTACTCTCATCTGTGGTAAGTGGCGATTGTAGTCTTCTCGTCCTTTTTTTAACGTGATATACTATGTATTGTAAGGCTATCGTGGTTAGTCTAAGCTCCAATCAACTTCTCTCGTTACACAGGCGGACCTGATGAATAGTACGCCTGTTACTCAGGTTTTTTTTTTAAATTTACAACATAAATAATGTCCTCTTATTTATTTAATGGTCTGTTACAGCTATGCTGATATAACAGTTACCAGTAGTTTGTATAAAAGGTTTTTTATGCTCCTTGTTAAATATCAAAATCTTTTGTTGACCGTTTATTTACTTTAATCGCCTGTGATCACTAAGTTGGTGAAAAAACTAAGACTCATTTGACAGTTTTTTTATACGAAGAGATACAATAAGAAGCAAAAAATTCTTAGGCCTCATTTAAAATTGCGTAAATAAATGCCTAAAAATATTGGAAAATTTAAAGACATTAAAAAAATCATTTTTTATGACAGCTTAATATACTAGTACGTTTAATTATTAGATTTCTAAAATTACTGAAATAATTAAAATAACTGATAATTCAAAAAAAAGTGAAAATAAGACTTTAACAAAAACTTATCTCATTACGTCGTGTCGTACTCTCATTCGTCAATGAAAGAAAACATCTTTAAGAAACTGAAAAACTTCTAATAAAAATGTAACTCAAGTGGCATTAACGGTGAAGGATCCTGATATCTGCTACATTTAATTTAGAAGCTTTTGTAAGGTTTGGCATAAAAATGAAATAAATAATATATCAAACATTGACATAGGGTTTCAAAGAAAAGAAGTGTAAAAAAAACAAGGGACGATATGACGTAAAAGTTACTTAGGGGACAGATGCAATGTGGGACAACATGTGTGTATACGTGTGCGTGTGTGTGTGTGTGCGTGCGCGTATGTGTGTGTGCGTGCGCGTATGTGTGTGTGTGCGTGCGCTAGTGTGTGTGTGTGTGTGTGTGCGTGCGCGTGTGTGTGGATGGAGTAGGAGCAGCATCTAATTCGGACAGATTTTAAATAAAGATGAGACATTAAAGAGAGCATAGAATTAAAATGTAAATACAGTTAATAATGGTAATAATGGTAGGTATGAGATTCATCTCCTTATCGGGTTCTAATTGTAGAGTTCCTTACACTTTTAAAAATCCAAATTAAGGGGAAACCTCTGCTATTATGAAGTATATTACTTACTAGTTTTATTCTAAGGAAGTAATCTTCAAACGCAGCGTTATTGCAATTAATATAATCAAATATCAAATACATAAACACAAGTGAATGTTTACATAAAATTGAAATTATAAAATTTCAGTGTAATCAGTGATTACTGATTAACGTGAAGTAAAACGAAATGTTATAACAACAAAGTTCAATTGTAATTTGTTTAGTTTCGTTATTTTCTGTTTATAAAGGAGCAGATTGTAAAGTAAGTTAGCAGTAAGATGAGTCCCATTTTAACCACTTAGACAAAAACAGGTACTAACTATTATATATCTGTAAAAAGTAAAGTAACGGCCGTTACTATACCACTGCTGGGCATAGGCCTCCGCTCTCCGTTTTAAGAGAAAAGAATTGGATTTAAGAACTACCACGCTACTCCAATGGGGGGTGAATGTTTTCCTTTACAATATTTTAGCCCGTGCTTTAAACCTGTTACCCATCGAAAGAGTCGCACGGTTTCACCGCTGGGCTATCACAGCTTGTGATAGCTATCCCTTCTATTTTGATAGAGAAAAAAATGCTGTATAAAGTTAAGTTTAGATTTTAACAAGGTTACTAACAAAAAGTCTAATTAGTGTCGAGCGAAGTAGGTTTGTTCACGTAGACAATGGAATCGTGGGCTGAAAACTAGGTTTTGCAGTTAGTTTATTAGTTAAAGGATATAAAATTATTTTAGTTAAGAAGTTTCAGAGACTTGGTTAGTGTAAGCGTGATAAATTAAAAAAGTTGTGATGTACTGGGAAGAAATTATAGTCTGTTATCTTTAATATTTAAATGAGTTTATCTTGTATATATTTTTTTGAACTTTGAAAACTGCCCCAATGATTTTCTTGCATTTAGAGGGTTTTGGAGGGAAAATCGGTCTAGCTATATTTTATTAAGAAAAAAATGTTGCTTTATCCCTGTTTTCGGGCACTATAATTTTATGAGAAAGCAAAGGATAATTACACTGTCAAATGCAAAGTCATGATAGCTCAAATGGGTAAAGGGTAGTGTCGAATTCAGAATTTTAAGATCGACCCCAGATAAAATCTTTTTTTATTTCATTTTGTTTTATTTATTATAAAAATTACCGAGCAAGGCTCGGTCACTCAGGTACTCAGTTTTTATTAGTGTTTGGTAGAAATTTACAATATGCTATCACAAATTTAGTGCGCGGGAGAATATGTAATACTTTTTATGTTGTTTAGATTTATTTGTATTTGTTTTTAAATATTTTCCTAGTTCTATTGAAATATGAAGAACCTATTATATAATTTAGTTTATATGGTGAATATTTTTCATCAGTATTTGTATTCTGGGTTGAATGAACAAAGGAAGTTATTCCAAACGTTTAAAGGCCATTGAAATTTATTTTGAAGAATACCAAACGATTTCTTTGAAACAGTATTTTCGAATGTCATGATTTATTCTTACAGAAGACATTTGATTAAAATTCTTTGTACGATAATATTATATAAAATGCTTTCAACATTTTTTTACAATTTATTTAGCAAAAATGGCTTATGTTACTGATTTCATTTCAATATCTCTATAGTTTACGATTATTAAAGAATTATGACTTCAGTAGCTTTTACCCGCAACTTAGTTTGCGTGAATTTTTGTCTCGTGATAGGTTTATAATAGATGGCGCTTTGCCATGACATTCTATTCCTGTAGAATTAACAGGTTTTTATAGTCTATATGTTGCCCCGGTATATAAAGAATGATTGTGCCAAATTTCATGAGTTCAGCGGATTCACCGTGAAAGAGTGACAAACATACATCCATACTCACAAACTCTGGTATTTTTAATATTAGTAGGATTGGATAATTCCAAAAAACACATATGTCCAAGCTTCGACTTGATGCAGAAATGATATACCTATGTGAGTGTTTTAGTTGCTACGAATTAATTCAATGTGCATTCGAAATACGTCTTTTAAGTATCTTTTACGCGTTTTCAAGTATTTTTTTTACATCTTTAGGTCTTGTTGAAACTCGCATGACAAAGTTGTCTAACCAAGTCAAACTTATACATGAAAGTGTAAATATTCACTCATTTGAATACGTATCAAAAACATATACTTAACTTTAAAATTTGACATGAAAAATTTTGTAAATAAATTTATGTAAATGTAAAAATTTTACGGCCATATGGTGAATATTCATACATCTCATCTTAACATTAGTATTTTTCTTACCTTTTTTTTTAGTTTTAAATTTTTTTGATGTTACGTTGTCTAATTACTCATTCAAGGAATATTTCTGTACATTACATTAACAAGCTATTTATGTTAAAAGTGATCATCCTGATATATATACCTTATTAATCCACAAACTTTCTGAAATGGTGATGACTATCACTTTTGCACTTTGCAAGGTTTGAAACATCCGGAAACTGAACGGAAAATAAATCATTCATCACATCTAATTCCACCCTTAGGGAAAACTGGGAAAATCCAAAGTCCGTGTTGGTAATTAGGAGTAACTTGGCAACAGTTTGGCACAAGCCTAAGTTCGGTAGAATCAAGCGCAATTCCAAAATGGCTTCCACATATATACTTGGGACTTGGAAACGTAAGAATTCGAATAAATGGTCTATTCAAAATGTTAAAACTCTCTCTCAGGTTTTATTTTTTAAAAGAAATTTATTAGAATGAGCTTTTTACGTCTTATTTTAAAGGTTTATGTATTTTTGTGGATCTAGGGTACCTTGTCTGAACCAAGAGCGACAGGACAATTCAAAACGCAGTTGAAATTAATAGCGGTTTTTTTGCTTGTTCTGGTCTACGTTTTTGCCGGATGGGAGTCAGGCGAAAGAGTTTTTAAGTATAAAAACTAAAAGTTTTTAAACTAAAACTGAAAATCTATAAAGTATAAAAAAAACAAGCATAGCTGTTTAATCATAGCACCTGGGTAACCGAGCCTTACTTGGTATTTTTTTTAAATATAAAAAAAAATCCTTTAAAAATGAAATGATTTTATCTGGTATCGATCCTGGTATTGAGAATTCGAGACCGCCCGTTACCCAATCGAGCTATCATGGCTTTGCAATTGACAGCGTAATTATCCTTTGCCTTGTCATAAAAATATAGCAGTTTTGACTGTCCAAAAACAGGGATAGAACGATTTTTGAATTTATTGATGGATGAAAGATTTTTTTTAAATAAAACCTAGCTAGATCGATCAATGAAAATATTTATATAGTGTTCTTTACGATGCTATGTTCATGAAGCAGTAAGCTAACACCAAAATTTATATTTTAGTTATTAGTTTTTAGTAGTTCATATTTTATTAAGCAGCAGTTTAATTATTTTATTTAAACTCTTAAACATATTTATCATGATCTTAAACTGCATCAGATTTTATTACACTATCGTAAATGTCATGAAAATATAATGATCCGTTTTACTCAAAAGGTGCTTGCTAATCCTAACATTTCATCCGAGCACTCATGTGGTAAGATCGTTAAGCCAACATTGCTAGTTGTACAAAGTACTTAATCTTGCAAATTCTATAAACACCTCTGTAAGGGATTTAATGTAATCACAAACTGCAAATATAATGTTAGTCTACATTTAAAATTTGTTAATTTTGCACTAATATTTTCTATTTTAGTACAACAAATAATGTTGTACTAGTTTTCTAAGTTAAGTTTAGCTTTTAAGTTTCTCGGTATTCTTGGCTTTTTTTTTCATGTATGTCCGTAGTGAAGTACTAGGGATGTAAATCATTTTGATGTTATTTTTAAAAATATCGCTACAAGATATAACATTTCATTATATTAGAGACCACGTTGCATTAAACATGAAATTTCTGTTATGAATAGAAAAATAAAGTGTTGCTATAACATGAAGAAATTATAAAATTAAAAGCACGATATGTAGAACTGGTAAAATTAAATTAAAAGCACGAGTTACAACGTCTTTAAATAAATGGTATTTAGTTCGAAAGGAAGAATGAGACTTCAACAAGTATTTTGTAGTGTGTTAGTGTTAAGTAATTTTTGTGTCTTTTATCTACAAAATCGCTTTGTAGGGTAACGCAAAGCTAATAAAATTGGTTTTTAAATAACGGTAATTTGTCAAAGAAAACTACTGTAATATTTAAAAGATTTAATATTATATATATTAGATATTATATATAGATATAGTATGTAGGTTTCGCGGATGAAAAATCAACTTTGCTAGGTTTCATTTAAAAAAAATGTCGTTTTGGGGCCTAAAAAACTGCTGAAATAGAAAGAGACGCTTAAATTTGCTGTCATTTGTAAAGTTACGATAGCTTAATGGGGAATGGGCGGACTGATCAACACTGATCAAGTCCCATATGTCACTAGCCCTTTCTTTATTTTATTTTTTATTGCATTTTTTTAAATCTCTTAATTTACCGAACAAGGCGCCGTCACCCAGGTACTAAAATTTAATTATAAGATCTATTTGATTTTATCGAAAATAATATTCCTAATCCGTATATAGTAACAATAGCCGTTAACGTTTACGACACCCACGAACGTAATAATGGCAGGCTTATTACGTTTTTACTCTCGCCGTTATCAAAATCATACTCAGCTTTATTAAGATAAACGCCTCATTTACTTTTACGGTAGTAATCAAAACTTAAGGCTACATGTAAGGTATTAAGATTCTGATATACAATTGATTACCTCGAGATTACGGTACTAGTATTGATATTTAAAATACGCTGAAGTCTATATAGATTAACAAATAGGTTATTCAGTAAGCAGCCAAACGTTTTATATGTCGTTTTATGGAAGTAAATACTATATTTCCATATGTGCTACGAGATGTAAAGTATTAATAACATTATTAGCCGTACTCTTTATTAAAACTTGATGTCTATAAAGTGTATGTACCAATACCTAAAACCAATTCTTATGACTAATATGACAAAACTTTTTCAAATAATTCGACGAGTGTAAGTAAATAAAATAAACTCCCTTTGCAATATTCTATTGTATTAAAAATATTTTAAGGCTCGTAAGATCACTATAGTATTGACGGTTGTAGGCTTTTAGGGGCATTCTTTAGCTTTTTCCAGTAACCGAACGTAAAATTGGTTTTATATAATACAAAAAGCATTATCTAAATTTCTGTTTTTCATTTCATTATAATATAAAAGTTATAAACAACCCAGTTAAGTCATAAAACTTTATACTTAGGAGTCAAGGTCGTGTTACGTTTTCTCGTGTAATAGTAATGTAATATTTTCTCGTATATAAAAAAGTATTATGATCTAAACCTGTTGTAACATTAAATGTTCTGTTTTAATGGAATTTACCAGTGGAATTTCAGATAAGAGCATCGAGTTTATTACCAATTCTTCTCAGTGAATAACGGTATTCCAATGATTTAGGCAATCCTATTCTAATCTAATTATAAATAAAACATACCAGATTTTCTCGTCCACTAATTGCCCTATTGTAATTGTAATATCCATTCACTACAAATAGGGATTGCATTTTCCTATTTCGTATCCTTTTCCTTAACATATTTAGTTTTAATACATATTAATACATTATTATTTTTATATTGTATTTGTATTTTAATATTACTAATACACCAATGAAAAAGCCTTTCGTTTATTGTTTACAAAACGTCCGAATAATGGCAAGTTTTATTGCAGTCTGCAGTTTGTTATTGGATCGACAATTTATCTAATGGCCGAGTAAGCGACGTCGTAACATGTCAGAGACCGGGTCGCACTTAGAACGCTCTCTCTATTGTGCCGAGTCAACGCTTTTAGTTATATTCGATTCTATTTCACTTATGCTCAAGATCTTTTGATATTGATGGTGTTATACTAGAATAATTTTTAACGTTACTAAGTAGCTTAACCTTGTCTTAATTTATTAAGTTTTGAAAAGGAGATTTGCTTTTTTTTTTTAAACACGGACGACCGTGTGTGTAACACGATCGTCCTTCCCCAAAGTAAGTAATTTTAATACTTATTGGTGAGCGTAATTTTTAAATACATATTTAAATACAAATATACACGCAGGTTTGACGAAATGTTGGACCTCGGTGGGAATCGAACCCTCGACCCGCGGAGCTGAAAGCAGGATCAATACCCACTGCGCCAACGGGCCAGTCAACTTTATATTTACATGGCATTATTTTATCATCATCTGTTGAGGACTATGTTGATTATAAGAAAGCTTGGATTTAAATTGCGACCAGCTACGCACTAGATTATATTGCAAACTTTTTAATTTGTTATAAATTAAAAATACATTATTGTAATATTTCGATAAGAGTGGCCGCCCAGTTTTTGGCTGGTTCTTTTCGGTAAGAGCAGAGCACCTTTCCAAAGCAGTCGTAGCTTCAGTGTAATTCGAGGATTCAAAAGTGCTTGTAAAAGCTAATTTGAATAAAGAAATATTTGAATTTGAATTCATCATTTTCCTACCCTTATCCCACATAAGTGGGGTCGGCACAATATCTTACATTCTTTTTTATCATTCGTCAACTCGGGCGCTACTCCTTTTATTTACAAAATCCATCCATACAACTATTATTCAAGTTGAAGACTTCGAATTATTTTATTTTACAAAAGCTAAGATAAAAATTAAATTTCCGGTATGTAAACTTCAGAAAAATTGCTTTTAACTATATTTTAAAGCATTTTTCAAATATTAGCTTTTACCTGCGACTTCGTTCGCACGGACTGTTGTCGTGTGATAGGTCGATAATAGAAAGCGTTTTTCAATGTCATCCTATTCCTGTAGAATTAAAAGGATTTATATAGCCTATATGTTACCCCGGTGCATAAGTAATAATTGTGCCAAATTTCATCGATATCGGTTCAGCGGATTCGCCGTGAAAGAGTAACAAACATCTATACTCACAAACTTTCGCATTTATAATATTAGTAGGAAAGTAGGATTATTTCTTGTGATCCCTGAATGGCCTTTCAAATAATACTCGTATTAACAATTACAGTTCCTTGAACTGTTAGTTGAGTACAAATATCGTAAAAGCTTGTATACTTTAAGATAACAAACAATTTATTTTAAGCAAAGGATATCCCTCAATGCCTATCTAAACAAATTACACAAGCAATACAGTGAAAAGTGTGAAAAATAAGGCTCACGCAATCAACCTGTGGATAGGACGGAGCGTGCTTGAGCGGAAACAAATTAGATCCGTCTCGAGAAATACTGCTTTTAAAATAGATCTGTGAGAAAAAGAAACCCACTGCTAATGAAGGGTTCGCTTACGTACGCAACCAAAGAATAATACTTCAACAATATATAACGAGTGCAAAGGGTATGGGCCCACTCGAAATTGGAATGGTAAGTTGATTTACGTAGGCACGTAAATATTTTCGTTTTTTACTGTACTTGGTCCAAATAATTTTAGGTAAAGACAAATTTTGGGACGGTTTTGTTGTATAACTTCTGTGTGTGTCGCAGTCACACAACAGAACTTCATATTCTTTGGGCAAGTTCATCTGAGCATGATTTGTATAGTAATAATCTTTGCATTCAATTTATATTTTAGCACTTTTCAGTGCTGGAAAACCGGGATAAAACGACATTTCTTTAAAATGAAAGTAGCTAGATTGATTTATCGCCCCCAAAACCCTCTACATACGAAGTTTCATGACAATCGTTGGAGCCGTTTGCGGGGAGAAACTAGTATGATTATAACTTAAAATCTGTTGTGAAGTTTGCTGATGTTGATTTCAAATCATGGGACATGTTTATAATATGTTGTGCCGACCCCACTTAAGGTAGGATAAGGGCAGGAGAATGATTTCACTGTCATCTGTTTTTCAGTGAGTTGTATTTCTGTTTATTCAATATTATTGGTATGTGAAAAGAATAACTTTTTATCGAGTTTCGTGTACCGTAACTACTGTATAACGAGCAAACATTTAAAATGTTTGCGAAACAAGCACAGGAGTAAGTGGAACAGAAAGGAAAATATTGGTTTATACTTGAAATAATATTTTACGTGGAAATGAGTTCCACATTCCTTTTAGCTTGTCTTCGTAGTTATCGCTAGCTAACGGAAACGTTCCTCACAGAGATTTCACGTCTCGATACGTCTGACTGAAGCAATTGATATATTCGTGATGAAATCGATATCACCCGTTTACTAGCAGATTTTGGAGTATGAAACATGTAATCTAAGAAACGTTTTAATGTTGTAATACCTACTTTTCGGAGAAAGTATAAAGTGTAATTGTAAAAAAATAATCTGACATTACGTTAATCGATATTGAGTTAATAGTATTTATTGATGATACTTATATTTATTAACAAAAATTATATAAATTGTTACCACAAAACACGCTTCTTAGCTTATAAATATTGAATTAATTAAAAAAGTTATAATAATACAATTTTTTTAAAGACTGCGTTGAAGTCCGTGCATGGATTATAGCAAAATGATAATATCATTACTTTTTATTATATCTTTTGTATTTGTCCATAAATTATTAAATTTACTTGATTATTTTTTGCCTCCACGAATCTATTAAGGAAGATAAATGTTTAATAAGTAATAAATTTAATGAAGAAAGAGAAAGTTGGAGAATTAAAAATAATATGGATAATTTGAAGGGTCCAAGTATGGTAGGGTAAAAACCCTTGATCTCGAAATATACAAAAAGGGTATTTGTTTGACCGGAAAGAAATTTTAGATGGAACCCAAATTGTAATATGACCTCTTATTACTGTTATGATGCATTGAAAAATGTTATACAAACTGTTGTATTTTTTATATGAGTATACTTCATCATACTCCTGCGCTTATCCCATTCTAAGTGGGGTCAGCACGACATGTTATAAAAATGTAACGTGATTTGACTTCGTTTTTTACGACTTGCCCCTTGATTGATGTTAACTTACTTTAGTCGCCTTTTACGACACTTCGGTAAGAAATAAGGGTGGTCTATAGTATGTATTTAAAAAATATATAAGTATATATTCACCAGTTGTCTGTCACCCATAACACAAGTATTAAGTTACTTTACTTTGTCCCATATATTTATTTATTATTATTATATTTCGTTATGATATTTACTGTGTGTTTAATTGATCTTTACTATACAGGTTGACAATTGAAATAGAGATAAGTTGCATTCAAAATATATATAAAAAGAGTGTCTATAGAGATGTCAAATTTTTAGGTACCGGAAATTCGATATATTGATACGCAATTGTTATTATAAAAAAAACTTCGGAATAATCTCTTGAATGCTACGGATAAGAAAGTTGAATTAGAAAAATAATCGTGAAAAGGTTTCAGGGAAAGCAAAACCGGAATAACTTTATAAGTTTGGCGAGGTTCGTCGGAGTCGATTGAATGGCGAATCATATTGCTCCAATTTGGTTTCTTCGGATTTTTGTACGAATGAAATATTATTCGAACTCGCTAATTGACCCGCCTGTTGATAGCGCGGATTGAATATTGGATCGTGTGGAAAGTTGAGTAGATTCAGTTTTACACTTTGCAGAGGTGTATAGGGCATCGTACGTTAAGTGTATGCTTAATTATTAATTATGAGGAAAGCATTACTTTTTTTACGGTAATCAAAACTATTTTCGAGTTTAAATTGAAATTTAAGTCGTATTTATAATATGGGAACTGAAAGCTATTTAATTATTAACTATAAATATTGTATTAAATTTTTTACATTCCGACCAATACCTTAATTATAACGTAAAATACGAGTAAGGTAAATTGACGTCAGGTAGGCAGCCGGTCGTAAAAACACAGCCAAATCATGTGACAGCATGTTTATAATAATATGTAATATGTAATGTAATATGTCGTGCCGACCTCACTTAGAGTGGGATAAGGGCAGGAGGATTATTACTATTATTACCTTAATTATAAACAAGTTCAATCATTTGTTGTAGGAGATATGGTTGTATTATATAATAACCTTTCAGTCCAAAATAATCTAAGATCCATTTTTTTAATGTTTCCTAAACTTATTATTATATTGTAGTACTACATTGTTCTATGTCCTTAATCCGAAAATATTAAGAAATATATAAAATTCTACATATATGTATTTGCTAGGACTATTTATGCGATGCGATGCGATTTATGCGTGAGGACGTAGACATAAAATAGTTTTCAAAACTCATTGCTTATCGAATGACCGTATCATTTAAAGGTGCATTGTTCTAAGGAAATTATAACATCGTCTCCTATAGTGCTGTGTGACCGCTCCTTGCACAGTTTTTACCGTTTTATGTTCACTGTAACGCAATCTCAGGGGAAAACAAACGTTGTGGTAACAGCGCTTGATGTTAATGGGCACTTCGGTTTTGTTTGAAAGTGCTAAATAGTGTTTAATATCAAATCAGTTTCGCGATTACAAATATATTTTATATGAAATAAAAACATTAAAATTGTGTTATTTCTTGTAGCGTTATTACGTTCGAAACATATTTTCTCTCTCTTATTTTTGGTTATGGACTAATTTTCATTATATTTTACGTAAAAAAAGGTTAGGTTCATCAATATATCAGTGTATTATTGTATTTAAATTACATATTGTTTTTATAACATTTTCAAAAGAGATTTTTGTAATTGTAATTAATTGTGAGTTATATTGTATTGGTGGTAGCCAAAATCTTAGTGATTTCATTGAATGCTTCTAAAGATATCATCATCTCCCTGCCCTTATCCCACTCTTAGTGGGGTCGGCACAACATGTTATAAACATGCTGTCACATGATTTAGCTGCGTTTTTACGACCGGCTGCCTGCCTGATGTCAACTTACCTCTGTCGTATTTGCCGACACCTCGGTAAGAAAGAGGGTGGTCTATTCTACTAAACCGGATAACACACGGTGGGTCAACTTACCTTAGTCGCCTTTTACGACACCTCGGTAAGAAATGAGGTTGGTCTATTCTATTCAGCCGGATACCACAGGGCGGGTCGACTTACCTTAGTCGCTTTTTACGACACCTCGGTAAGAAATGAGGGTGGTACTATTCTATTCTGCCGGATACCACACGGCGTTGCTTCTAAAGATATCATTATTAGTAATTGGAATTCTAATTAATAACTCTAAAGTTTGAAATTAAAATATAATCATAAATTTCGAGAAAACCAAACAAAACCCTCTTTTGTATCCAGAAATTTAATATAGGTAACAAAGGGTCGATCACAGGACCAGTGTAAATATATCGATGTGTGGCCGAATCGAACGAACAATGGCCTATATTATTCTATTCTTTCTGTTCTGGCAATCATTTGTGCGGTTATATTTTTATATGTTCTGTACCGCCAATTTAAAACAATTTCTTCAATTGCTTCCGTTTTAACAACTATACGACATTTATGAAGAGATTTGTACAATTTTATTATGTAATGTAGTAATGTAAAGAATGATTTAGACCATGTCTCAAATTAAAATTCCTGACTGCTCGTTCCTCTACATTTTTCTCATTGTGTCAGACAGACAGAACAGACAGACTAACAGATAGACAGACAGACATCTAAATAATTTAATTAAGATATTGAACCTTTTTTAAGAGAACTTATCTCTCATTTCGGAGCTTATCGTAAATCGTCGATCTATAAATTTTGATGATCATGTTATCAAATTCCAATTTAAATTCAAAATCTTCTTTATCCAAGTAAACTTGTAATCAAGTGCTTTTGAATCGTCAACTTTACTGCTGGTTCGGAAAGCTGTTCCTACCAAGTAGAGTCAGCAAGAAAAGAAATTCGGCGATTGCTATATTATATATTCAAAATATAATTCTTATAGCTTATATTTAATTTTTGCTATCTTGTCCAGAATCGTAGAGTAGCTATATCCACGCATTCTTATCATCTGTGTAAATGTATTCGAAATCATTCAAATGTAAGAATATTTGCGTAACGTATTGAACTTTCGTTTGTGTTACATCGGATATAGTACCACTTGTGGTCGGTAACCTTTTCAAGTTTTCGCCTGCCGTCCTTTGTCCGGCAACGTATCAATAGCACTCCTTTGTTATGGGTCAACCTTTGTAAATTTGATACCCCTCTATACATTATTTACTCTATGGTTATAAGAACAATTTGAATCGGATCATGTTGTTGTGTTTCTTTAATAAAAATTATCACGTTCAAAAGGAAACGAATATTCAGTAGTTTATACCTAAATCAATAAAATTCGCAACAAAACATGTTATTTGTATACATTATTCTGATGTAATTATATATTTATAAATATAAATATATAATTACATAAGAATAATATATTATAATTAAATAAGAATTGAGTATATTGAAAAAAATTAAATGAGTTTTTATAAAAAAAGAAATATAAAACTGCTTCACTGCTACATAGCGATACAAAAGCAGTTAGAGCTAACTGCAATTAAGTGTTATTAGGCAGAGTATTATTTGAAGGAAAAACTACTACATGACCTCGGTAAGCAATTAAAATCTAATGTTTTTTTCTAGTATTTAAGTATGTATTTAAAAATATATAAGTATATATTCACCAGTTGTCTGTCTACCATAACACAAGTATTAATTTACTTACTTTGAGGACGGACGGACAACCGTGTAAGTGTCCTATATATTTATTTATTTATTTATATATTTATTTATTCTAGTGATTTCGATGACATTCCAGTCATACGACATAGAGTTCATTTAGAACCGCTGGTCAGTATATCCACGTTTCAATCATAGACTATTTTAGCATTAGTTTTTATTATTATTAGATTCGGCGCTTTGCTAGCGTCAATATCAAATCAAATTTTTCCCTTTGTGTTTCCCATGTTCACATGGCAATCGATTTCATTACTCATAGCCGACTTTATAATTAAGTCCGAAAGCTAATGCTTCTATCCTTGGTCTTAATGAACACACAATGAATTGGCAATTTCGGCCTAATTGACGCACACAAACCACTAATATAATTCATTGCGACCCAGAAAAAAATAACACAATAACTAAGTAACTCGTACAAGCCGAAACAAAAACAGGATGGATGTACAAATTTGCGCTTAGTGACTTGTTTATCTCTGGCGTTGTTAATTAAAGATTTTTTTTGCGGCCAACCCGCAGCCGATTTCTTTTCGAATATTTTTTTCTCTGAAATCCGCAAGGCCGCTCTTATATTCATTAGAGACGTGACAGGCAAGAAATTCTGCCTAATTATTCACCGGATCCGGCGTTAAATCGTCAGTTTGCGCGTCCTTTTAATGGAGTGGAAAATAAAAAAAGTTTTGAAACATAACAAGCGAGGCGTGTCCCGTTTTATACATGAGGCAGGAAGTTCGAGGGAAATTTTCTTTAATATTTTATAAGCAACGGCTGTTGCAGTGTTAAATGTAATGAGTCTTTGGAAACTTTTGAGTTAAGAAATCGTTGTATCGATGTTGAACTTTATAAGTTTAACTAGCGCTCTGTCCCGGTTTCGCATTGGTACGAGTAGATAAGAGACAACGAAGACCGCGGCGCCGGGATTCAAATCAAGCATGTATCGTCATTAGTTTTGAGATTCGCGCTTAAATGAATATTGATAAGGGATAAGTTGACCTTTGTACACTTTTCTTAAAGTAATAAAGTTTTTCCAAGATTTTTTATGGTACATAAATAAATAATATTCAAACGCGTTGTTTATTTTGCGATAACTCTTAAGACTTGCAGTAAACGTTTTTTAAAGTTGAAAGTATGGGTAAAGTGATCCTTAAACGATAGATAAATGTAATCGCGGACTTTTCTGTAAACCTATAACAGGGGAACATCCTACTACCCATTGCATTGTTGTTTCAGAGGAATTAAACGGCGGCTTAACTTCTTTATTACATTCACATTATTTTCCTATTTATTATATGCCTTCTTTTAACTTATAGATATAAGTTCTCCCTTTTCACTCTATAAATTAGTAATACTTTTCAAAAGCCGTTGTAGCCGAACGGTAAGACCGTAGGATTCTTATCAGGGAGTCTTGAATTCAAATTCTTAGCAGACACCTATGAATTTTCTTTAAAATATGCCCTTTATTACCAAATAATATTTACTATTTGCCGCACGCTTTTCGGTAAAAAAAACTTTCTGAGAATTGGAATCACATCATGGTAGATATTTCTAAGTTATTCTTCACGTTATCGGATACTAGGAGTTCCTTGCCCAGTTGGGAGTTTACTTTACTTTTATTATATTAGAATTATATTAAGCCACTAGGATGCTATGATACTCTGTAAAATGATAATCAGAACGGGGTCTTATTGTCCAGGGCAGCTTTGATACGGTTTTACGCTCGCCCCACTTGAACTTTAAAAACTCATTACTCGCCGGCTAACGACTGAGCAATATGATGAAAAATTACTTCTTAGCAATTAAAAGTTTTTAATTACAGAAAAGATCGAGGATCTTGTGCAGTTAATAATACAGTGTTTTTTTTTCATAATATTTATTCAATTTCGAATTTCAAATTTTGCACGCACATGCATCTATTATGGCCACTTTAATAATATCTTATTTTGAAAGTCATAATTCTTCAGCCCCTACCCCACTTCAGGTGGGGGCCGCACAACATGCTATAAATATATTGTTAAATAGGCTTGGTATTTTACGTTAACTTATCTTAGTCGCCTTTTACAACACTTCGGTAAAAAATGTGGGTGGTCTATTCTGTTCAGCCGAATACCACACGATGGACAACTTACCTTTGTCTGAGTTTTAATGCGTTTGCATTAATACAATTACAATTTTTTTCATATTAAAAAGTTTTGGCCATTATACTTTTCATAATATCATTTACAAAAAACCACGACAAAAGAACTTAAAACTACAGAAAGCTACTTATTTTCTATACAATGAGAAATCTTTTTCATTTCGTCGTTATAGTAGAACAGGAAATGTTTGCAAATAATTAATACAAGTCCAACTAGAACTTCCGAGAGCACTTAGTGAGTAAAGTTAGATTAAATGCTGTACATCGACGCGTATCAGCGTGGGTTTAAAGTGCAGCTGTGGTTTCGCACTCAATTGTATTGCAAATTAGTTTCGTGGCGGAATTTTTCGCTGAATAGGAGTTTCGATGGTTCTTTTTGATTTCATTTCAACTTTTACTTACCTATTGTTTTTGAAAACGTACAGCAATGACGAAGAAAAATTACCCTATATTTTTTGGAACAATTGAATATAACGATATTTTTTGCAGCTGTGCACTGTTCTACCTCGTTATTTTATGCTTTCTCTTTCCATCAATATCATCATTCTCCTGCCCTTATCTTTATCTAAATAGGATCGGAACAACATGTTTTAAACATGTCACATGATTTGACTAGGTATTTTACGACCGGCCTGCCTGACGTCAGATTACCTTAGTCGCCTTTTACGATACCACGGTAAGAAAAAGGGTGGTCTATTCTGTTCCGCCGGATACCACACGGCTTAGACTTTCTACTTTTCATGTAATAAAAACTAAGTAGAATTTATTGCTATTTAGTTCCAAGTATTCAGTCAATAAAGTTAGAGCGAATGTTGTAGATGTTTCTCAACGCAGGTTGAAAGTGCAGCTGCGGTTTGGTACTGAATTGTATCGTAAATTAGATTTAGACCGATGTTTTTCACAGATTGGAAGTTTGGTGGTTTTTATTGTTACGGTTACAACTTTAAACCAATTTATAAAACGTAAAACAATGATAGATAGAAGCCATGAGAACTTTTGTATGTATTGTTATATACAATTGTGCTTTACGAGTATATTCCCGATGATGGTAAGGTCTAATCCCGACAGCAAACGTTAGATAACTATTAATCCTGGTAGCAATTAAGCAGTTTCACGTAAAGATTTTAAACTAAAAAAATTACAGTTGTTTATTACAGCTAATAGAAGTTTTATTATTATTTATATACCTATATGTTTTTTTCTTTTGTAAACTTTAAAATTTTCATAGTTCGGTTTTCATTTGGTTTATTTGTGTTTGGTGTTAAACTCCTGCATTATTTGTCATATTTGTTTGTAAATTAATTGTACACGGCTTTTATGATGTTTATTTAATAAGTGTTTCTATTATTTTAACTTTTATACATAATAATTTAAAATAAAATAAAATAAAAATAAAGATGTGAAAAATCATAAGATATTTTATGTTTTAATCTTTTAATGTGGAATATGCAAATGCAAATAACCTAATTATATAACTAAATAACCATTCGTTCCGTTCCATAATCAACATATCAAGCTCGCGATAAATTACGTTATCAAATTCTACTAAAACACACATACAACATTGCAAATTCTTGTGCATAAATTCCGGGGAACTGTCGGGCGATAGCGTCCAAACGACGTATTGATCTTTCGCACGATAACCTGCACACGGTCTTTTACATGTATAAATCTAGATTATTTAGTATGGAGCTATTCTCTTTAGAGAATCCGTTGTAGCGCTTTATCCTTTATGTTAAGATTTCGGGATTTGAGTCTTGAAGCATTTTGTTTACATTATTTTTTATTTGTTATGCTTCATTATGCTTCAATGATATGCAAGTTTTGTATTATGTTTTAATTAAATATTATTGTTTTCTTCAACATTATTACAAAATTATTATTATTCTACGAACCATATTTCCCACAAAAATCTGTTAAAGTAGAAACTCGTAAGCATTTTTTTTTAAAGATTACTAGCAATTTTAGGTTACATATTTAGGTATTTTACAATACTTACAATTTTAGGTTACGACTCTATTAAAGATCTATTGATTAAGTTCTATTAATATCTTCAAAGATTTTTGTATATTTTAACAATAGAGTTGACGCCCACGAAGCCGCGGGTCTAATTAGGAAATATTGTTATTCACATAACGAGAACATATTTCTAAGAAATAAGGATGAAGGTAATCATATAGCTTTAAATGCGTATGGAAATTTAAAGGTTTTATCTATGAGAGAAAGTATAAATTATGTTATCCAGTGTAGCACCCACATGAGTTGGCGAATTCTTGCGCATAAATCCCGGCGAGCTGTCGTGCGATAACGTCCGACCAGCGTATTGATACTGTGACATTAGGTGTTAGATAATAACGTGAAATATTAATGTTTAGAAACATTTACATATAAACGAACATTACTTTGTTAAAGACTAGGAGATCAGCTCAAAAGAAACCCGCAATATAGTAGTTAATGACCTAATTTGTCTCTGCCTCTAATATATAAAATTTGAGGGCAGTTACAAAGGATACGTCTTGCGACAATCAATTATCCCAAAAAAATTCTTATCTAGTTTTAAAAAAAAGTAACGGCTTTGTACCATCCCACTTCTGAGCATAGGTTACCTCTCTACATTTTTAGAGAGAAATGTTGGAGCTGAAACTAACAATGCTACTCTAATACAGATTGGTAGGTTATACATTTCCCCAGCATTTTGTAGAGATTCACACGGCGTTATATAATTTTTCTTAAATATGTAGTAATATTTGGCACATAAATGTAATGTTTGCCATTACACACATTGAGCACGGATCGTATTGCAATGTGAAATATATATGAGTACAAAATTCAATTTTTACTTGGAAAATCTTCGTTCACCATAAATCTCACGCTCTGTCAAAGATAAACGTGCCCAGTGTTACGTTTTCTGATATAATACAGAAAGTCGCGGTGTGACAACGAATTTATATACAATTGATTAATGGTTTTTTTTTCATTTTTTGATTTCATCGACTTTTACGTGATATATAAAGTTGACTTATTACAGACTACTATTACTATTATACTATTTTTACCCGCGACTTCGTTCGCGTTGTAGGTTGACAATAGATGGCGCTTTTTAGTGTCATCATATTCCTGTAGAATTAACAGGATTTCTATAGCCTATATGTTACCCCGCTGTTTAAGGAATAATTTTATTAAAATATAATGAAATTTGGCACAATTATTTCAGTTCAGCGGCTTCCCCGTGAAAGAGTAATAAACATACATCCATACTCACAAACTTACGCATTTATAATATAAGTAGGATAAGACTAATGTAGGAGATCTATATTTATTTCTCTGACTACAATATCTATTTATTAATCAACACAAATTTAACTTCATGGTTGATTAATGGCTAAATGGCTAGCTTAAAATTGGGCAAACCTATTTCATAATGTGATTCGGTCATATTTAGTATATCGAAGATATACGCTGAGAAATCTGCTTCCAACACTTCTATCAGATGCTTTGTTAACATTGAATGAAATCTATTTAATTTAATCTATCAAATAAAATTATAGACCCGGTATACACTGCTGGGCATAGGCCTCCTCTCTCCGTTTCTGCAGAGAAGGGCGGAGCATAAAATGTATCAAGCTGCAAATGTTTGGAGCTTAATACATTTAATTGTTACAACCATGAATGAATGAATGAATTTGGTTATTTTTTTTAATAGCACTAGATTGCGTATGCCTTGAGTATGTGGAAAACGTGTTACCTCACAATCCGTTATGGTTTAGCGTGGTGGAAACTTGAGCTCCATATTCTTCTCTCAAAGCAGTGACGCTGTTATCCATCCTAGCTTTTAATTTACATGTACTTATATTGATAGTACACAAATATTAGTCAATTTTCCTTTATATGATTATGTTTGTTCTAACGGTACTCAGCTTTCCAAAATACATTAATATCTTGCGAAAATAGCACATGAATAATAATTCCTTTATGAATATGATTATACGCTTTTGTGCTTCAGAAGGTAAAGTAACATTTTTAGATCGAAGTTGAACATGAAGTATGTTTATATGCTAAGTTGTTTATTACTTCACGCGGCTTAATATATGGCTTGTTTGTAATGCAAAGCAGTTGCTTTATTCTAACATAACCGTTAAATTATTCGTTGGGACTTAAGTAGCGACAAACGGGACTATTTCCTTTTGCATTTTGTGTCTCATATGAAGAAATTATTAAGTCAAACTTGTGTAATAATAGTTTGATTCCTATAACGTTTCATTTCAGCCATAGAATATAGCCTCATTTCTGAATAGAATATGAAAAAAGTTTAAGTGGCGATAGCCAGTGAATATATCTTAAAGAACCGATTGGCATTAAGGTACTTCGCAACGGAAATTACAATATTGTTGGATTTCCTACTAAGTAAACGAACAACTTTTCAAATTTCGCAGAAAGCCGAAGTGGCACGAGTATATATCGTAAATCTATCGCAGAGCATTAGACTTAAAATGTTCAGCAATGGACGTCTACCGTTTATAAAAAAGAAAAAAAAAGGAGGATTTATTTGTTTTATATGAAAGTGTTTATTTGTTTTATAAAAAATTCAGAATTCAAAATATTCTTTACTAGCTTTTTCCCGCAACGTTCGCGTGGACTGTAGTCTTGGAATTAACAGTAGCTTCTGTCAATCTCCAACCCTGTAAATATCTCCATCACAAAAATAAGATCGATCCGGGAAGACTCAAAGAAATTTATCGCTTGATCAAGACCATAGTTTAATAATTTTAGTAAATAACCCGTATGACTTATATGAATTTATAATATTAGTAAGGATTCAAATAAACTAGTTAACGAGTGCTTTTGAATAGTCAACTCTACTGCTGGTTCAAAGATCTGTTCCTACCGAGAAGAGCCGGCAAGAAAATCGGCGGTTGCTCTTATCAAAATATAATTCCTATAACTAGATAAAATTAATAATGTCAGTGATATCATGACTGGCCCGTTGGCGCAGTTGGTAGTGATCCTGCCTGCAGCTCTGCGGGTCGCGGATTTGATTCCCGCCGAGGGCCAACATTTTCTATAAATCAATTTGTTGGTCTTCGAGCCTGGCTGTATATTGTATTAAAGTATTTATTTAAAAATTATATAAGTATATATTCACCAGTTATCTGTCTACCATAACACAAGTATTAAGTTACTTACTTTGGGGATGGACGACCGTCTGTGTAAGTGTCCCATATATTTATTTATTTATTTATTTATCATGTATAGATGGGAATAGTAGCAGCTATATTCACGCATTGTCAACAGTATAGTAAGCTTTCTGTATCATCCTCTATAATAGTTAATGGTTGTTTCGAACTGCTGTAATAAGTTTAAAAATATACGCGCCGTGCGAAAGTAAAAAGTGTGACAAGCTCTTTATTCAATATCATACTTTATCGTCGGCATAGTAGGTAACAAGCATATAAAAATACTTGGGTAACTGTTATATATGGTCCCCAAATCTTGTTTACAGAGTTTATTTTGAAACAAAAAGTTACAGCCCCACGGGACGCCAGTTAAATGGAAGTTGGGAAAAATATTCCGCGTTCGAAGGAAGTATCCTGAGGGATGCGTAATTAGTATTGCTGGACTCTAATTTACTGGGTTATTGATTTGCTGTTAGCATAGTTTGTTCAGTATTTTCCTGTATTGTTGTATTGTTTTCATTCAGTTTCCTGACTCAAGTTTAAACACTCAAAAATCAAAATAGAACTATAGATATACGAGTAGACTTATATACAAAGACTTATATCAAAAATTGCTTTGCGACTTTGTCGTGGAGTCTATCTCCTGATGATGCTTAAGTTACGGGGCGAGAAGGTTGGTGAGTTTGTGATAGTGAACATGTGTAGTACTTGCGTGCTTGTTGTGAGCATTGTGGTGACGTTGTGGTGCATGTATCAGGTATGAAAACGGATAATCCACTCTAGATTTAGCATTGTCTATTTTCTTTTTACTATTTATATACTTTTTTATTATAAGTCTCCGCAAAGTAACGCCTTATTCTATAAATTACATTTACAGATATAGAATTCATCAATATTAAACCTGCATTCTGGATTCTTTTTTCTAGTAGAGTCTCTTCTTTAATTCCAATGTTCCTGTCCCGAAGCAAAGGTCAGATGATTTTTTCTCTTGAAAATGTTGCTATTAGTTGTCAAATATTATTATCTTTTACTTATTTATATATAAATTTACAGTAGATTTTCTATAAAAAAAATTACATTTAAAATATAACCCCAGGGAGCGGAAAAAGTACTCAAGCTCCTAGTGGTTAAGGTTCCAGAGGAAACTCTTTACAATATCCTTTACTAATCCTTGTTGTCTTAAGCAATAATGCCTTCTACGAGTATATCCTACGCTTGATCCAACAACTAAGCGAGAGCCTCTTGAGATGTTGGTCGAGGGTCTTCGCTAGTAGACCGTTATTATTATCAAATATTATTAACCCATACTTGGATATGGGTATTCTTGTGAGACGTGCACTATGTTTCCCTTACGGGTTCCATTCCGAAGCCTGTATCGGAACATGGCCTGTATTTCTAGGGTATTTGTTCGACGCAACGTTGTAGTTCATCCTACACCGTAAAATATTATACAGAAACACATACAAAGGTACTTGTTTGGCAAATTTCTTCTATTTTCTATTATATTTCTCTAATATAATTAAAAATAGATCTTATTTTTATCCTCTATTGTCGTATTTCCACCTACGTTCTGGTTCGATCGACCTACCGAAAATATAGGCGACCTACAAGCGTCCTATTTGACCTCGACGATCTAATAAATTTAATATATTATTTAATTCAATTGGGCTGTAATCTACAGTTGATTTTGGTTGTATTTATTACGTTATTCTTCGTTATCGAAAATTTATAAAGAAAAACACATTCTACTTATTTTAGAAAATGAGCTTACACCCACTACGCTGTAAGTCGCAGATACCTTAAAATTATCAAGGCATACACAGGTGCACTAGCCACCACCCAATAACACAATAATACACAAGCACTGTACACATTCACTACTACAATCTCAACAATCATTTCGCTCCATAACCGAAATATCGTCAGCAATTAGACCCCACGACTAAATTTCAAAAGTGTTGGTATTATTAAAAAATATATAAACACTTGATTAAAGGGTAAGTTTATATGGTACAAAAGAGGTCTTATTGCTCTGAGAAATCTCTTAGAGACAAACTTTTGTGTATGGAATTGTATATATATATAAGTATCAATCCACAAATCTCTTTCCCTTTCGGTATTTAAGTTACAGACTAGAAAATATTTATATTAATTAATTATATAGATTAAATAGTTAAATTTATGTAAACTTTTTTTTCTCTATATCACCCGTTTTTTTTCTCTATATACTCTATTCTTCAAGTCTCTGCCTTCCTTTTCCTTCTATTACTTAAAGGTTGACTTGAAGAGATCCCATTTAGGGATTTATTTAAGTCCGCCTTTAAACATGGGCTTTTTTAATTTTTCTTTCTCTTTTCTAAATATATGTATAAAAAGAAACAAATAAATAGATTCATATAATATAACTGACTGGGATTAGAAATTGTAATACCCAAAGTCATTCTAAGTCAAATATGAACAAGCATGTCTTGTTTATGTAAATTACGTATTCAATGTTAATACGTATAGTGTTAACGGTGTTAATTCTAGTGGTTAATGTTTGAAGTGCTCCAGATCAACGTTCAAACAGTGTTACGGGTAATCTGCTAATGCAGAGCATCCATATGGCCATCTGCTTTACGATCCGGGGCAACATGTGCGAGAACACATAAACGGTAGCTATAAAATAAGATTAGCTTGGAATAAAATACGACATAGTATGTGTTTGGGGTTTATAGCGCTCATTGACGGTTATATGTCACGCAATAAACAACTATTATTGTAGATCGAAATCGAATACGGATATGCTGATATTGACGTAGTATTCACAAGTTTTATTCTACATTAGGAATGTATACTAAAAATATAAATGTGGAAATCTATCCAATCGTTCAAAATCGCTGAAATAATTGTGATGAAAGGATAAGGGGACTTTTGGGTCCAATTGTATTAGTATTGTAGTAACTCAAATTTTGAGTAATAGTTGACTAATAAAAAAGCTAAGCTTAAGCTGTGGTAGCCCAGTGGTAACACCGTGCGACCGAGGAGGGATCGAACCCGGGCAGACACCAATGAGTTTTTCTGTTAAATTTATATGTCTTAATTGATAATTACAATTTATCACACGCTTTTCGGTGAAGGAAAACATCGTGAGGAAACCTGCATATCTCTAGAGAATTCTGGAGATATGTGTAACCTACCAACCCACATTGGAGCAGCGTGGTAGGTCTTAGCTCCAAACCTTTCCTCCAAAAACCTATTCCCAGCAGTGGGAGAGTAACAGGCTGCTACTTACTTACTTACTTTTTAATAAAAAAGCTATTAATTGGCCCTATTTTCATCTTTTTACATCTGCCCAAAATTAGTTTTTATTGTCACGATTAAAGCTCATATATCGAACTAACGTAAAGTATAAAAAATCTTTTTTCCTTCAGAAACAGTAAAACAAAGTACACAACTAAGAGTAGTTCAACGTTTAAGTTGAAGTCAATGAGAGCATGTCGAAGCTCAAGTAGCATGTAGATGTTTTCAAATTATTAAAAGTTTAAGGATTTTTTTTATACAAAAAATTTGGTGGAAAAAATAAACCTACTATTGTTATTTACTAGCCATTCTACACAGTAAACTTTGTCGAAAATGTGAACATTTATTAATGTAGATGGTACTGATAACGAATTTATTGAACAAGTATAACGCTGTAGCGCGTATTAATGTAGTTTCATAGACTGCACGGTGTTTCGTTCCTGAAATGAACGTGTAAAATAAACTGTTCGACGCGCTTCCGCAATATATGCTATATAATTAATCTATCTTTTATGGGAAGTAGAGAGTAGAAAATTTAAAAAAACAGTCTAATCATTCTCCTGCCCTTATTCTTTTTTTTTATATTCCATTATTATTCCATTCTAAGTGGGGTCGGTACAACATGTTAGAAACATGTTGTCACATGATTTGGTTAGGCATTTTAGGACCGCCCGCCTGCCTGACGTCATCTTCGTCTTAGTCGTCTTTTACGATAAGATAAGTAAGAAATGAAGTTGATATATTCTACTCAACCGGATACCACAAGGCGAGTCGCTTAGCTTAATCGCCTTTTACGACACCTGGATAAGAAATGAGAGTGGTCTCTTCTACTCAGCCGGATATCACAAAAAACACTATTAATGTAATTTGAAGTTGTTATTGAGTTATATTTGAAATACAAATAGTCACTTTTTGTACTAATGCAGCGTTAAATTAACATCAATAATGTTTTATATTCTGTAAGTAAAAATGGGTGTTTTTTCCCTATGTCTTATCCCAGTATATAAGCTTCAATCGTAATAAATATCATCAATATTGTTCCATCGGATTAGCCATGAAAGCGCTAACAGACAGACAAAACGGCAGACACATAGACTTTCGCATTTATAATGTTAGTGTGGACATATTTACTTATGCCATTTTTTGCCCCAAAATTTTATGAATAGTTTATTGCTAACTCATGTTCATCTTAAAAACCACCCGGTTGAATTAGCTGAATATTGAAAAATCTCAAAATAATTTCTCAGTTTCATTTTATGGTTTAACGCTTTAAACCATAAAATGAAACTGAAATGCTTAACGATGCGTTAGTAAAGCAACGACGCGACCTAATTGCGATATCGTATTATTAAAAAGTAACTGCCGAACCAATTTCTGCCTAAATCACTGTTGTTGATAACTTTAATGTTCCATTATTGTGATGTTGAATATTTTATAAGAAAATATTTGATAGGTATATGATGATACGATAATCGTATCAAAATCGTTTTTTTTTTAAAGATATACTAACAGCAATCATAACAATAATTACTAATTTAGAAATTCATAAACAATTGGACAGGGACCGTTACAATCACTTATTACAGGTATACACAGCATTAAAAATAGGTCTCTATACATGTAAAAAGATTAATCAATACAATTATTACAAGGTAATAATAATTGTATTGACTTTTTTTGATTATAGTTACACGCATAGACATCAATCGAAGTTCTCTTATCAGCAATTCACTAAATGAACGGCCGGTATAGGTAATTAGACTCTTATGGAACTTGTGGAAGTGTATTATCCTGTAATACGAGATATTTTTCCTTAACTTCTTTAACCATCTACTGACAACTTTCAAGGGAAACAACTTTTGTTTCAAGATAACCTCCGTAAATATGATTTGTGGATCTCACAACTTATTTATGAGAGCTTATTCATAGGAAAATGAAACTAAAGTAACACATTCAAAAAACAAACATCTTCGTAATATTACTATTCTTACAAAAACTTATAACTTATTTTTTTATCAAACTTTAAAAATCCAATATCTACTTTCTTGACTAGGAGATGAAAATTCTGACTCGTTTTTAATACCGAAATGTATTTTGTCATTATAAAATATTTTTGAAATTCATATTTACCATTTTATTCTATGTTGGTTTTTTACCTGCAAAACAGTTTAATGCTTGCACATGGGCAAATACTATGTAAAAACCATTATATTTATTTTACCCCAGTTTTGTACAAAGATGCGATGACCTGATACTTAAGGGAGTGATCCTGACTATCGATTTGCGGATTCCAAAATAACTATATCAGTATTTCTATGTAAAGTATTTCAATCATCATCCTCATGCCCTTATCCCACGCTAAGTGGGGTCGGCACAACATGTTATAAACATGCTGTCACATGATTTGGCTGCGTTTTTACGACCGGCCGCCTGCCTGACGTCAACTTACCTTAGCCGTATTTTACGACACCTCGGTAAGAAAGAGGGTGGTTTATTTTACTAAACAGGATACCACACGGTGGGTCAACTTACCTTAGTCGCCTTTTATGACACCTCGGTAAGAAATGAGGTTGGTCAATTCTACTCAGCGGTATACCACACGGCGGGTCGACTTACCTTAGTCGCTTTTTACGACACCTCAGTAAGAAATGAGGGTGGTACTATTCTATTCAGCCGGATACCACACGGCGTATGTAAAGTATTTCAATGTTAGTATTAATATATAAAGATCGGTTCAGTAGATTTATGAAATAAAAATCAGAAAAGAATTGTAGCAAAACGATCACATACATATAGCTTTTAGGGACTGTAATTATGATATTTATAATAAAATTATAATACTTATAGATAGAGGTATACAAAATATAACAGATTTAAAAAAAAAAACATTCTTTGCCCTCTTCATACCAAGTTTCATCAACCATAAAAAGCTTTCTCTATCGTGAATAATTAAAGCTATTATTACGAAGTCTAAATTAGTGTAATTAAATCTCCTACGCTTGCTACTAATTCGCTTCTTTCATTTCATCATGCTACCTTTTACTTAATTCTTTCATGTGGTAAAACTCTGTCTTATATTATTTGTAATATGTAATTTAAAAATAATATTTAGAAAATACGAGATGTAGCATTGATAGTGTCTGTGTACTTAATTACAGGTTTTTGCAAGACAGGACATGTTATTTATTCAGTTTAAAGTCGTGAAAGTTGAAAACGAGGAAAATCCTTGTTGAGAAAAAGAAAACGTATATTTAAAAACGAATAATCAAGTAAATCTAATTACTAAAAATATTGGCATATTTATTATGTGTATAGTAATATCCTGTACTTTTACATTTACTATTCAAATATTTTTTAAATCTTTTTGTGGCTCTCATTTAACTTCTTATTATTTCGATGGACACATTTTAGACTAACTTTCCTAATCTACTCTAGTATATTCACTCTATGCGCATAACCAAATAAGTAATTCGTAATTGACATTGACGGGATATACGTAAATAATGAAAGTTTATTTTAAAACATTTAAAGAGCTTATTACACAAATTATACCAAAAATTATTCTCATCTTTATGAGCTTTTGAATGAATCATGCCAAATGAAACACATTCGTGCCTGTAGCTTGTTAAAAAAGTGTTAAAGTTTTACCTCTATGTGTTATTATTTTCTTTTTGTATGTGCGAGGCCCCACGTTTGTTTATAATGACTCATACTAATTTCAGTTTCAGCTGAATTGTATTATATTTATCGTATCGCAATAACTGCCATCCGCCAGATGTTCTTATAACAATATTGCCGTATCTATAAAAGCATTATGCTAATCGCATGTAAGTGGAGGGAGAAAAGGGGAGCTCACACCATTAACTGCCCTATTCGACCGATAAAAACTTTGCCTCTTTTGAAATTATAATTTTGGACTCGATAGACTTTTTCTTTTACTTTATGCGCGATTGAAATAAAAAGAAACTGAATAAAAAGAACCTAAGCTAAATTTTATGGCATAACGTAATGTTGTGTGATATGATAGTTACATAACTAGTTGGTAAAATTATATTTCAATAGAACAATCGACAAGTTTCCTGCTGGCTTTTTGACTTTAGGAGACAACGAACCAGCTTTAACGACGAAGGCACAAGAACAACGAGCCAGTTTCAGAATCAAGAGCGGTCGTGATGTTCAGTTGAGGGTTTGTGGCAAGCCTAAGATTCCGACGCCATAATTTGTAGAACCCTTGATCACCAAATTATTAATTATGACTCAGTAATAACAAACTATAACATAACTCAATAATACCAAGATAGAAAAGAAAGTGTTCTAAGAACCGTAACTCGAATAAACAACAGTTTTTTAAGAAACCTCATATTTGTATACACAACATCATCCTCCTGCCCTTATCCCACTCTAAGTGGGATCGGCACAACATGTTATAAACATGCTGTCACATGATTTGGCTGCGTTTTTACGACCTGCCGCCTACCTGACGTCAAGGTTGGTCTATTCTACTCAGCCGGATACCACACGGCGCGGCGGGTCGACTTACCTTAGACGCCTTTTACGACACCTCGGTAAGAAATGAGGGTGGTGGTATTCTATTCAGCCGGATACCACACGGTGGATTTGAATACACAACCTTTACTAAAATTATCGTCTTTGTTAAATAGAAGTAGAAATAAAAATTAAATAATTTACAGAGAGCCATAATTATAATGTTTCGCGAATAATCTATCGTTTTTTTTTGGCGTGAACAAAGTTGCATGATTGTTAAATTTATATATCGGGCGTAAAGAAAGCTTAAGTTTAAAAAACTTATGCGCCGTCAGGCGTTGCTAATTAAATTCTTGTCAACTCCGTTGACACCCCTCTTAACTAAGCCAGATTTCTAGTTTCTTTTAAACTTCACGACTTGTGTTTTAATTTAATTATGAATATTATAATTTTGGCCCCGGCTCTCGCGCTAGACGCAAATTGGTAAAGTTTATTATTTATTGTAGTCATCCGTTATATAAAGTCGGCGCGGCCGCAGCGATATGGTGCCATATTTCCAACGCTCCGTAAATAATCGGAAACTTCATATTAAATATTTATATTATTACTCAGTTCGTTTCGTGTAATAAATTTCACAGGCCTAAGTATTTTGAATTAACTTGTACAAAGTTATGATATATAAGAAATAAAGGAAGTTAATTAATATTTGAACATTTTATATTTACATAATTTCTGAAAACTAAATGTTTATTGTTTTTTAGAATACACCACCCCATTTCTTACCGAGGTGTCGTAAAAGACGACTAAGGTAAGTTGACGTAAAGCAGGCGGCTTGTCGTAAAATAACTAGCCAAAACATGTAACAACGTGTTTAAAACATGTTGTGCCGACCCCATTTAGACTGGGAGCAGGAGAATGAATGATGATGATATGAAAAAAACAAGGTGTGCTCGATATATACATATGTATGTAGGTGGCACAAAACTTCCTTCGATATATAAAGACTTATTTTACACTTTCACTTTAGCTCGAGATAAGACTAATATAGTACAGAGAATCTTGTATTATAAAAAAACGTATAATTGTTGAGAAATATTACTTTAAAAGATGTATAAGATTATATGCAATTCACAAAGTTACCTGAAAGATACCATAACATACAAAATAACAAATACCAAATAACAAATTTAAAGGTATATATTTCGGAATAAAACTTGCAGTGTATTTTAAAATTGTGGAATCAACTCGTAAAATACTGATGTTTGTTTTATTGGTCAAAAAGTTGGCCGTGCTGCGGAGATAAAGGCATTACCGTTAATTCAAAATATTCCCCGAAAACTGTTAAATTTACGTGCGATGTTTTGTTAAATTTAAGCTGAAATTGTGCTTAGAATACATTTAATGTTCATTAATGTAAAGTATTGGTAATTGATACAACATTTTACTTCACAAATGATAGTAATTTATTTATTAATTTAATTATTAATTTGGCACATAGATAATTCGAAATATAGAATTTGAGGATTATGTTTCAATTATATTTGATTGTAAATGCCTCATTAGAAATTTTTCAGCCCAGGCTTTTATCCTACGAACCTGGTAAAAGTCACATGACCACAACGTTCGCTTTTCATAGATAGAAAATAAGGAAGGGAGTACGAGTACAATACATCCATGTAATAGTAAAATATGGTTTTGTTAAATTCATTGAAAAATTTCCCGGCCGTGTCGGAATCGAATTCATATCATCTCGATATGCCAACAGATTGATTTCTGTGACATGACACTGTAACAAGTATTTAATTTTTACACCCACACACACACATGTGCGTGGGTGTTTACCACCAAATAGCCGCAATTCCAATCCAAATCAATGCTAAAGTAACTTTTTTTTGATTAATAATGTTTCTCTAACATTGTTCATGGTACATAAATAAATGGATAAAATAATAAATATTCGTGTGTATACTATTTGCATCTCAAACTCCCCATGCTGTTCCAACTCGGATTGTCAATTTTCACCTACGCGAGATATTTGCCGGGGTATGCAGGTTTCCTTACGATGTTTTCCTTCAACGTTAATACACATCAATTAATCCCATTACAGTTTTTATAGCAAAGCAACTCAGCCTAGGCTTTAAACCCATCAAAACCTTATAAAAGTCACATACATGCCCTTGTCGTCCGCTTTTGTACTATAGTTTGTATTATGGTTCCGTTTAGTTTTAATTACATTCAGTCAAACTCCGTTTATACTAGAGGATACTTTTCCAAGAAAAAGTTGAAGTTATAGTCGAAAGTTTATACAGTTCACGGATTTACAAAGACCACCCGGGGAGTTCTGAATCTATATTTTTTTCTTTTTGTCCCCAACAACATGATCTACGTTTCGAGTTCCAAGCCATTTGAAATTCAAATTGGTCATGTCTGAAATATAAGTGTCATTGGCTTCCGTTGATAGAATTCAGTTTTAAGACGTTGTGTTATACTAACTGCGCCCCGTGTATTCTTACTTACGGGTATAATTTAAAAAATAAAATTTGTATTTTGTTTTTTCTTCGATCATAGATTTTTCGACAATAGCTTAGACCAGAGATTCCCGGACTTTTTTCACATAGACCACTTTCAAAATTTAGTTGCCACCCTGCTATTACATTTATATCTAACCCCAAACTCTAGAAAAATACATTATGAGTTGTTAACCCTCATTTTTATATTCTGCCAACGTAGACCCCTGTCGAGTCTCCCGTGGATCTCATATATATTAAGATATATTAAGACTTATATATACACAACATTTGCTTACTAAACCGTTAAGCCATCGTAATATCAAAGCGTTATTAACACTTAACACACTATTCTCTCTATGATATTATTAATAATATTTAATTGAGTCTGGTTTTCAGGGTAAAATATTTCATAAAAACGTTATAGTTAATTTCAAAATTCCATCGATAAATATAGTAATATTAGCACGCTGCGCGAAGATCTTCCCATTTGACTACATTTCCATTAAAGGTCACTTAGTATGGAAGATATTAGCATAAAATAAAGTTTTCCACTCTCTCATTTTCTTTTAGAGGCGCATTAACTATCGTGGGCAACGGTTATGTAAAGTAAAAATCGAGTGAAATCATTTCCCTAACGGAACGGAAACTTTCCGGCTCTCACGTTATAAGTGTCGATGCACAGAACTTAAACGACGATAGTTCCAACGAAGCTCAGAACGACCATTAGGCAGCAAACTTGGCGAATCTATGCGCTGACACCATTTTGTCGTCATCTTTACTTAGAAATTCTGGACGATTTTTCTTCGTAAGGCCTAAATATAATACTAATTATAGAAAAAATATATTTATGTAGGGGATTGGGCGTCGGGAGATGGATTGGTTGACTCGTTGCTTCTTAATAAAAAAACTTCTTGAACTAATTACTTCTATAACTCTTAATACATCTTTTTATTACATCTTACACCTTAGCCATCTTTAATCTTACTCTCTTCCTCTTTCGTCTCTCTCCCACATAACCTTCCTATTCCCTTACTCAATACGTTCCGTTTACTTCAGCTTACAACTTTTTTTATATAATAATAAACTGTTTTTCACCTACATTTATATAGCTGTGTGGTATCCGACTAATTAGAATAGACCACCCTCATTACTTACCGAAGTGTAAAAGGCGTCTAAGTTAAGTCGACCCGCCATGTGGTATTCGGCTAAGTAGAAAAGACCACCCTCTTTCTTACCGAGGTGTCGTAAAATACGTGTCGACTAAGGTAAGTTGACCTCACTCAGGCTGGTCGTAAATATGAAACTAAATCATGTGACAACATTTTTATGACTGGCCCGTTGGTGCAGTGGGTAGTAATCCTGCCTTCAGCTCCGCGGGTCGTGGGTTCGATTCCCGCCGAGTGCCTTGTTGGCCTTTGAGCCTGGGTGTATATTTGTATTTAAGTATGTATTTAAAAAATATATAAGTATATATTCACCAGTTTCTGTCTACCATAACACAAGTATTAAGTTACTTACTTTGGGGACGGACGACCGTGTGTGTAAGTGTCCCATATATTTATTTATTTATTTTATTTTATAGTATGTTGTGCCGACCTCGCTTAGAGCGGGATAAGAGCAGGAGAATGATGACAAATCCTGAGCACCTAATTTGGTACGCCATACAATACGCTTTGTAGCTTTACGCAAGCTCTTTTCGATGGAGCACATCCTGTATTTATCTCCTTTCGATTAAGTCTTATCGAGATGTTGGACATCACTACAATGTGTCTGCTACGAATCTCTAATTTACTATCGCCGTATTACCACCCTTTAGATTGGCATTAGTTCTCTCACATAATGGAGAGAAGGATTAAAGCTTATCCTTCCGACCGAATGCGCTTCTCTACATGATTAAATAATACACATAGTGTAAAACGGACCAAAATCGCATTTACCAGTCAATATAGCACTGCACACATCACTTTGACTTGGTGACGAAAAATGCTATAAAAAAATAATTTAGTCTTTACTATATTTTATATAATACAAGCTGTACCCGTAACTTTGTTCGCGTCAACTTAAGTGTTCTATTCCCTCAATAATTTGTTTTTATCTAATGTATGTTTAGCTCGATATATAAGCTTTAATTGCAACAAATTTTATCAATATTGTTGCAGCTGATTATTCTTAAAGTCTTATTCATAAAAGTTTATTTATTTAATATAAGGCTAAGGTTTTGTGTAAATTAATTTAAATGTGACAATTTTTTTTTTATATTCTCGGAAAAAATCTAGTTCCTTGAGAGATTTTATTGAAAAATCTGCATCATCCATTATCATCATGAGATTTTATCTTTGTGGGATTATTCAAAATTATAATATTTATTCCATATACCGAAAATTTATAAATAATCTTAAATTACTTACACGCTAGTACTATACGAATCATACCCACGTGGAATGGTCCCAAGAATGCTGGCAGCGTTAGCGCGTTGAATTGGTATGCCGATTCTTTATGCAAAAAAGGAGCCAGCTTTTTTGCCTGAAGAGGCAATTAAACGAGGTGTTAAAACGGATTAAAATTTTTAATTCCATATGTAGTAACTCCACATTGATATTGATGAAAATAGGTTCAATTTTATTTAAGTAAGTAATCGAAATGCGTGGTAGTATTTTTATTTGGCCCGCAGCCACGGTTAAAGATCTTACACCCAATAATAAGCACCTGCAAGAAATATGTGTTGAGAATTCCATTGCCAACTGCTCGAAATTCATGAGATGTTATTTTATTGCTACTGTAATTTAATAAGTAGCCTTGCTTCTACAGGGGTAGACTGTGTTACGCTGCATTCTTACATCAAAATACTAGATTGATTCGTTGTAATCTGAATATATGATTTTATCTAAATAGAATCCGTTCGCATGTGATTAACATACCCTAAAACAGCCAACGATTACCTTGGTGGATTTTTGCCAGTTCTTCTCAGTAGATGGTGACATTTCGAAATGTTGAAATAGCTTGTAATTCAACTTTTAAATTATTGTTACACAATTAATCTGAGCAAGGCCTCTTCGCTCCTTTGGCTAGCGGGATTACTGCTTAAAACGATTGGAGCACTCTAGCTTTCAAACGGATAAACAGGATACACATTTCCTAGCAATTCTCCAAATCTTTAGGTTTTGTTGATATATTTTCCTCCATTAAAAAATATTGTAAATTGACTATATATTTTAGTAACTTTTTATTAAATATATTCTTAGGATTTTTTAAATCATGACACGGGATTTCATTCTTTTTTTAATCATTTACATCCCAGCCCAGTTCATTCACATGCTAGCTTCGCGGCACCTAACGAGTACATCAATAATAATAATGCTCAGATGAGTTCGCAAATAGTGAAACCTGATAAATTCGTAAAAAAAATCTTAAATGAGTAGAGAAACTAGCGCGTCGCTAAAATCTTAGAACGACTAATAATTTAATAAACACAAAAAACAATATTTTTCCGAAACACTTCCTTAAAATAGTTTTCTTAAAAACACATTTATTTTATACTACTTTTACCCGCGACTTCGTTCGCGTGGACTGTTGTCTAGTGATATGTCAATAATAGATGGTACTTTTCAATGTTATCCTATTCCTGTAGAAGTAACAGGATTTCTATAGCCTATGTTATTCCGGTGTGTAAGGAATAATTGTGCCAAATTTCATCGATATTGGTTCAGCGGATTCCCTGTGAAAGAGTTACAAACATACATCCATAATCACAAACTTATACAATTTTAATATTAGTAAGATTTATATAATTGTTTTCTAGAAAAACTTGTCTCATTTGAATAAAACGGCAGCTGAAAATGGATCAATATCGATTGATCTCTGTTACATGAGATTAACTAAATTCACACAATCACGAGCCGTGGTCGAACAAAATCTATCTTAAATTCAATTATAGTTTGTTCGATATTGTTTGTGATAGGACTGTATCAGTTTTTGCCGAATGGAACGTTCATTCGTTCCCTGAACTCGGCTAATTGCTTTTTGTTTCGCTAATTTTAGAATTGATAAACAGTTTCTATTTTAATTTCGAAATCGTTTTCTATTTGTGTTTGTATTTTGATATATGATTTCAATAGATTACGGTATTGTGCTGAATAGAGTAGACCACCCTCATTTCTTACCGAACTTTAGTAAAAGGCGACTAAGGAAAGTTGTTCCGCCGTTTGGTATCTAGCTGAATAGAATAGACCACACTTATTTGTTATTGAGGTGTCGTAAAAGCCGACTAAGGTAAGTTGACTCGTTGTGTGGTATCCGGCTGAATAGAATAGACCACCCTCATTTTTACCGAGGTTTCGTAATAGGCGACTAAAGTATGTTGACTCGCCGTTTGGCATTCGTCTAAGTAGAATATTAGAACTTAATTTATTAACGGTGTGTCGTTATAGGCGACTAGGGTAAGTTGACGTCAGGCAGGCGGTAGGTCGTAAACCAGCCAAAACATATAATAACATGTTGTGCCGAACCCACTTAGAGTGGGAAAATGGCAGGGTAGAATGATGATTTATAAAAAAATATGAATTATATATCTAACATCTTATCTTTTTTTTTAAACAAAAATGAACTTTTGCTGTCTGAATTATAAAGGCTAATTAAAGTGGACAACTACCAAAAAATATTACCATATCCGCTGTTTGTGAAATTTGATTAAAATTATTAATCAATGATTATTTATTTAATTAATTTCTTTTAAATAACCAAATATAACGATCACATTGAGAAATTAATATAATTTAATCGGTTATTATTATATTTCTATGCCTATTGTTACTCGATACCAAGAATGTAGTTGCATTTCACGCTGAATCGGTAAATTGATTTTGTAAAAGCAGCCTTGACACGCAGGAGCTAATATATTAAACTAATGATATTAGACTAACTAATTTTAATAAGTACAAGCCGTGCCAGTAGCTTTGCCCGCGTGGAAATAAGTGTCACAATATTTTCCCGAATTGAAATTTTGAACATAAAAGTAGTTACCGTGAGTTAATTATAAGAGATTTTTGAATAACCTTCACCGTTTACTTAGCGCACGCAAGGAAAGATTTAAATTTTGCCGTTTTCGCAAAATATTTTTTAACGTTGCTCCTCTCCTTCTCATCATCGTTTTATGGTCTATAGCCTTCCTCGATAAATGGACTATCTTACACTTAAAGAATTTTTCAAATCGGTCCAGTAGATCCTGAGATTGGCGCGTTCAAACAATCAAACAAACTCTTCAGCTTTATTTATTAGTATACATAAAACAAAAGCAATTTAGCATTTCCTCCTCTGTGAAAGGTTTACACGCAGGTACTAACACTAATGAAAGTTACCTGACTAGACCTGGACTAGGAAAGTAACCTGATACATGCAGGTTTCGTAAGAACAAACGCGCAAACCTCCACCAATGCCATCACATACAGCACAATACTATGAAACTTAACAATCGTTTCGCCCCGATGCATCATGAGGAGATAGACTTCACGACTAAATCGCAAAGCAATTGCCCACTCTACATGCAGCAGTATATATATTTTCTATTTTGTTTATCGCGGATTATTGCAAAATAATTTTATTATTACAAAATACAAAATTTTTGATCTGCGCAAAGTAGCTCCTAATTCTATGAACCCATTGATTGCATTAATAACAAACGTTGGATCGTCATCAGTAAGCGGCGTTATCTATAATTTAATAAATATATCAAACGCTAATAACTCATTGTAGTCATTAAACCTGTTATGGGAATAAACTTTGTTAAACGACGCATGGAATTGTTATTACAAAGCAAACGCTTACGCTAAATTAACCGGCGCAGTTTGCAGCGATACTAAATCAAAGAATGTTGCTCGTATCTAGCTGAACACGTAATAGTAATCTGTGCTTGTTTTGATTTATACTGAGCTGTAATTTAGACCTGTATGTAGTATATTTTCTAAAGCTAATTTCAAAGGGAAACGTCATCGCTGTTTTATTATTCTCTCTCATAACTGTAATATGTGCAATATTTTCCTGTATAAATCTTCTCTATACCATAGCGTTAAGAGAATTTCCAGTAGTGTGACCAAAAATAATTGTATAATCCAGTTTTTTTTTATTTTGGTTGATGCATAATTTTTTCTTTAATTATATTCAAAATACTATATTGAAGTTAGTAAATAATAATTTGTTAATAAAAGAATTGTAAATTTGCAGAATTCTATACTATAAAAGTTATGATACAGTTATTTTGCTGTAAGTGTGGTATTTGGCTGAGTAGGATAGACCACCATCATTTCTTACCGCGGTATTGTAAAAGGCGACTAAGGTAACGTCAGGCACGCGGCCAGTCGCAAAATACGTAGCCAAATCATGTGACAACATATTTATAGCATATTGTGCCGACCCCACTTAGAGTGGTATAAGGGCAGGAGAATGAGGATGTCGAATATTGTATCGAATACATAAATATGAAGGAAATTTATGTAGATCGTCGTAACTTAAGACGTATGCTTGGAGTTCAGGCCAGATTGTGTTTCGTTTAATCTAGGCTAATACGCCTCGAAAACGTAGTCGTCGAAACGACATTCTCAGTCAAAACTCGCTTTGCTCGATCGTTAATTGTCAAAGTTGGTTCCAGGTCCCCGGGCGTTATGATATCAGCCGTATGTTGAATAAAGTTCTTGGAAATTATCGTTTGTACTGCTATAAATTGCTGTAGCGTGATATTGGAAATAAATAACGCATTTCGGTCAAAAACTGAAGCTCTTTTGACTTGCCCGTTACATAATTTGCCTTTGTGTTTAAAATTTACTACATACGGCTCTTTATAGCGCAAATGATTATAATTTCTTCAACAACAAAAAACTTTAAAAAAATTGTTTTGTGGTAAGTCGCTAATTCTTTTGTTATGTAGTAATGGGTAACGTCTTAAACTTTTTATCAATGGCTTCTATTGTATTTGTAACAGTGCAGCTAGGACCAGCCAAAACTGCAGTCCAAAAATGAGTAAATACCATGTGCAGATGGAAGTAAATTTTGTTCATTTTTATTAACTTAACTGGATACCACTCGGTGGGTCAACTTACCTTAGTCGCCTTTAAAGACGCCTTGATCAGAAATGAGGGTGGTACTATTCTTTATAGCCGGATACCACACGGCGTTAAACTATTAACATAAAATAACCAAATAATTTGCTATAGAGGAATACTTCATAAATACAGATTTAAAAAATATTTTAACTTTTTGCATAATAAGTACACTGGAATAAGACTAACAACTTCGTAGTTTCGAAATATATATTGTTTGTGATTAAAAATTCAAAATCGTTTCATTTCGAGTTTACATATTCAAATGAAAGTTTAATTTATTTCTGTATATCGTTGTATAAATTACAGATTCAAACGAAATCCCGTATTAAATATACCTTTATGAATTCACTCAACAGATTGACGCACTTTACGCATCAACAAACTTGAGTACAGCTTTTATATGGAGGTTAATAACTTCATAGGGAATAGTATATGTGAATAAATTTGGAGCACCATTAGGCAAAATATTATTATCTCCACACGACCCAAAACAAGTGTAATTACGTGTTGGAATCGCACAAGTTTCGAGTGTGTAATAACATTCTGGAGATTGTGAGAAGAAATATTATTGCTGCCGTTATGGTACTCTAGACGTTATGGTAATTTTAATGCTTGTCGGTATTTGGCTCTTTCTGGAAATCTTTATGGTAACAATTAATTGTTCTATTTTTTATACTGTATCATCTAAAACATCGATTGAATCAGTGTGTAAGTCAGTATAATGATGCCAGAATCAAAATATTCAGTTTCAACTAAAATATGTATGTATGTATGTAGTTGTATATCTTAACAATGTTTTTTGATATGTCTTTTGAGCCGTGTGGTATCTGGCTAAGTAGAATAGTACCACCCTCATTTCGTACCGAGGTTTCGTAAAAGGCGACTAAGGTAAGGCGACCTGCCGTGTGGTATCCGGTTTAGTAGAATAAACCACCCTCCTTCTTACCGAGGTGTCCTAAAATACGACTAAGGTAAGTTGACGTCAGGCAGGCCGCTGGGCGTAAAAATGCAGCCAAATCATGTTACAGCATGTTGTCAGGTTTCAAAAAATCTTAAGTTATCTTTACCTTTCTAAATTAAGATTTTTTGTTAATAATAATATTTTCAATCGATAAGACGCAGGCTATGCTATATGCTTGCTATTAGTGTTTATTTATAAATTTGGCATATGTGTATTTAAGTATGGTATAAGCATTATAGTTAAGGGCGTTTTGGTCCTTGCTTGTGAGTATATTTTTCAGAAAATCACAGAATCTGACAGATTATTGCTTAGATAAATCAACATCAAGTTAAAACAGTTAATTAAAAAAATTAGTTAAAGCCTGTTAATAATTACTTGCTTTTTGTTGTATAAAAATATACGAATATAAGTCATAAACAATAAAATGTCACGTTTTAACTTTTAGTAGAATAGAATTTAACTTTAGTGAGACCAAATTTAATTATATTGTCTTACTCCCTTAAAATTGTATTTAAAATTATGCAAATTATTAAATCTACCAGTACCTTATAAACAGAGCGCTGAATATTCTCGACGTCTGTTTCTCTTAAATTTAATATTATTTAATGGAACTTCTATCAGATGATGCTATAAACATTCTGACATTTCGAGTATCGCTCCGCTTGAAATTTATCATAATATTATCTTGACTAAATTATAAGATATTTATTAAGAGAAGCAACCAGAAATGTAGGTATATAATTAAATAAGTCTAGTTGACAGAATACTCCTGAGACAGCACTCTTTAGCGAGACGTTTGCATATGAATACCGGTATTCATTAAAATAACAAAGATCACGTCTCCTGCAGAGTTACTCAATTAATCATTGTGTTTACTGATTAACATTCGCATTCAGACAACTTATCTAGTTAGCGGATTTACATCCAGATGGAATATCTAAGTTGTTCCGCGATTCTTGAGACCCGATTGTCGGGAGTTTCAGTTTGTACGTGACATACTTACTGTGAGGCTGACACCGTTCTATAATATGTTCCGTTTTTAATGAAACAATGGATTTGTATCGTACTTTTTATGCTAATAAAGTTGGACAACAGCATCTACTGTACACCTGTGTGCACAGTGCATAGGCAATTAATCGATATAGAATTCACTGGAGCAGGCCTTAACCTTCGAGTAAAGAGGTTTTTTATTTCTAAATTACATATTAAACTTAAACTTAACTTAATAGCATTAAAATAATTATTAATTAGTATTTAATGAATTAATATTATTACTTCACAAAGTATAGATAAAATCAATTAGGTATCTGTCGAATTCTAAACAGAAAAACGCTTAATTTTAAGGCTATGCACATCTTTATTTCTTGATCTGATTATAACCCGCTTTGCTGGGTATTTTTTGTTTGTTCATTTTGTTTTTTGGAAAATATATTTATATACGAATTACATACTGTTGAAATATGAATAATATTTTTTGATATATAATATAAATTATATTTCATAATTAATAAATACATTTTATATTAAATAAATATTTTTTAATGAAAACCGAGTCTTCTGGTTTTGGGACCGACCGATGGCCTGAGCTATTATAACTATGTGATAGTGGTAAAATTTAGCTAAGTATTCTAATGATATTTTAGTAGTTTTTCATTGCCCTTAATACGGATAAGACGACTTTTTCGAAAAAGGAAACCTGAAAATTAAATTCCATGGCAAGCGGTGGAGCCACAGTCCAGATTATACTACTACTAGCTATTTCCCGCGACTTCGTTCGCGTGGACTGTTATCGTGTGATAGGTTGATTATATATGGCGCTTTTCAATGTTGTCCTATTCCAGTAGAATTAACAAGATTTCTATAGCCTATATCTTATTCCAGTGTATAAGGAATAATTGTGCCAAATTTCATCGATATTGGTTCAGTGGATTCGCCGTGAAAGAGTAACAAACATACATCAATTCTCACAAACTTTCGCATTTATAATATTAGTAGGATACAAATTGAATATATAATACTTATAGTTGGTTCTCATAATTAAGGGCCGGTATATAAATTTCAATCCGCTGCATTGTATTTACGCTGCATCTCGGGGCTCTTGGACGGATATTGAATTTTCATACAGATCGTTTGTTATTGCGACCGTTTTTATTTATCGGACACTTTAACCGGCGCGCCTGTTGACAGGAAATTAATGCGTCGGCCGATTCAATTTGTATTAACAAATGGAAATGTAACCTCATACATTTGGCAATCGTGTTCGACTGGTGTTTATTTAGAAATATGCAAGGGAAAATAGCCAAGATTGTTGTGTCACAACAAAGTATTTATGTATAAATATAAAATAATAGAAATATTCATAATGATTAAAAACTTTTTAGTAATTATGAAAACTAATATGCCATTTTGAACTTCTGATACTTCTGAATATAAACTATCACGAGAGTCTCAAAACACAGCGTCAAAAGCGTAAAGCTATATACCCCAAAATATTTAAAAATGAATTAAACTATTTTCCTATACCCGGTTGAGATTTAATTTTCATACCATATATATAAACAATGGGATAATACAAAGAATCATAATAAATAATCCAGATTAATAAGTCAATTTATCCCATGTTCGGGGTAAATCTGACGAATATTAATTAAATACTTCATCAAAATCGTGTTTTTCATTGTCTTAAATGAATTGCAGTATGGATGCTCGACCTAAATAATAAAAGTGCAAAATTTTCAACTACGAACCTAACAAGGTTATTTTAACACTAAAGTTGACGCAAACGACGCTACGGTTACAGCCTGTTTTCTAATAATAATAGAAACATGAAAATCAAAGTGAACGCACTCGTTATATATTGCGGTCCGCGCGCGCCAGAAAATACCGTAGCCGCGACTAAAATTGACACACGAGTTAATTTCGCCGATGCATTGTTTTGTTAACCAAACAATAACAGTTATCCCAGAACATATCGTGAAAGCATCAGTTGCTGCCACTGTGTAAAATATATGCGTACAAACATTGACCTCACGGCTTTATAGTAAAACTGGCTTGTTCAAGAAAAATAAATATTCTGTTTACAATTTTTTCTACTGTTATCATTTGGCTCAGCAAGGGACGTGGATTGCGAGCGCCACTGAACTGTTCCATAGAGTCACTCTAAAAAGAAGAGAAGAAAATAGTTTATAGCTCTTTACGCGGCGTTATCGTAAAGAGCTCATGAATAAGAGCCCCGTATGGGCTTTAAACTAGTCGGGCTCATCCGATAAAATAAAATGTGAGTATAGCCGGTTTCTATACATTAATTATGAATACCACTCACGAAAGTTTAAATACAAAAATTTTCAAATCAAACCAAAATAATCTTTATTCAAATAAGCTCTTTCAAGCACTTTTGAATCGTCAAGGATCAATATCATAAATGAAGCTACAACTGGTTCGAAATGTTACCGAGAAAAACCAGAAAGAAACTCGGCGGTCAATCTTTTAAACATTTTAAATATATATTATTAAACCGCAGTCTTGAATGAAGCTGAAAGGATTTTCAACTCCAGGCATTTTTAACATCCAAAGCTGTAGATTGGTCTAGTATGGATTGCGGAGTTTTTTGAAAAAAATCTAAACGGGTAGCTTCATTAAATCTAATTGATCCTTGAGCTAGAAAAAGCTTACTTGAATGAAGATTATTTTCATTTGATTTGATTATTATGATATAATCTGCGATTAGAAAAAATCTATGTAATACTAGAAGTAGATTTTACTGTCCGTGGTACATACATACACTCTACTTTTAGTATCGTCATCATCATTCTCCTGCCCTTATCCCAGTCTAAGTGGGGTCGGCACATGATTTCGCTACGTATTTTACGGCCGGCGGCCTGCCTGATTTCTGATGGTCCTTATTCGCCTTTTGTGACACCTCGGTAAGAAATGAAGTGATCTATTCTACCCAGCCGGATACCACACGGCTAATCAACTTACCTTAGTCGCCTTTTACGACACGTCGACAAGAAATGAGGGTGGTATATTCTCCTCAGCCGGATACTACACGGCTTATATACTCTACTTTTAGCTTTAAATATATTTTCTCTAAACGTGGATTATAGCAAAATAATACCATCATTACATTTGCATTATAGACCTTCGCAACTTCGCAAAATAACGTCTTATTCTACAAATTAAACTAAACTCTTTTTAAGCATGTATACAAGTTGGTTGCATTTAAAGTATAGGGAAGCAGTTTCTATTAAATGCGACGTACCTCATTAAATTTAAGTGTGACTTTATCCATTGCAGTTTAACCAACCACTTCTGTAAACGAGATGCATGTCTAATGAGACATGCGTGCTCGTTTAGGAAAATGGCTTGACTGTCATATTATTCAGCATTCTACATAAACTACAAGATTGCTAATTGCTTATTACTACGGCCTATTGAGATGCATATTGATGGAAGATCTCGGGAGTTAGAGTAGACTTAGAAAGAGTTGCGTGTTAATTTGTTTTAAATTTTCTTATTGAGCTTATATTTGAGCTTTAATAATATTTTTTAATAATACTATCAAATGAATTCTCTATATACCGCATTAAGTACATACTGTACTCTGTAAAGTGTGTATGGAATTTTCGGCATTTTTTTATATTATAAAGTTATTTTCTTGGGTGTTGAATTTATTTTATATATATCACTAGCAACTGCCAGCGGCTAGGCCCGCGTGGAAAGTTTAAAACCGTGATATAGTCTTTTCATAACCATAAAAATGGTTAAAGTGAGTTAACCTTAAAATCTAGACATATGCTGTCGCGGACTTTTATTTAGAACTTTCAGAGGGGAATAATTTTGTAATATATGATTGTTGAATAACTATTACCGTTTACTCAGCGCACTCAAGGAAAGTTTTAAATTTTGCCGTTTTCGTACTATTTTGATTGCCGCTCCTCTCCTTTTCATCTTATTCCTTAAGCCTTTTTTTTTTTTTTTTTTTTTTACTTTTTAAGGCTAGCGCCTGGCTACGATCTCGCCTGACGGAAAGATGCAGCCGAAGGTGGACCGCGCTTGCCAATGAAGTGCCTATTCACTCTTTTTTTGAAGGTATTCAAATCGTAGGAATCGGGGAAGATCGATGCAGGAAGGGAATTCCACACCTTGGCTGTACGCATGAGGAAAGATGAGTTGAACCGACTTGTGCGAATTTTGGAATGTTTATTGCATAGCGGTGCAACCCATCGCGGCGTCTGGTCGTCCGGTCGTAAAATGGTGAGGAAGGGATCAGATTAAATAGATCTGTGGCACACTCTCCGAAATATATCCTGTAAAAAACAGAAAGCGATGCGACTGCACGTCTATGTTCTAGGGAAGTGAGCCTTCTTCGGGTCAGCCTACTATCGCCTATAATTCGTCTGGCGCGTCGATCCACAGAGTCGAGTGCCTCTAGTTGGTACTTTGCGGATCCATCCCAAAGATGACTGCAGTACTCCATACAAGAACGGACTTGTGCTTTGTATAAAGTCAAGATTTGTTCTGGTGTGAAGTACTGTTTCACCTTGTTTAGGATACCGAGTTTTTTTGCGGCAGTTTTTGCTTTTTTCTCAATGGATCGACCGAAATTCAGAGTAGGAGTAAGCTGCATGCCAAGAAGCTCTAAACAGTCCGTTAATTGCAAGGATATATTTCGGAAAGTAGGAGTCAGATGAAATGCACTCCGTTTAGCAGTGAATAAACACGCCTGTGTTTTACTGGGATTAAATTCAACAAGATTGGCATGGCCCCAATCAGACACTGACTTTAAAGTTAAATTTAATCGTCCAACCATGTCCTCCCTCTGCTGGTTCATTTCAGCACTACTCGCTTTAGGATTGGATGTGTATCTCTCTACAACAGTGCTGTCATCAGCATAACCTAAAATGCCAGGCTTAAGTAAATCATTTATGTGCAGCAGAAATAGTGTTGCAGAGAGAACCGATCCCTGAGGTACGCCGGCATTAATAACCATTAGATCTGACGAGCAACCGTCAACAACCACTCGTATCGATCGTTCCCTCAGGAAATCCGCTATCCAAATGCAAAAGTTGGAAGGTATTCCATAAGCGGGCAGCTTGCCAAGAAGACAGTCATGCCAAACCCTGTCGAAAGCCTTTGAAATGTCCAATGAGACTGCAAGAGCCTCACCATGTTTCTCAATGGCCTCGCCTAAGAGATGGGTGACATACACGAGAAGGTCGCCAGTAGACCTATTTCGTCTAAAACCGTATTGCTGATCCGAAAGAAGATCGTTACTTTCGAGGTGTGTCAAAAGCTTCCTATTCACTATACGCTCCATAATCTTGCAGAGCATGGAGGTGATTGCAATCGGTCTATAGTTTGAGGGGTCAGCACGGCTGCCTTTCTTAGGCACTGGCTGAACATTGGCGAGTTTCCATGATTCTGGGACTTGAGTCTTAAGAAGGGAGAGACGGTACAGGCGTGTCAAAATGGGAGACAGTTCAGGCGCGCAACTGCGTAAGACGATTGCCGGTATTCCATCAGGGCCACTGGCCTTGTTACAGTCTAGGTTGCGAAGCTCTCTAAGCACATCCTTTTGATGAATGCGGATCTCTGGCATTTCAGAAGCGCATTCATCCAAAGACGTAGGAAGTTTCCCACCAGCAACTAGACTTGAGTTCTTCGCAAACATGGAGGCGAGCAGATTTGCTTTATCAATAGCGGAAAAAGCTAAGGATCCGTCTGGCTTGATCAAAGGCGGCAGTGATGGACGACAAAAATTTGTCTCGATAGACTTGGAGAGGGACCAAAAAGCCTTACTTCCTGTAGGATATGAGGCTAATTTGGCCCCGATCCGGCGAATATGGTCATAGCGAGCTTTCTGGAACACCCGTTTGGAGGATTTGGCGGCAACGTTAAATGCTTTCTTCTGTAAATACAAGTCCGGTGTGTTATTTTTGCAAGCTTCGAGCCAAGCCTTATATGCTAGCTGTTTCTGTTGTTCCGCCTTAGCACAGCTTTCGTTATACCAACGCGGAGCTCTAATATCTAGAGATACATCTGAATATGGGATGTAATATTCCATCGCTCGACGTATCACCTCGGATATGGACTTTTCGCAAATAGAAGGATTTTCAGATGAAAAGCACGTCTGCCGCCAAGGATAAGATGCCAGGAAGTGGCGCATTTCGTCCCAATCTGCTGATCGATATCGCCACACCCGACGTATGCCCTTAGGACTAGAATCAGGTGGGTTAAAGGTACTAGTAGACCGGATCATGCGGTGGTCAGATGTACCCAAGGGGGCACCGACTGAAACATTGCATCGATCCGGGTCAGTGGTCAGGAAGAGATCAAGGCAATTAGGTGTATGGTCCACAACATCAGGTATCCGTGTAGCTTCACGAATCAGCTGGGAGAGGTTAGATGATAGTGCAAACTTGCGTGCTTCTCTCCCGGCATGGTCAGTTTTTTCGTACGGGTATAGCCATTCTCGATGATGCGCGTTAAAATCGCCCAGAAATACCAGATTAGAATTTGGATACCGATGTTGGACCACGTCCAGAGTCTCGCTAAGATACTCAAATAGTCTGGATGTCTCCCGATCACCGCTGTGCGACCGATAGACACAGCAGTAAACAGTTTTTTCTAAGCCTGTATCCATCAGACACCATAGTACCGAAAATCTAGGCGTTTCCAAGTTCCTTAGACGCCGATAGCAGATGTCACTGCGAGCGTACATGCAAATTCCAGCATTCGGTATGAATTTACCCTCAAGAGAATACCCAGGATATGATAGGTACGCTGTATCTAAAGGATTTACGATTTGAGTTTCAGTCAAAAAGAGTAAATGCGGCTTTTCTGTCTCAAGGTGGTAGTGGACAGCATCGAGGTTAGAGTGCAGGCCTCGGATGTTGGTGAGGTGCACTTTTAAAGAGAGGAAGTGCAACCGCTGTGTAAACTTACTTCTTTTTCTTTTTCTTGACATGTTAATAGTGTGAATAGGCAGGAGAATAGCAGTTGTACGAGATGTTGTATTGTAGACTCCGCGATTGTAACGATGCGGTTATGCTAAAAAGAGACTCGACTGGAGACTGCGGGGACGCCCGAACCCCCCTGGAAGTTGCCATTGGGTCCTCTCTCCGGTCACCAACCGGCACAATGGAGCCATCCCAGGATTTTTCGCTAGGCGGCGGGGCAGCCTTTCATGGGTGGTTATCCCACTAGTTGGGCCCCCTACAACCTGCGGTCGGCCAGCGGAGCCACCGTGCTTCGGATCCCGCTAACCTCCATGTCGAGGAGCTTGGCACAACTGCACAGCCAAGCCTTCCTCAATAAATGCTATCTTACACTTAAAGAATTTTTCAAATCGGTTCAGTGGTTACCGAGATTAGCGCGTTCAAACAATCAAACAAACTCGTCAGCTTTATATATAACAATTGATATTCTTCTTCTGACGCTGATCTATTCACATGTAAGGACCTAATATTTAAGGGATTTCCGAGTCATACAGAACAATTCTTGCATTCCGTGGCTCCATCCATCCTTGATGAAGTTATTTTTATCGTGTGGGTGTTCTACTAACGTTGCGATTTCAAATGCAATTTCGTCAACCCAACACATCTCTCTTACTCTCTTCCTCAGTCTTGATGTAATTCTGACTCCCTTACTCTCTTTTTCCCCTATCTCTCCCGTCCCAATCAGAGTTCCACTACTAGGCAAAAGTCTCTTCGAGGCAGTTCTGCTCCCCACGATCTTGTGCTGGATTCTGGCTCCCTGCGGCTTTTTGTAGATTCACGAGGTGAACGGATAATCTGAATGGGTCTTACCTACATTGCGTTTTCCGGTCTGGGGATCTACCGCTTCCATACCTTAGAATATACAGATTATCATTATTAACGTTAAACTAATCTCAGTCTAAATAATCCATCGTAACATAATATTGATGATATTACCAATATTTAATTCTCATATTCATTGTGAACGTTTTATCAAAAAAATATTTATATTGTCAAACGTCAGCGAGAATAATCGCAGTCGCAAAGTATTTGCGCCCCTAATAATACTGACAGCAAAGCCTCGGATTAGCCGTCGCGGTGACAGCCTGACATTTGTTTTTCCACCACGAGATAATGTACCAAAACCTGCTAACCAATTTATCATGTAAAAGCAGGGGTTACGGAACCGCTACATATATCGTAATGAATTCAGTCTGTTAAACAAATTCTCTTTTTTTTTTATTCGTTTATAAAAGTCACTGCAAATTTACATGTAACTACTCGTATCAATCCATACCAATATTTTAAATGCAAAATTGCGTCTGTTTGTTTGTCGTTCTTTAACTACCAAACTGATAAACAGATTGGATATAATTTAAAATTGGTCGCAGTCAAGAACTAATATATCTTAGCGATTCAGTGCGGAAATGCTGCCAGCATTCTTGGGACCATTCCACGTGGGCATGATTTGTATAGTCCTAGCGTGTAAGTAATTTAAGATAGATATAACTTGTACATTTTTGCTGTAAATAAATAAGATTTAAAATAGTGAAAAAAAATATGTATATATCTTAAGTAACGGGCTGTCAATATCGCACTGTTGGCATGAGCTTTTTGTCCCCGTTTCTAGAGAAAAGGAGCAAAAACCACCACACTGATTCAGTGCAGATTGGTAGGTTACCTCCTTAGTTGTTTTACCTCACGATGTTTATCTTTTCTGAAAAGTGTCTGATAAATTTTATAAACCAATTAGACATATAAGTTTTTAAAAGAAAATCTCATTGGTGCCTGTGTGTGTTTGAACACGTGACCCACTCGAAGGAGTCACGTGACTAACTTTACTAATATATAATAATATAAATAATATATAAATAAATACAAATATATACATAAAAATATCTTGATCGAATCATATAACTTCGTCGAATATAAATTATTGGTACCAAAAAAACCGATATCGGGCATTGGATTTATCCTTATATTACATAAGCTATCAAAAGGGACTTAGTAATTTTACATCTATTGTGTAAATTACCGTTACCAAAAATACAGTACACAAACTTCAAATGGTTAAAAAACATGCAATGCATCACAATCGCCAATTTAACTCCTACATCTATAAATTATATTAAATATATTATAAATTAAAAACAAGAACTTTGATTGTGTAAAATTATATTCCCTAATTATATAGGAAACGCGATAAGAGCAATCAAAAAAAGTTAATACAGGAGTTTGCAAATGAGGTCGTTTAGTTAATTAAGATCAAGCTTGATTAAACGTTTCCAAGTTGCCACATGATAGATGGCTCGAGTCCACGTCCTGTTCTTATTGTTGCCTTATTTACTACTAGGGTTGATTACTTTATCTCTAATTTATTTCACGCTCAGTCGTGTTTATGTAAATTAATACAATAAATTTAATTAACAATGGTATAATTTTTGGTTCTACATTTGTCATTGTTTTTTTTTCTAATTGACAATATGATATCAACTTTGTGAAATTAGGTTTCACAAAGGCAGGACGAACGAGTGCGGAATCATCACCGATAATTGAACTGTGTCATGCTAGACTTTTTGTTAGTCGCTTATAATCACTTAGGTGATGTCCATTTTAATAATTGAAATGTATTGTCATCCACTATATTACTGTAAGATAAAATATGACGGAAATACGTTCATACGCAAATTAATTTCGTTAAAATTAGTTACAGTAGTATGTTTTCAAACCAGCTATTTCCAAACAATTATTTCGAATAATAATATAACTTTATTGTAAATTACGTAGCAGCTTTCTTTACAAAAAATTAAACAATTATGTATAATATTATTATTACTCACTTTTATTTATGTATCTAATTAATATTTATAAGGAATCACTTGTTTTCGCGGTAGATAGATTCGCGGTAAATTATTGAAGCATATTTTTCAGAATTCTTAAGAACATTGTATTCGGATGAGCCTTTGAAACAGATATATTATTCTAAGCTTCCAATTCTGGAATCAAAACCGCAAATTTCCTTTCATATAAGTTTTCAACTCCTTTTTATACTTATAAATATCTGTCAGGCATTGATTTTATCAATTCATCCATTATTAACTTAACCTCGTTACAGGTAACAAAGTTAAACAGGTGGCAAACGAAACATCCAAATACGCTTGCATAAATACCAATTATACAGTATTCACCGCCCGACTACCTTTATAATAAAAGCTATTCACTCAGCTTCGTACTATGCAAATAACTCGAGTCGTCCGGTCACACCTGGTCCGTTCTTATTGGAAGTTATAAGTCTTGCAAACTGTGTTCCCTCTCTATCATTTCATATTTAGCTACATCGCCATCTTTGTCTAGCCGTGAAACTGAGAATTCTTTATTGAATTCCGAGGTGAGATTCAAACTTATTTCGTTCGCTGCAGTTATTCAGATACGGGGGAGTAAACTCGGATGAATAACTGGTAAAAGTTATTTCAAACTTTGGTTTCCATAAATTATGGTGTCATCGGAATAGTCTTCGATATTGAGTGGGTGCTCATAGAGGGGATTTTAAAATGGACCTTTTACTCTTTCATTTGTTATTAAACGATCATATATATCACTGTGACTGCAAAGTGAGTGGTCGTTATGGCGAAGTGGAATTTCACACGTTTCGACTATTATGTGACCTGCTGAGGCTATAAGCTTAAGTAATTGCTCTGTGGTTTAACTGGATATAGATAACATACGAACACGTATGTACCTCGTTATATTAATGATCCGAATAAAGACTTCACTGATTACATAACACGAGGATGTAATTAACATTTACTTGATTAATTATTCAATGTTAAAAATGTCTTATCTTTTCAAACGTACCATTTTATTTTCTATAGAGAAACAAGGCGTTTCAAAAACTCTTCTTAAATAAAAATTTCAATAAACAACAATTTTTTTTAAATATCAAATTTTGGAATTTTTCTAATATCTATAGTATTCTCTGCAAGCTCGAATAATTTTAAGTAGTAATATTGTGAAAAATGTGTAACTAAAACTTAATAATAAAATTCATAAATTTAGATATACCATTCCATAAGTTTAATTGACATTAAATTACAAATTATAAATATGCTTATAATATTATATAAACGTTAAAAAATATTGGTATAAATCATCTTAACATGTCACTATATATATATATCTAATATAGTAAGTTCGGAATATAACTGTGTTATACCAAGAAACTGGAGAGTTCCTTGTTGAATTTCCGTTTGGTTGGATAACCGCGAGAACAATGTTCCGATCCAATGTTTAATTTCTTACTAACCGAACTAAGAAGTATCAATTTAATGAATTAATGAAGACATAATAATTACAGTTTGTTGACAAGTATCATTCATCCCTTAAAATAATGAATTATAAAAACTTATTATTATAGCATAAACATACGAGTCACATCAGACTGACTCAGTCAGTATATATACATACATACACATATATATATATATATATATATATATATATATATATATATATATATATATATATATATATATATATATATATATATATATATATATATATATATATATATATATGTAAAAATTTCCGTTTCCAAGATTCCGAATATATATATATATATATATATATATATATATATATATTCGGAATCTTGGAAACGGCTGGAACGATTTTCCTGAAATTCAGCATGTAGGGTAGGGGTTTTGAAGGAGAAAAATCGATCTAGCTAGGTTTTATCCCTGCTTTTGGGCATTAAAAATACTAAAATTTATATTAATACACTATTTTTACCATAAACGGACAAGTCAGCGTGGCTTATTCGGGGAACAGGCAGTTTCGAGAAATGTAAATACCTAGGACCTATAATAGAAATGTAAATGTAAATCGATCCCCAACTACCATATAATTTTTTCTTTTTTTTACGTTTTTTTTTTGTAAAAAATTACCGAGCAGTGCTCAGTTTACCAGGTACTTTAAGTAATGCGGGATATTGAACTACTGCGTTTCAGATGAATAATAAATAAAGGTTTTATTTGGCATACTTGATCTACTTGTACGTATATAACGATGGTACTATAGAACTTACTGTACTCAGACAACTTTGTTGTAGTTTATTTTCATCGCTCCAAAATTTAGGGAAACTGGCGTGCATTTTATTTCCAACAACTTCGTAGTTGTTGGCATCTGCTTGCAACAACAGAAAAAAGTTTAAAAACAAAATGATGAAGAGATATGCGCTATTTACAACATAAAAAACATGTATTATTTAAATTGGATTATTTAGAGGCATTAAAAAAGTTGTTCTTCGCCTTTCTAAGGACTAAAACATTATGAATTCATGTTATTTAAAAGTCATATGATATATCCGGTTTCTTTTTTTTGTGGAAGTTACTTTTGCGGAATTTTAATGTAAGAAAATTTCGTCCGAACATAAACTACACGTAAATCAAATAATTAGGCGCTCTGCTATATAGGTAGAAGTATGTTGTGACAAATCGGTCTTTTGTCAGATTACCTTATGCTGTGGAGTTGATCACTAAACATTTTTTTTAAATTATAACTTACACCTACAATGAAAGTACTTTAGTGAAGTTACAATCTAAACAAAACGCTTGTAACAAACTAAATATTAATCTAAACTGGTAAATTAACTTTATTAAAAAAAACAGGTCCTGCGACCTTTAGTAGTCTTTTTTAATATATGATATATATGTTTTTTTCTTATATTGTTCACCTTACATGTTATTATAGTTAACTACATTTAATAGTTAAATTAATGAAACTCATCGATTTCTGATTATTGTGACCTATACGAGCAACGAATTTATTCCCAATTCTTCAGTGGTAAGCATTCCGAACGGGTTCCATTGCTATAATATTTAATTTTAATATTAAATTAAAACATATTTACTCTCATACATATGTAGTCTCCAATGTTCAGTGCGTTTCCTTGTCTTTATGTTGTATCTGTCATCACAAGTAGAGATGTATTTCCTTACTCTGTGTTAACATAGAGGAATACTTTTCCACTTCCGACTTATACTTCGTATTGGTTTTCCAACGTTTGTTTATAACATAAAAACTCACTTTATGTAATACAATAAAACTCTATTTTATAGGTTAGGCCATAAACGTCTACGAATGCTACGCACGTAGCAACAATGTATCACATCGTAGCACAATGTTACAGTGACTTATGCATACGCTACTATGATTCAACTGCTACCAATTTATGATTCAATAAACGCCTTTGCCATTCGCGACACGTTTCATACATCGAATCTCACTTTAAAATATTTAAATGCTGAATTTTTTTTTACTGAGTTTGTGAACTGAATTTGTTTACACGATGCGCTTTCCAATTCCGCTTTATTTGATGTTACCCAGAGGGACTCGTCGAGGCCCACTGTTTGGTAACATTGTGTCGATTTCGTTACAGGTCCAACATAAGAAGAGCAACATCTATGATTTTAATTTCAAGAAGTAAAAGATGTGTTTGATGAAAAGAAAGTTCCGTTGTAGTGTTAATAGACGAACGTACAAGTGTTGTGTTTTACGAGAGTCCAGTTGAGAAGACGCTAAACTCAATAACAATGGAATATGGTTGAACTATCGCTTTCGTCTCGATCGAACTGTGCTTCCGAAAAATGATTACGCGCAGTGAAAGATAGCCCTAGCAGAATCGCGATAAACGAACAAACTAAAAAAAAAAAATTAGTTGTATATAAATTATATAGTTACTAATTGTTGTCCTTTACAATATTCTCATAGCCTAATATTTCGAATTTTTTAATCATCGAAGCGGTTGTCGTATTTTTTGTGATAAAATTTTGTTAGTATAATAATCTCTTAATTGTTAATCGTAAGTGGCAAAACTCGGTTGTGATGTGTTTAGTGTGTAAGCAGTAAGTAATATTTGGGGTTATTTTGTTTGGCCCATTATAAATTTGGGGCAAAACCATTTGGTTGGGAGGGCTGGCTTGATGTCTGTCGAGCGGTGATGTGGCGCGGATGGTCCGCGCGGTGATGTTGGGTACGGTGCGTTGTCACGTGGTATTTGGCGCAGGCGCAGCCCGGCGCCAGTAAGATGCGAGAGCGGCGTCGCGCGCACCACCGCACCGCCGTTCTGCTTACCGTCTGCCTCTTCTTTCTCTCCCAAGCCGAAGCTGCTGGTAAGTTTTAGTTTTAGTACGGTACTGACTCTCATTGTTTCTTTTCAGTAATCTTACGAAGAATTATACTACTAAAAACACCGCATATCTCAAACTTAACATATGAATATCTCTATTAAATTATCGTAAACTTAGAAAATTTGTAAAATGCAATAATTATAATTTTAAGGATAATAATGTTCAACTTTAATGGAAAATACAGCTAATGTTTTGGTCGAAGTATTAAAGTTAAATTTAGGTTTCATTACTATAATTATCAAAATATTAAACTGATTATAACTTTGCTATAATCCGCAATAAAAGACGCGGAATTTATCGCGCATTATAGCAACATAATTTTATTATTACTTTTGTATTATATCCGCAAAGTAACGTCTAATTCTATAAATTATTTGATTATGACTATTGTTGAAATCGCAATTATATAAATCTTTCCTAATGAATCAAAACGAGGAAAATTGCAATAAACTATTTCCTAACGAATAATTCTGTATTCAAATGTGAATTCATGAATGTCTAGAAATAAATGGGAGTCAAACCAAGTAGCATGCTATTATTAAGTTGTTACTTAAGTAGTTTTGGAATGTAAAGAACGAACTGACGATCTACCGGCACGGCACTCAACTATTATAATTAACTACATTCGGAACGAATACAGCACTATATTATAACTTATTATAATTCACAGGGAAAACGACATCTGTAGAAAATTGACAAAACATTTTCTTTTTCTCATCATTAATTTCTCTCAGAGGTTATTTCCAATTAGAGGTTATTGTCGATTTCAGTTATTTATGTCAAAACTATAGGAATATACCTAGACATAACAAAGTTTTCATATGTTAAGTATTATAAAGTTATAAAGTATAAATTTGTTAGAAATACCTCCAAAAATGAGGCTATATATTTACACTAATTTCTGCACGGGACTATTACGTGGATATTATACTGAGAAACAAAAGATGTCCCACCGATCACATAGAACTATGACTCTAGTCGAACTTTAATACAGAGAATACTACAAATCTCTGAAAACACAACAGTGAAACCGTGCGACTTTCTCGAAGGGGTAACGAGTTCAAATTCCGGGCAGGCACCGATGAGTTTTTCTATTAAACTTACATGTCTAATTGATAATTGCTATTTATCACACGCTTTCGGCGAAGGAAAAAACATCGCGGGGAAACCTCATTATTTCTAAGAATTCAGGGGATATATGTAACCTACCAATTCGCATAAGAGCAGCGTGGTAGGTCATAGCTTCAACCTTTCTCTCCAGCAGTGGGATTGTAACAGGCCCATACTTTTTACAAACATATATCGGCAGCAAAATCTCGGAGGAAAAATACCTTATTTTCTATTTCGATACTGGAGTCCACGAATAGAAGTCGGGAGCTGAAGTGTTGTCTTTGTAAACCTAAAATATTAACCAGAATGTAAACAAGTAAATTATTAGTTAATCTTTATTAACAAAATACAAAAAATATATCACAAAGCTACTTGGTCTACTTATAAACAGTAAAACGATTAGATACATTCTTATTATTTCTACGGAGAGATTTGGCCAATTGAAATAAGTAAAATTGAAATATCACCGTTGTTACGGTTCTCCCGCCGTAATCTTGGTCGCTTTTCAGAGTAGCAATATTATGTACTGTCGTCGCAATAAAAGCTCCGCTTTAACGATTAGTTTCACTACGAATTCGCCTAAGTAAAATTAACATAATGCCCTTTTACTAAACTTCGTAATTGTGCTTATGTTGGCTCATAACAGAAACGCACGAAGGGTTAAATAGTGGTTCCGTACGAACACGTCTCATATTCAGTCATTAGCATAGGGAAGGTTATATTAACATAAAACTCGGGCCCAAAAATCGCACCCGTGTCTCGGGTCTACCGACTCAACCCTTACCCGGGATAATTATGTTTCACTGCTTTATGAAAATGAGATGTTAAAATGGCTTCACGCGTCGAAATTAAATGTTGAGCTTTGATTACGGAAGTGCCAGATAAATAATGGTAGGCTTTTGTAATCGCGTCGATCGCTATTGAATTGTATTTAAGAGTGAAATATATTCTTTAGTTGTTTGATAGGCTTATGCTAAAGTTAATATTTGATGGCCTACGTTATACGTTTTCAAGTATAACAGTTTTATAAATCATGTCATTTCATTTTTTTTTGTAATAGTGCTTAATAGTGATAAATAATTGGCGAATATTTTATAAGCCATGAAATTAATAAGTACTATTTCTCCACAATTAATTACTTACCTACAATAAATGTATTTTGCCGTGTGGTATCAGCTGAGTATAATAGACTAAACTCATTTCTTACCCAGTTGTCGTAAAAGGCGTCTAAGGTAAGTTGACCCGCCGTGTGGTATCCGGTTGAGTAGAGTAGATTACCTTCTTTCTTACCGAGGTGACGTGAATACGACTAAGGTAAGCTGACATCAGGCAGGCGGCTGGTTGTAAAATACGTAGCCAAATCATGTGACAACATGTTTATAACATGTTGTACCGACCCTACCTATAGTGGGATAAGGGTAGGAGGATGTTGGAATGTATAGAAACCCGCTATACTAACGTCTTATTCTATTGGGTGAGCCCAACTAGTTTCAGGCCCATAGTCTTAATTTCAAAAAATATAATAAAGATTTTGTATACTTTGATCAAATTGAACAAACTGCATACTAGTTTGAATATGTTTTGTTTTATACGATAAAACCCTTTAAGCGTACGTGTACCCAATTCCGAAGGTACAAATTACATATTGCTTCATATTCGCGGTCGTTCCAAAAGTAGTATTAACCTGCGTAAACGGCAGCGCACTTATTGTTATTTCACTTCTTAAATTGTTATAATGCCATCGTTACAGACACGCGGCGTGTCATTTGCATAAGCGAGCCGTGGCGCGGCTGCGTGGGCGATAAAACCGCTCGACCCGCTCCGAACTTATGAACGCAATTAATGTACGAAATGATACAACAACGAAAGCCGACTCCATAGAATTACCCTTTTTAACTAGTCAACCCCCATATTCCACCAAGCATGACTTCACCATTAATTTTAGATTAAGAATTTTATTGCGCTCGTAAATGGTGTGCGGGGAAAAAAATGGTTTATGTGTGCACATATTGGTATGAGTAAAAAAGATTCCGTATCAGATCTTTACAACTGAGGAAAAATATATTACAGACGTGACTATGTTCATCGGTAAAGATTACGCTCGTCAAATCGAGCCGTCGAAAAAGTTGCGCTACCGAAGACTTTGATTTGCATTTTAATACGCTCTAAGGGATACTGCTGTATGAAGTTGTCATATTGTGCTATAGTCATCATAGAGGTATTATACTAGAATAGGGAAAACCAACCTTAAAAGTGCGTTATTACAATAAAGAGAAAGGAAATGAGACTATATATATCTGTATTTCATTTTATATTTGATTAGACAATTATAAGCATACGAGTTTCATCTTTACTCATTATCTATTGTGACACTCTCACTTACAGGCCAACTTATGTCTTATTTACTCTAGTAAAATAACTCTATAAGAGTTGTGCGTCATCATTCAGATGTGTTCCGTTAGTGTTATGTCATTCTTTAACGAGTAATTATGCCATTCCGGTTATATTTGGCGCTGTGCAGGTCGATCTTAAATTTGAGAATATTGAGATTTCAACCACAATGAATTTGTTACAAAATTACACTCTTGAATCAACTAACAATCTCATAAATAGATTGCCTACTGTATTTTTTTGATAAACCTTGCGATACTTACATTTCATCGTTCTAATATTATAATTCTATAATATTACCTTAGAGGAATGTATATATTTTATACATATTTGATACATTTATTAAATTTTGGTTGTATACAGTACATATTTTTTTTGGTGTGTATCTTTATAAAGAAAAAAATTAAATTCAATTAAAAATATGGTGGTTTTAAATCAAATAAAACAAGACGTTTTGACATTATGTCATTACTATTAACAGCGAAGTATAAAAACTTAATTTTTAAGCAAAATGATATATTATTAACTTTATAAAATCAGTACCATTTTATAGTACTTACAGCTAAGGATGACCATCTTAGCTAAATATAACTTTGAAGCGTATAAAGCATGCAGAAACGACGTGCGAAGATAATCTAAATGCTAATACCGTGTCACGTCATATCAGTTGGAGTCATGAGTGGAAAGCTATCATCGTGTTTTGCTTAGTTTCTGAACTTATAGGTACTGTATAGATAGAACTTCGTAATAAAAATAAATTGCTTTTGAATTTATTTTCTGTGGCCTAACGATGTATTAAATTAATGATGAGGTACGATACAGAGAATAATTAAAAGTAAACTAATCTACTATGTAGTTTTGTTCCTCTCATCTAAAGCTATAATCGTATATTATTTTTTAGCCATTAGAGCAGTTTAAAAATAATTATTCTATTATTAGACATATATTTAGAGAAATAATGCGATTTCTACACCTTTATATAAACCCTGCGTGGTTTTCGAAAGGTGTGTTTATATATGTTTATTTTTGTCTCAGAACTTGTATTGGATAATAAATTATAAAAAAAATAAAAATTAAAAGGAGGTTAAACAGAAAGCCTAATTTACTATTGCGGATTACATAGATGATAAAAAAGCGTGGATATAACTACTCTTCGACTCTGTACAAGAAAATAATGACTAAATGTATCAAAGAATTATATTGTGAAAAGAGCAAACGCCGAGTTTCTTGCTGGCTCTATTCGGTAGGAACAGCTTTCCGAACCAGATGTAGATGTGGTCAATTCAAAAGCACTTGGTAAAAAGTTTATTTGAATAAAGAGTATTTTGACTTTTAATAAACGAATTTAATTTAGATAAATATGTGTGCCCAATAGATGTAGAGTAATTAATATAAATAATAAACAGTTGAAAATCATGTGACCAAACGTGTGTTAAATTTGAATGTGGATGGATATGTGTCTAGAGGGAGGCCTAAAAAGAGATGGTTGGATTGTGTAAAGTATGATATGCATGTAAAAGGAGTGGCGCCAGAGTTGACGAAAGATAGGACAGATTGGAAGAGAAAACATGTTGTGCCGACCCCACTTAGAGTGGGATAAGGACAGGATGATATAATAAACAGTAAATTTGATGATTCAAAAGCACTTATTTATAAGTTTACTTGAATGAAGAATATTTTGAATTTGATATTGAATGAAAAATGCGAGTTAAAATCATAATAATCTCACCATATCCAGCATCACAATATACTATCCAAAAATTTAATTACTTTTTGAAGTTATAAATAAATATCTCTTGAATTACTGTTTACCTGTATAACATTCGGGATAAATAGTAAATACTTAATGACACGTCAGTGTGAAAACTAGTTTCAAGATTAGGCATGAATTTATTTTCCAATTGGTTCGCTCTACGATGAATTAATTAGGTACTAGGTTTTACTAGGGGGCTTTTAATTAGCGCTTCTTGCTAATTAACACTTCCATTTACGTCATATCGCGGAACAATTTCCTATTCTATCACGAATCAGCGTAATAAATCAAAATGATCTCATTTCGAGATTACTGCCATTATCTGTTATATCTTAAAATGCCTCTGTATAGTATATCAAACTCAAATTAGATCAAATTAAAATAGCTTTTTCAAGTACTTTTATATCATCAAGGATCAATATAATTAGGGTAGCTACAACTGGTTCGAACCAGTTACTCTTACCGAGAAGAACCGTCACAACCATTTATATTACGACATTATAAAACCGCAGTCTTGTGTGTAAGCTAAAGTATATTTAAATCCAAGCATGTAATATGCTTTACGTTTAAGCATATTTTTTACACTCAATTAAAGCCTTTCTGTTGACAGGTCTAGTTTGGATTGCAAAATTTTATTGATCTGTAGATATATAGTAAAAATAAAACGAAAGAATCTTTTTAAATAATTAATACTTGACCATTTAATCGCTTTATATATACATATTTGTGGACGTTCACGGATAATAGTACTGAAATAGAGTTACTTAGCCCTTGTTTCCTAAGATCGTCTTTGGTATCCAACTTTGTAAGAGCAAAATATAGTTTCTGCCTAAATCGCCCTAGCTGAAATAACTTGAAAAGTCCTTTTGATTCCAGGTAGAACGTATTTAATAATACAAAATATTTTATATATTAATATATAGCTAAATTATAATACATATTTAAAAAACAAGTATTAATAATTTGTTAAAAGAATATTTTTTTCAAAAGTAATATTTTAATAATAATAAAATATAATTAATTTTAATAATAATTTTAATAATAAAATTATTTTGCTATAATCCGCGAAGAAGTGAAATAGAAAATATATATAATGTAAGTGGACAATCGGTTATCATACCTGATACATGCTGGATTCGTAAAAACACATGCACAAACCTCCATCACCGCCACCACAATACACAAGCACTATATACGTTCACTATCACAAACTCAACAATCGTTTCGCCCCGCAACCGAAGCATCATCAGGAGATAGACCCCACGACCAAAATCTCAAAGCCTATTAAGCGAAGCCTAAGCGAATATTTTTTGTTAGTTTTGCTTTCTCTTAACTTAAAATCTATTCATATGTATGTAAAGAAGTAAAATTTAGTAATATAATAACATAACAATACTATTAAAAAATAAACAGGCGTTTAGACGTTAGTCCAAACGTCTATTTGTGTGTTAGTGCACAATTAAGCTTTCGTCATTTCATCGATATACGAGCTGACGATATTTTAAAAAAACCGAGTTGAAAGTCCTTGAGTCCCTAAGTAGACACAATTTTTATTGCCGGTAAGAAGAATATTTTAATTATGTTTAATTACTTGTTATCAAAGCTGGTAGTCAAGTATTGATTAGTAATAACTGGTCGGAGTATATAATTAACAATATGCGTGACATGCTTAATATCAGGTGAGAGAGTGGTAAATTACATAAGTTTCGTGTTGTCATAAAAAAAAATTACAAAATAAATACACTCTCTGATTTACGGAAAATAAAAACTCGTTTGTATAATTAGGTGTTACTATGCGGGGGTATATAATACAAAATAAATGATAGTATTGTTTTGATTTTGTCGTGCACCTTATCATGATGCTCCGGTTACGAGGTGAAACATTTTTTGAGATTGTGGTAGTGAATGTGTGTAGTTATAGTAATGTAGTGCGGTGTTGGCACTTCTAGTTTATAGTGCATGTGGTTTATATATATTGTATGCATAAGGTTTGAACACTGGTGGTGCACTTTATTTATAGGATTACAAAGGTTTCTCTAATCGCATAGCAAAATAATATTATAATTACTTTGGTAAAACTTAGTACAGAATTTAATGTACAGAAATCGGCTTTACTCACGTGTTTTTTATCTAGTGAGTCCGACATGTTTTAAGTGCATCTGGGCCCTTGTTAAGCTATAATTGTGCCAAATTTCAACAACATGTTCAAATTCAAATTCAAAATATTCTTTATTCAAATAAACATGTAAACAAGTGCTTTTGAATCGTCAACTCTACTGCTGGTTCGGAAAGCTGTTCCTACCGAGAAGAGCCAGCAAGAAACTCGGCGGTTGCTCTTTTAAAAAAAATATAATTCTTAATATTATTTACATTAAGTCGTTACTGTCTTGTACAGGTTCAAAGAGAGCTATATCCACACATTCTTATCTTCCAAATAATCCTCAAGAGTATAGTAGGCTTTCTGTATCAGCCTCTTTTTAACAGTGTTTTTAAACTGCTGTAATGGCAGTGCTGAAATTGATTGCGGAATTTTATTATAGAATCTTATACCAAAACCCACAAACGAGCTACGCACTTTTGCAAGGCGCAAAGCAGGAACCGCAAGCTTATGTCGGTTCCTGCTTTGTCTATTGTATACATCACCTATCGTTTTATAATTCTTTATATTTTTATGTAGATAAACTAAATTGCTTAAAATATACTGTGAAGCAATTGTAAGAATACCTGTTTCCTTAAACTTCTCTCGCAGGGAATCACGCGGTCTTAAATTATAAATGCCACGTATAGCTCCTTTTTGTAAAACAAAAATTTTTTCACTATCCGCGCATTTACCCCATAGCAATATTCCATAAGACATAATGCTATGGAAGTAGGCAAAATAAACAAGTTTTGCTGTTTCGACGTCTGTGAATTGTCTTATCTTTCGAACAGCGTAGGCCGCTGAACTCAGTTTCCCTGCAAGAGTTGTTATGTGTGTGCTCCATTGGAGTTTTGTATCCAAGGATACTCCCAAAAATACAGTTGAATTTTCTGTTTTTAGTGGTACATTATTTAAAGAGAGTCTATTTGCTGTTTTTGCAGCATTAGGTAATGCAAATTCTATACATTTAGTTTTATTCGAGTTCAGTACCAAGTTATTTAGCCTGAACCAGTGAGCTACTTGCGATAAACCTATGTTTACTTCGTCAATATTATTGTCATTTCTATTTACTTTAAAAATTAATGATGTATCATCCGCAAACAGTACAATATCGCAAATATTATGAATAAAATATGGCAAATCATTTATATAAACTAAAAACAGAAACGGACCAAGGATTGATCCTTGAGGCACACCCATAACTAAGGCCGTTCCGGATGACTGCACATCATTAATGCACACTCTTTGAATCCGGCTGTGAAGATACGATGCAACGAGACGAAGTGCATTGTCTTTAATGCCATAATAGCCAAGCTTTAGCAATAAAATTTCGTGTTGGATGCAATCAAATGCTTTGGACAAGTCACAAAATACCCCTATGGCATTTTGTGAGTTCTCCCACGCATCGTAGACATGCTTCAACAACTTCACACCCGCATCCGTTGTAGACCGACCCTTAGTAAACCCTACCATGATCTAGTGAATTACCCATAAAAAAGGAAACAGCAAATTTCGCATTTATATTATTAACTAGTATGTCCAGCCCGCTTCGCCGTGCTTAATTTAAAGATATATTAGTTACAGTTTTAAAAAAAATGCTCAAATTGCCACCAAACTTTACAATATCATTCGCTGGATCATTTCAAATGTAGTCTAAAATTTCATTAAAATAGGTCATTTCCGAGTCTATAAAGGAAAACATCTAAAAAGAGTGGAGGAAAAACGAAAAAATGCAAGTACCAGTATCATAGTAGACTATCGTTCAACCTTAAACCGACTCATCTTTTTTATTTGCTGATCGATTTAAATAAAACATATCCTATATGTTAAGGGAGGTTTTTTTACTACATATTAGTGAAAACAGCTTCCAAATCGGATCAGCGGTTTTCAAGATTAGCGGAAACAAACGCACAGAGATTTGACATCTCAACGATTTTATTATAGGTATAGATAGATATAGATATATAGATATGTATAACAAACTAAAAAAAATAGTTACGTGTTATGCGTATTATATTGAATACGAAATGATAATGGCCCGATTTAATAAAGCATATTTCTAAGGCCTTTCCGCCCATATCGTTCGCTCATAAATATGCATGTGCCATAATTCTGACGTACTTTCAGATAATTGTTATTGTTTGGTATGATTGTTGCGTTTGTAGAGTATCGTTGGAGAATAGATGAATATGTTGATTTAGGGCATCATTTGGTGTAATATTATTGTGTGTGTGCCTCCTATAATACAAAGCCTTAGCCTCCTCTCTCCGATATTGATGAGAAGATTTTAAGCTAACACCCATCACGCTGCTCCAATGATTGATAGGTTAAACATATCCACAGAATTCTCCAAAGATATGCAGGTTTTCTTCCCATGTTTTCCTTCATCGCAAAGAGACGCACGGTGTCACCGCAATACACTTTAGCAAATTGAGTTGATAGTCGTTTAGTTTCTATATCCATAATTCCACTTAGAAGCTCTTTATTACAATTCATACTTAGCAAACTTTAAAACTTAGTCCGCTGCTTTAATTACCGATTAAATTAAATCTATCTTGTATCTCTTTGCAGCTCATTTACACTCATCAAAACTGGCTTCTATCTATCTACCTTCAAGTAATTAGTGTTAACTTATAGAAATACTTCAGAAGTGGGTTAAATTATTATTATATCTAAGTAATTAACATAAACATCATCCACTTCGTTCAAATAAAAGGATATTTTTCAGGATATTTATTACGGATACGCTGGATAACAATTTTATATCAAACAGTAAATTCAAATCAACCCTTCGAATTATGGGCCTTTGTGTCCCAAGATCATGAATATGCGTGAGTTATAATATTATGTTCACAGAATTTAAATAAATTTGTCGTGTGGGTACTTTTTCGAACTCCATACATTCCATTTCAAACAGAAGCTTGCTTTTATTCTATTGTAAATTAGGGGGTTACAATTTTATTACCAACTTGAGAATAAGTAAATAAAATGAAATATATTCTTTCTTTTATTTTAATCTTTTAAGATAGATATAACTTGTATATTTTTGTTGTAATAAAAAAATATATATTATTCTGTTTTATTTTAATCAGTATCGTATTGTATTCTGCTTTCTTTTTCTAAGTAAATTGAATAAAGTATAGTATTCCGTTTTATTTTAATGGTTATTTTTTTAAATTAAGTTTATTTATACAATTGAAGCTCATATACCGGGTAATAATAAAATTATTTTGCTATAATCCGCGATGAAGTACAGACTAAACTCTACATTAACTTCATCGCGGATTATTGCAAAATAATTTTATTATTACTTTTGTATTATAGATCTCCGCAAAGTAACGCCTAATTCTATAAATTATCATATACCGGGCTTAAGCTATAGCTGCTATAAAGGCTAAAAAACTCCCGTTTCAAAAAAATGAAAAACAATGTGACTACTTAATTTATTTTAACACTTGAAAGCACCGCAAAACAAAATTAACCTTAAAATTAAACAGCCAATCATGAAATCAGTTAAAAATTTATAAAATACTGAAAGCCTTATAAACAAAGTTATTGCTAAATTAAATATATGTATATACTTTGATTAAAACAATTTCTGTTGTTAGATAATAAATCAAAATAAACGAGCATTTCAATATTTTTCAATGGAAATAGCCTATATCAAAATCAGCTCTCTAAATAAGTATAACATTTTCAATTTCGAACTTATTATTTGTCAGTGAACAATAAGCAAGAAAGCGTATCCAACGCTGAGTTTCAAACCATTTTAATCAGATATATTGGCACCGCTTTCCACACAGTAATGTGGCCTTATAAAAAACAAGCAATTCAACACCACAAAGGACGTCCAGTTGGAAAATACTATCGGGAACGTCTCTACACCAGCCGGCCAACCGATAGATATTAATCTTGACCCAATAATCGCTTGATAAGAAAGATTTCCGTTCAATCTCTAGTAATAGAAATGTTTCAACTTGACTGGTCTTTCTTATTTAAAGTTTCTGAATAGACGCTCTTATCCGAAGTACAGTTTGATGAAAATATTTCACTATTTATTCAAACGCAAACATTGATATAAGGCAGAATTTACATTGGTTTTTTAAATATTTTACAATTTAATATTATCTTTTTTATTATTTATAATAATAAGATTTTTATTTATGTACAAACTTTTAAAAATTAAATAAATAAATACAAAGTCAAGTAGTGTGAGTAAATGTTAGTAAATTAAAGGATGTGATATCAAAACATCTATCTAATTTTTATTGTATCCTTTGCTTTGAATATCTATCTCAAAAATCTCTTTGAACAAATTTGCAAATTAAATTGACGGGATACCATAATTGTGTTAATAAATATATATATTATAGTAAAATTTCACTAACGACTACGATAGAGATCTTGGTCGTTTAGGTCCAGAATTCATGGTATGGTTTGGTTTGTTTAAATTCCTCCAGTCTAAAATATATATCTACAGTTTTATTTATATCAACGTAACCCAATACACTTGTAAATAAATTTTGTATAAGTCGATAACCACTTAATGTATATAAGATTAGTACTTCGAAGTTACTCGACCCTAAATTTTACTAATTAGGGCAGATTGTTTCAAACGAAATCGACCCTGGAATTTTAAAGACCGCCAGAATCTATTATCGCGCGTTTATCTAAAGAGTATTATTTCCACGCCATTAATTTTTCATTTCACTCTGAAGTGGCCTATCGAAGGGCTCAAGTTGGAATTTGAACGACAAGATCATCCCGATAACTTTAAGTAATCGTTTAGTATTACAGCCATTAAAAAGCTGTCGCGTAAACTTAGTATTCAAAGCTTTCTTTCGCTATATCAGGTTGCGTTCGTAATTGCTAACTAACAACTAGAAAATTGGCGGCAGCGTAAAAATGTTAGATTATTTACGGATAGAGATGTCAAAAAATAATCGATTTTTATATAAATCGATTACTTTATTAGAATAATCATGATCCTCCTGCCCAACATGTTATTAACATGTTCTCATATAATTTGGGTACGTATTTTACGACCTGCCTGACGTCAAGTTACCTATTTTACGTCACCTCGACTATATTTTATTATTTTATTTGTGAAATCTATTTTTAATAATCGATTATTATCGATTTTAAAATACATTATCGATTAAAAAAAACTTTAATATTATTTTATCTTTTTCTTTTTTTTAATCTCTTTATTGTTTTAAGGATAACATATGCTTTGTTGGAATAAACCAGCGTATCCAAACTACACATTGTAATCGAAATTAGCAACAACGCTATGTTATTTTTTTCATACTATTCCACTTTGATTAGTCTTTATTCTTATTAATTATTATTAATATCAAAAAGGCAACTTTTCAAATATTCAAAAAAAAAAACGACTATTAATTTTAGATTGTTTCGATGCAGGTCAAAGGATTTTTTACAAATCGATTTATTTTGTAGTGAGAAAATCGATTATTTATTAATCGATTTTTTCCACTCTAAGACACATCCCTATTTACGGAGATTGTGAGCAAACAAAGTAGAGATAAGGCGCATTCAAAGCGAAATTATGAAAACTCTGAGAGTCGACAACAAAGAACCTTATTAACCTCCCACTTGCTAATGGACACCGATAGGGTAACAAAATGGCCCCAACCAAACCCTTGTAATGGTGATATGCGAATGTTGTAATTCTGGCCCCATTCTGTAACATTCTTTGGGTGTAATAATGCAATCAAATTTAATTGTATCCGTTTTAATGCTCACTTTATTAGATCGGCGTTATTGTGCGGAACCAATTCGCACTGCGGAACAAATTCCAAAAAATTGTAGGTCATAAAGTCAAGTGTTGATACTTTTAACGTAATAAGATGGAAGCTTTATTTAGGCTATAATATATTGCAGTTTAAATTCCTAATATACCTTAACTGTATTATGTATTGTTTTTCAAGTGAAATTGTTTTGAAGCGTTTTTTAATATATTAAGGAGAAGAGAAGAAATTTGGTTTTTCTTCTTTCCAATGATAGGAGAAACTTATAGGTTCGTGAATAGGTTTCTTATGCATAAAAGTTTGTTTAGCAAAAGTGTAACCCGATACATAAAAGCGTACAATGTAGGATTGAAATGGTTCTTTGTGATGATGGCTAGAACAGACATACGACGGGAAAGGCAAAAGCACTTTAATTGTAGTAATAGCTATTTTATAGTAAAAAGTCATGAGTAATAAGGGCACCTTATTGTTCGAACTTCTTAGTAAACGTTTTATTTTCTATACCATAAAAAGTATCTTATCTACTCGCGTCTACCTAAATTATTTTCACTTTTATAAATATAATAAACGGTCTCAATGTAATTTTTATTAGAAATTTTGACTAAGCGCGATTTTAAATGACCGTAGCTTGTTAAAAAGGTAATGCCTTAAAGGTGAACGAGATTGAATCGAAATAGAGGCCCGATTGAGGCCTCCGTCGAGCCTACACTTCACGCGAGACTTGGGCAGCGCTGAATGGAGATGCAAACAAGATACATATACCTACATTATGTCGCCAGTATGAAGCTTGCGAAACTGAAAAGAGATGTAAACACGATACCTGCATAGTTTACTACCGCTTTTAGTTTGGTGAAGTTAATGAGTGTAGGTGCATAGAAAGAGCCTGCCTTATCTGCCCCCGCTAAAGAGACGCTTGAGTTGTTGTCGCGCTTAAGGTTGGATGCTTGAAAAGTTGGCTGTGCTAAAATGAACATTGTTTTTATAATCGTCTCGCTTTGTATGAATACGTGACATGCAGTGTCGTAGCGATTTTATGGATCAAATGGGTAACGTATTCAAATTAAGCAGTTTCATACAAAGTAAAGGTAAGATTATATTACTGCAATCCGCGATTATTTAGATCAACATAGAAGTTTATGATGAATTTGAGCCACTTTTCAGAATGCGATAAAAATTAAGGGAATTAAATAAAATCGGCTATTATATTATATCATGTTAAGGGAAAACTTAACATTTTTGCTGAAGGTAAACTACACTTCAAACTATTAGCTTTCTTAACCTTGAATATGCTACATTGTATATAATATATTTCATATCGTAACAAATCACGACTAACAGAATCGCACAGAATTTCTAACGTTTTAACTTTTGTTTTTGTACTCAAGAATCATCATGATTTTTTGTAGTGCAAGAATTTTTTTGCTCAATATATTATAATTCTTCAACAAAATATTATACTCATATTATAATACAATATCTGGGTGACCGAGCTTCGCTCGGTAATTTTTTACAAGAAAAAATAAAAATCTTAAAAAAAAGAAAAAACGATTATTTTGTTGAGATCGACCCTTGGCATTCACATTTCTCGACGCTGCCGTTACCCGAATAAGCTACGCCGACTTGACAGTTAATGGCGAAAATTCAATTCAATATAAATGTTAGTGTTTTTTAATGCCCAAAAACAGGGATAAAACAATATTTTTTTTACATAAAACCTAGCTAGATCAATTTTTCTCCCCCAAAACCTCTTACATGCTGAATTTCAGGAAAATCGTTGGAGCCGTTTCCGAGATTCGGAAAATATATATATATACAAGATTAACTCATTTAAATATTAAGATAAGATTCAAGTACAAAATTTCTTTACATTGCTACTTACTGTGTAAAATCTCGACTTTATCAAAGTGAGAAGATTAAACAGTTTCACGTAACGCCGAGTTCCGCTTCAAGTTTCTCCTTAATAGAGAATATAGATCATCATGAAATATCGACGAGGTTGCACTCCCGCCGGCGAGGAGTTAAGTTGGTGTACATGTGCACAAAATGAAATGAGAAATACTAACACTAATTCATAATACTTAGCCTGTCAAATTATTGAGTTACTAGCTGAACCTACCTGCGACATTTTTACAATAAAACATACTTTCGCATTTATATTTTTCCACGATTTCGTTCACTTCAAGCATATTTTTAGAATACCACCAATAACATGCTCTTTCAGCTATTTTTTTTCAAGTTTTTGACTTTCCTCTAAAAAACTGTATTTTTTATCGTTTATTGTTTTTTTTTTAATAAAGAAGTCTCTATCAAACACTTAAATACCCCTAACAGATGAATTAATGGTGAATATAAATAGTAATGCAAATATGTGCCTCCATCTGAAATTCTAATCATTGGCAACTGGGGTTTTTGTCGACAACATTTTTTCAAGAATGTTTGATAGTATCAAATATAGAAAGAAAGTAGCAACCTGTTACCATCTCACTTGTAGGTTTACGCCTCTTCTGCTTTGAATAGAAGGAACAGAGCTCAAACTTGAAAGGTATAATAATTAAAGTTAAAGGTAAAGCTTTAAAAATTCATAAATAGCTGTGCGGTGTTTGAATCTACAAAGAGTCACACACTCCTCATCCAAGCATCATTATAAAGGTGATTTATAGATAATAGTTGTAATAATTTATTTAAAAATAAATGAATGGACATTATATGAACACAATTATAATCCTTATGCTATAATCTTTCATTTGAACAATATTCCTTTCGACCAAAATGAGAGGACGAGTTTTGTAGTTTGTGAATTGTCGTATTTGGCAATAAATTGATACCATACATATAATATCGGTCGACGAATTTATTAACACGTATCGATATCGATTCCAATTTAGTCGCGTGGCTTGGGAGTTTTATTAAATCACACATATGGTGACCGTTATTACTTTCGGCTTCGGTTACTTTTAGATATGTAGTTCCATTTACTTGTTGTTTATCTTATCAACATGCAAACTTGAATCTTTGTTACTTGGACGTTCTTTTAACTTAGTTACTTCTTTGGCATAGTACGAAAAGCTAATAGATTTGGCGGTTCAAGTTGTTGGAGACGACGAGATTGGAACACGCGGGCTTGGTTGTTTCAAATCTAGATGGATGGACGAAAGAGGTCGCTCTGTCCAATAGGTACAAAACTACCTGGTGTTGAAATCCACTGAATAACTTGGACAGCATTCATCGTAAATTAAGAAGAAATTGTTTCTCTTAAAGTCTCCACTTATGCTTTATTGTTCCGTTTGCTTAACTATTTATTCAAGATCACTTGTTGAGAACTGTGCAATTTCATACTAATAATCCGATTTATCGTACAAAGCGAGTACAATCGCGTGTTTAGATTTCGTGACGTGCACCTTCCAAATGAATGCACCGAGCTAGTATGTTTGGTAGTTTGCGACGGTCGATATAAAATTAAGGAGCTGTTGTTGAATCATTATGTTTCAGTTGCGATGAGTTTGATTTATTAAAATTGAGATTGATTTATTAAATCGTAAGCCGTATACATAAGATAGCGCATTGATTAAAGTTGATTTCGCAAAAAATACTTTCCTAATACATAATACTCTTTGAAATTATTATATTATTTTTTGCTAGTTATGAGATGCTATTTTCGCTTTTGGACATATAATGTAGAATACAGAATTTTTATGAAAGTTTAGATTGTATATAAATACAATCAAAATAAAAACAATAATATATATTAAAGGAATATAAATGCCACGTAAAGACCGATCTATTCCCTTAACAGCAATGAAAGCAGATTTGTCTTGGTTAAAATCAGATAGTCAATCCAAAAATATATCATCAATAGGTATTATAAAAAACTACACACAAAACTTATGAAATAGTTCAACGTAGTCGAATCGAAAACCCCGAACATCATCGCGCTGGTAACGAAACAAAACAACACAAAAAATAAAGCGAGCCTCGATTGTAGCTAATAACTCCGTGCTCACGGCGCGTGTAATTATTTACGGCACGGCTTACCCTGTTTACCTCCACCGGTTAGTCTATTGCACTATGGTAAGCGAAGCTGCAATATCGTAGCAATCGTTGTTGAAAAATGTATTGGATATTAAAATAAATAAATAAAAGTTTATTCATAGATTAAAATTGAGTTACAAAACATTTCGGTGTTATAAATATGATTGCACAAGTAAATTCAATCAAGTGGGTGATGCGCTGTATTCCTTGCTAGGTTATAAAATAATCTGTGTTAACAAGCCCTTTCCCAAACATACTATGTTACAGTATTTATGTACAATGTATAATACAATGATAATTTGAAGTTATATAAGTTTCATCCTCCTGCCCTTATCCCACTCTAAGTGGAGTCGGCACAACATGTTATAAACATGCTGTCACATGATTTGGCTGCGTTTTTACGACCGGCCGCCTGCTTGACGTCATCTTACATTAGTCGTATTTTACGACAAAAGTTATATAAGTCTAATTAAAGTAAAAAAAAACAAAAACTAAAAAATAATATTATCTATATCCAATACGTCTTTAATGACGATGAACGAACGAAAAATATTTTGGATATACTCGTATATTTTTCATAGTAGTAGTAGTACTCTTTATTGTATGCAACAACATAATCTAAATCTATACACAAACATAATGACTGCACAACTGCGGGGCTATTTCAATAGTTATTTCAAAAGTTAAAATATCCTCTAATAAAATTATAGTTTTCTAGTTTTAAGATTTTTTCATCTTATATTTATATTAGCCCGGTATATAAATAAAGAATAATTGTGCATAATTCTACCAATATTTTATATCCAGCTTCAAACACAAAAGACAGAATTCTTTTTAGTGTGAGGATTTTTTTATTAATAATTTTAGGTCACATCATCTTGAGAGACGAAAATTCTACTGCATGATATATGCCATGAATTATTATTGCTCTGTATATCATGCCTGCAATAATCTTGTGAATCGAAAGCGTTTCATACATCTCAAAATATATGTTCATTAAAAGTTCATCATCATTTTTAATCGCTGTGTATCAAGCTCCAAAAAGACGTAACTCACAAACAACCATTGTTATTTGGATTTTAGTATCGCATAAAAATATTTCAAGTAAATTTGGAAAAGTGCATAAGATTACTAGCTTCAGATAGTATAGTTTGATTGGTGGTTAAGTGGCTTAACGTGAGTTGTAGCCGCTTTGGGTCAGAACACCTCGCTCTAAAATTACCTCTTTGGTGCTGCCACGGAGATATATGACGGAGGTTTGAGCTGCAACCTATCCAATTATTTCGTTACCTTTAATAATACAAACTATTTTGCCTTTTAGAATAATTTTCCATAAGTAATATAAACTATTTTTATATTCATAGACTATTCAAATTGTAGCTCTTGAATAAATATATACATTTTTAAAGATTCTATAAAGCTTTAGAGCCTATACATTTTGTAAAAAAACAGCAACTTTGAAATATCTTAAAATTGAGAGGTTTTTATTCTTTAGAGAATTTTATTGTTGGCTTTTTCATTCTTTTTCTCCACATTTTGATTGATGAAATAGAAGAGATTTTTTACACTTTTCTTTTAGCATTTTTATTTGTAATATATTAAGCGCAACGTTATATCGCTTATTTTTTTATGCATGTAAAGTTAGACTTTGAGTTAGATATGCAGCAGAAAACTCTGATTTACGAATAGATATTAGTATTAATTACGGGAAAATGTATATCGGGTTGGCTTTTTAATAACTAAAATATCTATCTTGATACGTACAATAAAATATTTTGCGTAGTTTTAAATTGAATGAATCATTTTCATTTATTATTACGAAATAAAATTATTCTATATATTCCAAATATTTGGCTTCACACCAATGATGAAACATTTCAATGTTAAAAATTAATACACATTGAAACTTGATTATCCAACCAAAATATAATTAGCATTTTCAATTTTCACAGCATTTATTTTGCGTCACGTAAACAATTTGTGTTAAGTTGTGTTAAGTTTGCTTGTAAAATTCACATCAAAAATGTAGTTTAAGTAATTGTGTGCCTTTACATTATCATATATTAGGATTAGTGCCGTCCGGCAATCATGGCTTATATTTCATTCTTTTATTCCAACTCCAGTATTTATAAAAAATTTAAATGCTCTTTTATATTACCCATACGAGATACACTTACTGAACTCATAAGTACCTTATAAAAGGTGTTTCGTTATAGAATTCTATAGTAGAAAAGTAGGACTATAGAGGCAGAGTTATGTTATAAAATACGTTATAAAAGTACAGTGTAATTATAAATTATGTTGCAAAAGTACAGTGCAATATCCGTTCTTATTCTACAAATTAACTAAGACAATCCCAAAATCGTTTTTACCTGTAACGAAAATATTATCAGAAGATATCATCATCTGGTGCCATCTTCAGAATGAAGTTCGGAGGTCAGCTGGAGAAAACTTTTCCGGTCTTGTGCTATCTTTTTTATTTCATAGTATCTAAGTCCCGTCCACTCTCTTATATTATCGAACCATTTAAGACGTTGCCTTCCAGGTGCTCTCTTGCCGTGCATCTTTCCTTCTAGGATCAACCTAGGAAATTGATATCGGGATCCTCTCTGCAGATGTCCGAAAAAGGCAACCTTTCTTTGCATGACGGTTTTCAACAGCATCCGCTTGCATTGAGCTCTCTGCAAGACCAGAGCGTTTGAGACGAAGTGAGTCCAAGGGATCTTTAGCATTTTGCGAAAGCTCCACATCTCAAATGCATGCAAACGTCTACATCCGTCTTTAGTTAGGGTCCATGATTCACAACCATATAAGAGAGTGGACCAGACGTAGCACTTTAGGACGCGATATCTTATATCGAATGGGATTTTTGGGTCACATAATATTTTTGACATTTTGAAAAAAGCCGCTTTAGCTTGTCCAATTCTATCAGAAGATAGAATACACGATAAAATCACACTCTATAACTTCCATCGCAGCAATATAGAACCGTAGAATGTCGTAAAATTAAATTTATATCAATTTGCAAAAATTATTTTCTCAAGCAAAGCGGTTGATCGACAACAAAGCAATTTTCACGGTTATGAGCCAGGATTTCGGAGTTTACGACATTATGCCTCATTAAATTCCATAGATATTTTTTTTACAATCAAACAGTAAACCGATTATCCTTAGTCTTTAAAAATAGCTTTTATATCATAAAAAAGTAAAGCTGTTCACCGAGAAACGTGAGATACTCATCATCCTCCTGCACTTATACCACTATAAGTGGGATCGACATAACATTTTACAAACATGTTGTCACGTGATTTGGCTACGTATTTTACGACTGGCTTACCTACCTCACACCTCGGTAAGAAATGAGGGTGGTCTATTCTACTCAGCCCGATACCATTCGGCGGGTCGACTTACCTTTGTCGCCTTTTACGACACTTCGGTAAGAAATTAGGGTGGTACTATTAATTTATAGAATTAGGCGTTACTTTGCGGAGGTCCATAATACAAAAGTAATGAGAATATTATTTTACTATAATCCGCGATAAAAGGAAATATATGTATTATTAATGCTAAATGTCACCCCGTAACCGAAGCATCGTCAGGAGATGCTTCGAAATCGAACACGTGTTCAAAGACAAAGTCAACTAAATGATGGGGAGTTTACAACTCAGCTTGCTTGGGTAATGCTTAGCTTTGCGATTTTGTCGTGGAGTCTATCTCCTGACGATGCTTCGATTGTGATGGTGAATGTGTGCAGTGCTTGTGTACTGTTGTGTCATCGGTGTCGGGTAGTGCATGAGTTCTTACAAATTCTGCATGTATCAGGTATGAGAACGAATAGTACACTCTACATTTAGCATTACATATATTTCCTTTTATCGCGGATAATAGCAAAATAATATTCTCATTACTTTTGTTTTTGGTGATATTATTCTATTCAGCACTTCTATGTCAATTAAGAATTTAAATTTGAACACAAAACTCATAGGTGCCTGAACAGATGTCAAACCCGTGGTAACGGTTACTTGTTGCCCCAATCAGCTATGAAGACTCTTTTCAAAAATTTGTATAAGAATTATTGTAATTTTCATTCCCGAAATAAATCTCTTGAATAAAGTAGAAAAACATTGGTTTTAGGGAAAAATTTCACCCACAAAAGCTATGATAAAGAAAGTAATTTTATGTTAAAGAAAATATTATTGTAATTACTTTTATAATACTGGAATAAAGTAGCTCCTACTTCTGTAAGTTATTATAAGTTTCAATGATTTAATTTTATCTCTTTTGAATTTGTGAAATATTTTGTGTGTTCTTTTAAAGTATATCTTAAAAAAATTCCAAATACTTAATTTAATAGAATACTAGAGCAATATCTTATAAAAATTATTTCTATAAGAAACTCAAAATCTTTTACAGTAGAATCGTTATTTTCCTGCCTTTATCTAAGTGGGGTCGGCACAACATGATGTTACTTGTTTTGCTAGTAATTTTACGACCGGCTGCCTACCTGACATCAACTTACCTTAATTGCCTTTGCAAAACTCCGGTAAGAAGTGAGAGTTATCTATTCTATTCATCCGGATACCACACGGCGGGTCAACTTACATAAGTCGCCTCTTAGAACACCTCGGTAGGCAATGAGGGTGCTCTATTCTACACAGTCAGATACCACGTGGCGTGTCGACTTACCTTAGTCACCTTTTACGACACCTCGGTAAAAAAATCAGGGAGGTCTATTCTTCTCAGCCGGATACCACATGGCAGTGGAATATAATTTCCTAGTGCATAGCAAGCATATCGGAATCATTTAATAACTAAAGAAAACTGTAACGTTTAAGAAATTTATAAAATTATTGAATATTAGCTATCACTCATACAGTTTTACGGTTTATGAGTGTAACGATATCAAGTATATGACGTGAACATCTGGCGATGCATTAAGATATGAAATTGCAGAGCACTTCTCTTTATTACCACTTATTAGACTCGCGGATCATTTGTCTAAGAGTTCGCAGTAAAGTTTATACGGTGAGACATAACCTCATTCTATAAGCGAGTTCCATATGACTTATGATACACATTATGCCTTAGGGCTATTATACTAGAATAGGGAAGCCTACTATGTGCCCTATTATAATAAAGAGAAAGCAAACAAGACTGCATCTGTCTCTCTTTTTTATGTATAATTAAACAAAAGATAAGTATACAAGTTTCATCTTCCCTCTCATAATTTATTGTCACACACTCACTTACAGGCATGTCTATGGCTACTGTACTCTGGTATAACTCTAAGCATTATGCATGCCCAGCTTTATCAATAAATTTTATTAACATCCAAAGCTTAAATAATTCCATTATTTAATTATTTTCCATTTTTAATGTTTTTCTAACGTTTTTCATGATACATAAATAAAAATAAATAAATAAATTCCAAATTAAAATTTTTCGTACCGTTCACTTTCCAGAAAAGTTATTTATAGAAGAGACCCATTTCCATCAAGTGTTTTGATTTAAATTATTTCCACGTAATTAACAAAATATAAAATTAGTCTAAAATAAATTAAAAGCCATAGTTTTAAATTAAACCTGACCCAAATTTCATACGTTTAATTAAGTTAAAAAAACCGGCATTTGGTCTCTAACTTAACACAATTCGATATCAAATCATAAATTATAATTAAAACTATGTAAGATTAAGAAGCTGTGGTAGCCCAACGGTAACACCGTTCGTCTCTTTCGAGGAGATCACGGGTTCAAACACGGGCAGACACCAATGAGTTTTTCTGTTAAAACTTATGTGTCCAATTGATAATTGCAATTTATCACATGCTTTTCGGTGAAGGAAAACAGCGTAGTAGGTTTTAGCTCCAATCCTTCTCTCCAAAAACAAAGAGAAGAGGGCTATTCTCAGCAGTGGGATAGTAAAAGGCCGCAACTTAACATGAAGAAAATTCTAAAAGTTTTAAATAATGCGAACAAAGCTTAAAGTATGACAGAGCATGTCATAACCATATAAGTAACAACAGGTGCGAATATCATCCAGTAAATTGGCTGACGCGTCACTAGAAGAGTAACGGGAGTGTTCGTGATATTACCCCTATACGGATAATATAGCTCATGTAAAATTGCATAGTGTTAAGAAGCTCTCAGTTCTATTACTGTTTTATGGCACTTCGATGCCGCTTCTTTAAGGAAATAATAACTTATACATGAATAGTAAATTTGTTATGGCAAAATTTTTACATCAGATTTTGTCTAGTATACTTAGTGTACAGGCCAATAAACTTGTTAAAGTTTGGCGACATTATGAAGAAAATGTAAACTTATTTGATATCAATTTTTTTTTTCCAATCATAATACTTTAATTATATTTATATAAACATACTAGTTGCACTAGACCGCTGTGTGATATCCAGCTAAGTAGACTAGACCACTGTTATATATTACCGGGGTTTCGTAAAAGACGACTAAGTTAAGTTAACCCGCCGTGTGGTATCCGGCGGAGTAGAATAGACCACCCTCATTTCTTACCAAGATGTCGTAAAAGGCGACTAAGCTAAGTTAACCCGCCGTATGGTATCCGGCTGAGTAGAAAAGACCATCCTCATTTCTTACCGAGATGTCGTAGAAGACGACTAAGGTAAGTTGACATCAGGCAGACGACCGGCACATATTCGCAACTATAGTATTAGTATGGATAGCGTTAGTAGCGTCCTTTTGCTAAACAATAATGTGTGTATCAGGCTTTGCAGAATAATTCTTACGTTCGAGGGCATTGCTTGTTATGGTTACCAGTATAGTATTAACGTCTCTGTTTATTTTTCAATATTTTGATTCGATTATAGAATTGAATTGAGAAATACGCATAAGAAGATAGCCGTAAATCTAAGCTTAAACACTTTTATGCAAGTACAGATTATATCTATAGCCACCTATGTCAATTGTTTGTTAGTTAAATAAATTGTTCACTTAATATTTTGTAAATTATGCATATTTTTTCAAATCTTTGTCTGTATAACGTACCTTTTTAAATAACAAGTTTGTTTTAAAAGGAATATTTACTTAACTCGTAGCGTGTGTCATTAGTTCTCGACAGGAAGACTGGTGCCGGAAAAATAGCATGACTAAAACTTTTACTCCTTTTGTCAGCTTGAAAGAGTAATGCGGAACAATTATGCGACTAAATTCAGAATACAACTTAGTTTATTTAATAAAGCGCTTTTTTAATTGTTTCCTTTTGTTTAAATAATAAATGCAGCGCAAATATGAAATTAACAATTTAGTAAATGACTTAATGATCGAAAAATAATTATAATACTACGGACTTGAATTATAAGGTACCAACAAAACGTTTCAATTATATACTGTCTAAGTTTTGTGTTTGCTTGTTCTTGAAAAAAAAAGGTTTTTTTTTAACCTACATGTCACCCCGATATATAAAAAGGATTAATCGTGAAAGCGAAGGAAAAGATGAGCCATCAAAAAAGACTTTCTAATTCATCATATTAGTATGGATGGATCAATGAATAAACAATCCGTACTTTAACGTGCGATGTTTACGAACAGTTAATTCAAAATTCGCTTTAATTCGAATTTAAAATGTCTTTTTTGGCTAAATATTTCAAAATGTTTTTGACAACAGAAAACGATTTTTTAAATTTGTACATTATTTCGCTTTATATTACCAATAAGGCTGGTAACAACGAAAAAATATCCCATATAAAATACATATACAAGTAGCCAAAGTAAAATCACCCAAGGACCCAATATTAAGTTATCGGATAGGGGTCGTCCGGTAATTTTCCGCCGCATAACCGGATCACTACGTGAAAGTAACAGTGTTAGGACAAGGAGTATCTGAAATCCTTAGGAAGATTAAATCGAAGGAAATAGATGTGAATATAATAAATATTGGTGTACCTAATCTGAAGTAAGTAAATACATAACAGGTACAACCCCGTCAATTGCGACTTAAGCTTCCCGACACAACAACTAATTCGATACTTAATATTCTTTTCTACAGATCTTGCAGTAATTATGGATTTGATGAAATAAAGATTCACTTAAAGCGTAGGTGGTTTGATTAGTCGCTGAGATACTGAGGCTTTCTTAAGGCTCCAACGATTTTCATGAAATTCATTAATCCGGATTAATGAAATTAAATTTAATTCAATAATTGAAATAAAATTCATTAATTCGGATTAATAAAGATCGATTTTTTCATCGACAAAACTTCTACAGGTTTTGTGGGGGGAAAATCGATCCTGCCAGGTTTCATTAAAAAAATATCGTTTTATCCCTGTTGTCACTTGTTGTCACGGGCACTGAAAGAAAAAAGTGCTAAAATGTTGAATAGAATGTAAATGATTTTATATATATATATATATATATATATATATATATATATATATATATATATATATATATATATATATATATATATATATATATATAGGACACTTACACACACGGTCGGTCCCCAAAGTAAGTAACTTAATACTTGTGTTATGGAAGACAGAAAACTGGTGAATATATACTTATATAATTTTTAAATACATACTTAAATACAAATGTACACCCAGACTCGAAGACCAACAAATTCTCTTATAGAAAATATTGTTTCTGGGCGGGTATCAAAACTGCGACCCGCGAAGTGAAGGCAAGGTCATTCATTACCCACTTCTCCAACGGGTCAGTCAAAATATTTTAGCTGTCATTTGTAAAATTATAATAGCTCAGTGGGTAACGGATGGGCTATAGTAGTTAAAGTACCTGGGATTAAGCCCCTGTTATTACAATTTTTTTTATAATTAATAAAAAAAATTACCTTGCATGGATACATAGCTTTTTTAATTTCACTGAGATTTTTTTCTCCAATTGGTATCGCAGTTTGGAATTCGCCTCAATCTTCCAGACCAATTGCTTGATTTTGATAAAATATCCAGCAGAAGTGAGCATAGGCTGCATTGTAAAGCTCGGCACGTATCGATGCGAACGTAAATGCGTATCCGGACTCCAGATGATAAATGGATTCCATCAATATTGACTGCTTTGAAGGCAGTTTAGTTACTTATTTGTAAACCACATGTATAGTCTTAGTCCATGTAAACCATTTAATATCACTATGACAACAAAATTTGCAAAATTTCAATTACGGTAGTCGCATAATTCATTTGTATCGTAGCAACAACAAATTGGTTAAATTTAATTTGTTATTAATATCAAAATATTTTTTTTTTAATATTTTATTTAGAGTGGGATAAGGGCAGGAGAATGATAGTCATGGTGTATGTAACAATTTGTACGAGTAATTAACTAATGTTTAGTATTAACTATTTTATTATATACTAGTGGCCCGCTCCGGCTTCGCACGGGTATAAAATATATAGCCTATGTCACTCAGTGAAAAAAATGATTAAAATCTATCCAGTAGTTTTTTATTCATTACTGCCCGTAGCCCGCACGCGTTAAATTTGGAGTAAAACAATTCTCCTTACCCTATACCATGAAGATTCCCTGCTATCTTTGGAATATCTAAGCTCATATACTACATTTTTACTTATTTACTTTTACATTTTCCCTATGTATTTTATTTTTACAATTAATTATAGAATGTCTTTATGTACAACATTCACAGCTTTCTTGTCATTACACAATACAAACATGTTTTCTTTAGAAGTTACTCTTGAAAGAGTGACATAGAGTGTGAAAAACAAACCCGTCCGATCGCAGCAAATTGAAAGTGCTATAGGGCGAAGCGCGCAATCGCTATGCCCTGCATTTTAATACTGTAATATCTTCGAAAATGTTCATTTAAATTACATACTGTAACAGCCATATTGATCTATATTAAATGAACAATGTTTTTAAAGTACTTAATTGGATAAGGATTAATGTTGTTTTGTTTACAATTGCTTCGAAAATAAGGCAATATTTTTCGTAAAAAGAAAATGTCAAATAAATGCTATTGTGGGTTATCCATAAGAGATACCATCGCAGAGTTTTCTGTAGACCTTTTCAAGGTGCATAAATACTTGGAACATTATTTTGATAAATATCGTGTAATTATTTACGCTATTACATTAGAAACCTCAAAAATTACAGTATTTCTCTACTCCATATTGAATGTTATTATAGGTACATATAAACCTTACTCTTCTATTAAAAAAACCGCATCTGTTGAGTAGTTTTAAAGATTAAAGCATACATAGGGATATAATATATACTTATTTTATACTATGTAGTGAAATTTAGCTATTATTTTGTTAATTGTCAAATTTTTAATGTATAGCTGACATTTATGTTTTGTTATTCCATGTCATAGTCGTTTTTGTTATACCACGTTTTATAGTGACTTGACGGGATAAAATAAATGCGGTCGCACGGGATAAAAAGTATTCTATGTCCGTCTCTTGGTTTTAAGCAACCTCTACACCAATTTTCAGCCGAATTAGTTCATCCGTTTTTGAGTTATAAATAGTGTAACTAAGACCAACTTTCTTTTATTATATAGATTGACATCTATATAACAAGTTTTTGTGGTGAGAGGGAAGCTTATCCCAGCCGTTTTCTGCAGTTACCAATAAGTAATAAACTCATTGAAGCACGACGAAAATTAATAGCTTTTCTCAATGACAAAATTAAAAAAAAAATTGAATACCGCATAATTATTCCTTGAATATATGAAACTTATTACTCGATCTAAAATAAATTAAAGCAAATCATATTGTAACAAAAGAAACTAGAGCTACTTAAATATTCGTAAGTCTCTGAAATGCTATGATACATACAGTTAACGAAGTTTGTTTCTGTGATATTCTTAAAAAGCTCGCACAAAAACCAAGATATAAAACAACATAAAAGTTGAGAAAGTTTTGTCCTGTTTCTTAAGTACCTATATTTAGCGACTTAGGTGCCTATTGAAAAGTCAAAATCGTTAGGTGATACAGCCTACGACTAAAATTCGATACATTGAATATTGAACTTGAGCTCGGGTACAATAATTAGCCCATATTACATTCCTTATACCAAAAAATAACTATCTATCCGTTGCAACGTTCGATTTTAAGAGAAGGACAAATATACATAACACTTTTGAGATCGTCAGTCCATCTCGTAGAGGGTCTACTGATGCTGCATTTTCCGGCGCGGTGTCACCATTCCAACACCATAAGAATGCCCATCGGTTCTACATACAATATAACCCGCCCATCCCCACTTTAGCTCTTGTGACACGCTGAGCTATGTCGATACCTTTGTTTCTACGAATCTCCTCATTCCTGATTTGATGGCGTTGAGGAACTCCAAGCATAACTCGCTCCATCGCCCGCTGAGTGACTCTTACCTTTCTTATGAGAGCCATGGTCAGTGACCATTCACTCAATAATTTGAAATTGTCCAGACACTGTTTTCGGGGACTTTATATCTCATAATATGTATAAGTATAGATTAATCAATTGCAGATAGTCAGCTAAATCTAAATTAACGTTGAGCGTACGTAGGTTTCAAGTAAACAGCTAAATATACACGGGCTTTGTGGACATTCACATATTTTCTAGCACAGTCGACGGAAATTGTTCCCGATATACCAGCTGAGCCAGCTTAATTGCCACAACTTGACGAATGGCTAATGAATAGTTAACGCGTTTCGAAATGTCTGGCATTATATATTGCGCTTTTGTGTGGGGTTTACTTTAGTATTGTTTGTATTGATTAACAACTTTTTGATATGACTCGTTGCGTAAAACTCTGATGTCCAATGCTAATGTTTATACAAACTCTAAATTATATTAAAATTTCATTTAATTGCCAAATATTATTTTTGTTTGAACAGTACGTTCACTTCAAAGCTAGGAATAAACTTCGTAACGTCTTTGGAAATTTTTAACCTTTTTTTCTATACTTGACTAATATTCTCACTAATATGTCTGCAATGTGGTATCCGGCTGACTAGAATAGACCACCCTCATTTCTTACCTAAAAAAGCACAATATTTTATTTTGTGCTTTAGTGCTTGGCATTTATTCCCCGTACAGTAAATTTTACCCTATTTTATTATAATGAGGCTTTAAGGTATTTTTGCACCAATTTTTTTGTGAAAATCAAACGCAAAGCTCTTCTAAGTACTAATAGATATAATGCTTACAAAGATTTTTAAAACGTGTCAGTATTGCCAATATAAAATGTATTACACACAAAAGTGGAACAACACTACCGCAGAAATATCGTCCAAAGAGACAACTTGAACTAAAATTGCCTAAGTGGCCATTTTGCCACTTGACCAATCCTGTTTTATTTCTCGTTACTTTTATAGATCCATGGTCGGTCGGACCGAATGATATTTTGCTTATTCAATTGTACTCTTTCAGCCGTGACATTGGATAGAATATTCAGAAAATGTCGCATTCGTTATTCAAATATTCGATATTAGAGGGTCGAATGGCGATAACTTGGACAACAGCCAGAGTATGAACGATTACCCAAGTACTCCTTATTGCAATTTTATTGGTAGTAACTTTAGAAATATTTATTGTATTATTAATTAAAAGGTTTATAAGCCTACTATACTCTTGAGGATTATTTGGAAGATAAGAATGTGTGGATATAGCTCTCTTTGAACCTGTACAAGACAGTAACGACTTAATGTAAATAATATTAAGAATTATATTTTTTTTAAAAGAGCAACCGCCGAGTTTCTTGCTGGCTCTTCTCGGTAGGAACAGCTTTCCGAACCAGCAGTAGAGTTGACGATTCAAAAGCACTTGTTTACAAGTTTATTTGAATAAAGAATATTTTGAATTTGAATTTGAATTTGAATATAATATGTAATGTAATCAGAACAAATTACTGTTCAAAAACAACATGTTCAACAACAACTCCTTACCAATTTAGCTTATGTGTCAATGACATAATCTATAGCTCCGGGGATCTCGGTTTCGATCCCGCCAAGGAACAACATATCTAAAAACAATTTGTTGTGTCTTCGAGTCTGGGTAATTTTTTTAGTTTAATTATTAGCAGTTTTCTTTCAGTATATTAAATTATTTACTTTGGGGACGGCCATGCGTGTCCAAATGTTCCATATATATCCTATCTGAAGAATTAAGTCACATGTCCCAAGTAGAAGCATAAGAAATGTGATTTTATTCTTCAGATAGGGCGATATATTATTATAATAATAATCTAATGCTTCGTTCGGACGAGAAAAAAGGTAACTTATTCGTAAGGTCTATTACTAACGATCGACATTCTGTTTTCTTCATAATTGTTAAGCAAACAGTTTATGCGAGTATCTTGTTAAATTTTGATTCGTTAAAAACAAGAAAAACGCATGCGAAATTGCCGTGAAAGCCCTTATCCCCCGTAAAAAATGTAAATATATTTTTATTTCAGCACGCCCCTGTCCTGTTATTACAAACTCGAGTGTTTCGACACTTCTTAAGAAACATTACTTCTCTCTTATTAATCACGTCCTTGTTCGTAATTTTTTTTTTCTTGACCGCGAGGAAATAATAAATTCTGTGTAATTTGCATTTTGGCCCTTACACCCTGCCTTTATTGAGCTATTTTCAACGTTTGCGTTCGCCTTATGATTTTAATTAATTTTCTTACCGCGCTTTTCGGCTATAAATACTTACAATCTTTGAAGGTTGAAAAAGGAAAAATTTGATTATCAAGACTTAGTTATAATATTATATTAAGACAGCAACTCTTCAAATTTTTGTTGTTTATTTTTCTATCTTAGCAAGTGTAGTTTCTTTAGCTTCAGGAACTTGATTTTATTAATGTATATTAACGACAGCTATAGAGTCTTTTTTAAGTAACTGGATTTACATATGTAAATCCAATTTTACTTAGTATATCTACTCATGTACTTTTTATACAAAATCCATATTTTAGCTATTTTGTATTTCAAGTTAAACGAGTCGTAAATTCTTAGTAAATATACTGTGTACTTACTGTTTATTAATATTGTATATTATCCTGCTATGATAGCCCAGCGGTGAGAACGTGATACTTTGAGAGGGTCACGGGTCTCAACAACGGTGATCAATCAACGTAAAACAATAAGTTTTTCAGATAATAATTATGTGCCTAATGAATATTTGCAATTTATCACACGTTTTTAGTTGAAGGAAAACTTTTGAGGAAACCTGTATATGTCTAAAGAATTCTGGGGATATGTGTAACCTATCAACATTGAAACCGCATTGGAACAGCGTGGTTGTTTTTAGATCCAACCCTTTTCTCCAAAAATGGAAAGAGGCCTACACCCAGCAGTGGCATAATAAGGGGCCTTTTTTAACTTCTTTTATGGTCGATACATACATTTTTGAGTTTTTTATCTTCTGTATTCGTTAAGTATCGCTGTTGGAATGCTTAACGCTAATCCAGCGAACGACTGACAGTTCATTCTTTGTCTTATAAATTGATACGTCGAGGGAGGCCCGCAATCTCATCCAGGACTACATCCATCAGTCCTGCGAGGGGCTAATGATTGATGAGATCGAACGGCTGACCGGTTATCTCGGATTTGCTTGGCGAAATTTATTATTCCATCCACTTATCGTGATGTGTCGAATATTGTATCTATTATCGTCATATAAATACGCAAAAAATGTATACACGAGACGAGCATACTTAGTAACTTTAAATGCACCATCCCACTTTTTTTTTTAAATTCCATTCACCAAACGTCGTGTGTAAGAGATTGCTTACAGCAATAAGACCGCCTTTTTTCACTGACAATTTATATTTCACCAGTTATTTATATGTATGGGAATGGTTTTTAACATTCCAGGGGTTTCGATTTAATAGGTGTACTATTAGACTATACCACGGAAAATTTAAGAACCTTAAGGACATTTTATTATACTCTATCAAATTATGGTCGCCGACAAAAACGTAGTTTCTCAAATTAAATCAAATCAAAATAATCTTTATTCAAATAAGCTCTTTCAAGCACTTTTGAATCGTCAAGAATCAATGTTGGTCTTACCGAGAAGATCCAGAAAGAACCAGATTTCTAACGATGGTTATGGTTTTATCGAGTAGTTCTTGTTAATATAGTCATGTTCCAATTATATATTTTACGTCTTAACTAAAGCTAAACATGCATGAAGTACAGACTTCTTGCTCACTTCTTGACACTTGCAGATTACTTTTCTAACCGGCTCAACGTCAAAGCATCTAAGCGGTGTAAGCTTCAGTAAAGTTTGCCCTATTAAAGCAATCAACTGGGAATCTCTGCTGTTTTTCTCATAAAAATAACGTTCGTCAGCTGGTTTACCAAATTCTTCAAAACCAAAACTTGATGGTTATGTTAACAAGTTAGAAACTTCATTTCCTGCCAAAACGAGTTTTAAATGCTACTAGCTTGTTCAAACTATGTGCGGAATAGGTAATAATGTTAGTACTGTTTACGAGTTGGAGCTTGTTGAGTAACTAAGTTTATAGATGAAACCGCAGGAGAAAGCCGCGGAAGTGCGGAAACATAATATTTTACAGGTAACTTTGGCAATAATGTACGATCGACTTGAAATCTAGCTGTGTCTAGTTGCAAGAGTAAAAGCTTTTGCAAGATTATATCCCATAAAGTTTTTAATTCTTTCAAGTTTATTAATCGGTTAATTAATGTAGAAATAATTTGAGGCTACTCGCCTTTTTTGTTTGATAGAACGTGATGTCATAGTTTAATATTTAAATAATCAAAATGATACAAATCTGTCAGTAATTCTCTAGCTTTTAACAAGATGGTGAAAAAAAAGATTGATCTATTATACACTAGCAACTTTGACAATATTTTGAAATAGCTACTTCATAATAATATAAGTAGTACCGTGTATTTAAAGCTAGACTAAGAGTTCCTCTCTATTTTTATAGAATTATATGAAACCATGATTCACCAAGATACTTAAATGCGGATTTGTAGTCTCTTAAAAGCCAATGCATCTATAACTATAGACGATATATTTTATGGTCCTAATAAATATGATAAATTAAAAATATTAATTCAGCAGCATTCACAATTCAGATTTTGAAGAAATTTTAGTTACATTGTTAACCGCAATCTGGACCGCATGAATGGTGTTTGTTTTAGAAATATTCTCCCTGGCAACACAAAAAGAATGATCTTGAGAGTCGTTCCATTTATATCTAAAGTGCAAACCTGATCTTTCAGTCCAATGGAGCACTCAAAATCTACTAAAGAATTCACAATACTATGTCAAATACTTAACAATGCTGATTTCCAATACGCAAGAGGAACGACAAAATTATTTTCATATATTCCGAAGTTCAGTTACCTTTTCAACTCTACGTCCACCTAGAACGCATCCTTCACGCTGTGAAAATAAATTCATACAATTGCTTCGTATTTTCATTATCCCACATCCTTACATTCTCTTCCTTTGTAGGTACGCAAATTATACGGTCTCAGGAAAAAGGGACGCCCGAAGGGTAAGAAAGAAAATCGCTTAGTTTGCAACTAACACAAATAAGCGTCACGAGCGAAAATCAACGAACATATTTGTAACAAACTATCAGTATATACAAAACAAGCATAACTTCTGTATTAATCATATTTTTCCTGTTAAGTTGTCCCTGCAATCAACTGTGCAAATACTTACGTCCAAACGTCTGCTCCTGAGGGCTAAGTAAACTTCCAATCTTTCAATTAGGCGTTAGTTGATTCTTATTTTATTTGGCAAAGTATTAATTGAATCGTTTTTGTGTCTTCAAATGGTTGGTTGTTTTGCTATCTAATTGGTTGAAATCAGACAATTTTGCATATATTTTTTTACTAGCCTTATAAATAAGATTCGGCGTTATAAAATCAAATTGCTTATGAAACATCAATTTTTATTTCAATTTTCTTTAAAATAGTGCCATCTTTAGGCTTTAATCCGGCAGGTGTCCTGGAATGTAACAACTTTAGCCGGTGCCTGTCAGCCAGTTTAGTGGAATTTAATCCTATCCCATATATAGGCCTGTACCAAGGATTTTTGTGCTAAATTTGGACGCATTTTTCCTTTGTCTTTGTGGTTCAATCGGGATTGGTGCCTCAGCTCTCTATAGTTCACTGTTACACAATAAGGTTATACATGAAACGTGGGTCAAAAAAAGCAGAGGCCTATAATGGGAAATTTTATACACGAAGTTTAGACTTCATTTTAATGTACAAGAATAATAAAGATATAATATCAGATATCGTCCTTGTTAAGCGGCAAAAAAACGAAAACGTAATCATATGTTTTTTCTTATCAGAATGATACATTATTATCTTATATTTTTTTCTTTTATCGCGGATTATAACAAAAAAAATATTATTATTATTTTGTATAATTGATCTCCGTGAAGTAGCGTCTAATTCTATAAATTATAATTCTTAATGTTGTAACATCTCTGTCATTGTCCAATAGACGTCCACTGTTGGACTTCATTCATTTCTTCAGACTTCATAGTTCCCATATAGTACGCCTGTCCATTAGTAGAGAGTCTAACAACACAAAGTCCTCGGGGTACAGAATCGCGTTCCGGTACCTTGGAACCCTAACGTCCATCTATTGTTTGAGCTAGCAAACCATCTCTAATTACAAATAATATTTCACGATTTTTAATCAAACAGATATAAGTTTTCTATAAACATGTATTCGATTGATATTTAAAATGCATTCTGTACTAAATGATAAAGCACCACATCACGAGAATACAATCACATATATAGATATGTGATAAACTTAAGAATCTCTTCGATATGTGTAGCCTGCCAATGTCTTTTTTCAAAGAGATAAACTATGACTCTGCACTGAGACAATAACAACAAGCTACTAGGGTTCACCTGACTTAATAAAATATCCTTTAAAATTAATTATTAACCTCCATGAATTATGCATGTTTATGAATATTCCTGTTTTTAAGCGGCATACTCCAATAATAAAATTTATTTTTCAAACGACGGTTTGAATACAATGTAATACCGAACAAAGCTTAGTATAAAAGAAAGATGGTAATTTCAAATACTGTGCCAGGAAACAAGGGAGGATAATTGTTTTCTTGATTAATTCTGAATACGAAACGTCCTTCCGTTCCCAACAGAGATCCGTCTGTTAATACTGTCTATGTAACTAAAGTAATCAATGTTTGTTGAGCGCTGAGAAATGTTATCTTAAAGATATCTTGTAAATTTATTCTATGAATTTAACTCGGTTAGGAAATTATTTAATACACATTAAAAATATTTATAAACCTCCTCCCATCAAAGAGCCTATTGACTCTGTGTTTAGTACTTAGCATAATGGTAGAGAAATTAAATTTTGATAGATTTCATTGTTGTACATAATTCTTTATTAAGTAATTATTTTAAGTTTTAAGTAATTATAAGGAAAATGCCACTCTTTTTGAAGAAGGTGATTGTAGTTTTGGTCTAAACTATTCCTCCAATACGGGTTGGCATATTCATATCCGAGAGATTCTCTATACACATACGTTGGTTAACGAAGTTCTTCTGTATAGTAAAGCATAATGTATTGGAAATACCATGTTTTTTAATTCATAGATGCCTGCTTCTCTACGAATCCTTGACAACATCACCGGGTTATTCCCCGGGTGTTTATCATAATTTTTCATGCAGTACTATCCACCATCTGTCAATCATGAAGGTTCATTCTATTAATTAAGAAGTAAATTAACATGAAAACAACTGATGCATTAAGATGGAAATGTTTCAATCTAGACTTGTCGTTATTTCTTATCCCTGGGGAGCTTTAATATAGTTAAGTGCTACGTTCATTTTTATGTTAATGTCTTTATGTAAATGTCTTACTCATATTGCATTCGCTACGATATTATTTTTTTCAAACATTATAAGTTAGAAATTACATCAATTTTTTAATCTCCGTCGTAAGGGTAACTAACATATTTGCATAGAGTTTAGTCTTATAACTTAGAATCCTAGGTTTTGTTCCCAATTTATACTAGTTAAATCGTCGTTAATAATCTAGTTGACTTGGTGGTTGTTTCGGTTGCGTCTAGATACCAACCTAAACTATTTATTCTTTCGGTACGATGCTGTGTAGAAACCATAAAAACTTAATATGAACCAGTAGCTGCACTTCATCAGTCAAGATAACAGTCAAGTACAAGAAACGATATAAAGTCATTCGTGTTTATATATTTTAACATGCTTATTACTGTTTTAATACTTTTTCTTTTATTTTTACGATTTTCAGTTACACAATTCGATCTCAGTATATATATATAAGCCGTTCTTGGCACCAGTTAGTTTCGAAAGTTTTCCATTTGAACTTCGAAACTTAAACTACAGCTAACTAAACGACGCTATAGAAACGCGAGACTTCTAAATATTTTGACGCTACCGATACTTTGTGAATAGGCAACTTTCGTAGTTTGTATATTTGCTAAAGTTACTTGGTACTGCGTGCTCTTTGGATCAGCACAGTTTCGGTGAAATTGTTTTTGAATGTTCGTTTCAAAATATGTTCAAATGTTGTTGGCAAGTTAACTATTTGTACATGGTTTTAATCGGTATCGACTTGTGAACCTATTCGTATTCGAACATTTGAATCGTTGAATCGTGAATTTGTATTGTGACGTGATTAGGTAGATTATTGGAATAATAGCGTTGTTTATATTTATTTGTTTAAGTACCTGCTTTTAAGTATTTTTATTGCACAATAAAGATTTGTATAATGTAAACAGAAGTGCGCAAAAGAGATTCTATAGATAAGCTAACTCTCTTACAGAATCTTTAGTGTCATAATTTTAATGCTGTAGATAGTCAGTGCATTACTTTAGTAATATATTTTTATTTGTTTATAGTTTATACTTTTAATCTCGATACTAGAGTCTACGTAGACGAAGTAACGGGCAAAAATAGAAATGAAATAGTGAAATCAATTCATTTATAGATTTGCACCTATTAACGTCGGGCTTGGATTTGCAATCTGCGCACAAATACTGGGTAAATTGAACCTCTTTAAGGAGCTCTAGAGGTTTTACCCAGCAATCGAATAGCCAATTCAACGGTTAACGTGATACGGGAATAGGGTAATGATTAGTGGCTCTTAACTTCCCAGCCCTTAATCCTAATCATCTATTCATTGCTTTTCCCTCGAACAAGTTGTACTATGTGGATAGAATTATGAATAATATTAATTAGCAGTCATATTATAATTGTAATTTTAAGCTCATTTATAGTTTTGATTTAGGCACATGGAGCAAAAATAGGTTTTTTTTGTAATTCTATCTCTCTGTATGTTATTTCATTTAATTTACAAACTAGTGAAAATATTATTTTGCTATAATACGCGATAATATTGCAGATCGCTTTATCGTGGAATATAGCAAAATAATATTTTCATTAGTTATATATTATGGACCCCTGAAAAGTAACGCCTAATTCTATAAATTATATTTAAGTTTCTCAATATCTGCCATGATTGTCCAATGGAATTTAATGTAGCTGATGTCACATAAAGTACAAGAAAATAACAAAATTATTTTCAATAAATAAATGTACTAGAAACGTCGATAATCCCTTATTATATTTTATAACGTTGCTTCAATGCGATCAATAGCAATATAATTTCTATACACTCACCCGTATGATTAGATTCAGCGCTAATATTATTTGATGATTGTGTTTGAATATCGTTGAGCGTAATTTTAGCGCTATCGCTCCAATTCAATGGGGCTGTAGATTTTTATGTGCTGTTTCGCGATTACTATCAGCTTTATAGTTACAGTTTGTATAAATAGACCCTTATGTTATCTTTTATCGCTTGTTCCACTTTTGTCTACGTCCAATACGCTTCGATAAACATTTTGTGTTCATTATTTTTATTTCACAATAATAAAGCCGTATATGGACTGACAACAAGTTTTTGAAAATAATCTAACAGTACAATCGATATATTTAATTGTTTTGTCTAAATTTTAAAAATAGCTGAGTACATATGAGTACAGAGTATTGTTATGTATATTATTCTCCTGTCCTTATCCCACTCTAAGTGGGGTCGGCATATCATGTTATAAACACGTTATCACATGATTTGGCTGGGGATTTTACGGCCGCCCGCCTGTTTGACGTCAACTTACCTTACTCTTCTTTTACGATACTTGGGCAAGAAAGAGGGTTGAGTAGAATAGAAATACTACTCTACCGGATACCACACGGTGGGTCAACTTACATTAGCAGTCTTTTACGATTTCTCGGTAAGAAATGTAGGTGGTCTATTCTATTCAGCCGGATACCACACGGTGGGTCAAGTTACCTTAGTCACCTTTATATACCTTATCTTAACATTGTTGGATAAGTTTATATTATTATTATTAATATCTTGCGCTTTCACCCGCGTACTTACCGATCTCATCACTGTACAAAGTCTACTAAGTCTTAGTCCGACTTTAGATTTATTTTTTAACATTCATAATCTAATGAATATACAAATTTTTATGACTAATTTACACCTTATTACATTTTTTTTAAAATATAATATAGGCTATGTTGCTCAGTAAAGATGCAGCTAATGGTAAAAGAATTTTTGAAACAAGTCCAGTAGTTTTGGGTGAAAACATTAAAAACATACATACAAATGTTTGCTCTTTATAATATTAGTATAGATAACATGCTTAATCTTTTACGGCGAAAAAAAATAATTTCGCACGATCATTGAAGGCACAATAAACTGGAATGGATGTACGCTCGTTCAGTTCGCTGTTTTATAAGCAATTTATATAATTTTATTTCGCACGATCACTGACCTAACGATAACGGTTTATTAATGGCAATACGTTTTTCAGATTGATTTTATATGGGTTTTGTTTTATTCATGTATACTGCTTTCATTTTGCATTATTATTTTTAATTACAATCGATGCAAATATTTGTTTTAAATCATTTATAGATGAAATAGTACACAGTAATAATAATTTGGCCAAATAAAGCATTGGTTAAGATCGATTGTTAAGATAGTCAGTGAACAAATGCAATAATAATGAAAATACTATTTTGCTATAATCCACGATAAAAACGAATATATGTAAAAATACCTATTATTAGTTATATATGTAAAACTACCTTTTATTTGAGTACTATTCTTTGTCTTCCCTGATACATGCAGGACTCGTATAAACTCATGCACTATCCTCCACCAATAATACAAAAACCACTGCACACATTCACTGACACAATCTCAACACCATCATTTTCCTGACCTTAAAACTCCACATTTAACATGTTTGTAACATGTGTCGACCACACTCTAAGTGGGGTCGACACATGTTACAAACATGTTAAATGATTTGGCTAGGTATTTTACGACCGGCCGCCTACCTGACGTCAACGTACCTTACTCGACTTTTGCCACACCTCGGTAAGAAATTAGGGTGGTGGAAGGTAGTAACCCAATATCAACAATAGTTTCTATATATGAATGAGAGCAGTTTCAATGTAGTATGATTGTGGTGGTGGATGACACAAGTTTGGTGTAAGCAAACCTCACGGTTTACTAATACTGCGCGTATAAATTATGAGAAGGAACAGCGCATTTTATATTAAGCAATACAAAGATCCCCCTTGTCGTTAATTATGGCAATATTATAATATTCGTAAAATAAAGATTACTTAAACTATTTTTTTCGAATTCTCAATTGATACTTAAATTAACATATTCGATACTAGTACAGAATTTCAAGTATATTTTTTGCGCATCGCCTGATCCCTTTACGGTCGCCCATAAAAGAGAACGGTCAATAGTAGCTAGCTCGATCCACGACCCGTTTCTAGTTCGAGTTGGAAAATTGCAAGTGTTGTCCAGATTCCACTTTTTGTATACCAATTTTATGCTACAAACTACTGTTCTGTTTTACAAGCTATTGTACGGTTCGTTATCTCTTTGGACGTTAGTCCAAACTGTATTATTGTTTTCTAAAACGTGTCTACTAACTATTGAGTTTTAATTGAGATTTGAATTTCTATGAGTTTTAGATTAAAGTGGGAGTAATCGCACCGCTAGGCGCCGGGAGAAGTTCCACCCTTACATTATCGGCATACCACGAAGGCGTACAAAGCGATTTGCTTCGTAATTTTTAACGCGCACAGCACAGGATTGGAATTCTCTCCCGGCATCTATCTTTCCCGATACTTATGATATGGGTACCTTCAAAGCAAGGGTGAATAGGCACCTTATAGGCATGCGCGTCCCACCTTAGACTGTGTCAACGCTTACCATCAGGCATGATTGCAGTCAAGCGCTCGCCTATTAAACAATAAAGAAAACAATCTTTGGTTTAAATATTCACACTGGAATACATATTCAAACACTGAGCAGGCATGTTCGATTTTTATAACAAAAACCTTTGAGCTATTCATCACGCGTACAACTTTGGAGAATATAGAATCTGCCCACATAAATTTTAACGGAAAACTCATTCGTGCCTGCCCGGGGTTTAAACCCGTAATACTCGAAAGAGTGACACGGTCCCACCGCTGGGCCATCACAGATTACTTCAGTAGTATGATAGTAAACGGCTGCATCTTTACTACCCTTAAAATTGTTCCTCGACTTTAGTTTATTTATAATTAGCATTTACCCGCAACTCCGTTCGCGTGGACTGTCGCGTGATAGGTTCATAATAGATCGCGCTTTTCAATGTTATCCTATTCCTGTTAATTAACAGGATTTCTATACCCTATATGTTACTCTGTCGTATAAGGAATGACTGTGACAAATTTCAACGATATTGGTTCAGCGAATTCGCCGTGAGAGAGTAACAAACATTTTCACAAACTTTCGCATTTATAATATTAGTAGTATTTATGCCTGGTCTAATCTGATGGATGGCCACTGTGATATACATTATGTTTACAATCAATAAAAGCTTCCGGATTACTCTGCCGAATTAGTATTAAATCACCCCCTTTTAATGGAACAATTCCCCCCATTACGATTCATTTCGCTCCGGCAACGTACTTTTTTCTCCTCGCAGTGACCGTTACGAGAGGCCATAAATGAAATGGCCACAGAAATGGGCGGTCGAAGTTGCCTTATGGACTTTCGATGGACCTAATCGTTCCGCCTTTTTCGTTTTCAGAAGAGGGATAGACAGTTCTACGTGAAGGGCCAGCTCAAATATTAATAGCACGTAAAGGCACTGAATACGTTATACGTGATTAAATTTAATTTATTGCAATTTTTTTAATTTACACTGTATAATATTCTTTTCAACGCCGTGCGTATTCGCCTGGATAGAATAGACCACCCTCATTTCTTATTCATTTTACAGTTAAAGAAGTTAAAATAGCGACTGACGGGTTATTTTACCATTTTTGGGTTATAGGTGTTAATTGCGAATCCGTATTGGAGCTACGTGGTAAGTCAGAGCTCCCATCTTTCTCCTAAAGAAAGAAAAGATCTTTTCCAATATTATAATAATTTTGAACTTTAATTAGATTATACGGCTACCATTCATTTTAAGTAATATCAACATTTTAATTTTGTTAAGTCCAGTTAACACCGTGTTTTCCTTCCGTATTCATCATCCGCGTAATAAAAATCTTAATAGCTCCTTTTAAACATTTTAATTAAGGTAAACCGTTGAGTAATGTCTGCAAGTCTTATAGACTGCAGATTGTAAAAATCTCTTTGTTGTGGCTCCTTAGGAATATTCCTGACTTAATGAAAAGCTTAATCAAAAATGTAGGTGAGGTTGCCGACTTTTCTAGCGATCAATTTTAATGTCCATTGCCAACTTTATAAAAACATGAAATTTTAAATTTTTATAGTTGTATTTTTATAAATACAATAAAACTAAAAGGTGAACAAATAAACATTAGGTTTCGGCAAAAAATGTTTTGCCGAAACATAATTGACAGTCATGAAATGTTTTAGGATATTTTGATTATCCATATTTTTTTCTTTATTGAATTCGCTTAAAATTTTATTTTTTTACTCTTTTTATTGCAAATTGCTAAATAAAGGCAAATTCAACTTGTGTCTGCTACTATATTCAGTACCAACTGAACGTAATGAACAACTTACTAACCTACTTTTTATCTTTTAAGAAAAGTAATCTGTTTTCATAATTTTTGTTTTGTTTGCGTTCATATGTTTACCTTTTTTAGTGCAAATCAAACACAGATGACGTCAGTAAAAACCGAAATTATCACATAAAATAAGTGTGCGTGAAACATTTGACAATCAATTCATAGGGAAACGGAAAAAATCTTCAACAGTAAGCGCTCGACCTAAAACAAACGAGTAATACATAAAAGCACATAAAAATTGCTCCGATCCCTTTCACCATTAATACTATTATTGAGAGAAATCGTAGCGCCATTCACAATGGCCGCTTTAAAAAATGGCGTCCTTAAATCACACGTCGACATCGCGAAGGCATTCAATATTTAGTTCCATAAATAATTCAATCGATCAAGCTGTGTTCAGTTTTTTTAGTTGACCTTTTGCGATCAAGTTTTACAGGGTATTTGTATTCTGATATAAAGTTTGATCAATTATTTTTAGCATTCGTAATCCATGTACATATATAGAAATGTTTAGGAACAAAAAGTATTTAGCGTATTCGATCCTACTAATATAAATTTGAAAGTTTGTGAGTATGGATGTATGTTTGTTGCTCTTTCACGGCGAACCCGCTGAACCAATATTGATGAAATTCCACATAATTATTCCTTATAGACCGGAATAAAATATAGGCGTTAGAAATCCTGTTGATAGTACAGAAATAGGATGACATTGAAAAGCGTTATCTATTATCAACCAATCACATGAGAATAGTCCACGCAAAGAAAGTTGCGGGTAAAAGCTAGTATACTATAACGCTAAACGATCTTTTGCTATTTGGATCCATCTACTTACTTCGGGATTTGAAAATCGTCAGGCCATTTCTACGATTGCTATCTTACGCTCTATCTGTCTATGTAGCTTATATAGCTTGCGCTAGAAATTTATCACGGTCAACCAGGTACTTACACATTAAATATGGATATACACATGGAATACACTTTATTAAAGTAATCATAGAACGACGTAGTTGCAAATGAAAGGGCAAACAAAACTTCTGCGTTAGTATCGTACTCAATGTGAACTCCAGTCAATGACTACAGATATTTTTGAGGAAATTATGCATCTCGTCAACGTCGACCTTAGAACCTTTTGTGTAATTTAATTTAATGTCCATACTAACTGAAGCCAGACCATGCACCGCGAGCATAATATGATCACTGTAATGTCATAACTGCCGTAAAATAGCGCAACTCCTATTTCCAGAATTAACTTTACAAAATAACTTTGTAAAACGGCTCGTCTGTCATCCAACTTCACAAAGCTCCAGTGCTTTAGTAAAGCCTTTAATGGTGTATTTATGGTACATAACTTCTAAGCTAATGGTTTCTATCTGATTTTTATGTTCACATTTTAGAGATGGCGACGACCCGAATAAAATATCATCGACAGAATTCTCTAATATTCGACCTGTGATATCCGGCTGAGTAGAATAGACCACCCTTATTTTTTACCGAGGTCTCGTGACTGTCGACTACGGTAAATTGACTCTCCGTGTGGTATCCGGCTGAGTAGAATAGACCGAGGTCTCGTAACTGTCGACTACGGTAAATCGACCCTCCGTGTGGTATCCGGTTGAGTAGAATAGACAACCCTCATTTCTTACCCAGGTGTCATAAAAGGCGACTAAGGTAAGTTGACTCGGTGGTATCCGGCGAATAGAAAAGATTACCCTCTTTCTTACCGAGGTGTCGTAACAGACGACTAAGGTAAGATGACGTCATGCAGGCGAACGTGCCCACATCATGTGACAACATGTTTATAACATGTTGTGCCGACTCCACCTAGAGTGGAATAAGGGCAGAAAAATTATAATGATATTCGAGTTGTGTGCTTATTTACCAACATTGTATGATTTATTGTTAATATTGTTGTATATCAGTTAATATTGTTTGTCTGATTTTCAATTACCCTAATGAGTGGTTACGGTATGGTTTACATTGTTGCTTCGAATATTGAAAGCCGTGTATTCAAATTATAAACAATGAAAGTTTGATCGCTATCAAACAAAGCGCATGCTATAGAAGGCTGCATTTTAATTATTTAGACTACCTTTAGCGCGCGAATTCGTATCCAAGATTAAATTAGCCAATGTCACATTATCCATATCTTTTTTTGTATTGCATTTGACATCAGCTCTATACTTGACCATCATCCTCCTGCCCTTAACCCACTCTAAGTGGGATCAGCACAACATGTTAAAACATGTTGTCACGTGATTTGGCTACGTATATTACGACCGGCCGTCTGCCTGACGTCTACTTAGTTTAGTTGTATTTTACGACACCTCGGTAGGAAAAAGGGTGGTTTATTCCACGGTCTCGTCAATTGTTATTGACTGCTTTTGTTATTATATTTCTGTCCCCTTTTTCATGCTAATCTAAATAATAAAAATGTTGCAGAACAATAAAAAGTATTCTTATAAGAAAATGAAAGTCTTTGAGCTCATTTTTGCTCATTTTTCACTTGCTTACTATTATTTGGAAATTTCCATCGGTTTACTAACACTAAATATTGAGCAATAATAGTCATTACTACATTAAATATAAGATAATATCTCATTGTATATATTATATACAATAGTATATAGTTATATCATCTTACTATACCAGTAAAAAAACGCTATAATATCTCTAACCGTTCAATTTATCTTAAACGATACGAGTCCAAACAACCATTTCAAATGCAACACTAATCCTCAGTCGAAGGTGAAGAAAAAAGCAACGAATCTAATAAACGGACCCTGCGTCCATTCCGTTTCAAAAGACATATCCACAATACAAAGATCTTTTGGGTAACATCCATTTACTCTTCGTTAGCGTCTATCAAAATGACTCTTAGGGGTCGCGACGGGTCAAGTAAAGTTGGTGCCGATACATGTCCAATTCTGCGAAATGGAAGGACATACCCTAGGGACGAGCTTTCACAATAGACCTTTCAGAATGAGGGCCATTAATTCGCATCTTTGTTTTATAAAATCGGATGTGACACGAATCGACGTTATGTAAGGCTCACTTAACGATAATTCAGTGTAAATGCTTTTATAAAAAACCCCGTTACGGCTTCTAACCCTTTTTGGATTAATCGAATCAAAATAAAAATCCGAATATATGGGTTTTATTGTTGTACGTTTTAATCCATTATTGTTCTATAAAAAAGTTATGTATCGTAAATCAAACGCGAAGGGGTCGAAATGTAATCTCGTTTTCAATATACCCAGGATCATATATAAAATGGAATATATTATTGCATTTATATAAAATATGTTATTGCAGAACAACCTTAAATTTATGCAAATTTTGTGAAGTGGGAAAATGTTTTTATTTGAAATGAAAAATAAGCACCCTGGTGTTTCGTATTAATTAAAAATACTCATTTTCCATCAATGACAGGTATAATATCAAAAATATAATAATTAATTGGAAAGGAACATAGAAGTATCTAGAGAAAAGGCACTATGTTATTCAATAATACACAAATCGCCCTATCCGAAGAATAAAGTCACATTTTCTATGCTTACATATGAGAGATATAACTTTGACCTTCGGATTGAACGAAATTTAATTAAATTTAATGTATGAACACAAGCAGTAATGGACCTATATGGATCTAAGAATCTATTACAATCTATAAACAATCGCGTCAATATATCATTTTTTAGTCCACTTAATCTAAGAGTAGGATTTTCGTCCTGGTTTTTATATTACAAATTATTTACAATTTGACTTCCTTCAGTTGTTTTTTAATACGATATTTATAAATGATTTAGGTTATAAGTAAGTCTATATCTCTGTTATGGTTTCTAGTGCGCTGAATTAATTTTGATGAAATTTGGAACAATCTTAGAAAATTATTTCTAAGCTAACATATAGAGTTAAAATTCCAAATTTTTTCGAGATTAGCAATAAAACAATATTATTAGTACATAATTGTGTCACTAAAATCGGCGTGATCGAAAGCGCGTGTGTCACTAGTATTTAATATAGCAAAACGCTTTTTTATTGATTCTTATGTGGAATTAAAAAGCCAAGAGCATTTATTTTATGTTATTGGTAAATGAAAGTGGTAACGTTATTATTTACGCGAAATTGAATCTCTGGTATCCTAAACCTTCCCATCGTTTTAATAATAATCCAAGCTTCGTAATGATCAGGAATAATCTCTACACGAAAGTAATCCGTATTCGAAGATTATCCCCTTTTTCAATATGCGATCCAATACTAGACGTTTATTGAAATAAATCACGTCCGCAGCGAACAATGCCGTTCTCGTTTACTTGTATCCGTTTTTTTATTAAGCTGGAGGACGGATCAGCCAATGTTCGGGGATTTACGACTGTTTGCGGAGGAACGAATATGTTCTGGCAGGTCCAAAGTGGCCCACAGTTAGGAACATAAAATCTGAACTAAAATTGGGTAGCTCGATAAAATTTTTTGTTATTCCCTTTTACAGCGGTAGTGACTACTTGGTTGGCTATAGAAACGTTTACGGCTTCATCTATTGGATATTTCGAATACATTTTCGTCGTTGATACACTCTTGACATTTAATGAAATTGCCTTTAAGTATTTTTAAACTTGGCTTTCGGCGTCCAATGAATTTGAAGATATATTCTTACTGGCGCAATTATAAATATTGCCTACTGAATTCATAAAAAATTTAATATATTTCGTAACAGGATATGGTAAATTGGCGTGGTAACTCTTAGTATGTCGTAAATAATCCAATAAATTGGAAGTTCGACTATTAAAAAAAAATATGTGTAACCATTTATTTACGACAAAATTATTTATAAGAAATAATACTGGTTAGTAGTTTTTTACTAATTTGTATACATTACGTTGATATTGATTTTTATTCTACTTGTATTTCAAAGCCCTAAGCCTTAACATATTTAATTTACGAATGTGTATACTACACAGTTATATTTTTAGTATTAAGTTAAAAGTTTAGATTAATATCATTTTATCAAGCATTATGAATGATGTAAAGCATCTGAATGTTGAATATAACGTAGTACTAAGTGTTGTAATGTATTCGAAAAAAAATTATTACCTGCCCATAAAAAATAAACGGTCGTGTTGCGATGATAAAATTTCGCTTTTATAGATGTAAAAGTATATAAAATACACCCACAGTAAATGTTCAAGCTTGAGCTCAGTAATAATTTTGTGGGGTCATTTTGTACGCCATTACGCATGCCATCAGTTCGTGATTTGAGTTTTAGCTGAGTGAAACATCGCAACGAGGGTCACCCTGCTTATGAAGTCTGATCTGACTTAAAATTACGATAACCTTATGTGATATCGAATTAGGCACTATATTTATATAAATACAGTTAAACAAGAAATTCTTGTATGTATATTGTTAAATGTTTCAAATTTTTAAATAGTTAGGTTAATAATATAGTTCCTGGCTGACCGAGCCTTGTTTGGTAATTTCTAAAATAATGTACAAAACAATTTAAAAAAAGAAAATTGAAAAGAAAAATGAAAAATAATAGGGAAGTTGGGGCTCGATCCTAGGTATTTTCACCTCTCTAGACCGCCCGTTCCCCAAATGAACTACCATTACTTAACATTTGACAGCGAAAAATTGTGATTGTATTCAACGTAAATTTAAAAAAAAAATTAGAGCCTGAAAACTGGGATAAAACGACATTTTTTTAATAAAACTTATCTAGTACGATTTTTCTCCCCCAAAACCCCTTCATGCTGAATTTCAGGAAAATCGTTAGAGCCGTTTCCGAGATTCCGAAAATATATATTGACAAGTTGTTTTAAAAGAATTTGACAAGTTGTTTAAAAGAATAAGAATATGAGAAAATTGATTCTTATTTATTGAATACGTGTAAAGGAAAATATCGCTGTTATATTATATACTATGAATTCCGGAAACGGCTTCAATGATTTCATGAAATATAGTATGTCAAAAGCTCATTTTTGATAAAATGATCTACCTAGGTTTCAGGATTTTATTTGTTTCTGAACTCAAAACAAGAATCTACTCTACTTTCTATTCGATTCTATTCTACTCAGCCGGATACCACATGGCAGAAATTCTTGTTAAATACCCTCTTTTTTACCGAGGTATCGTATAAGGCGACTTAGGTAAGTTGACGTCAGGCAGGCGAATGGTACCTAGCGAAATCATGTGACAACATGTTTATAACATGTTGTGCCGACCCCACTTAAGAGTGGGATAAGGGTTAATAATGATGATATAACAAGAATTTCATGTGTATACGTACAGAATGTTCAAATTTCACACAAGACTAAAGAAAGCTTCATTATGCTGAGTTATGCCGGATTGTTGCCGAACTATTGTGGGCATTCACTAGTGTGAACGACAGATAGCATTTGCATATTGTTCACAGTTGTTTTTGAAAATTTACATTCCGCTTAAACAAATATAGTTGAACAAGTTCCATTTTATATCACCGTAATGTAATACAGAATGAATTGCAGCGGCGGATGCTTGTAAAACTATCGCTTTTGTTCACTTAAACGATTTGAAGCTTAAGCTAAAAACGGTTAAAATGTTTTGGCATATGAATTTAGTTGTGTCTATTGTCTTTTACTTTTGTAACGGTCGGCTAGTGTTCCATTGCTTATAAATTATAAATATCATGAAGTTATACATTAACATAATTACGTATTAAAACGTTAGAAGACTATCCTACAATCGCAAAGAATTTTTCAAATCGGTACAGTAGTTCCTGAGATAAGCGCGTTCAAACAATCAAACAAACAATCTATTAGCATTATATATTAGTATAGATATAGATATTATACTACTGTTAGAAATCCAGATCTCTTAAAGTGTAATGGTCTATATAAGGCAACTGCTAACATGATTCGCTCTTTTGGCGTGCAGCATTCGTAGGAGGTAGACATATTTCAAATAATCGCTAGTCGTGATAAGAGCGACCACTAAGTTTCTTGCCAGTTCTTCTCAAGTGGATTAGTGTTCCGAACTGGTGGGAGAATCATTCTGTCATTGGATTTAGTAGTGAAAGGTGTTGGTGCACAGTAAGGTGCCCGGCGTAATTCTCGAAATGCATTCGTTTAGTATTTTATTAGTCATTTTAAATTGAATTTAGACTAAATTTCTAAAACTACATAATAATATAATAGAATGTTTCTTTGTCTTTTGTATCATGTTTTAAGTCTGGTTATAGTAACTGGTAAACAAAAATACGTCCGACTCTCACTACTAATATTAACACATCCCTCACCCAACACCACTACGATTATGGTGATGTTATTTTTATATTTTAACAGGAATATGAGATGAAAACTTTATCCGTGGCGCGCCAAAACTTTTCACGTCCTAATCCCAGAGTTCCCGCTATAAATTCACGGTTTACTTTGCTGCAGAGTTCGGGCTTACACGCTGTATTTTTAAGCAGCAACTTCTTTGTGGATTTACTTTAGTGCCTGTTATCAATCCTAAACTTCACGACGTACGCGCATTTCTTATTCAGCAGTAATTAATCGAGATTGCGAACTTTAATAAACGGCCACATTTCGTTTCAACCTCACTGGCTGCGCATTTTGTAAATATTGTAGGCTCAGAATAATGATAAATAATAATAATAAAAGATATTGGACACACACGGTTCTCAGTTCCCATAGTTAGTTATGTTGTGTTATGGGTGAGAGACAAATGGTGAATATATACATACATGTATAATTTTTAATGCATTATTAAATACAAATATACACCCAAAATAACCAAGAAATTGTTAATAGAAAATGTAGGCCCTCGCCGGGAATCGAATCTGCGACCCGCGGAGCTGAAGGCAGGGTCATTATCCACTGCACCAATGGACTCAAAATGACTTAATTCACAAAGTTATTGTGTCGCAAATTGTCATTAAGCATAGTGTAGCGGCTACAAAATTCGTGAGTGTTAAAGAGACCCATAACTTAGGACAGCAAGAAAACATTGGCTTTTTTAATAGTTCGTAGTAATCGTAGATATTGAAATAAGGATTATAATGTATCTAATCTAATTAATTATTTTGAATTTGTCCAGTTTAATACTAAACGATATGTCCACCTAATAAAACTCACTTCAGATCGAGTTTATAAGAGATACAGTCCCTAGGTGAAATTACTTTCAGACTTTTATTGAGAAACCGAACGAATCCCGACCGTAACAAAGTTTGAACTGACCGGCATCATGCTGTCTAACTTTTGTACCAGTTTGTGTTATTGATATTGGGACGCTCGGGAATGTTGCTATAAAACTGCAGATGCCGCAGGAATTGTCCCAACACGAAGCCAATAAATATCACCGAAAATTGTACTAACTCATATACTTACATATCGTCTAATATCATCAAATATATCATGCCGTGTGGTATCCGACTGAATAGAATAGTACCACCCTCATTTCTTACCGAGATGTCGTAAAAGGCGACTAAGGTAAGTCGACCCGCCGTGTGGTATCCGGCTGAGTAGAATAGACCAACTTCATTTCTTACCGAGGTGTCGTAAAAGGCGACTAAGGTAAGTTGACCAACCGTGTGGTATCCAGTTTAGTAGAATAGACTACCCTCTTTCTTACCGAGGTGTCGTAAAATACGATAGAGGTAAGTTAACGTCAGGCAGGCGGCCGGTCGTAAAAACGCAGCCAAATCATGTGACAGCATGTTTTTAACATGTTGTGCGGACCCCACTTAGAGTGAGATAAGGGCAGGAAGATGATAATGATCATCAAATATATCATTCTTATTCTGTATTGACTCATCGTCAGCCCTCTTACTTACAAGGTGCTCGTATATTGCGGAAATCGATGAGTTCTTTATTTTCTTCTTTGTCTAATATATCCCACATTCGTTTATTTTAAAATGAATGTGTAAGACAATACAAAGAAGGAAATGAATGGTCCGAGCAGGTCAATTGAAGACCAATTCAAAAAATTGGATTTAAATGAAATCGAAATAAAATTACCATAGCGAGTCTAATTCCATAGACTCTATTACACACAGGCGAAATATTGGAAAAAACTTAAGGGTTTTCCTTTGAAAAAATTGGAACACGTGGATATATACTTAATCTTCAAACAACTCGATCTGCAGGCAGGGCTTACTTTAAAAATGGAAGCAAAACTCCCCCTCTTTGGCAAGCTCGAAACGCGCATTTTAACTACCACTTCCTTCAAATAGTCTCCCTATACTCGCACAAAAGTCATTGTGACTTTTTCTAATCATTACATGAGTAACTATCTATGCATATTATAAAACAAAGTCCCAAAAAAATGTCTGTCTGAGTGTGATTAATTTTCTTAAAATCTACGGTACGGATTTTTCTACAAATTTATTTCATAAACAGTGCAACGTTTTCTTGATGAAGGTTAAGGTTAATACTACATTACAGTAGAATTCCAGCGGGGTCGGGATTTACGCGGGAAAAACTGGATTAACTAATTTTCACGCAGGCGCAGCCCTGGGCACAGCTAGTATATAATTATTTAAAGAGATATTTCCAACCTTTTTTATTTGGTAAGAAAGACAAAGATATAGTACATACAATATATATTTGTATGCAAAAGATCATTAATCGTTGTACCATGAACGGCATAATTTATATACATATAATAAACTATTACTTTTAAACTGAAGAGTTTCTTTATTAATGACTTGTGTAATATCCTGCAAAAGAGGAAATGCGATCCTGTTATTGCTAACCTTATTTTTCTCAGTCGAGATCATTCATCGGGTAGATAGAACCCCCGAGCCACGCCGCGTGCACGTGCCGATGTGATTTACGACGTACTGAATAAATAACTTCGGAAACTTTACAGTTTTTTTGCAACGGTATTAAATGGTGTATATTTTTATCAACAACATTGTCCCGTACTCTATGTAACAGGTTATATTTGAATTAGCTTTTATCCATAACTTCGTTTGCGTGGACGGTTGTCGCTGGATTGGTTGATAATAGATGGTGCTTATCAATGTCATCCTATTCCTGTAGAATTTCCATTCCAATTTACCAGGATTTCTATAGCCTATTTAAATAATTGTGCCAAATTTATCGATATTGGTTCTGCGGGTTCACCGTAAAAGAGTAACAAACATACATCCTTACTCACAAACTTTCGGATTTATAATATTAGTAGGATAGGATTGTAGGTCCCAAAGTAAATTTTTATAATTTATAAAATTATATTTACTAAGGAAATATATAAAAAACCTTTATAGCACTGTATAAATATAATGATATAACTTTATTTATAGTACACGTTATAATAATGTAATTGCTGTAGTTGCAAAACCAAAATTAATAGTGGAATTGAAAAAGAGAATTGCATATCAAAACTCACAAACGACTTATGATACCTACTAATTTTTTTTAATGTGCAAAGTAGGAGCCTCAATTTTACGTTTTTTTTTGTCTATTCTATACATCTCCAATTATACCATTATCTATAGAATGTCAGCCATTTTTCGTACATTCTTTATAATTTGAAAATTTATTACTATTACTGCTACTACTACTATTTATTGCTATTACTCGAAAATTTATCTTCCTGCAGGATGAAAACCAAAATACAGATTGCATACCTATGTACCTTTGCTAATTTAATTATTTCTTCATTGAAATATATGCACCGTAACAAATATTTTATGTACGAGGTAACCATCGTTAACTGTCGAGTAAATTATATGATTAATGTTTGTATTGAATCTAAAAGCGAATGTAAATTCGCATAAAATATTTCCGGTTCCATCAGAGAACAAAAGTATCCAATAAATATTTGAACAGCGTTTTATCAATCGCCTTCATTTACGGGAATTTGACGCGTAATCGTTAAAATGTTTCAGATCGCCGTTGTTAATTGATATCAGATGAAACGCCTAATAATTCCACCGAATATTATATCGCTTGGACGCTCGTTAACCAAATGCGAATAATTAATTTCCGCGACGGATATAGCGTTTTGTATGCTATAACATTAATTGGTGTGGACATGTTGGATTTTATTGCGACGTTTATATCCTTTGTTACTGTGAACTCAACTGTCTTGTCTATGGATTTCTATCCCAAATTCAAGCCCATTCCGAATGACGCTTCCCTAAAAACTTCTTTTTACTTTAACTTTACCTTCTTGTTCCTACCTATCGCTGATAATTAATTTGTGCATTTCCTAGAAAAATAGAAAATCAGTCGTCTTAAACTACCAACCAGCGACCTACGTCCATAGACCTGGTTTCTTATATTTAAGAAACATTTCGATCCAAAAAGAAAACTATAGAGATTGGAATAATAGAAAAATAATGCTAACGAGAAATGTTTAAGTACTTCCGCGATGCAAATATTAAAAGCATACATAGATATTTTTCGCTCCGCTCGTTTCAGCAAATTATCTATAGAGTAATCTATAATCCGGACACGTTCAGCTCGTTATGAAGATTATCTGTATTGAAGAGTATAGAGACGATATTAATGAATTTATAGAGAGTATTTATGGAAAAATATTTTTTTTATTAGTGTATTTCACTTTTTAGGTTAAATAAGTTGTGCTGACCCCTAAGTGGGGTAGGACAAGTGGGATAAAGGCAGGAGGATCATTATTGAACTAGAATTGAATCTTCTAAGCATCTTTTTTCTCTAAGACATTAAAATACGTAGTAAGTAAGCTTATTTTTCAAACTTAGTTAGTTCTATAAAAACGTTATTTTATTACATACAACTTATAGATATAAGAAAGTATCTATTATAATTATAGATATGCGCGTTTGAAAGAAAACACAGTTAAACTTGGAAATAAAATTTTATTAACCCATTACGTACATAATTCATGGCCAGTATAACAACCACAGCATGCATCTACCCATAAATAATTCATAACATGACCAACGGCAAACTCGATATCTGAGTTAACCGAACCGTGTCTAAATAAAGTTTATTTACTTTACCAGGCTATGCCCGACTTCTTTGCGCAGTTTACTTTCAGGGAAAATTACTTTTAGCCACTTCTATAATTAAAATATAAATATATGGCTACGCTAGAGCTCTTATTCGCTAGAAGAGATTCTTTACTTTACTCATTGCATTTCACACCCCTTCAACCATTACAAATTCAAATTCTAAATATTCTTTATTCAAGTAATATGTTAACAAGTGCTTTTGAATCGTTAACTCTTCTGCTGGCTGGGAAAGTTGTCCTACTGAGAAGAGCCTGCAAAAAACTCGACGGTCACCCGTTTCAAAAAATGATTCTTATAACTAGTGTACATTTTCTTCATTATTATCTCGCATAAGGTCTAAGACGATATGCCCACGAATTCTTATTATCTATGTCACCTTCCACCTTAATAAGCTGTGATGGCCTAGCGGTGCGACCGTGTGAATCTCTAGAGACGATCATGGGTTCAAACCCGGGCAGACACCAATGAGTTTTTCTATTAAAACTTATGTGTCTAATTGATAATTGCAATTTATCACACGCTTTTCGGTGAAGGAAAACATCGTGAGGAAACCTGCAAATCTCTAGAGAATTCTGGAGATATGTGTAACCTACCAATCCGCATTGGAGCAGCGTGGTAGGTCTTAGCTCCAATCCTTCTCTCTTATAACGGAGAGAAGAGGCCTATTCCCAGCAGTGGGATAATAACAGGCCGCTACTTACTTATGTCACCTTCAACAGTATATTAGGCTTTCTATATCAGCCTCCTATTTATAATTTTTTAATCTGCTGTATTGGAAAAGCTTAAATTGATTTTGTAATTTTATTACCGAAATTTTACTTTTCTTACTAAATATAAACTGGAACTACATAGAATATTTTAGAAATGGTATTGACTATTATAAAAACAATTTTATTGTAAATGTAAATCCAAACGATATTTCAGTTCAGCATTTTTCGTTTAAGAGCAGAACGAAATATCAAATACACACCATGTTAATACGCAAATAATATTTTCTCCTTTGCACCAGCCAAGTTAGAAGTTTTCTGTGTACCCTCTCGCCTCTCGACTGATTTAAAATATGTTTTGACGCTCGTTCCAACACTTTGGCGCAATTTGTTCCAATTTCCCACCGTTCCAATCCTTTTACTGGGTTAGATTAAGTATTTCATATAAAGATTATTTAAATTGAATTATTTGTGTAACGATTTAAGTAAATGAAAAGTAAACTTAAGTAATATGTGTTATTTTCTGCTTCCTGCAAGCCAAGTGAAAACTAAACTGTAAACACGTGTAACTGTAAACTGTAAAATGTCCCATATAAAACTTGTAATAGCCAAAATCCAATTCGCCTAAAAAATTTCGGATAGATAAAAAGGCTGAAATCGATATGTTTAACTTAAAACCTCGTCTGTTTCTAATTGACATGATATATTATATTGAATTGCTGGCATTTTTTATCACATTCAATACAATTAGCAGTGCCAGAATCATGGTTTAACTAGCACTTCGAATCTTCTACATCGACTATTATACATTAACCGGATTTTTTTTATAAAGGTTACTAGCAATTTGGGTTACAAATTACTAGTAAACTTGTTAACCCCTCCAGCTAAACTAAATGCTTGTGTTAGGAATAGGTTCACGTCGGGAGTATAATGGTCGGGATTCGAACCCACAACCTCTCGATCGCAAGTCCATTACTCTAACCAATACACTACCGCCGCTTCTTATACACTACTTATCTTACTCGTAAGTTTATTGTATAATTTGGAGTAGATATTTTGAGGTGTTGCAACTATAACCTTGCAAAGAATGGTGATTTTTAAGTTAGTATTATTAATATCTGACAATCTCTATGTTATATAGATTTTATTCTTATTTTAGTTCTTCCTCTTAGTAGTTACAAAACTTTGCAATTAATTCTTACTGTAAAAGACAAAACCGGCAACTTTTGTGTCGTTTCCTGAAATGTTCAAATTCAAATTTGAAATTCGCACGTACGAGTATCTTCTTTAACTATTTAAAGCTGTACATCAGCCAAATGGTGTTTAAAAACAAACTCTGTTACTTTAACTGTAAAGTTTATTTCTAGACTCGAGACAAGTAAAGACTCTTACGGGTACGTAGCTCCGCTCGTGAAAATTGGGTCTGGGAAATTTGTGAGATAAAGTTAATACTTAATTGTATGTAGAAAACTAAAATGTACGCGAGGAGGTAATTTAATCCGGGACAACACCTATTATAAAACAAGATGAACAAAAGCAGTCGTAACATATTGTTAAGTCTTAGGAACGCTAAGAAAAATGCTTATTACTTTTATTTTTATTTAAAATATACACGCATACAAATATTTTGGGTTTAAACACTCTAACTGCAAACTACATTTAATTGAAAAGGTATTGAAAAGGAGAATTATAAATTTAGGCATTCGTTAATTTATTCTCGCATATCTTTTAAACTACCAGGTACAATTTTACAAGTAATTGTCCGCTAGTTACAAGAGACCGATACTACCTTGGAAGTTAGGCAATAAATAGTAATTTCATTTGCAAATTAGAGATTTAAACATAAAACTTTTGACATATAGTTTTAGTTATAATACTGTTACGCTAGAATTTTGACTGCGTGTAGATATTATTAAATTTGTAATGTAAGGAGGGTAATGTGAGTCGTGACGTTTGGTCACTTCGATCAAACTTTGACTTTTTTGATTTAGATATTTTATATACATATATCGTGCTGCGTATATGTATCGTGATGCGAAAAAACGTACTGCGGGAAAACAAACATTTGTTTTACTTCTGTTAGGAGTTCCCGCTCCTCCATAAGTACATACTAATATTAATTATCTATTATTAAATTATATAACAATAATCTTAATTAAATAACTTTATTTTTGTGTTGCAGTAAAAATAATTATATAAGTAGGCCGTCTAGATTGAATCCTAAATATTTTACGAGCCCACTGTGGTTCCCTGTGTAATATAATAACCACAATTTTATAAAATCTCGCTTCTAACCGTTGTACATTTTGTATAAGGTTATTTTTCCTTACTCTTGTTGAGCTAACAATTAAACGAACATAGACAATGTTCGTTTAATGTAAATGTTTGCTTAGTTATGTTTCGTAAAAACTGCTAATTTTACTTTTACGAAAAGAAACCTGTTTTCTTGAGTTGTATTAATATTTTTTGACATTTAAAAACTTTATAGCCTGTTTTTGATTGAAACTTTTAATGTTAATATAAATAATCTTGTAAATATTTTTGTTATAGATTTTAGAGCCGAATTAAATAAGTGAAAAATTGACTTAATGAAAAAGAGTACCCCCTTGAATTGTTAACCTTTTTTTTGTGCAAAGACGAGCTAACAAGACGAGCTAACTTCTGTCACATTCTTCTTCTTTGTTAACCGATGGACGTCCGCTGCTGGACATAGGTCTCTTCAAGTTCTTGGCAAATTAAGATGCAATTACTAATACTGCAAATACTAAGGATAAGACTCCGTAGCCTAGGACTTTCAAAGGCTCCAAATGATACAAATAGAAGAACTATTCGTACTTTTACATTTACAATAAATATTCTCTGATAACTAGTAAATCGTGAAGAAAAAAGAAATAACTGAAGATTCTATTCACTTGATCCATTTCGCGTTGAGAATTAATTTATTAAATAATGCCAAGAAACAGTATTGGTTAAGCGAAATCCAAGTGCTACCAAACTAGACTTAATTAAAAAAATCATTTCCACTGTTGCGTAATAAACGATTCGACCACGCTCGTCGTTAAATTTATATTGGATTACCCAATTAATTCCGCGTAATCGCTGGACAAACTAATTAATATCCCACTTCATATACGGATTGAAATTTAACAGCCCTACACTCATCATCATTGGGACTATTTGGCCCGTCAAAACGCGTAATGAGCTTTTGACGTGTTTTGGATGCATGAACAATGACCGACTCAATATGTTTTGCTAGGGGTGTAGGATGTATTACTAACTGCGCCACTAGATCTCTAGTAGTAACTTAGGTACTAATACCTAGTGTAAAGAAAACCCGATTATTTTTTTTTTGGTTCCAATATTCTCTTTTACATCTCATCCTTAATTCAAATCCATCCGAACTAGATGCTACTCCTACTCTATTTACAAAACTAATTTCAAACAAGGATCACATTCTCTGCTTCGTGGTCCCAAATTCCAACTATTTCCCCTTTTTGCGAAATCATTGCTTATTTTTCTATATTATTTTTTGGTATATTTAAAACCCGTGTCAATCAATGACATTACTTTTCTTCTTTTGACATCAAACCTTACATTTGTAATAAACGATACACTTTACGACCAACTTTTTACCAGCAAGAAAACCATAGAGTTTAAGAATCTAAGGAATAAAGGACTTTTAGAATAATCCGTTGAAATCTGTCCAGTACTTTTCCGTTATGCGCGTGCAATGGCAGAGTTCTGTAACATCATTTATAAAAATTCTGTTTTTGATTTAAATGGAAAAAACTTTAGTAGTTTAAAATAATTTCAAACACATTCCAACGGATTTATATACAATTACCTCACATGTTCCCCCGTGATTTGGGTCCGTAGACCCCTATTAGAGCTATTAACGTAATTACTGGCCCGAAAATACCTAGCCGTAGCTGAATGAAGCCCTACCGAATCATTGGCCATTCGACGGTTGCGAAAATATTTAAGAGGATTCAATGTAACTGAATAAAGTCATAGAAATACATGGTATTCATATTACACAAAATAATGTGGAAAGATTATAAGATTTAGGGCCACAAAAAGCGCGTTACTAAACAGTAGAAGCATCTATATTTCTAGATGTTGATATACAAATTCGAATTCATCAATCCTAAGTTGTTGCAACAGATGTAACTCATAACATGAACATAGAACTTTGCAATTTCTTTTATTATCACGATCCTTCCTCCTTGCGTCGATCTCCTCAATGCTGAGGGTCGTGACCCCTTACACGGATTAATTTGTCATGGACAATGTTGCGCCAACGGTTTCGGTTGCTCGCAACGTGGATGGCTTCATGCATCTGGCTGTCGAGAGTGGTGCGGATTTGATCCGTCCAGCGCATTGGACTTCGCCCTCGTGGTCTCTTCCCCTGGACCTTGCCTGTGATGACTATTTTCTCTAGATTGTCACCGCTCTTCCGGGCAATATGACCGAAGTACTCAAGAACTCGTTGAAGGCAGATAGTCGAGAGCCTGGTTGTGATCTTGAGTTCCTTGAGTATCGATATATTAGATCTTTTAGCCGTCCAGGGGATGCGCAACATTCGCCTCCAGCACCACATTTCGAACGCGTCGATACGTTTGCGGTCATTTGCTCTGAGCGTCCATGTTTCGGCCCCGTAAAGAAATATGGAAAATTAAAATTATCACGATATGACCCGTATAATCCTACTGATATTATAAATGCGAAAGTTTGTGAGTATGGATGTATGTTTGTTACTCTTTCACGGTGAATCCGTTGAATCAATATCAATGAAATTTGGCAAAATTATTCCTCATACACCGGGATAGCATATAAGTTATAGAAATCCTGTTAATTCTACAGAAATAGGATGACATTGAAAAGCGCTATTATCAACCTATCAAGCGACAACAGTCCACGCGAACGAAGTTGCGGGTGAAAGCTAGTTTAAAATAATTAAATTAATGATTGAAATACGTTGTTTCCTATAACTGTTTCCATAAATATGAATGCAGCCTTTTTAATTACATTTGATGTCTTTCGTCACGAACATATTTCAAATGGTATTGCTAACCTCTCTTCAACATCAGTTAATGAATTTAACCCCTTTAAATTTTGAACCCTTCATACTTGAGTAAACCCTAAGAGGGTTTTACTCAACTTACTACACTTACCTTATAATAGTTTTTGGTAGAGTAGTTAATATTACCGAAAAAACCTTTTGGCTCTTTATTATCTCAATATATATATCTGAATATATGAAAATGAGTCATTGACTGTATGTTCCTTATAGACTCCGAAACGGCTAAATAGATTTTAATGAAATTTTCAGATTATCTTCAGATTGACCCAGCGGTTATACTAATAATACTGTAAAGTTCGGTGACGATCGGATATTTTATATAACTGTTTTTTGAATAAAGGCCTTCGAAATGGGTTGGACATACGAGTGCTTTATAAAGTATTTTTCTAAGAAAACTAGAAATTCTATTTTACAACTTAGAATTTTTACAACGTCACCGCGTAGAAAGTCCGAGTATGATTGATGAGCGCAAATTTAGAGTGTGAGGACCACAAAGTTTGCTAACGTCAAGAAGTGTCTTATGGGTACTTATTTTGAGGTCACACCGTAATCTAGAGAAGCGTGTAGTCTTTATTGTGAATTCTAACAATATAATATTATTAGAAATTAAGTCAAAATTCAAATAAAATAAACGAATACGTTTATAGAATCATGCCGGGCACTTTACCGTGCACTAACACTTTTCACTATAAAATCAATTAAGAAACTTAAGAAACACTGGCAAGAAACTGAGTGGTTGCTCTTAGCAAAGAATCGCAAATATTTGACGTTAGATTCTTAGAACACGAAATACAAAAGAGGTCATCTAAACACGTCTTCCTCCTACGAACGTCGCACGCCAAAAACGTCAGCCGTTGCGTTATATAGGCATATACATTTAAAAGATCTGGATGCCTAACAATATTATCATTACTTTTGCTATGTATAGTGTACGGTTGTGCGTAAGTTATACAGGACTTATATGTGTGTGTGCATTTTATATATATTTGAATTGACACAAAATAATAGGTGGGACTAACGGTGCACGTGCAAGTCAATTTTATGAGAGGACTCGTATATATCTCGATATTTTAAGTATGACTCCGAAACGCCTAAAGATATGAACTGTAGTGTAGAGGTCGAGATGTCTCAGAGTTTGACACTCCGCAATTACTACGGACCCAGTCCCGAAAGTGATGTTAGATCAGTTTATTTATTCGGCAAACATTCAGATAGAATTTCTGATCCCCTCTGCTCATTTCGGCTATTTGTTTATAATTATCTGAAGCCTAATAGTGATAAAGAGCCGCTAACGGTGTGAACGCTTTAAATAAAAGTGTAAACAGTAACGATACCGACTAATTGGGGGCGATACGTTGGCAGATTTATTACTTAATTATGCAACCCTTACATGCTTTCCTTGGGGCTTGTCTGATTTACTGACTTTGTACGTGGCTAACTTTTAAAGTTCGTAAATTAAGGAGATTTTTCATAAATCAGAGGGACCACAGTTCGTTGTTTTCAACTTTTCCACTACTGGACATATCACTCCTTAGAACTTTTCCTCATACAAACTATAGGTACCCTGCGCTCTAATTTTCAACAAATATGTTGTCTCGAAATTGCATTATTCTAATTCTCATATTCTAACATCATTCATAATGATAATTTGAATGTATAATTATGCAATAAAGGTACTTGATTTATTCTTTTTTTTTAAATCAATAACTCATATTAAGCTCCTTTCTGCAAAAATAAATATCGCATCAGTAATGATCTTTCTGTTATTATATTTCTGCTTGAATTATGACCCACGAACTCCGTGATGCAGTGGTGGGTGGCTTAATATTTGAGATAACGAATTTGATTTACTCCTTCCAGGTATGCTAACATCCCTGTGTGTGTGACTGTGTCTTAACTTACCAAGAGATAAATACCGCATACTTTTAACTTATAAGCTTCTAATTTTTCAAAATGGTCATAAAATTAGAAATTAAGTAAGGTTAAGAAATAGTTCTCAAAACAGTGAAATTTAAATGCCAAAATTTTGCAGCATAATCTGCCTTTATGTAATTATTTTAAACTTTTCAACGACTTCAAATGTCAATTAGTTCTGTCTAATTTAGATTAGCGCAGAATAGCTTTTATTAAAGCACGATTCTATGCCTATCACTTCACGAATCTTCTTATTAGATAAAGTAAACGTAATTTATATTGACGGGAGAGTAAAATTTTGTTTATAATTAATTATCAGAACAAAGGCTTTATCCGAGGCTTCATAAACTTTAAACATAGTCGCTCATTTTATAAGTCAATATTGATGGTAGATAATATTACTCCACGGAAAAAAGTAGTAAATTATGTCAATCATAGTAACAGGAAAATAATTTATTGTGGCAGTGTCCCTGTCTTCATCTCTGCGGGTCGTGGATTCGATTCTCGCTGAGAGGCAATATTTTGGAATACATTTTTATGGTACTTCAAAGTTGGATGTATTTATGTATTTAAGTATGTATTTAAAGTTATTTATTTAAAATAAAATTTAGCAGTTGTCTATCACCCATAATACAAGTGTAAAGATATTTACTTAGAGGACAGATGACCTTGTGTGTAATTGTCCCATATAATTAATAATAAATTAATTATTATGAAAAATATATTTAACATTATACTGCATTGACATCTGAAAAGTATTCTATTGAATATAGTTGTTGAATTAATTAGGACCCACAATCGCCTGGAGTCAATGTTCTCCAATATACCAAGTTGAGGACCTCAAACCTAAATTAATTTTGTAGGCGAAACTCTGACCACAAGATGGATATATTTGTGGCTTGATTGTGTTTGTTGATAATTAAATTGTTATAGCGATACATTAATTATAAACGAGAACATCTGGAGTTAGTGACAGATACTTTTTCTTAAAATTTAAAATTAAATCGTAATGCTTGTAATGCTTATATCTTATCTTAGGTAAAATACGACCGAGTAAAAAAAGAGCGGTGGTAATGGAAAGGTACTAAGGTGACACAACATGTTAGCTGGGAAGGTTTACTATGATCCAAAGGAACAGAATGAAAGAATGGCTGGTTGGCGGTAACCCTCACATCCCCCACTTCGATTGGTGCGATCGATAGTGGAAGGATGTAACATAATAACATCACTACTGAATTTCATCGCAGTAGTGCCATCTTATTGCCTAGCTGGCATTGCAATAGTGCGCTAGTATAAAGGCAAACATATACTACTAAAAAACTGCTTAATTTATATACGAAGTCAATGGTTTGTAAGCATTTTTTTAATATAGAGTGGGACGATGATCTATGAGGTACAATAGAGACCATCGTCCCAGTTTCTATGGAACCTTACTGATAACACAATATGTTTAATTTACAAAGCGATAAAAAATTTACCCACTCTTTCCTATTTAAGCCCGCGACTCCTTTGTCTCTCGTTTAATATCCTAAGTAAATTCCTTTGCGCCCGTACTTTTTTCCCACATTATTGCATATGCCCTAGAGCTAATGTTTTTCGGAATACCCTTTTGGCTAACACTTACCAGGTTTAATTTTATTATACACCTTTATCTCAGTAATGAGTTTTTTTACTGAGCACCACAAGGTAAAGTTTTGTAAATTAACAAAAAAAGATTCTGATCTTGGTAAGAAAGATACTTGTTTGTTAATAAATTACCAATTACATAATGTAACTTGAATATGTAATTTGATTAGCTTCTTACAAAAATACGTAAAACATTCGTGGGTTTTGAATGACGATCCTATAACGAAAATTTTTTAATCAAGTTTAGCTGCTTTCCTGTAACAGTAGAAAAAAAAACTTTTCTTTCTTTTCTGACCTAGAACTAGTGACCAATGACAAAATGTTTAATAGTAATAACAATTGTATTCTGGAAAAAGCTTTTCTTTGTAGCAATTTAAGAACCAGACGTTGCATTAACGTCTCAAAAGATATTGTTAGCCTATTTGAGTATTATACATTTTGGGTTTGAGATCAAAGTAATTTTCCGCTGCGTAAATCGATTTTCAAGCTTTATCGATACGAACAAATCATACATCAATGATGCAGAATCGAGAAGTAGCTCACTAAAAGCATTAATTCAAACGCCCGCCAAAAAAATATTAGCTCCAGTGAATAAAACAAATAGCACGCGGCTACGCATAAATTGACATCATAAATTCGCTGCTTCGGAACAAACACCCTGAATGGTGGCCAATTATGGAGATCGTTCCATCTTGTTTCCTGATAGGTGTTTTATATATGCTCACGGTTTCTGCCCCATCTTTGTTTACGTCACTCAGAGTTGATATAAATCAATCATACGTTAAAATTGATAGAATCCGACAAATATGTAACTAATCTATACTAACTGAATCTATACTTTCTATACTATATTAGTAATCTGCCCGCTGAGAAAGATTAAAACCGTAATATTATAATCATTTGATAAATATAAAAATGGTTGAAGTGGGTTAACATTAAAAGCTAGACATATGCTGTCGCGGACTTTTTTTAGAACTTTTAGAGGGGAACAATTTTGTAATACATAATTTTTGAATAACTTTCACCAAATTTTTTCAAATTCAAATTTCAAATCCAAATTCAAATTCTGCCGTTTTCGTAATATTTTTTATTGCTGCTCCTTTCCTATTCTTCTTATCGTGATGTTATACAGCCTATAGTCTTCCTCGATAAATGGACTATCTTACACTGAAAGAATTTTTCGAATCAGTCCAGTAATTCCTGAAATTAGCGCGTTCAAAAAATCAATCAATCAAACAAACAAACTCTGCTTTATATATTAGTATAGATATGCTAATTGAATGGATGAAAATTGATCGGCTAAACGGCGTTGCAATACAACACCGTTTAGCTAAATCATTGCTACAAATTATGTATATCCCTAATACTTATCATCGGATTACGTATTCCCGCACTGACAAACGTGGTGGTTTCCAACTTTGCTGCCCGATATTTGCAACGAGCAAAACGGGCAATTGATTTTGTACATTTTATGGGCATTTAATCCTACGTTGGTTTAATTAAACTGCGACAGGTGCTTCGTTTTTTATTCAGTCTAACTAAAAGAGATACCGAAAAACTGTCTTATATGAAACTACTACTACTAAACTAAAAAACTGTCTTATAAAAACTGTCTTATATACTGAAATTAAGCTTTTGTCCATTAACGTTTTCTTTTTCTATTATCTTTATTTATTAAGTAGCCTAAATATTTAGTATAAATTCATCTTTAATATCCTGTTATTATTTTTGAGCATAAATTATCTCTTTACAGCATAAAACAAAGTCACCATCCGCGTCCGCGTCACTGAATGACTAAATGGTCTTACACGACTTGGAATAGTGGAGAATATCGTTGATCTTTATTATTAGTTTCTCTCTGATATGATCTGACCTAACGCAACGCATTCTTCCTATAATCTTGTTCTCGATCGAGACATATGTGCGATGAGTTTTACGAAGGATATTCCATTAAGATCTATTAGCCGTGTGGTGTCCGGCTGAGTAGAATAAACCACCCTTATTTCTTACCGAAGTGTTGTAAGAGGCGACTAAGGTAAAATCGACCCGCCGTGTGGTATCCGGCTGAGTAGAATAGACCACCCTCTTTCTTACCGAGGTGTCGTAAAATACGACTAAGGTAAGTTGACATCAGGCATGCAGCCGGTCGTAAAATACGAAGCAACCAAATCATGTGACAAGATGTTTATAATATGTTGTGCCGACCCCACTTAGAGCGGGATAAAGCCAGGAGAATGATGATTCCATGAAGGTCTATATTTATACGTACCTAGTCCAAATCAGATTAACTTAGTAGATTAGTAAATTAGTACCTGGTGACCGAGCCTTGCTCGGTAATTTTTTACAAAATAAAAAAAGAAATTAAAAAAAAAGAAATAAATAATTGGGTATGTGGAGCTCGATCCTAGGTATTTTCATTTCTAGTGACCGCCCATTTCCCGAATAAGCTACGCTGACTTGACAGTTAACGGCAAAATTAGTGTTTTACATGCAAAATTAGTGTTTTATTTTTATTGCCAAAAATAAAACACTAATTTTGTATTGTTATTTTTAATGCCAAAAAATAGGGATATAACGAATTTTTTTTTAAATAAAACCTGGCTAGATCTATTTCTCTCCCTCAAAACCCTTTACATGATGAATTTCAGGAGAATCGTTGGAGCCGTTTGCGAGCTTACGAAAATACAAGGTTAACTCATTTGAATATTAAAGATACATCGTAAAAATCGTTATGTCCAGTACGTGTCGTCGTCAACGGGGTAAATAAATGTCCCTTGAAACGATCTATGTTGGGAATTTCCAACATTTTATCGGAAGCATTGTCCGTGCGCTTAGTCAAATTGAAGGTAAACTAATTCGCAAATGGAAGGCGAATGAAAAGACTCGAGATAGGCGTCGCATTTAATTAATAAATTCGCTCTTCTTTTTTGTAAGCTTTGAGATAATTTTCATTTTAATTATTAGTTAAAATATGTAGCTCTCATTTCAAACCACTCCCAGGAGAGAAGGTTTTAAAGAAAAACCCACCGTAGTCCTTAATAGTGATGGTAAGGTTACAAATATTTTAGGAGATGGCTAGAAAAATCCAGATAAGATTTTTCGTACCCTGTTTCTCGTTCTGGCCATCACATATTTAGTAGCAGCATTACAATCAGTCAAAGTAAATAAATTTTAAAATCAAAAATCAAACTTGCCTTTTCATTACCTATTGACAAATAGTTAAATATTTAAGCTAATATATTATAATGAGAATATTTTTAATAGAGAGGAAGTTAATGAGTTAAAAATAAATAAATCCATATTATTATATATCTTGATAAGGATCCAATTTCGCTTGAATTGGGAACAACCCTTTAGCAAGGCTCTTGAAATCTCATTTCGATTTTCTGTTGAATAAAAAATTTTGTCGGATTCGTCAAAGGATACCAACGGTTTTAAAGTTGATTCATTTATCAAGGCTGATGTTGGTTGAAGTAACGGCTTGCATTGATTGTTAAGTAAAATAAATATTAGTATAATAATTATATATATAATATAATAATAAGTAACATCATCATTTTCCTGCCCTTATCCCACTATAAGTGGGGTCGGCACAACATGTTATAAACATGCTGTCACGTAATTTGGCTTCGTGTTTTACGACCGGCCGCCTGCCTGACGTCAACGTATCTTAGTCGTATTTTACGGCACCTCGATAAGGAAGAGCGTGGTCTATTCTACTTAACCGGATACCACACGGTGAGTCACTTACCTTAGTCGCCTTTTACGACACTTCGGTAAGAAATGAGGGTGGTCTATTCTACTCAGCCGGATACCACACGGCGGATAATAATAAGTAACGTACTCCTTAATTATTAAAAAAACATATTTTTATTTTTATAGATATTAATTAACTGTAATTCAATTATAAACAAAAATTAACAAAGTGAAGTTAAGGAAACTTGGTCTTTTCTATCCAGTTGGTAATTACGGTTGCCACAGTGGCAACAATTTAAGTTTTGACTCCAATTACAGTTGACTCGTAAGCGGCGTTGTTCATTAGGCTAATTGTGACCTACGGTGGTCTGCACATTTTTCTATTAAAAATGTACAACCTCGATGGTTAGAAAGTTTCAGTTCTTTGTAAAAGTTCAACTTCACTGTTAAGGAGTCCATTTACTTTCTCAGCATCTTGTGAATATTTAAACTATGACTGCGAGGTGGATTTACTATCTCTTTTAAATAAAGTGTTTTTAATGCAAGGAACAGCAACATTTCGAAAAAACTGGAAAAGACTTTTTTTATTTCTGATAAAAGTACCCTTAATCGATAGTGCGAGTTTGAGTGTAGAAGATTCGATTATGGTAGTTTATATGTACTATTGTGATTTACTTTAAGTCAGAAAGAGCAGCTGCAGTTTTGAAACTAGCATTTACTAAGAAAAAAGTTAGACGTTAGAAAATTAAAATTGTAAAAATGATTATTTTGATTAGTCTATTCACTTATTTCTTTTCCGATATATTTTTACATACTCATGAGCATACACAGGTGAAATTGAGTGTGTGTGTGTGTGTGTGTGTGTGTGTGTACAACTGTACTTATACACTCAACACGCACGTGTGTGTGTGTTAGTAGTTTTAGCGCTCCAATCGATAAACTATTTTTTACAAAATTTGGTTACCTAGAGTAACACATAATCTTCTTTTAAAAAATTGAATTTAGTCTGTAACAGAATTTAATGGGTTACCTTTAACACAACCTTTGCGCCGGAAATGACACTTCGTGACTCAACTTGTATTTTATACTTAGCCGTACGTCTAACTAAATACATACCTAACATTATCAATTTATTAGTCTGTACTACTTTGACGTTTGAACGACAGAACGCTTCGATATGAATGCGATAATTGAAGGGCGGAAGAGTTGCATTGTTGCAGACTTTCATTAGCGATTAATGATTCGCACACGTAATACATACTACTGCGATATTAAAGGCGTCACGTGATATAAAACTTGCCTTTCATTACATCATTTTCCCTTGAAGCGACTAAATGATTACTTAGAAGGAGATTAAACCAGTACATATAGCTCCGTGTACTCAAATAGTTGCCTATTAGTAACCCATTGCTGGCAAAAGGTCTTTTCTCTCCTTTAGAGAGAAACATTGTAGTTTAGAGCTACCATGCTGTTCTAATGTAGGTTTCAGGTTTCAAATAAAGTAAAAACGTGCATATTTTCTCACTATGGTTGGTGACTAAACCAAACCAAGCGTTTAAAAAAAACTCCCAGGTGTCATCCTAGATTCGGAACCCCGATCTATTGGTAAGCGTCACTATTCTAAATATTCGATCATCACTGTTTTAATGAAAATAAAAGCCAATTTAAAAGATATCCTAGGACAACCAACCACGAATACCAACGAACTTTTAATATCTTTAATTGTTCGTTTCATCTTACACTGCTTTTTAAATAAACACTTAAAAAATAATTAAATGTAATGTTTTTCTTTGGCCGTCTTTTTTACCGTCTCTGGCGAAAACCTTGTACATTTTCTTTGAATGAGTTTAAGCAACATTATGCTTACATTGTTAAAGGTTACCCACGTCGAGAAAATCTCATTTTCTCATGAAAAAGTATTCCTGTAAACATTCGCCCTTGTTATAGATTAGCCGTATTCATAAAAGTTGTTTTTTTTTTTCTTTATCCCCCTGTAAAAGGCCCTCGATCAAGTTTGTTGCCAACTTTTAATGTTTATGAAAGCATCGGACGGCGCAATATTGAGGAGAATATTGTATCGCCTTTTATCAAGAGTTCTTATGAAATTAGGCATTACTATTAATCATAAACGTTATTTAACCTGATTCGCATTGAAAAAACAGCTTTATAATACGACAATTTGTCGAAATTTTTAGAATTAACAGAGGAGTATAAGATTTGACATATTTTAAGTTCATGCAGAAAAGGAGTGTAGAAATATAAAATAGATATAATATAGTTCGTCTTTAAAATGATGTCCTGCAAAGCCTCGGCTTAGAGCCACGTGAACGTAAACAAAATAATATTTTCACTAATCCACAACAGTTTTCCGAGTTCCTACAAACGCTTTAATATCAAAAGTTAGAGTGAATAAAATTGAATGCCCAAAACAGAAAAAAACATGCAAATATTCAGCAGACAGTTTCTGTAAAACATAACCTATATTCATTGAGAACAGAGCCTATTCTAAAACACAAACAATAAAACCTAACCCTTTGTATCCCTAAAGTGGAATTAAAAACCAGGTTGTTATTGATCGGCTTTTATTCTCTCTATATCGAGACGGCGCAGTTCGTAACTGCATATTCAATTCAGTTCTTGAATTTTAGTTTCGAGCAATGTTGGCATAAGACAATAAATAAAAAAGTTTTGTAGTCACATTAAAAGGATAATATGTAGTTATATATGAATGTTTTTCATATAAACTAATACAAAATTCATGGTTTTAGAAATTGTTAAAGGAATAATGTTAATATCAATACAAATTTTATAACTGCATTAGTGTTTTAGTCGTTTGTGCTTCATTCACGTCTGAAGAGTGCAACGTATTAGCGCGATTTTGGACCATCATTCTCCTGTACTTGGGGTCGTCAGAAAAAAGAAATTCCTTCCATTCTCTCCTATCATTCGTCAACTCTGGCGCTACTTCTTTTATATTTATGTCATACAATCCAACCATCTCTTTTTAGACCTCTCTCTAGCCACATTTAAATCCACATTTATATACAACAATATTTTGGTGTCATGATTTTCGTCCCTCCTCATCATCTTAATCTTGCACTTAACTTTTTTTTATATAATAGGCGCAACTTACAGACAGCCACTTACATAGTTATTTCGTATTTTTGATCCAGTCTAATCACACCACACATCCACCTTAACATTTTAATTTCATTTGCATGCATTTCATATACTCTTCTTTGATCCGTCATTTTTATTGACCTACATTCTGGTACGGTTCTTGATGCGAAGATTCATGTTATTAAAAAAATCGAAAGTCCATAACGTGATTCTATGTGATATTGCAACGAAAATATTTAAAATTAAAATCCAAAGCAATTCGCCTTGCCCGCAAGCAAGTCCGAGAAAAGTAATGAGTCGGCAATTCTTTTCAATTCAAAATCCTTTTTAACTTCCACTTTACATTCCCCGGCGTCTTAAGACTTAAATGAATTGTCCGGGACTATTCTGTTCCTGGCTGACAATCCCTTGACTTGTTTTATGTCCTAATTTAAATTGCTTTTATCGTGAACATCGCAGTTATGCGTACCAAAGTTGTCAGTCGGCGCCCATTTTTCAGTTCCGTAAGCCGATATCGCGGCCTTCGCTTTATATTAATGTTTCCTTTGTGACTTGAACAATTTCTAAACTGATTAAAGTCAAATCGTACTATACACAATCAAGGAAAATTCAAGAATTATCCTAAAAAGATTAAGTCGAAACTTTATTTTTGTATATTATGTAACGCTTTGGTGTTACGGCTAACGCCTGAACAGATTTGTACAAAATTTTAGATACTAGTAGGTCTAAACTTGGAACAACACAAGGTTTTTTTATTTCGGTAAAATCCAAAATTCTGGAGAAAGCCAAAAAAAATATTTTCGTCGCCGTTGAAATGTATGTATATAAAAAATCCTGTAGTCTACGTTCTTTTACGATAATCTATGAAATCTTTCAAATGATTTCAATCTACGATTATATATATTGTTAGTCTGCGGGGAGAGAGTTTCTGTCCGAACTAAGTTTTTATGGTGAAATCAATAAGAATTTAACTATAATAAATTTTGAGTTAAATATTATTCGTAGTCTATGCATTCGATATTTTGTAATTAACCGTAAAGTAAAGTAAAAGGGCGACCTGTTGATATCCCTTTTCCAAGCATAAGCCTGTCTCATTGCATATGCAGACGCCAATTTCGATAAGGAGATAATCTGAAGAGAAGTTGCGATTCTTTTGCTTTAGCTAGAAATGCCTGATGAAATTTTGCAATATTCAAGCTATACTTCTGACTTCGTTCACATCAGTAACGAAATTGCGAGTAAGTTAATGTAAATGTAATCTTAGTTCAAAAAGAATGTATGGATCTTATTGTTGGGCAATATTCTTTAGCTACAGTAGGTCCCATGGCCTTTGCGGAGTAAGTGTTAAATCTAAAGTTACGAGCACATATAGTTTTATGTCTTTCCTTCTGTAGCCCTATAAACCATATAAACATACGACATACACTGCTATACTGCACTATTGCTTCGGATGCTTGAAGGAAATTTTTTCAGGTTTACATTTTTAAGGATTTTCTCAGTGACAGATGTTTCTCGTAAACCCGCAAAGGACTGCTCAAAAATGATTTCTTTATCATAATTCTTAAGTAATTTTGCAACTGGATTAAAGATCATTTGGAACTATACATTAGAATGATCAGTGACATAATCTATGTCATTAAGTCAGAAAGTTCTATATTAATACGACTGTTATCATCAAGCTTAAAGTCTAACTTTAATAACATTTTTATTTATGTGAGAGTGAGAGATTTTTGGCTAAGCTTTTGGTAACCTGATACTATTTTACTCCTAGGAAAAAATATCTTCAAGAGATTGATTGACAGATAACCTTATGCCAGTATTTATCCAAGTATATGCAGGTTTCGTTATCATTTTCCTACATCGTAAAGCGCATGACGAATTCTAAATATCAATTACTATACTGCGTCCATCATATTATCAGTCTTTTGACAGCTCACGCTCATTAAGTTTTGTATTGCTTACGTACAAATATAATACAAATAATATTTGTACTTTATGGATGGGTACCGCCCACTTAGTGATGTCACACATAATGGTTACTACGATTATGCCACAGATTAAAAATAATCGGTAGAAATCGATGTTACGAGTATTAAAAGACATTTAATAACATTATATAAAGTTTTACTTTCTTCTTAGTTAATACATGAATACAAATAAAACAATCAGGATATTTTAATTTATTTTATTAGCACGAGTCGTCGGAATGATAATCAACACTAGACTCCTCCGATGAGGAGTCTTCAGTAGCAGTTATTATTAGCTCTTGTGTAGATAATATATTATCAAACGCAATATCACGTTCCCAATCAGAGAATATTACTCTTTTAGTTCTTTCCACCACACTTGCCCAGTTCTCGGCCGTTACGTGGGTGCAAGCATTTTTTAGCAATTGCAACATTTTATTCGCTGTGAATGGGAGGCTTGTATTGCATCTCGCAGCATGCCCTTTTACTTGTGCCCATATAAGTTCTATTGCGTTGTACTGGCAGTGGTATGGAGGAATCCGAAGAACAGTATGGCCATATTCTGCTGCCATTTCATTGATTACATAGCGTTTTGCTCTCTTTTTGGTTTTTAATATTTTTATTAATTCAACTTTTAACATTGAGTCGTCCACATTTTCTCCATTGTCCCGAAGCTAATTAATTATTTCATGCTTTTTATTGGCTGTGTTGGCATTTTGTCAATTTGACGGGAGTGGTAGGGCGCATTATCAATAAAAATTATTGATGGTTCTTCCAATGAAATGAGCATTTTTTTGAACCACTCTTCATACACATTTGCATTCATCTCTTCGTGGTAGTCATTTGATTTCTTCGATTTAAATGCCAACAGTGCGTCTTGTACAAATCCTTTTGCTGTACCTGCATGGCAAATGATTAGGCGCTCACCTTTTCCCATTGGTACTGAGGAAGTGGAATCAGCAGTATCATCAGTCCAGAAACGAGATAGTGTGTGGTTAGCGTTGAGCCATGTTTCATCCGTGAAAACAATATTTGCCCAATCTTGTATTTTCTTTGCCTCTCTTAAAAAATCACAACGTGCTATAGCTATATCTGTGCGTTCCATTAATAATTTTCTTTTATTTAACTTTTTATATGAAAAGCCAATTGTGTTCAAAACTTTGACCAAAGAAGATTTTTCACCATGAAATAGACCACTTCTTTTCAAAGAAACAATAAGTTTTCTCAAAGTTGGAATTTCTTTTCTCAAGTAGTAATCATATACATGACGACGAATAGCGTCAGCGTCAAAGTCATCAACAGCTGTCACCTTATGAGCCCGGCGCTTTCTTTTTGGTGTAGATGGTTTGTTTTGCTCCAAGCCGCTCCTGCCGTAGGCATCAGTAGTGATTTTAGTCACAGTTGATAGACTGATCCCCAACGCGGCTGCAACACGGTTTCGGACTTGCGTGATAGGTATAAGAGGTCCGCCATTTTGATTTTCTTGCTCAAAATACTCATGAAGTTTTAACACTAACTGTCTCGATTGTGCTTTCAACACACGTCCTTTCGGCATTTTCACGATCAATTAATATAAGTTTCACAAAAGTTTTTCCGAGGAATAAAGCTACTTAACTCAAGGTGTAACAGATGCGAGAGAACACTCAGCGAACGTAAATGCGTGTGACTATCACGGGCGTTTCGTTGAGAGTGACAGATCACGTCAAAATGGCGGCCGAGCGGAAGGTCTGTTGATGTTGCCAGTTGATGTATAATATATTTTTTATGATTATAATAAATACACACGGATTAACATTTATTTTCAAAAAACTAAGGCAATATTAAATCAAAATGTTGATTTCTATATCTGTTATTAGTTTACGTAGGTTATCATTAATCGAATTACTTAGGTACGTAATTCGATTAATGATAGTAGGTACTATAATCGGAATGGTATCGCATACGAGAATTTTTAGGACATCACTAAATATGTAAATCGTCAATCTGTCAAAAGATGGTTAATATAATGGACAGTGTATACATAATTATCTTAAAGTAATCTCATAAATGCCTACCCGTGGTACTAATCCATAAACTCTTCGTAATATCACGGAATCTCACTGTTTGAAAATCGCGAAAGCATCAATAGCTAAAAAAAATTAAAGCTAAAATCACTGTCTCATTATCAACCAAAACAATGTTTCCCTCATGTTATTTTAATCACCGAATCTCGGCATTGTCGTTTAAAAATGATCAAAGACAAAGAACATGCCACGGTGATATACAGTATCAAAACAAACTTGGGATTTATAAATCATTTGTGAATATTTTCTAAATGGACCGGATGTAAAGAATACGGAGGCTCTAAAGGAAACCACTCGAGCGTGAATTCAGAACATACTTCATTACTGCCTGTATGGCGTTCCTTTTAATATCTCTTTTTCTATATTATTATGCTTAGACGTGTACGCTGTCGATATATATTGATATTTAAAATGAAAATCGAGTACTGTTATGGGAATGGACGGAAAGTAAAATGTGTTCTTGCTTTTCAAGCCGTGGTTGTTCATTGTTAGACTAGATTCTTCGTAGGATTTCTACTTCCAAAGAAATTAAAGTTTATTTTCTACTTTATTCTAGGATAGTAATACCCTCATTTCTTACCGAGGTGTCGTAAAAGGCGACTAAGGTAAGTCGACCCGCCGTGTGGTATCCGGCTGAGTAGAACTGATCACCCTCATTTCTAGCCGAGGTGTCGTAAAAGGCGACTAAGGTAAGTTGACCCACCGTGTGGTATCCGGTTTTGTAGAATAGACCACCCTCCTTACCGAGTTGTCGTAAAATAGGACTTAGGTTAGTTGACGTTAGGCAGGCGGCCGGTCGTAAAAACGCAGCCAAATCATGTTACAGCATGTTTATAACATGTTGTGCCGACCCCACTTATAGTGGGATAAGGGCAGGAGGATATATATTTCTACTTTATTCTAGGCTCAAAGTACAGTGTTAGATGGTATCTAGACACTATAGGACCCTACTTTTTATAGGATCTTCGTTTTACCCAGAGTAACCCAGCGCATTTGTGTTATTCCAATTTTATGCCTACCTGTACGCAAAATTACGCCTACGATACACACTCACTAACTTTTACTTTCATAATAGAATTATTTAAGAATACATCGTAATTTAATTCATCTGCACAGTGATATTAATTGTGATTACACAAAATTAGTGTGAATGCGATTCTTTAAAGTATGTAGTTTATTAATGTAAAAACATGCTAAGTAAATAAAGTAAGTAAAAAAATATAGTAAGATTGTTAAGAGGAGATTAATAAGATGCAATCGATATATTCATAGAATTAAATATAATTTAATAATTTAATTTTTTTCTTTATTTGTTTTTTACCTATTAACTTCATATGCTTAAATTTCTATGTAAAATTTTTATGTATATTGTTAAGAATTTTTGGTGCATGCTATGACATGCTTCATAAATTGTACATGTAAAATTATTATATGTTTCTATTTTTATTATATATAAGTTTTATATGTAGCAACAACTGGCTGCCCAAATAAATAAATAACACTAAGTAGATAGGTCAGCCTAAAATGTACCATATTAAAATAAAGAGAAAGCAAATAGGTGCATCTCTCTACGAGTTTCATCTTCTCTCATTATTTATTGTGAGTCTCTCACCTACAAGTCTTCCGGTGGCCCCCAATCTAGTATAATAACTCTATCTATCTATCTAGAAATATATCTTTTTAAGCCGCGGCAAAGTATTCACCATGACATTGCTTTCCTCATCCGAGTCTGAACTACTTGTTTCCCCACAAGATATCTCGTAGCAAAGACATTATAATTAAAATAGTACTGACTATATAATTATAAACACAGTACAAATTCGCACTTCAAATACTTCAAAAAATGATACGTACTAAAATCTCAAGAGAAGTGTCATAAGATATTTGATAGTAACATTTTACATTAACATTAACCGTACCATATTCAGCGGTAATGATCAACGTTGAATAATGACGTCATTTTACTAAATGAAACCTGGTGCAACTCAATTTTAGCTTGACGCAGACGATTTTACGTTAACATCCGATATTTAACGATAATGTTAGATGGTTAGATCCACCCTATGACTATTACAATACTTGCTGTCAAAAATACCTGTCATCACGTAACTGCCATCGCAGATAAAATATCCGGTAAAATAAGACAGTTTTAATCACAACTTCACAATGCGGATGTGAACAATGGCCGGTAAACCGGAGGCAGATGTTTTGTCGCGTTGTTTTAAACGGATTGCTAATTAAAACTTTTTATTGGATAGCAATTTTGTCATAACTATTGTCTCTCCAAAACTTTAACCACAAGTAAATAGTTACCGACGCTACCCTCCTACCGTTTAAGGTAAGAAATGAGGTTGGTCTATGCTACTCAGCCGGATACCACACGGCGTAACAAAAGTAATGAAAATATACCCGATAAAATATCGCGGATCATAGCAAAATAATATTTTCATTGTTTTTAGATTCATAACTTTCACTAATAGAAATGTCGAGTAGATTATTCGTATATTTAACATGAAAAATATCTATTGCTTAAAGTGTTTGAATTTCCAACAGTGATTTGAATTATATTTTATTAGAAAATTAGATCATATTTCCTGTCCCTAGAGGACCCTCCTCACCAATGGTTATCTCTCTATGCATTTCCCGAACTAGTTCTAAGAAACACTTTAGATACATTTTTTTTTTGGGATAATAAGTGGTTTTCAAAAACACTCCCATTCAATCGATATACGGATAATAAAAGCGCCCCGGGAGCTTCCTATGACACACACACATAGCACTCGCATACAAACAAATACTCGTCCACTCGTACAAAATATCCTCGACGACGAAGACAAAATCTCAGTTTGCTTAGTTGAACGATCAAGATGTATCACAACCACTTAACTTCGCGTCGATCTACACCGCAATCCAGGGTTACAATTCTTATGTCATTAGAGCAACGTAAGCTGTGATGAAAATATTAAGCGATGACACCGTGCTACTCTTTCGAGGAGGTCACGGGTTTAAAACCCTGCCCGGGTCTTGATGCACCGATGGGTTTTTTCTATTAAAAACTTATGTCTCTAATTGATGATTGTAATTTATCACACGCTTTTCGGTGAAGAGAATTCTTGGAATATGTGTAACTAACGCATTCCGCAATGCGCATTTGAGCAGCGTGGTAGGACTTAGCTCAAATCCTTTTCTCGAAAAATGGAGACAAAAGGCCAATGTCTAGCAGTGGGATAGTAACAGGCCGTTACTATAGTACTATAGAACAACCTTGTCCGTTGTCGTTGTCTAGTTAAAAATTATGCACTGCTGACACTGTTTCTGCGCTTATATGGATGATACGATAAGAAAAAATGAGCCATAAACGAACAAAAAATCTCGTAAAATAAACAGGTCGCAGGTGGCACGCAAAGCGCTTTTATATCGAGCACTAGTGATTCCCAAAAGACCTTTACATAAAGTAACTTAATTTACATTCAAAATGTGCCGGAAGAAAGCTCCCTGCCGTATTGTTGAAATTATTTGAAGTATGCTTTACAAATTTTATACAATGTCCATTTTTCCGATATCGATAATGATACCAGCGACAAGTTCATGACAACCGATATTCCTTCTTCACACTTTAGTTATATTATAACTAATATAATATATTCAAGTGTTTTAGTATCGCAACAAATCAAACCCTGTTCGCGGTTTCATCATATCCTTTTATTGACTGACGACGGTCAGTCAATAAAAAATTAAAAATAAATAATAAAAAAAATGAAAAAATAAAAAATTTACAGTCTATCGACGGATATGTCAAGAAATCGGTATAACCTTGGGACATAATAAATAAATATATATCGGACATAAGTTTCGCCTTTGAATAATAAAAATGAAACCCGATAAAAGTGTATAATTCATTATATTCGTAATCGTTTACGTGAAAATAACTAACGTTAACCCAAATGAGATAATATATATGTATGTATGTACTAAAAGTCAACTTACGCATACTTTGGGTGATTACGGACCTATCCAACATACAACAGATATATAATACTTAGCTGATGTTAACCAACTCGTCGGGACAGTAACGAACGAGACCATATCTTGTGTGAATAAGATCTACATCAACTCTAACCACGACCTAGATGACAGAACATCTAATAGCGAGTCTACGTTAAGAACGATACTGACTTCAATATAGAGACCTCCATTATATTAGACGACATATATATCCACTACATTGATAATCTTAATCAATTGAGAATCCCATCTCCGGCTTATTACAATTGACAACAAATTATATTTCACTATGGCCAATGACATATACATTGTGTCTATTGCCTATTCGTTATTTATCATCATCTTGCTGCCCTTATCCCACTCTAAGTGGGATCGGCACAACATTTTATAAACATACTGTCACATGATTTGGCTTTTTTACGACCGGTCGCCTGCCTGACGTCAACTTACCTCAGTCGTATTTTATGACACCTCGGTAAGAAAGAGGGTGGTCTATTTTACTAAACCGGATACCACACGGTGGGTCAACTTACCTTAGTTGTCTTTTACGACACCTCGGTAAGAAATGAGATTTGTCTATTCTGCTCAGCCGGATACCACACGGCGGGTCGACTTACCTTAGTCGCCTTTTACGACACCTCGGTAAGAAATGAGGGTGGTACTATTATATTCAGCCGGATACCGAACGGCATTGCCTATTCGTATTAATATGACCAATAAATATCTATTTTAGCGTGGCGAAGTCTCTTTTACCTTCTATCGTATCAGTAGACCTCAGTTAAACTATGAATCAAAACATATTTTCAATATCATTATTTCAACAGACTTAATGTCATTATAAAAAACGAATGGACCAAGTTTTCGGGCGCGTCGACCGGGCTCAAATCCCGCTTGAGTTATGTTATCGGGATCCTCTCCACAGATTTGGGCTCACTCGATATTAAACCGGCTTCAGTTTTGATGAAAATAAACGTTGTGAGTGAGAATTAGTGGGTCCCCGTTACATAGTGTACACAGTTTTATTATATTTGTCCCTTAATAAATCAATATTTATTATACGAGGTATCCAATAATATTGGATTTTTTTGAATACATTATCTAATAGTAAGTATCATAGTTTTATCTAACAACCTTTAATATGATGTTTTAAAATCCAATGTTTTATGATGAACGATATAATCGGATAAATCAGATAGTTTGTTTAATAATTTACGATTTTGGCGCAATTTGAATCACTATATCTGAGTAGAATAAGCCACCCCCATTTCTTCAAGGCACAAAAGGCAACTAAGGTAAGTTGACGTCAAGCAGGCGGCCAGTCGTTAAATGCCAAATCTCATCACAATATGGTTAAAAAACTGTTGTGCCGACCCCGCATAGAGTGGTTAAGGGCAGGAGAATGATGATATAAGTATTTTCAACTTACATAATTGTAATTTATCAATCCTAAAATACATTTGGAATTTCCATTTCGTTCAAAACAACGAAACCACAGAGAAGATACACAAAAATAATCAAGCCATCTAATCTACCCAAAAAAGGTATTTTTATTGTAAGCTTACTAGACTAAGCCGTGCCCACAATACCGGGTAATAAAGAAAATTTTCCCTTAAATCCTCTCCGTATCCAAAGCTATTGTGCATTGAGTAAACTTTAATCAGGCCTTAACCCCGATGTAAATAAACGGCCAGGCAAAATTGCTTAGCGTATTCGATACCTGCACGTTATTACTGATACGGCAACAAGCGATATTAAGGTTCATACCGACTATTGAAAAAATCTTAAATGTGTCGCTTTGTGGTGAACTGAGCTACTATATAATTTATAGAATTAGGTTGCGATCCAACTATATTTATACTTCTATAATAAAATTCCGCAATCAATTTCAGCTTTGCCATTACATCAGTTTAAAAACACTGTTAAAAAGAGGCTGATACAGAAAGCCTACTATACTCTTGAAGATTATTTGGAAGATAAGAATGTGTGGATATAGCTCTCTTTGAACCTGTACAAGACAGTAACGACTTAATGTAAATAGTATTAAGAATTATATTTTTAAAAGAGCAACCGCCGAGTTTCTTGCTGGCTCTTCTCGGTAGGAACAGCTTTCCGAACCAGCAGTAGAGTTGACGATTCAAAAGCACTTGTTTACAAGTTTATTTGAATAAAGAATATTTTGAATTTGAATTTGAATATATAAAGCTCAAGAGTTTGTTTGTTTGATTGTATGAACGCGATAATTTCAGGAACTACTGTACCGATTTCAAAAATACTTTGAGTGTAAGATAGTCCATTTATCGAGGAAGGCTATAGGTTATATAATATCACATATTGAAATTCTGTTACATCCGTCCGATAACGACAATTATATTTTTTCCATCTTAGCAGTTATTATGAGTTAATCATATATCTGAGAACGTATCGCAGCTTTAGTATTAAGGTGACCTAATTAAAAATTAGGCTTAATTGTGTTATATACATTTATATCCTTATTCCAATGCCATCTATGACATCCAAAAAATATTACTTCTTATTAATTAAAAAGTCCTAAAACTAGTGTTTTCTTGCTCTACTAAATTATGAGTCTCTTTAACACTTACGAGTTGTGTAGGCGCTACGCTACTATTGCAATTTACCACAAAGCAACTTTTTTCAATTCGGTCACTTTAATACTAAGGTATAGGCGATGTAAGATCTACTAATTTCTGTAACTTAAACAATTAGCAAAGGCATGGTTCTTTATATTGTAAAAGTTATTCTCTTCAGTAATTTGTCATCTTTGTCCTATAAAAATTGTCTTTTCAATATTGGCATCGCTTTTCATAAAGGCGTCCCGTCACAGAATCGAAGAAATTAAAATCGTAACTTAATTTACCTGGTAAATTTATTCTGTGCGTTATTGCCGTGCCTGGCGTTATCTTGCCTTGATTGGACGTAATATTGGTTCATTGTGGGCTAACAGGTTCTTTGAGGATTAGCTGAGGTTTCTTAAACTGCGACCACTGTTAATCAATTACGACCTTTGCCGTTTGTGTGAGAATCAAATGTACGTTATCTATCTATCTATACTTATAATAAATCTGTAGAGAGGTCAATTCTGTAACTGGAATATATTTGCAAAATAACTATCAGGGGGTGATTAGGGATCGATACTGATGCCAAAAATGCAATCAGTAAAATTTTTGTCTGTCTGTCTCGGTAACGAAACTCGGTACAATTGTTTTTTATACTCCTGGGCTGGTTATAGTATACTTTTCATCACGCTACAATCAATAGGAGCAGAGCAGTGAACGGAAATGTCGGGAAAACGGGAGAAGTTACTCCATTTTTTAAGCTTCCGTCGCGTGTGCAACCTTGATGGTTAAAGCTACACAGAAATCATGTATGACGGAAATGTTCTCCTTAAAATTATATAAAAAATATCCCACAACAGCATATGTCTATCTTTTATGGTTGACTCACAATAACACGTGTAACTCCCGATAGCTTAGCAGTTCGAAGCTTTCTGGTTATATTTGTCTACTCCTACGATAATATCACTCTCAGTCATCCCTAAATAAAAAAGTGAATAGTATTAACCATTATATAAAAAAAGAATCATTGAAATCGGTATAGAAACACCAAAGTTATACATGAAATACGCTAATAATAAGCCATCGCGCGTGAATAATGAATAATGCTATAAGGATTATCACTACATAGTATAAAACAAAGTCACATTCTTTGTTTGTCCCTATATCCCTATGTATGCTTAAATCTTTAAAACTACGGAACTGATTTTGAGGCGGTTTTTTTAATAGATAGAGTGATTCAAGAGGAACGTTTATATGTATAATAACATTCAATGTGGAGTAGAGAAATACTGTAATTTTTGAGGTTTCTAATGTGATGTCGTAAATAATTACTTTTTTTCCGCTTACGTTGCAAACGCAGGCTAAACCCTACGAGATTTATCAAAATAATGTACTAAGTATTTGTACACATTGAAAAGGTCTACAGAAAAGTCCGCGATGGTATATGACTATCTCTTATGGATAACCCACAATAGCACTTTTTGTCATTAACTTACTTTTACGAAAAATAATGCCTTATTTTCGAAGCAATTTTATACAATATAGCATTAATCCTTATCCAATTAAGTACCTTAAATACATTGTTGATTTAATATAGATCAATATGGCCGTTTACAGCATGTAATTTAAATGAACATTTTCGAAGATATCACAGATTTAAAATCCCGCGAGGAGGCCGCGCTTCGCCCTATAGTACTCCGAATTTAGCAGCGATCGGACGCGCAACTAAATGTCGCTCTTTTAAGAGTAACCTCTAAAGAAAACATGTTTGTATTGTCTAATGATAACAAAGCTATGAATGTTGTATATAAAGACATTCTGTAATTAATTTTAAACATAAAATATATAGGGAAAAATGTAAAATGTAAATATGTAGTATATGAATTTAGATATTAGATATAGCAGGAAATCTTCTTGGTATAGGGAGAGGGGAGTTGTTTTTCTTCAAATTTAACGCGTGCGGGCCACGGGCAGTAATGAATACCTAAATTAAAACTACTGGATCAATTTTAATCATTTTTTTCACTGAGTGGCATAGGCTATATATTTTATACCCGTGCGAAGCAGGGTAGGCCGCTAGTTACAAATAATATAGCAATATGTGTTTATTTTATCTGGTTGTATTTATCGGAATCGAACGTATTTACTTAACATAAGTACTTAACCATACTTTTTTTACTTTTCACATACCACCAATTTCGCGTCAACTCAAGTACTAAAATACCCTCATACGAAAAAATTGGATTTTTTTATCCTTTAGTTAGACTGGTACATCTACAATTTCATAATTATTATAACGCATTAGACGTGAAAGCGCAACAGATAAACCGACATACATACTTTCGTATCTGTAAAATACCTCTTTTCCTATTGTAATATCCTTTTTTATAAAAAACTAGCGGCCTGCCCCTGCTTCGCACGGGTATAAAATATATAGCCCATGTCACTCAGTGAAAAAAAATTATTAATATCGATCCAGTAGTTTTGATTTATTCATTACTGCCCGTGACCCGCAAGAGTTAAATTTAGAGCAGTGATTAAAACAATTTCCCTCTCCCTATTCCAAGATGATTTCCTGCTATCTTTGAATATCTAAATTCATATAGTACATATTTGCGTATTTATTTTTACATTTTTCCCTATGTATTTTATTTTTACAATTAATTACAGAATGTATTTACACAAACTCTTGAAAGAGCGACATCGCTGCTAAAGTCGAAGTGTTATAGGGCGAAGCGCGTACTGCGAACTTTTCTGTAGACCTTTTCAAGGTGTACAAATACTTAGTACATTATTTTGATAAATCTCGTAGGGTTTAGCCTGCGTTTGCAATGTAAGCGGAAAAAAATGTAATTATTTATAGAAACCTCAAAAATTACAGTATTTCTATACTCCTTATTGAATGTTATTATACGTACAAACCTTCCTCTTGAATCACTCTATCTATTAAAAAAAACCGCATCAAAATCTGTTGCGTAGTTACAAAGTTTTATGCGTACATAGGGATATATGGATAAACAAAGAATGCGACTTTGTTTTATAATATGTGGTGATTCTGTATTTAATCCATTTTAATATTACTTAGGTTTTTACAGTTTCTTTTTAAAGTATTTTCAAGTTCTAGCGTCTTACTTATTTAAACGTTAAAATAGATCCATTTATAAATACCAACTTGCTTATCGCAGTTTATTTTAAAATGTAAGAGAAAAGATAAAGGTTATATAAATATTGCTGATATTATAATAGCTTGTCAAGACCTTTTTCGTTTGATAAGACAAAGAATTAGATTTGAAGTGACGGCTTATTCCCTATGTACCACTTTTTCAATACCATTACGTATGTTCTGCCACTTTGAATGATTAAATCGGACGGAAAAATATTTGAAAGCTTTCAGAAATACAAAGCTTTTTGTGTACCACATGGACGCTGCTAGAATGTTCCAAGCTAATCACCTGTATGTGTGTAGCTGTCGCCTTTCGGCTTACAACTCAAACAAACATTGTTTCTCAATATATTCGAATGTTATAATTTACCGTTAAAACTACTTTTCTGTATTCACATCCTCTTTAGCTTTCGAGAAATGCTATTACTTTATTTTCGGAACCTTCTTCCCTTATTCCATTCTAAGTACGGTCGGCACAACATGTTATAAACAGCCCGTCGTATGCCGCCGTAACGGAGATCTCTGGGCGTTCTGAACGAGGTTTATCGGACGCCCGTGTGGAAAGTTCACCAAGGCGGTCGATGCACCCTGTACTCCAAATGCATCATCTAGCGGAGGGAGGGGCCACTGTTAGAGAGGCCCCGACCCATAGGTAGCGCACTCTGGGGTTCAGGTTGCTGCTGACGGGGATGGAGGCAATGTGTACAACGGTACCCTGTCCCTGCCACCAGCAGCGTGGTGGAGCACTGTCAGGTTTTTATTCGGTGAGAATCCGACATACCCGCCGCTCTTCCACGTCAGGTGGTAACGACCCATAAGGGGCTTTTCCTGTATTAAAAAATAGGGTTGAAACCCCGACCAATGAGTTTTTCTGTTAAAACTTATGTCTCAAATTTATAATTGCAATTTATCACTCGCTTTTCGGTAAAGGAAAACATCGAATCCTTCATATCTCTGGAGAATTCCTAGGATATGAGTAACCTATATGCACTGGAGCAGCGTGGCGAGTATAATAACTACCTACCCTTCTCTCTAAAAAAGGAGTGAGAGGGACTATGGCCAGCAGTGGGACAGTTATAGTGCACTATAATTTATTTTAATGAATGATAAAATAATCATTGTATTAAAATTATATAAGACAATTATTTATATGCAATGTAATTATTGGACTGTAAATTTTCACGATCCCTATCAAATAAAGGCAAACCACCTTCATTATCAATTTGTGCGGAACTGTAATGGTGGCCTTATTATTATAGTGCCGAACGCAACACCGCAATTTTTCCCCCTCGTCACGCATTTAATGTCACGTGATGCGATGATTATGTCGTTCTATCCATTTTAGTATATTGCCGCACAATAACCAATAAGAATATCTAAAACATTCTTATATAGAATATCGAATTTTAATTCTTCATTCTCCGGCCCTTATTCCTTGTTCCTTAGTTCTTGTTTTAAATATGTTACAGACCACTGGCACAGCCAGTGTGATATAATTGAATGCTATAAAGATGGTATTATATAATATTGCTGCTCATTTACCAGGCTAACATCCTTCTCATAGTATAAAAATTAATGTTTGTCTAGATGTTCATTCCAGACTCCGAAGCGATTCGATTTTAGCTGGTTCGATTTTAATGAAATTTTTAGATAATATTTAGATTGACCCAGCGGATGTTACTGTAAAGTGTTTTTTTCATATGTTTCAATGATTGTGTGTGCTTGTATAGGAAAAATATAATCCCATTAGTCCTTCAATAACAGGAAAATAATTAAATAATTAAGGGAATTTCAACATGAAATTTGACACGCTTATAATACGTGTGTTAAAAAAGGTAAATAGATATTAGTTTACCATAAACAATGAGCATGTATCCTCGTGTCAGTCAGCCATTTTATGAACAGGGTGTCGGTTGCGGGTCGCGAAATATGGCGCCATTCTCTATGTAAATAACGCTCGGTAGCACTAAACAGCGAATAATAATAGGGTCCGGTGTTATTTTATTGGCTTGACCTTATCTTATACATACTCCGTTTGTTATTGCGATAAAATGTCGTCGTATCCCTTTAATTTTTAATCTTCATTAAAATAAAATTACTTCACCTTATCTAGTGGATAAGTTATGTGATTATTGTTGCAATTCTATAAATGGCACTATCTCGCATAACAAAGACTTAAGATAAGTCACTGGACCTATTCTTAGATATAAGTTAATTTATAAGTTTAGGTAATCTTTAAGTTGCTTATTAGCCTCATGGCTAGATCGCAACATCAATAAAGTACTCTCTTTTGGTTGTTCTTTATAATAGCAAAAAAAAGGCACTTGCAGAGAATAAGAAAATAAAATAATACCCATTTTTAAAGTTCAAGAATGAAAATTTTATTCAAATTTAATACCCTAGCTTACCTTACCTGCTTATGAACAGGCGGCACCTTATTCGATGCTCATTAATCAAGACCAACTAACCAAGAATATAATTGAGAAGTCTTATATAAAATTATATCCTTTATTTAATCATATTGATTATCATTTATCATACGCTTATATCAGTGAAACCTGCATATCCCTGGAGAAATCTTGGAACTCTTAAAAATCTGCATCCGAACAGCGTAGTATGTCTAAGCTCTAACCCTTTTACAAAAGTAATAATAAAATTATTTTGCTATAATCTGCGAAGAAGTAAAATAGAAAATATATATATAATGCTAAATGTAAGTGGACAATCGGTTATCATACCTGATACATGCAGGATTCGTAAAAACACATGCACAAACCTCCACCACCGCCACCACAATACACAAGCACTATATACGTTCACTATCACAAACTCAACAATCGTTTCGCCCCGCAATCGAAGCACCATCAGGAGATAGACTCCACGACCAAAATCGCAAAACAAAGTATGATAACCGATTGTCCACTTACATTTAGCATTATATATATTTTCTATTTTACTTCTTCGCGGATTATAGCAAAATAATTTTATTATTACTTTTGTATTATGGATCTCCGCAAAGTAACGCCTAATTCTATAAATTATCTAACCCTTTTCTTAAAAACTAGAGAGGAGACTATTGCCCAAAAGTGATAATAACAGCTGTTTGTTTTTATAAAATTATCAGATTTTATATTTCCTACGTGAACCTATAAAATACCACGTAAACCTTAATTTGATACTGGAGTCAAAAATACCGGTAAATAATATAAAAACTCAGCGTAAAGACAAATAAGTCCGAGAGGAGTACGTGGCAAAATTGAAACCGATTGTAGAATAAACCATTTGTATTCAAACACGCCGGCGGGCCGGCCGCATTTTAATTTACTTACTCGAATTAAAACTGCGCGTGATTCGAATCCAATCCCAATTTTATTCAGATACTTTATTTTTATCGTTGATTGAAGACACTGAACTCCTAGTCTGTTATTATTAAAGGTTTTCTTAGGACCCTCACCCGGCGTCCAATCGGATATTCAACACGGCCCGTTCCGGTATACTTTTGGAATCGTTTAGCTCGGGTATATTTTTCAAATTGACTGTCTGGTACAAAGCCGATTGTCTTTAGACATTTATTCTTTCAATTTGTGTTTTGATAGCCTTTGCAGGATTAGAGGATTTGCGAATTTTTTTTCTTACTTTTGACTCGCAAGTTGAATACGGTATTCGATGTAGATGAAATGGTGGGAAAATTGAAGTTAATAAATATTAAACATGATTACATTTATACATGTAAATACAATTAACAACAAATAATTTACAAACAAACAAATAATTTACACATGTAAATAATATTACATACTTTTTGTGATATTATTTACTCTAAGATGAAACAATTTTGGCACATACGGAGTACTTCCTATTAGCGATTAAAATCTCAAACTAATATATTGTTTATTTATATTTAGAAAATATTGTATAATGATATAAAAGTATCTAGATTTGATTCCTTACTTTTTAACATCGTTGTAAATTATGAGCTCTAAACGTTGAGGCACCGGATAGTGGTGTGTAGTGAAAATTTGGTTTAAATCATACCCGGTAACGTACTCTTAAGTAAATTTGTGCTACTTGATTTGTAATTAATAGCATTTTATAAATTAATTACTATTATTTAAAACTTTTATTCATGCAATAATAATACCTAATGTAAAGGTATTTTGATATAATAGATTGCATAATAAAACATTATAGGATGCTGGACTTAGAAAAAATGTTTTCTGCGCCAAATTAAACGAAAATCAACCACGCCCCAATATTCCTCTAATAATATTAAAAGCAAACAACAAGTAACACCTTTGTGAGAGATTTTTTTGGTCTATTTTTCGGTTTCCCCGCTCGCCGCTTTTATCGGCGGATTCGATGTTTATATTTGCACAACAATCTCCTGCAGCGCTGCCGTCGCTTTGTTGTGGTAATTTCATTAGACGGTCGCTACCCGCTGCATATTAATTGACGGCGACGCGAGAGCGCTTCCTGCGCTTTTGCTTTAACGTAGACTCTCATAAAACGCGTATAATTTTTTAAAACCTCACCATTAATTTAACATAATAGATTCGATATTCATGCTGTGTAAAAATGATAAAGAATTATTAGGACTTTTCTAATGGAATTATCTAATTCAGTAACTCAAATTACCCGTAATTATTTACCCTTACCTATAGACGAATCATGTATCCATACATAGTATAATTTATCATGAACAGAGATCACTGGTCAATTACTATACTACAGAATTTATCGGAACACTAAAATGCATAGACAATAAATAATAAAACTGTTCATTATATTATGCAAATAATACGATGAATATTAAGTGATACATCTAAATTCATGGAAGGGGCTTTAAAAATTACGCGCGCATAAAGTTCTGTACAATGATGATACAACAAAGGATTATAATTAAAGATAAACTATCTTATATTACTACAACATAATAGATAATTTCGTTTTGAACTATTTGCTACATATCTTTTGCTTTCTTTAACAAATCAACGTGACATAGGTTTCTTTGAGAGATTCATACGCCATACGATTATAAGGTCCTTTGATCCAGCGATTCCCTGTGACCTTTTTTAAGTTGTCTTCCTACCTAGATACAACAAAAAACAATTTCGCTTCGCTATATGAGAACCCAAATAAAACCAGCGAAATGTATGCTAGAACATCTCAGTTTATTGATATATTAATCGACAGGACTTGAGATAGTGTCCAAAACAAATTCGAGTAGCGCAGATTCGTATCATGAGTGGTTTTGGAATAAAATCCAATCCCAAGCCGGGGGAGTTTTCGGAAGATGGATTAACTCTCGCGTTCTTCATCTTATTTAAAAAAAAATCCACACACTGATATGTGCATCTAACAATGTATGGTATGTTATGTTTGCAGCCCTTTATGAGCATCCCACCGTTGGGCAAAGGCCATGTGTTCAATATTATAGGTGACAAATGTCCCAGGAATTCTTCTTCAAACAGACCCTTAGAAAATGAACTCTAAACGATGCACAATTCACAAAAAAAATTCCTTATGGTTCATATTCAAAAAATAATTTTGTGACCAATTAAAGTCCTACTCAGCATAACGGTTCCTGGCAGGAATCTTCAACAGGCCACGGAAGCTGCCACGATTTATACATCCAAAATTTTCATTTAAGAATTTATGGCTTACATACAATTATAAACATAAATTCACGGAATAATAAGGTACATAAGCTTTTATAAAAGAATCATAAATGCCTGACCCGAGGTAGAACCCGCGACCCCATATTATATCATCTGAAATTATTGTAAGGTACGAAGCCTTCAAACTTTATTACTTGTATAATAGGCGGTAGATAATTGGGTATTTTAGTTCCACTTTCCAACAGGTGTTGTGCGAAATATGGATTTTGTGGTTGGCTTATCCGCTGACATAATAACGTAGATATATCACTAATGCTCATCTAATGTTGTATATTAACTATGCAGGATTGAATTGTATTATGTTATCTCCATTATGTAGTTAGATGAAGAGTACATTAGAAACACCTGTGACTCGAAGTAGCAAACACCTTAAGGGAGGTAGGAGAGTAAAATATTATTACGCAGGAGACTTGGGACCATACATCATGTTTTATCATAGCGACTGTGTAGTCACGTATTTAGAAATACATTGTTTAATTTATCTGTTTGTAAGGGAATATATATGGGGTATTCCATACCAAATCGACCATTTTAGAACCCGACCTCTTTGGATTTGGTTAAAAGCTTTTCTTCCTTTTCTATCATACGAAAAACGTTTCTTGGAATTTTTTTCAGTTTTTTAAATTTCATCACCTTCTTTCATAAACATGTTGTCACATGGTTTGGCTACGTATTTTACGACCTGCCGCCTGCCTGACGTCAACTTATCGTATTTAACGACACCTCGATAAGAAAGAGGGTAGTACTATTCTACTTAGCCGGATACCACACGGCGTAGTTTTTTTGTATTTTATTTCATGCATAAAAATTTAAATCAATTCTACAATTATCCCCACAAGATTTTTTTTTATTGAATCGAAATTTCAATGCCTTTATAATGTTAATTAAATATGCCAGAATTATTTGATAGTTCAATACATGAGGTTACAAAATACTTATTCGTAAATAGACTAGTGAGTGAATGAGACACATGCTTTAGTAGCGAATGTATTCGTTTTAAATATAAAAAATACGTTGTGCTACAAACACAATAGAAGTGTACAAATCATTGTATAATTTAAAATTATACATTTTCAGATTGCATTGAATTCGTCGTCGATTTCGGTCGAATGGACCTGATTCGAACTGTATTTATTGTATTACCTCGATACCGAGATTATTGTTTGAAAATGGAATTGTTAATTTATTTTAAAATCAAAATATAGATGTACAATGTAATAAAAAATAAAAAAGTGTTATAAGCTCGATTCTTAAATAAATAATTGTTTGAAAAAGGAATTGTATTTTTAATCTGTTGTAATCAAGTGTTCAACATGTTCTTCAGGCCTTAAAAGTTACATTTAAAAAACCGATACTGAAATTTAACGCACACTCTAGTAACGTATTTTATAACATCCATTCTGAAGACACCAGGTGTTCGCAATGTTATCAACTAAGTAGAAAAATGATGCTATGTGCACAACCTTTACCACTCTAATCAAAATTAATTATAAGCATAATATTATTAAAGAAATAGTTTATGAACGTCTAATGTGCTGTAATTATATATTTATTTCAAATGTTATATATACTTTACGTATGGGTCTATTTAGAAAATGTTTATACGGTTGTGAATCAACATTGGATTATGTTGTGTATAGCGCAATTATGCATGGTTTCGGGTTCAATTTGTAATTGATCAAATCTGTTCGTTAAGTCGCTTTTGAGTTTATCTCAGTCAGCCAGACAGTGAGACAGACGCGTCGGGAAGTTATAATATGCAAGTATATGTATTTGTATGCCGAGCCGAATAACTCTTTTAATCAGTTAGCCAATTATGAATATGACTCAAGGATACGTATGCTATATTATCAAAAGATAAGGACCGCTGATATTGTCTGGCATGTTAATATCTTCTATTAATATTTTTTAAACCATGACTTTTCAAGATGTCTTTTTATTGGGTACAATGATAAACGTATATCCATAAAAATTATAATCGTTCACCTCAGGAATTTATTGCATAGGTGTGTATGCTATCAAAATCATAGCGTGTTTTTGGCAGCAACTTTTCCACGTGAGAATTAATAACATGTCAAATAAATATATTGATCAAAATGTTAAAGTGGAACTATTATTATTTGGTCAACTTTTAACACGTATGAAGTTTACTAGTTTTAATTTCCCCATAATAAAATCAAAATCTAAAGTTATTTTTTTTATATAATACATTTGTACTACTGATTTGATGTCTGATGTGATACTGATGTGATTGTCCCTTAAGTCGACAAAGTTGCAGCCCAAAATATTGATAATATTGAAACATCAATAATTACATAAACATTGAAATTTAATTAAATGCGGGTAATTAAAATTACTTTAAAATTACTCATTTCTTGTCTTGTTATCTCTGTTACTCAATGGTTTGCTGGAAGAGTTCGCTTTTAGAGATAAGTACATGTGTCGTTCTAACATTTTTATTGATTTTTGTTGTTTTACAATAATGAGAATAAATTAAATAAAAATGAGCATTAAATGAAATAAAAATTAACATAAGTCAAATATCAACTATAAGGAAAATGCGCAGCACTGAACTTATATTACTTATAGTAATGATTGCGATATTTTTACTACTACAATGATCACAGGTAATTAGAAAATCTTATGGTGGACCGCTTTAATAACCGAATAAGTACAAAGATTAAAAAATAAACAGACATTAAACAAATACAATGAAACGTTTCAAAAGTTAGTTTCAAATTAAGATTCAAATTATTCGTATAAAATAAAACTTCTACGGCAAATATAATTTTAAAAAGTTTTGATTTCCTGATTTTTGGTACATGTCATTGGGACGAAAAATTCTGTTTTTCATTCGCAGCTTTTTTCGGGAGCCTCGGAGGGCGGGGTGGATTTTCACCAATTACAGGGGTGCGGAACGATGGGCCCGCTGTGTTTTCGCGCGATGGGGTATTACCATGCATATTGCATGAGAGGCAATAAGGTGTCAAAGTTGGGAGCTACTGGAAAAATACGCAGTGAAATATCGCTCGCAGTTCGGAAAGACATCTCCGCAAATATGATTTTAATGGGATACGGAGATAAAAATTAGATTTCAGATATTATCGTTCTTTGTGCGAATGTGAATTTTTGTATATAGTAGATGGTAACTGAACTGTTAATAATTAGTTATTATACCGAATGTGGTGTCCGGCTGAGTGGAATAGACCAACCTCGTTTCTTACCGGGGTATCGTAAAAGGCGACTAAAGTAAGTTGACGCGCCGTTTGGGATCCAGCTGAGCAGAATAGATCACCCTAATTTCTTACCGAGGTATTGAGGCCCAGCGAGCTTCTGTACGCAGTTCCAGCCGCAATAACGTCGTGTGAAGAGCTAATGAATAAGTGCCCCGGATAGAATAAGACGGGAGTATAGCCAGTTCTATACATTAACTACAAAATAACATGAAGGGATTTCGAGTAGTTACCTAAAATGATACATCGCACGCTTAGTATTAAAGTGACCGAATTTAAAAAAGTTTTTTTGTTGCAATGAAGCGTAACATAGCACCTATAAAAACTCGTGAGTGTTAAACAGATCCACAACTAAGAAGAGCAGGAAAGCACTAATTTTTTTTAATAGTTCGTAGCGTGACATATTTAACTCGACTTTGCCTAATTTTGAATTCGGTCACTTCAATATTAAGCGTGCGAAATGATATTAAAGAACTACGGAAACATCTAAGTTTATTCTGGAATTCCCAGAACAGTCATATTTTGTTGGCCCGAAATCAACACGTCGCCTGTGATACGTGTTCGTCATATGCAATATAATGGCATAGATGAATGCTGCGGAGTACAGTCCCGGATGAAAATATCAGCATATGTATGACGGTTTATATTCTTTGGTATTTGCTCCTTTTATTAAAACAATTCCAAGTGTTTCAAATCTTTGCCCTGGATTTTTGTGATATAACTTTCATAACTGCTACTTTGAAGAAGAGAGATATAGCACAGTCTTTTGTAAATGTTCTTTTCGATAATCAAAATATTAGAAATCTTCAAATTGCCTCGTTATTACTAGGGTCTTGTGATCTTATTAAAGCTCAGGAACGCCTGACGGTACAGGGATGGTCAGTTCCCGTATTTCACTCATATCCCCATGTTGGGACATGGGGTTCACTGCTGTCCCGACAGTGTCACGTGTTTCAACCTACCAGTAGCTTTAATAAAGTCGATAATATATATGACGGGGATATTTGTTAGGTACTCCACTTCAATTTCATCTTACCTAATATCTCCTACCAGCGAGTACATAGGGCATTCAGCTATAAGGTGAAGACTCATTTCTTCCTCTCCACTCTGGTCACGCGGAATCTTTCTTTATTCTCATTATTGAGAGATGTCTGTATAACAGGCAGTGCAATAGTAATACTAGTAGAAATAACCGTGTGTGATACTTGATATAATAATATTTTTCATCAGCTTTCTGCCCTTACCCCTCTCTAAGTGGGGTCGGCACAATATGTTATAAACATGTTATTAAATGATTTGGCTACGTATTTTACGACTGGCCGCCTCCCTAACATCAACTTACCTTACCTTATTGATATAATAATATTTTTATAGACTTTAATAACACTTTGGTATTATCACTTCTGGCCTATTTATGCTATGTATATTTATTATGCTAACGCATTAAAATGAACTATATAATATGATATAATATATAAAATGAGATAGAGATAATGAAATGATAATGATGATAGTTAATCATCATTATCATTTCATTATCTCTATCTCTAATCCCATTATCTCTATATCTATATCTAATCCTAATGGCTCCCGTAAAATAAAATATATCAGTAATTTAATATATAACTGCAATTTTCGTTTGAACAACGACCAAATTCCACGCTCGGCGCACTGCATCAAAATGCATAAGCCATGTTAGGCGGCGCACTGTATTCGCCGCATATAAAACTAACATAAAATTAATGCACAAATGTAATTTTGGCGGCGAGTGTACCGTGGATAGTACTTCGAAGTGATATTGTTTATGGTAAGCAGAAAATCTTGTCGGAGCTTTATGTCCCGCATACATTCATAATTTTAAACACAAAAGTCTAATAAGGTTGTGATAAAGAACAATGGAATAATTTGTTTTAAGATATGAAAAGTTGTAAAGCAAAATAATTTTATTAGATTTGATTTCATAGATTCAAGCATTCTCATGCCCTTATCCTACTCTAAGTGTGGCCGGAACAACATGTTTAAAACATGCTGCTAGGTGATTTGGCTTGGCCTTATACAAATGGCCGCCTGCCTGACATACCTTAGCCGCCTTTTACGACACCTTGGTAGAAGAATGAGGGTGATTTATTCTACTTGGCCGGATACCACGGTGTGTCAGCTTACTTTAGTCGCCTTTTAGGATACCTCGGTTAGAAATGAGGATTGTCTATTCTAGTAAGCCATATACCACATGGTGTCAAGTTACCTTAGTCGCATTTTACGATAGCTCTGTAGGAAATAAGGGTGGTCTATTCTAGTCAGCTGGACACCACGCGGCCCAAAGGTTTGCAATGCTGTTATGAAAAATTAAAAGTCTTTACATTAGGAAAATTTGTGATTTACAGATCGAATACCTATGGAAATCATATTAGACATTACTTTTAACGATTTATAATGAAGAGTAGGATTTATTTTCTCTACTGTTCATATAATAAAATTGGACAATCTCTATTAATGTCAATGATCATTTTAAAATCAATTAAAATCAAAATCAAATAAAATCAATCATTTTTCAATAATTCCATCATTGAAAAATAAAATGTCGTGCCTTGCGTCAGTCAGTTCGTTCTTTATGTAATGTGTTATTTATAGACATTATACAATATTATATAATAAATGTCATAACCATAAGTTTATAATCGTTTATATTTTTTAAATATGAGTTGTAATATGATCGTCACCAAAAAGGCATACACAAGTAAATTATATCACACACTAAGTATTAAACTGACCGAATTCAAAATTATTCTTAATTGCGTTAGATACATTGTAATCCTTATTTCAATACCATCTATGACATCACGCTATGAACTATTAAAAAAAAACAGGTGTTCTATTGCTCTACCAAGTCTCTTTAACACTCACAAGTTTTGTAAGTGCTACTTTATTGCAATACTGCCTTTATTGCAATTTTCCACAAAACAACTTTTTTAAATTCGGTAACTTTAATAGTATAATAGTTTAAGTATATTAGTTTGCGATATGTCTTCGACGTATTAGTGTTTCACCTGATATTATAAAATTATTAAGATTAACAAAACATAGTGCCGTGTAAGAAATACAGTCAAGTTAAATCTTAATATTTAAATGAGTTAATCTTGTATATATATATATTTTCCGAATCTCGGAAACGGCTCCAACGATTTTCCTGAAATTCAGCATGTAGGAGGTTTTGGGGGAGAAAAATTGATCTAGCTAGGTTTTATGTAAAAAATATTGTTTTATCCCTATTTTTGGGCATTAAAAAACACTAACATTTATATTGAATTGAATTTTCGCCATTAACTGTCAAGTCGACGTAGCTTATTCGGTTAGCGGACAGCCTCGAGAAATGTGAGTGCCAAGGATCGATCCCAACAAAAAATTGTTTTTTTCTTTTTTTTAAGTTTTTTATTGTAAAAAATTACCGAGCGAAGCTCGGTCACCCAGATATTTTTTTATTATCTATGCAGAATTTTTCCGAAACGCTTATCAGTAAAGGTTTACCGCCAGTGCAAAATAAAACCAGATTTTGACTAAAACATACATTGAGATAACTCCGTGAAGTCGAAGTGGAAATTGACCTCTGCAAGCGATATTTTATGCCATTTTCTACAGACCCTCGCATCTACACATAAATTTATAAACGCAATTTATTTACAGCTTATGGGTTAACAAAAATATGACACTAATGACAGCAGGTGTCGCCTAATATTGTGATATTTCGTTTAACAAAAGTTTCGTTCCTGTCTGTACTCTCTGTTCATACCTCCATATGATTACTTACATTTAAACTAAAAACGTTAAAATGTTTGAATACATCAAAGCGCACTTTACTAAAAGCATCGCTTACACCACTTTTATTATTGATAGCACTTTCGTTATAAAATTCTACAGCTCTTTTGAGAATAATATATCAAATTTGAAACACAAAATAACAAACTATAAATCTACTTACCTACATACACTACGTTTTTTATTTGCCAAGAATTATTGTTGTTATATTTCAAATAAATAAATGAATCTATGTAGTGTAAATATAGATTCAATGTGATGATTTTTTTTTTTTTTTTTTTTTTTATTAGGTCCGCCAACAGAGTATACATTTTTTATTAACTTAATTATTAATATAAATTTTAAAAGTCTAATGCTACCCTATTTATAAGTGGACACAGCATGCACAAAAATACAGTACATTATGATCATTATAAAATTGTCAACATATATAAAACAAAAAAATATATAAGAATATGTCATTACAATTGTCAGATATTAATGTCAAAATAGCAAGTAAAAATGATAAATAACAATAACAATTATATATGATATTATATATGATACAACGAGTTGCCAGTTGTAGCCTTAGTATCCACACTTTAAGTAAAAATCTCCTCCTCCTACCTTGTAGAGATGAATTGGCGCCACCACGACGCTTCAATGTGGTTTGTTCGAATACCCTGTAATTTTTCAGAAACATATTGATTACTAATTTAAATATAAACAACCGGGTCACATCGCGATAATCACGTTACCTTTGTATAAGGTTCGACGTTTCGGCAGAGTTGCATCCACCGTGGTCACGAACTGACTTTAAACTGGTTGTTTATATTTAAATTAGTATGAATCGCGAAAGTTTAAAATCTACATATTGATTACGTCACGATCTTTTCTTCTACCCCAACACGCATGGTTAATTGTATATATTATTTAAGTAGGTACATAAGTTTTTATAAACACCATTCACTAGTCACTAGTAATAGCCAGTTAGTATCTCACTGCTTGTCAGAGACCTCCTCTCTCCGTTTTCTGGACCTACCAGGCTGTTCCAATGCGGATTGGGAGGTTACACATATACCTCTCTAGAGCTGAATTCTCTAGAGATATACAGGTTTCCTTACAATGTTTTCCTTCACCGCAAAACGTGTGATGAATTGCAATTATCAATTAGACACATGAGTTTCAACAGAAAATCTCATTGGAGTCCTGCCCGGGGTTTTAACCCGTCACCCCCTTAAAAGAGTCACATAGTCGCACCGCTGGGCTATCACAGCTTAGTCACTAAAATAACCCAAAACTTTATTAAATATATGCTTTTTACGGTCTGGATATAAACAATGAGATGAACAGAAACCCTTGAAGGGTTTTCATAAAAATAAATTCCTTATATGTCGATGCTCGCGGAAATTGGCTGCAACGACGGCCGTAGCTCGTTGTTAATGGTGCTCGTGGAAGGCTCTCTATTAGTTCCCTACCAGGCTTTTGATTTATGCACCATTTTCTCATATACACTATATCCCAAAGGGAACGTGTCCTCTTATAGTTGCCAAAGTAAAAAGCAAGTTGATAGTTTTAACGTTTTATTTTTACTCTTGTGAATGCAAATAAATTACTTAGTGCACTTTGCTCGTGTGTACTAAATGTGGTTCAGCGATATATGAATAACTGAGTATTCTACTGTCGCATTTATAATGAATTACAATTTTATGTTTGTACAATTTGCGCTTCCGATTTTATGAACTACTTTTATGTTCAAAATTGTTTGAAAAAAAAAGAAGTTTGTAGGTAAAATATAGGTGATGGAGACATGCTTTCGCGTACTTTTTGCATTATTTTTGTAGATCTACAAGTACTCTACTCTAGTACATAAATTACTTTTTGTACCTATGCTGGTTTACGCGGCACACACGAGTAAAGCTCCAGGCAGACGATTTTTCTGTACAACCGCGCGGCCTTCTCAACACAATTTACATAAGCCGGTAATAACCTGTACTATGTTTTGTTAACCGAATCCTTTCAGAAATTTGCACTATCTTTTAGTAAAAACCGTATAAAAATCTAAAACTTTATTTTATAATACGTGTAAGTATAGATATAAAAGTATTTTATACTAAATTATTGCATAAAATGATAAAACTATATACAAAACTCTAAAACTTTGTACGCAAAGTACAAAATTTATTTATATATAGCTTTGTTAACCACGAGTTAACTACAGATATAAAAAGATAAAGCAAAACGTCCACTCAAACACGATTGCGTGCTTTTTCTGACAATTTACACAAACTCCACTTTTATTGTTTTCCTCGTCAACGAACGAAAGAGACGATTTTCCGCTTTTTTTCCCACACTTTTTCCAACAGATGTCCTTTGAGGCGCCCGCATTGTTTAATGTCCATTGTTCGACCTTGTTTATTTTTAGTATAGATACATTTGTGACACACTGAAAGACTCTGTGATACCGACAACAAGTTCATTCGTCATCGCAATTGATGATCGTCCACAGGTCTGATTATTTTGCACTCTCTCCTTTAATGAGAAAGATTAGTGCCTAGACTCACTCCAATGCAGAATAGTAGGCCACGCGTATTTCACGAATTTTCTTAAGATATGATCTTGGGATGGGATATTTCCTTTTCTTTCGTAGACTTTGAATACCTGGTGACTCGCTCAAACAAGCTTTATTCAGCTTTTCACTACAAAATTACTTCTTACAATCACCATGGAGTCCATCGTCCAATAACAAAGCCGAGGTCACTATTATTTTACTTTCGCTTCTTAATTCATTTTTGATCGGAATTCACAAACTGAATCCCGAGGCGCGCAATACGACTGCTTATATAGTCACAAATCTTTCGAGAATGTTCTGCAGCTCGTTTCCGTTTCGATTCGTGGCGGGGATACGGAACACGATTCGTAAGCAACGTGAATTTTCCAAACGATTAGCGTCAAGTGACTTTGAACTCTATGTGCTATATTTTTTGTAGAATAGTTGTATACAAGTTTGCATCATGTATTAACAAAATAAGAATGTTATTTTTTCCGCAATTTAAACCCCCGAAGGTTGCGTATTCTCACCATTCTGCTAACACCATTTTTGTCAATACTAACGCAAAAAATATATGTATATACCTAGGTTTTTTTTTCAAGTACTTTCTGTATATTTATTTAGTCAGTGTTGGAATAGGTGTTTATTTATTTCTTTCCTTAACGGTAGCGAAATCCCTTGAAACCTTCACTTCCATTCATTAGTTGCCTTCGTGAAAGTGTTTCGACCGTGAAATATTACCTTTGTTGAGTTATGATTATGACCACTTACTTATCTAGGCTTCGTTTTTTATAAAGCGAAATAAATGAGTTGCCTTCGCAAAACTGAATTGTTAATGGGCCTGAGATTGGGTTGTGTCTATAATACTTTTAAATAAGAAAATAAGATAATATTAGATCTATAAAATAATTAATCAGTATAAGTGACTTTTACTTTATTGTTATTTGTTTCATTAAAAATAAAATCGAAAACTATATTACGAAATAAATTGGATTCACGTACCGACCAATAATTTTTTTATTAGAAATAATATGTAAAAAAAATGGTATGATATTCGACGATAACGATAAAAAAGATATTATTTTAAAACTCGTTAAATTGTTGAACAGCGTTTTCTTCGCGAACTATTCTGTACTATTTAATAAAGGCTTTACAAATATTATTGAATTTTGTTTGTTTGTTATATCAAGACTATAACATCTTTGAGAGAGAACAGCGAGAAACAAGGTGAAGTCGATGTTTTTTTATCTAATTAACAAGATCTACAACAAAGATTGACATGATGTTATACGCAATAAGCCATGTTGGTTAATATGCCATAGAAATAAGTCAAATAACGTTTGAAAACAAAGTATCACGGGTTACCAATAAAAATATTATGCCCAAAAGATTAAATCAAGTCATCGCGCACTACGAAATATTTTTTACATTTTTTCAAGACAATCGGGAACGCTTTAACTAAATTTAGAACAACCAAAACTTTAAAATTCATTCAAAAGTGTTTCCTTAAAAATAAAACGTAAATATTTTTCTCCTTTCCACTCATTATGTGCAATTCTATATCGCCGGCAACCAAAACATGATTGCACAAACTGCTTAACACCCAAGCGCCCGGTATTTGAATGCAAATGAGAGCTAAAAACTAGGAAATTCGTTTGAAATTCTTCGCATCCGAGTTGAAAACGGTAGGAAGCATACTCACATGTTATAATGGAACCGTTTTATTGCCTCCTCTATAAAACAAAGCTATTTTATTAGTCGGCTACTCGTATTTAAAATAAGCGTTGTATACAAATAGTATACAAATTCTGTTGTACATAGTTAATGTATGTAAGTCGGCTTATTTCTTGTTATTTGAATTATACTCGTCCATTGCTTGTCTAAAGCATCTTCAGAGAGAAGCAACGCCACACGATATCTTGGATCTAACGACTCGCTGTGATCTTTTTGTCGACGTAGTGGGGAGAGGTCTACTAATTTATGTTTTCCGCCGTTGGGTAGTGTCTTCTTTACTTACTCTTAATGCCTTTTAATCTCAACGACCGTCTGTTCTTTGGTACCACGTCTCGCAACTTCAATTTCGCGATTTAATGAGCCATATCAATTTAAAGGCGGCCTAACTAGAATATCGGTATTGGATGTATAGAGACAATAAGTGCAAATCCAACTGATCCATCGTTCATAAACACAGTGTTTGCATTCCATTTTTATTGGTACATTGAATATGTAGTGCTTGGGCTCTATTGAACAAAGCATTGTTTTCTTTTAATTTGTTCCAAACACTATATTTATTTTGGTACGCATTAATCAATTTTTAAAGTTAATTTAAATATATGATAGCTTTTCAGATAGTGTCAAAATAAAGTCTTGTTAGTAAAGACAAAGAAAACCCGTCATGGATGAACGGTGACAGTCCGTGGTCCAAACAAGTATCGCGGTTTAAAACCCTGAAACATAAACATCATATCAACTTTATATGAAACTATATTTATAATAAAAACGGGTATAAGTTCTTATTCTTCTCGATACGAAAAAAGGAAGCGTTTGGACGGTGAGTTCTAGTCTAGCTGATTTGTAAGCTGACAGACTGAAACTTAGTTAAGTAACTTTCGCAAGTAACATCGCGCTAACACCATTATATTATCATTCTTATCCATACAATAAAAGTATATAATGTGTATGAATAATGATAGAGCCCTCTCCAAACGCCGAGATATAAATCTTTCAATAATCGATGCCAGGATGTTTATTTATTGCATATCGTATCGAAAACTGGGTTTTTCTCGGCTGTAACAATGAATTGATTTATGATGTTCTATTATGTACCGCTTGGAATCGTCCGTACAATACGTACAATGCGTAAATGTATCAGTTTCAGTACATTTAAATTATACAGAAAATTGTTATATGCTACTATATTTCATTTGGTTATTGTTGTGGTCTATAATTGTCTGTGGCAATATAGATGATATGGACCGATCGTGGACGTGTGGACGTCATGTCTATGACGGACACATACGGAGGTTCATCATCTACCTGCCCTTATGCCACTCTAAGTGGGGTCGGCACAGCATGTTAAAAACATGTTGTAACATGATTCGGCTACGTATTTTACGACCGGCCTGACATCAGGTTATACGTTTTAAATCACTTACCAAAATTTTGTAACATAACGATAGGAATTGGGTGTAATTTTAACTACTACGTAAAAGCAGAGATTTTTAATATAAAATTATTTCGGAAATAAATACGCATGTACTTGATAGATACAGAAATATTTAAGCATTTTAATATAGTATAGGGTTTGAATATTGTGTACCTTTTGTGTAATAATTGTATATGCCTTTTTCGTAACTTATATAAATTATCACATATTGTCAAATAAATATAGCAAACTCCCGAAAATTATGAAGTTTACCAGTAGTCAAAAATATGGATTTGATTATAATATGATATATAGTTGTCAACAGAAATGTTCATTATTTATTACCATATCTCTTTTATACAAAGTTCCGCGGTCTATGATTAAATAATTTATGATCTGCTGAGAAGGTAATCAAGAACTGCCGTAAGAAAATAGCGTATGTAAAATTGAATGAATGAGAACAGAAGCGAAAGTCAAATCGAAGAATTTCCAAGTCAAATTGTCGAAAAATATGTTACGAAAGTCTCAAATTGAGCCGTAATTTAATAAAAGTATGCGCAAATAATTTAAAGAAAATTTGAAAGTTTATAAGTATCCTTATACATAACATTATGATATTGTGAATTATATTTACCCCATCTGAAAAATAAAGTTATATGTCCTATGGTATATACATAAAACATGTCACTTTATTCTTCGCATGGGGCGATCTCCTCTTGAATGCTTTACCTTTTTTATTTAATTGAGGCTACTTTAATACTTTCTGTATTTATACGCAATAAGTACTACTTAAGCTGTGGTAGCCCAGCAGTAACACCGTGCGACTCTTTCGATGAGGTCACGGGTTCAAACCCGGGCAGACACCAATGAGTTTTTTTCTGTTAAAACTTATGTGTCTAATTGATAATTGCAATTTATCATACGCTTTTCGGTGAAGGAAAACCTTAGCTCCAGACCTTCTTTCCAAAAACGGTGAGAAGAGGCCTATTCTCAGCAGTGGGATGGTAACAAGCCGATACACAATAAGTACTACTGTTGCGGCCTATAATCATCTGTGGCCATACGGATAATATGGGCCAATCATGGACGTGTGGGTGACACGTCTTTGCTGCACGCATACGTCACATACGACGTTATATATTCAAACCAATTGTCAATTGTCATTCTCATTCAAATTTTGTAACGCAACTCATGTACTCCTTTTAACTTTCAATCAATTATAATAAGTTCACAGTATTGTCCAGTGTTTTAATTAACCAAACGAAGCCTCCTATAAAGGCTTAAAGCAAGCGCATACAACTACTACCCTGCTTGATACAATTTCCAATTTCAATTTTTGTTTCGATTTCTCTATCGCTCTAATATACATCGATTGAATTTAAAAATATACAGAAGTTTGCTATAGTAATAACTGATAAACGCTTTTTGACACTATATTTAATAATAAGTATGTTTTGTATTCCAATATAATTATTGTTAAGTTACATTTGTAAGGCAAAAAATACGACAACCGCTTAATGTATCATAAAGACGATTGTTCTGGGACAGACGAAGCGACTGAAGAAACATTGGAAACACTGCCGACCCTGGACACAGTGACAACGGACGAACCGTTAACCGGGATACTGATCAACGACTCGTCAAAAATTTTTATACAATATCTCACACGTAAGTTTTGAAACACGAAGTCTCTTCTGTTACAGATGCTGTTGACGACGCAACGACAGCAGGCAACATTTTTGTATCCGAAAATATTAGTTCAGTCTCAGAATTTCTCATTATTTCAACTTGATTGTCGTTGTAATAATTAAAACCATCATCAAAAATAAATACATAGTTCAGCTCTACTCTCATTTAAGTTCTGTTCGAATATTATATAAAATTTTGTAATTATCTATTATCTTAAGCTAATAGCAAAAATAAAGAAAATCTTTGAACATTAACAATTTTAGTAACCAATACTTAAAATATTAATCGTTTGCTATACAAAGTTCATAGGATAATACTTTGGTATCCTATTAGAAATAATAAGCTAATCTTGTAAAGTCAACAGTCCAACGCATTCGACAATACAAATATGTGTGCTGAAACCATGAAATAAAAAGTGATCAAAGCTTGAGACTTAATTATAAAAAATACATGAAAATTTTTTGAAACTGTATGTATGCTTCAAGATAATACCATCTTAAGTACTATTAACAAAATATATTTTTTCATTAGGGTATTTACGTATTTGACATACACATGACGACCGTATACGATGAATATTTAATTTACTTGTTTTTAGTGTTACTATAATAGTTCTTTATACGTTTCAATATAGGAGTATAGTTCATTAAGATCATAATTATAGTTAACGACAGACACAACACGCGTTGTTATTGAAATAATTAATATCAATAACGCAATTTATCCTGATGTATCTTCATTTGATTAATGACTATTATTCATGATTTTGTCGGTAAATTAATCATTATTAGACTACATATAATCTATAGCTTGATTAACCTAATTTGTTGGGTTTCTTTAACTTTTGTACATGTATTTTATATTACTTATAACATAACGTTTTTTGGTAAACAAGCGCCATTACTCGACTAATGAACAAAGTGTATGCAAATGAAATCTCACTTAAGTCGTTGTAACGTTGATTTTGTAGTTAAAGATTAAATAATTATCGCTCTTAGAGCAAAACATGGTGGATTTAGAATAGCGAAAACTTCTCACAAGCAAACAGGAGATGATGCCTTATGTGTCGATCAGAAATAAAAATCTTACCGCTGTTGAAAATCGACGTGTCGTGGTGTTCTAAATTATATTTATATTTGTTACTCGTCCTAACCAGAAATCAAACATCAAACTAAAATCCTAGCTTAATTATTGCAAGCTATCTTGTGCACAGCGTATTCATTAAAAGCAAACTTTGATCCAGCATCCTAAAATAATTGTACGTTCAGCTTTTTCTTACGGTGATGAAATTCACGAAATTAAATTTTGTTTTAGCTCGGATTGCATTCTCATGTAAATACTAACTGTACCTAGTCAGTCGCAAGTATTTGTAGCGCAAACTGATATTGTTTGTTGAATTAGAGATTTCCAAGAACATAAATATTAACACAAGAATGAAAATATGAATAATTATAATTTAACACAAAATTTATACTGATATATTATGCAATAAGTAAGAACTACAAATCAATCTAAACACTACTTTTTAGTTTTACGATCTAATCATAAAAACCACAATTTTAATATATTCAAAATTTGTATCACTGAAAGTTAGTACTCTGAAACAAAGCCGTATTTCTTATTTCAAAGTTTAAGTGACATGAATTATTTTCATAATCACTTATCACTGTTGTTGGGCAAATGTAAATAAAATAAATATTTAACAACAATACGGATTTTTCAAAAAGAATATAGCACTCTATTGAACAATAGAAATGATGGTACTACCAGCTTCAATTATGCAAATGTAGCGTCATTTTAATGCCTATAATGTTATACGTCGAATATATAGGAATGTAACCAAACATGGATAGCGGTGCGATTATTGTCATAAATTCTACGATATATATTACGTCATGTCTACCAATCTGTTTAGTCAACACAAATATTCAAATATGTATTGAATCCATAGTATTTTGCAACAAATACATTGCAAGTTCTATTTGCGTCACAGTCTGACAGTCATTTTAATCAACTGCTACAATATAGACGTCAGTCTGTTATATCACGAACCTAATGATAAACGGCTAACGCACACTAATTTAATGGATTCTTATTATTCGATCATCATCATTATCACTCTCTTACTCTTATGCCATTCAAAGTGAGGTCAGCACGATATGTCTTCAACTTCCATCGTCTACCATCTCTTCTACTATTCGTCAACTCTGGCACTACTCCTTTTATAATTGCATAAGATTTTGCTGAAAACTAAAGTGGTATCAAAAAATGATTCTTAACACTAGTTATGATATGGCGGCGAGTAAAAGTCTTTTTAAAAAATTATTAATTTATTACAAAAGATGAAAATTATACAAGACTTTACTATCTGAATACAAGAATGCAAGTGAATTTAGAAGTAATTTAATTAAAAATGAAAAATTATTATATTCCCGAAACCCGGTTATGATTCCGCGAAGCCCATTGTTTTCGAGCTTGCCTCATCAGCGGATTCCAATGGTTACGGCACCTTAACTCCTCCCTCCTTAAGATGGAAGATGGTCCTGCAGCTTCCAGGAGCGTCCTCGCGCTGCATGTCCTTAGGGGGACTCTTGCTTGGGTAGAACTTCCATGCTGCAAAGGCTATGATTAGAACATACAGGAATACGGTTGACCAACTAGGGATCACCATCATTTTGATCCAGGAACTATAATCTATTTCATCTACATCTTCTATTTTGTTCAGGAGCTCGTGGATGTTATCTAAGGATACGTCTTCTAGGTGTAATTCATAGTGCGCTTCTTCTTGATGTAAGATATCCTTATTAGGTAATGGAACAATCTCGTTCATCGTAATGGTGTTCGTATGCGCGTCTAGGGTCCTGTTCATGACCGTGATATTGCAGTTTCCTGTTATAGTTATAAGAAATGATCCTGATGATCTTCGATATTCGGTTTTACTTCCGCATTGCGTCTTTAATACCTCTGGTTCTATAGTTATCACCAACCATGTGTTTTCTTGGATTTTCTGAATTATTCCTCGTTTGAGATTCATCTTAGCGCGGGTGCAGTTTCCCTTTTGATGTTTAATAAGAGATATGATACAGTCATCGGACTTCTCTGTGATTTTGGAGTTGAGAGATTTGCAAAGTCGAGTGTCTTCTGATATCTTCTTACACTCTTCTTCCAGGTAAGCATACTCATCGCTTCCAAGTGCAAGGAAATTGGATTTAGGGATAATGGTAAGGTTTTCTTTATTTGGAAGGGAGTATAAATGTATATAATCGTATATCTTATGATCAATGGACGGGATTTCTAATATAAATGTTAAAGAGTGCTCTGTGCTGTATGCCTTTACATTAATAGACTTTTCTATTATATGAATATTATTAATACTAATGTCTGCTACGGGCCTTAAGGGATAAAGTCTTTGCATATTATTAAGTTCTGATAGTAAATTACGAGGGCTTATAATACTAGGGTGCATTATACCTAATTGCGAGAATGTCATCGCATCTTCTAGTATCATTAACTTATCTAAAATTATTTGTAAACTAAAACTTATTTGAATGTATATCTCTAGGAAGTGCAATTGATTTATTGTGGTATTAGAGGTAATCGTAATATTTTGTAAGATAGAAACCAACCTATTTTGATTATTATTAATTTTATTTAACTGAGTAGAAAACTCATTAATATTATTTTCCGCCAAATAGAGTGTTTGCTTTTGAGACCTTTGAATTTTGAATACTGAATTGCGTAATTAATTAATTTCGGTTTCGAAACGAATCGCATCTTCGTTATCTAAGTTACCTGTAATTAATTTAACAACTGAACCTAAACCGTTTATAATACCACGTCTAACTCTTATCTTAGGTGCAATAAAAATAATCTTTTTATCAATTAAATCTAAATTATGCTCTATTTGATTCCTATATATCCTATGTAGATTCTGTGAAGCAGTGTTGTTCTCTGCTGCTTTGGTGCTTGCATATAATGACATGAGTTCTATAGAAACTAAATGCAACTGTGTGATATTATACACACAGGCTAGGTTTAAGGAAGCAATTTGTTTTGTTATGAATCCTTGTTGTAATAAAAGGATTCCGTTAGCATTGTCTACGGGTTCAAAGGTAAGTTCGGATAATATTTGGAACACGTGGGCTCCGAAGACGAAGGTCCTGTAACAAGATGGGGTCTTCGTAGTAGTTTATAATGTACTCTAATAGATTTAGAATTAGGGTGATTGCCTATGATTTCAGCTATGCTATTGGGATGTAAATGAATAATTTTATACGGTCCTTTAAAATCCGGTTTTGTTTTATCATTTCTCGCGGTCTTCGCCACCTGTTTAAAAACTGTTTCACCTACCTTGAAAGTAACAGCCTCGGCTGTCTGATTGCGTTTTCCGATGATTTTTTCCTTATTTTTGGACATGTGTGCAGTAATACATTCTTGAATGGTGGTCCTTGAAGTTGTCGATCTATTATCTACTCTATAAGTTGAGCCAGGGGTTGATCTTATATGAAATTCCTTTAGCTGTCGATCTATTGCGTCTGATAAAATTGGTATACCTCTATTCTCATTATCGGGTTGAGTATGGTTAGTAGAAACTAGATTGTCGGGGTCAAATGTCACGACACTCATATTGTCTGATTCCGATTGTAGTGTAGGGGGTTGCGTGTTCGTTTGGGATAAATTATCGTTATTAGAGTCAATATTAGGGTGGTCATTGTTTTCGTTAGATGTTGTTGCTTGTATGTCCACTGTATAGTTAGTCTTAACGGTTATAATTTTTTCACATATTGGTTCAATCTTAAGATTCTTACTAGGATAGTCAAAGTAAATAGGTATCTCTGCGTCAGCTGTACATAAGATCTTATTCTTTATATTAATGTTACACGATAACGCTTTTAATAAGCCCAAGCCTATAAGTCCTTTATACTTAGGGTCAAAGTCGAAAAGAAGGAATTTATGAATAATATTACTATTCAATGCCGGGGGAAGGGGTAAATAAGCTACTTGATCGTGACGCGTGACAGCGTGTGCTGTTTTAACTTCGAATGGTTCATATTCAATGAGCTCTTCGAACACGGTATCAATTATAACGCTAGGCGATATCATAGAGCGTGATGCGCCAGTATCTATTAGGAATTTACCTTGAAATTCGGGTAATTCGATATACGGAAGGTGGTCTTTATCGTGGTAGTTTAACTTTACTAAATCAGGAGAAAAATCCTGCTGGGTTTGACCGTCTTCTAGTTCACATTGCAATTCCTGATTATTAGGGATATTACTATCTAGGTATTGGTACTGACCTTGTTCATAGCACGGTTCTGCTTCTTCCTCGTAGTATGCCGGTTTACTTGTTGAGGGTCCACCTGAGTAGAATAGCTCCTCAACGGCAAACTGTGGTGTTTGAGGCTTTGTAATAGACCTCATGGTTACGTCGGAAACCTTTTGGGGTGGATTCACCTGTTGTTGTTGGGGGATGTTGTTCCTAAAGTTACCTGAAGGAGGTCTGTAATTGCCTGATTGTGGGCGGTTCTTCCACGGTAACATAGACTGAACCCATTTTTGTCGTTGTTCGGGTGTCCAGTTATTTTGACGAGGTGTATATGATGGGTTTGGTGAATGATGTTGTGGGGTAGCTGGGTTATTAAATTTAAATGGATTATGATTCTGCTGATGGTGGTTAAAAGATCTAATTGGCTCCTTTAACCTTGCTTGAGATGTTGACGGGTTATTAAAATTATTAAATGTCTTATTATATGCAGCTCTAGCTTCTTCCTGCCTAGCAGCAACTATAGCTGTTTCTAACGTCGCGGGTTGCGCTATTCTTACGCCTATTGATACTTGAAATTCTAAATTATTTATATATTGTTCTATAACCATGCTCTCATAATATGTTTTATTTGTGTGTGTGCCTACGGAGAATAAAGTATCTAATATTTCTCTTAGTCGCCTACCGAATGACTCGGCGTCCTCTTGCCTATTTCTACGCGTCCTACTTAGTTCTTGCATAACCTGGATTTCGTTACGGGGTTCACGTAGTCTACGTATGAGGGCTGCTTTAACATGCTCCCATGAGTCAAGACACTCTTCATAAGCTATTGCGTCTATTGCGGCACCACTTAATCTACTTTTTATTAATCGAATTGTTGCTGGGTGAGCCTTAGCGGACTCGTCTAGTACACTGATAATACTTTCTACCTCTCTTATATAATAATTTAACCGTTTTACGTTCCCATCGTAATGTGGCATAAAATCTGCTATTAATTTAAAACCAGAAAGATCGCAATTTAGAAAAGCCATCTTTTAATTAATTAATATATTTTATTTAATAAATTACAATTATGTTTATATTCGATAGATTCGATATACGAATATTAGATTTAAAACTATAACGAAATATCGTCTTTATTTAATACCTTAAAGTTATATTTATATTCGATAGATTTCATATACGAATATTAGATTTAAAACTATGACGAAAGATCGTCTTGAGTGAATCAATATGCCTAATAATGCGATTTGAGCTTTTTAGACAGAAACACTTTTAAAATACTCTATATACTATTATATTCGATAGATTTAATATGCGAATAATAAATTTAAAACTATGACGAAATATCGTCTTGAGTGAATCAATATGCCTAATAATGCGATTTGAGCTTTTAGACAGAAACACTTTTAAAATATACTATATACTATACGGTAGGAAATATAACAGAGGAACTTGGATAGCGAGAGTACTCACCACAAGATTACTTTTCTCTGCATCTCCTCTCCGGACTTGTTCTCTTGTTCAGCGCCGCCTTTGTAGGTTCTCTATTGCGATTTTTAACGATAGATATCGTTCAGTTGGTTAAGAGTTTGATTAACCAACTGTCACAATCCTACCGACTGCGCCAGTTATGATATGGCGGCGAGTAAAAGTCTTTTTAAAAAATTATTAATTTATTACAAAAGATGAAAATTATACAAGACTTTACTATCTGAATACAAGAATGCAAGTGAATTTAGAAGTAATTTAATTAAAAATGAAAAATTATTATATTCCCGAAACCCGGTTATGATTCCGCGAAGCCCATTGTTTTCGAGCTTGCCTCATCAGCGGATTCCAATGGTTACGGCACCTTAACTCACTTCAAGAATTTTCTTTGTCAAGAAATTAATCCCATTTGATATAAACGATAAATTCTCAACAATCAGTAGGCAATCATTTAAGAAATGATTTCCAATGAAATTTTGCATGATGATGCAATGAAATGGACAATCAGTTTAAAAGTACCAAACTTTGTTAATTATCTTACATATATCGTAGGCCAATACAAAACACGTTGGCAAGCCCTAGAAACCTTTGGCAATTTTAGTTTTAAAAGTGTTTAAATTTAGTGGTAGATCAATTTTCCTGCTTGTAACTCGCTACTAAATAAGAACTTGAATTTGAACTTGCCGCGAAAGGTAATAATCGTCAAACCAATTACAGGCCTACTTGCCATAGAAAGTGGCAGGATAATGGTCACCAACTGACCTACTGACCCGATATTGACACCGTTTGTTCAATATTAGTAATTGTATGGTGTTAGTAGTTTGGCAAACTCAAACAGTGTTATTATTATGCTAGTATTCAGACGGTTTCTGATGATTCCTCAACTGAGTCCATCGCCATTACATACAAAACCTGGATTTCTGTAATCCAGGTTTTGTATGTAATGGAGTATTACTAAGAGCAAAAGAATACATTTAAGTATTCCTACTCATAACTACGGTTAAATATTGTAAAAAATATTGTGGACCTGTTGAAAAAGCCTAAATCAAATGATCTCTTTAGATAAACCATGATAAACGATAATTTTAATGAAAATTGAATATTTTGATGGTCTTACTTCCCAATTATTATCACTATATGCTAATTAATAATAAATATTAAACTTCATGGCATAATAATGGTATCTGCCAATGTGGGTTGTTATTGCGTCAAAGGGAACTTTCCAAAATTAATATGTAACCCTGAATCTTAAAGAAATAAGTCGAGGCCGCTTTGAACATTTCGTCAAGTTAGATAACAAGTTTACAAGGAAAAAGTGACGACTCATGGTTCCAGAGCAACGAGCGAAGTGCGAAATCGCTTCCATGAAGCAATTTAATTTTGCACATAGCAACGTCTAGGCGCCGCGTAATTTAATCCAGCTAGGTTGGCGCGAATTGCGCAAAATATGCCCGACTTTTATTTGTATTCGTGCGTTGGCACGTCCTAATGCCCGTTTCAATCCCGCGTACATATAAAACGTGACCATTCACATCCTAGTCCGTCGAGAAATAAACATAATCTGTCACATATCTTTTTTCCCTTGACGCCTCAGCCTGACGTGATTTAAAAGCGAAATACAGATCTCGAACAATATCAGCTAGTTAGCGAGAACCCTATCAAAAACTTGTAATTGGAAGCCGAGTGCCGGTCATTAAGTCAGTGACAGGACATTGCCACGAGTTTATATCGAGTTTCATTTGCTGTCAACCCAGCGTTATGTGTATATAGGCATCATTCATCATGATTGTTTTATGTTGCCGAGCCAAAGCCGATCCATCTTTTTTTGATAAGTAATCTCCTCGCTATCTCTGCGGTGGCCGCTCCATGAATATTTTAACTCTGTGTGACACACGAAATATACGTGTATCCGTTTATTAATGTCGCACTGATTGCCAGATATCGGCCCGGGGGACAAGCTTCGGATACGTATAGAGAAGTAAATGGGATTTCATTTTCTAGTTCAGGAATCAAGCGCTCCCCGCGGCGCGTGTTCGATACTCTGTCTAAAGTCCCTTTAGACGTTTTTGTTCCGGTTTATCTAATGCAGGGTTTATGAAGGTCTGTAATTTACGAATTGTTTTAGCTATATCGAGTTTCGTTTTATGTATACGTATTTGTATGTACATAAAAAGTAATTGCGTCATTCAAATTATATCTATCCGACGAAGTTTATAATAATTTAGAGCACCCGACTCAATAGGAACTTCGAAATTCTATAACAGTTGGGTTTATAAATAAATCTATTTTAAAGTTAAAGTGAATTTACCTTATATCTCAAGCTTTGTAGAATTCAGTGTCTATGATATTTCGATTTCGTAATGTCATTACATAAGTTTCCAAGATAATTTAAATGTGATCATAATCGAAAATGGAATTTAAGTGAACTTTGTTGTAAAGTTGCGTTCACACGTGAAAACTATTACTACACGATCTTAAGCAATATGATTGAAATTATAGTAGAAAAACTCGTATTACTTGATTATTTTTAGGCGTATAGTTTGAACATTAAATTTTGAATTCATGCCTGTTTTCTATTCTCATTCTAACTTGTATATTATATTCAAGTTAAGTTTAAAAAATATATATATCTTATTGTAATTGCCAAAAGTTAGTAGACGCTTTAACCTTTCCAAAAATAAACATATGTATGTACTGATGTGTTACAGTTCATACTAGTAAGGTTAATCAAGTTAAGGTTATAACAGTTGGCGGAAGGAGTTTTTGTACACCCTTGTATGGTAGCTTACAGCTGCTTATATAAGATCTACTTAACACTGTAATGCGCAAATAAAATATTTGATTTGATAAGATATTCTGTACTTTCTTCCGTATAATGTGGTCTATACAAGCGTATAACGCCTCTTACGTATAAGATTTTGATGCGTAAATTGATGCAAAAAACTAACGCGTCTGCTGACTAAGATATTTTTTTTGTACAGATCCGCCCGAAATCTCGATCCGGCCGCGCAATTTGCAAGTGCGTGCAAACGGGATTGCTGCCTTCTATTGCGCAGCGCGAGGCGATCCTATCCCGAATATTCAGTGGAGAAAGAACGGGAAGCGAGTATCAAGTAAGTATTTTTTTATAGAGAAATAAATCATATCCACTTTAGTTAAAGCCGTTCAAGAAACCGTTCCTTAGATTTTGTGAAAATCGATCAAGTACAGGCAGACAGCTTTTGGAGGCTTTTTTTGGAGGCATGAGCTTTTTATATTAATTTTAGATAGATACCTACACAGACAACAAACGCCATAATTTAGATTTAAAGTGAAATAAACTTTTTATTAAATCAAATATGTAGTTAATATTTGATGATCGTATTACTGCCGTGTGGTATCCGTCTGAATAGAATAGTACCACCCTCTTTTCTTACCGAGGTGTTGTAAAAAGCGACTAAGGTAAGTTGACTCACCGTGTGGTATCCGGTTAAGTAGAATAGACCAGCCTCTTTCTTATTGAGGTGTCGTAAAATACGACTAAGATAAGTTGACGTCAGGCAGGCGGCCGGTCGTAAAATACGTAGCAAAATCATTTAATAACATGATTATAACATGTTGTGCCGACCCCACCTAGAGGGATAAGGGCAGGAAGATAATGATTGATGATGGTTTGTTTTATTAATCATGATATATGAAAATAAAATGGATATTATAAGCAAAAAACATGAGCTGTTAAGCACTGCAATACTGTACATAATTGAATACAACAAACTTATAATATACAAAAATTTGTTATACAGTGTCATCAATATCAGACAGCATAAGCGAAGCATGGCCGACTTTAGCTGGTTTAATATAAAAATACCATGTGGCACGTATAAAGATCGTTCCCGTTGGCGTAAACAATATATATCTATTGGTTCCGCTAGACGAAACAATGTAAACATCGTTCGATCCCCTACCTACTATATTAAAGATACAGGATGACAAACTCGCTACATAAAGAACACAGATCATTGAATAAGGGAATTTTGTTCGTGATTGAAATGTAAAAATGCCATTTTTTGGCCATAAATATGTGAGGCCGGTAATGACGTCTATAAGACCGGAGCAATGAGCTGGAAAAACGTATCGCCACGGCCACGCACGCGAAAACCCCTCCCATAAAACCATTCATGCCCCTTCTAAATAGTTTCATCGTTCACCATGAAATATGTTATGTTATCAATCATGCCCGGAGTGCGGCGAACGTGAAAGAAAAAAAGAGTCGCGGATCGCGCCTCGAACGAATAGAGTAGCGCCGTGAATCCACAAGCTATGGCTCAAATTAATTTGTGATCAACTTTATAGAGTTTTATTAAATTATCTGATTCAAAAATCGTAGCGTCTTTCTCCAAAGAGAGAAGGTTAGAAGATGCTGTAACAGCGATTATTTTTTCTCTGCCCGAAGAAAAAATGGGAAGATTTAAGTCATATATGTTAGCGTATTATATGTTTCGATACTACCAATATTACATATAGATATTAGCCAAATTTATAATAATAAACAATTATTATTTAGAATATATTTTTAATAAGCCGTTAAGACGCAAAGCAGGTACGTTACTTCCAGTTTTCAGCATATCAGTTTTAGAAACCGTTTTTTCAAATGATAGAAGGTCGTTGCAGCAATATTACTGTGTTAGGAATGACGATACTAGAACGCATAATTTTGTTTTTATTAACGAATTTAACTCTAAGGCACCTTCTGCACGTGTGGCTTAGATATTATTATATTTTAAAAGTTAATTCAATTTAAAAAAAATCTTGTTTACGTAGCAATAAAACACACTGCAGCGTAAGAAGTATACTTTTAAACGATCCGAGAAGATGTTCAACAACTGAATGTCAATGGTAAAAACTAAAAGTAAAAAAAATATCTGGTATAGTCTAATGTAATCGTCGCGTCCCTACTCGTATTCCACATTTTCTTTGCTTCTATCGAACTTCGTTCCCGATTTGTCCGTCTGTCTTCACCCGTAATCTGTCAAACGTGCGCGTGGCTCGGATAAGCGTGTGACAGGCAAACATTAGGATAGTGATACGTTCAGGAACAAAGATTTATTTGGGCCTAGTGGAGTGGAAAATTCTTGAATTAATTATTTGGTGAGAGAAAATGCGCTACCAAAAGGTAGAGGTCACGACATGAAATAGGTAAATGGTAATTGAATAAAGGGAGAATCATGTCAATAGTTGAGTGGCCTCTAACTTTTCACTATTTTAACTCTCTTTTTGTTACTTTCGGATAAATTTATTGTTTAATAGTAGATTTTGTTAATGTCATTCTATGACGCTGGAATACAAAACAAAATCATTTATACAACCTGAGAATAAATTGACGTAGGAACAGCAGTTTTTTAGCCTTACGATATGTTTATTTATTTTACACGTGTATTCTATAAAAGTACGCCGCGTAGTACGCTGAATAGAATAGTACCACCCTCATTTCTTACCGAGGTGTCGTAAAAGGCGACTAAGGTAAGACGACCCGCCGTGTGGTATCCGGCTGAGTAGAATAGACCAACCTCATTTCTTACCGAGGTGTCGTAAAAGGCTACTAAGGTAAGTTGACCCACCGTGTGGTATCCGATTTAGTAGAATAGACCACCCTCTTTCTTACCAAGGTGTCGTAAAATACGACTAAGGTAAGTTGACGTCAGGCAGGCGGCCGGCCGTAAAAACGCAGCCAAATCATACCAACATGTTTATGACATGTTGTGCCGACCCCACTTAGAGTGGGATAAGGGCAGGAAGATGATGTGTATTCTATAAAAGTATGACATGGGTCTCTTCTGCATATCCCTAGAATTCTCTAGAGATATACAGGTTTGCTTACGATGTTTTCCTTCGCTGAAAAGCGTGTGATAAATTGCGATTATCAATAAGACATAAATTTTAGCCGAAACGCTCATTGGTGCCTGCCCAGGTGTCAGGGTGGTGAGTTTGAAACTGTGACTCCTGTGAAAGAGTCGCACGATATTACTGCTGGTATATTACCGCTATCACAACCTTCTATACCACAGCATAAAGAAAATTTTATGAAAATCAAGTCAGCAGACAGACGCGACAAGGCTGCGAAGTGATGTTAACTGTTTAAAAGCTACTTAAGCTTTTATCGTAATGCAATCATCAATTATGCGTTCCGTTACTCTGTGGCCTTCTGAAAGTTCTTCTAACATAGTATGACGTTAACTTTCACAATTAGTTTTTGGATGTCCTTTATTTTATGTGGATACATAAAAGTTTTTATTACGTTAGTTTTTATCAATTATAAAACATTAGAATTATGACGAGGAATTATATATAAGTATTACAGAGAAAAGTTCGATCCCATTTCCCACTGAGCTATTAAAACATTGTAATTGACAGCAAAATTAATCATTATCAATTAATAATTTTGTAAAGGTTTTTCAGTGCCTGAAAACAAGGACTAAACAACATTTTTTTACCATACGATGGTTTAACGGTTTACGCGGCCTTGAATATATGTTTGCATTCGAAAAACTTTATCGTAACGTGTAATATTGTTTTCAATAATTTTGTTTGCCCAAATTATGTTCTGGTTCCATTATTTCTGGAGTTTTTTGATTATCATCGGGTGTACAAATATTTTTGTGTCAATATTGTTACAGTATAAATTTGTTTGTAAAAGGTGTGTTTCTACATACCAAACTCGATAAAAAGTCAACGTGTACCTTGTTATTTTGTTCTCATATGAAATTTAATTTTCAATATTCAATTTCGCACTATCTATCTTTACTTATTCCAAATTCCGAATAAATTTATGGCCCCAACGCTGTCTGTCTGTATGTAATCGATTTTGTCAGTATGTTCTAGACTGATTTTTACGGTTTCTACTTAAAGGTACGTTCTAGGGTTTTAAGGTACTAAGGTAAGTTGACCCACTGTGTGGTATCCGGTTGAGTACAATAGACCACCCTCTTTCTTACCAAGGTGACGTAAAAAGCGACTAAGGTAAGTTGACGTTGGGCAGGGGGCCGCTCGTTAAATATATAGCCAAGTAAGAGCCAGCTTGGTTTGCCGACCCCACTTAGAGTGGGATCGAGGGCAGGAAGATAATGACTAAAAGGTAGTGTTATTCTTCCGGTTAAATTAATACTACATTACGGTTTTATATAAATTATGTTATCTTTAACGTGCGCGTAAATTGGTCGCGCAGTTGCAAAAAACTCTAGTCTACTGGTAGTTTTATTCGCTTGCGCCACGTAAATCAACAGAGATACACTTAAGTAATGTACTAGAGAATTGTAGATCTACAAAAATACTACCAAAAAGTCCACGATCGCATGTCTCTATCTCTTATGCTTAAATCACAATAACTACTTTTATGTTCAAAATGCCAGTTCTGAAATAGTTTTGTGATACACTGATTTTCACGCGGGCGAAGTCTCTGATACTGCTAGTTATGTAGTAATAAGAAGTACTAGATAAAATTTAAAGAACAGTAGATTAAAAAAGGTAAGGGCTAGTTTTTAATCAACTGTTGGGTCGAATGCCAGTCTAATGGTGCAGATAGCACGCAGGTTTCCTCACCATGTTTTCCTTGATCTAGGAGCGCGTTATTAAGTGTGTTAAGCACATATTTTTTTGTAAAATAAACTTATTGAGTAGGTTGCGCCCACAATTCAAAGTTAAGAAACGCAGTGAAACCGTACGGCCATAATGGCTTTTTACTAAAGCCTCTGTACTATAGACGTCGTCTTGCCAAACTACAGAAAGCACAGAACTTATAATTTCTAAGTAAACTATGAAGTGATATTTTAAACACGAAATTTTCGGCGTAATATGGTAATACTGAAATTTGTACACACTTTGTACAATTTTGTTACCAACTTCAAAGCTTAGATTGTTATTCTTATAGAGAGATTTCTTGTAATGGCCACTGGAATAAAACAGTTTAATATGCATTATGCTTGAGAATTTACATATTTATATCGTTGAAATGAATTAAATCTGGCTATGTTGGTTAAATAAATTGTTGCTTCCACTCGTTGGGGGAATAAAGAGCATTGTTACGAGTTATATACAGAGTGTACTTATTGAAAATAAAAGGAAAATATTTATTAAGGACTCGCTCTACACGTTACTTCGTCGGCTTTCCCTTTATTATTAAAATACAATTATATGCTATTATGTTTTTCCTGTTATCAAAGGTAAAAGGTTTTTTTTTCTTTATGTTGATCCGGCAAAGAATTTTTAGTTACACCGAGTTTCATAATATTAATTCTTAAAAAGTAACTGGGACTATTCGCAAATAAATCAAGATTTGGACTAAAACAGGGGTTGTCTCGAAACATGTACTTCATCGAGAATTCATTCATAATTCGTCATATTCCTGCCCTTATCCCACTCCAAGTGAGGTTAAATAACTAGCCAAATTAATTAACAACATGTTTTAAACATGTTTATTAATTTGGCTAGTTATTTAACGACCGGCAGCCTGCTTGACATTCACTCACCTTAGTCGCCTTTTACGCAACCTTGGTAAGAAATCAGGGTGGTCTACTCTCCTTAGCCGGATAGCACACGGCTGCTCTACTTAATTTAGTCGCTTTTTATAAAAGCTCGATAAAAAATGAGGGTGGTTTATTAATTATAATCATCGATTTTTCTAAACCAATTGCACTGGTTTAGAGTTACAACCTACAAGAATGAAAATAATTACATTTACCGTATTAGGACATTACGATAAGTACGCGAAATTTGGAGGTAACAATTTACAATTATTTGGTCCTCTACCTTATCGTCGTACATAAAATACGTTAAACCATTTATTTTTATTAATACTTAAGTAATAAGAATTGTTAGACCCGAGGTTGAGTTTTTTCTTTATAACTGAATTATCAAGAATTTATTACTATTGCAGTGATTTATTTACGACTTATCGTATGTCTTCTGCAAGGTAATAACGGCTACCCGGTGTAATAATGTCTTTCACTAATTGAAATCATAAAATATAGCCAATTTTATTACATTATAATACATAATAAAAAAAGTATTAAGCGTTAAAATACCATAAATTATCTTAAAGTAAAGTAAAAAGCCCTTTTCCTGTTGGCGATTGAAAATAAATAAAATATAAACTATATAAATGTTATATAAGCTTCATCCACAATGTTTCAGAAAAATTTCCGAAAAAAGGTAACAACTAGACAGATATATTCTCGTGTTTATATTAGTTTCAGAAAAAAATCTTTATTTAGTTGCAGAGATTAGGAATAAGATTTCGTTATACCTTGTCCCCAAAATCCTCAAAGTTGCTATAAAATTTGTCATATCGTGGAAATTTATTGCCACAATAAGCTTTTGTTGTTTGACAACAGTAAAAAACTCACACCCCTTACAGATGTACCAACAGCCATTATCTTTTTAAAGCGCAGATTGCAGAAAGACTACGATTTCTCTCACTTGTTGTGGAAATACATTTCTGTGGCACTTACTACGAGTGGCGATTTAACTCTGTCGTCCCACACCGCCTCGTATACGATAGGACCTGCACAAAGTTATACCGTAGCTCCGACAGCGCATTATAAACTTTACCCCGTTGATAATAAGGGCACAATTTTTTTTATTTTTCTTCAACAATGCTGCGTTGCAAAATGCAAACTACGCTCAGGAATGAATCGCCGACATTTTATCTAGCGTTATAAGATTTTCAATAAACATAAAATGGAACTGACTGTACAGGCTGTATAAAATTACTTTCGTACTATGATAGTATTATATTATTAATAATAGTTGTTCAATGGAAATAGTTCGAAGATATAATAATGAGAAAAACTTTATATCACTAATGGCTATAAATAAGGCTTACATTTCCATAACCATATAATATCAAAACAACTTTCAAAAGCTTACAATATTATCGATTAAAAAGTTAAAATAAAACAAATCGATCATGAGTTGCATGGCATATAAGCTTAACAAGAACAGAACTATAAATATATCGACTTAGTGATAATATTATGTACTTAAGTCAATATGAGAGATATTTTATTATAATATATAACAGGTACAATATTTCGGGTAACATAAAATCCACTAGATACCTCACAGTCATCAAAAAAAACTTATGACTTATTATGGAGGAATTTTAATATATTAGCTCACTGTAAGATTAAAAATCTTAGAGTAAATAAATTCCTGCCATAAAAATTGTAGAATAAGATATAAAAGATGTTATTTTGAAGTTTATTTACTTTGCGAAATTCCATAGTACGATAGTAATGATATAATTATTTTGCTATAATCAGGGTTTGAAGGCGTATTAATAAATTATACCATAACTTATGTGTAATATAAGAAACAAGAGATAAAGGAAATAAATTCTAAATCTACGAACAAAGCACTATTTACAAAAATAAGAACATGTAAAACGATATGCAAATTTCGAAAAAGTCCATGTTCACGTTGTCGCGAATAATATTTCGCATCTTTCAACAGAGTAAATGTTACTCTGTGGAATTCAATAGTATACTTGAAACAATGACTGTGAAATCGTGTCATATTTTTAAATGTACATTTTTATGTGCTGATATCTGACTATACTTTTGTAACATCGTTCAAAATGAAAAAAAATAGAAGTCATAAAATCTTATATTACAATTACGTTAAAAATACTTTTTTCGAGTTTTCCGAGGGTTCGCAAAATGTGAGAAAGTTTACTTAGCAATATTCAAAGTAGTTGAAAGCCTTAGATAAAGAGGAACGCTGCGCTGCATAAAAATTATTCGTATAAAAACTTTTTCAAAACTCACGAGAATATGGTTATGATTTCATCTCTGTTTAATATTTGTTTTGATCTAAGAACCCGTAATACTTCTTGCTTGGTTTCCCAGAAGTACTTTTTATACATTAGTCTTTTAAAGTGAATGTTGCTGATCATTATTATCCTCCTGCCCTTATCCCACTCGGCACAACATGTTAAAAACATGTTGTCAACATTTTGTTGTTGACATGTTATAAACATGTTGTCACACGATTTGGCTACGTATTTTACGACCGGCCACCTGCCTGACGTCAACTTACTTTAGTCGTATTTTACGACACCTCGATAAGAAAGAGGGTAATCTATTCTACTCAACCGGACACCACACCTTAACTTAGTCGCCTTTTACGACACCTCAGAAATAATTGAGGGTGCTCTATTCTACTCAGCCGGATACCACACGCCGGGATGACATAACTTAGTTGCCTTTTACGAGATATTAATAAAATGAAAATATAACACAGTTTCGTTATAATTTAAGGTTACTCACAAAAAAGCAGGATGTCGATACATCGCGCAACACCGACAAAAATAGTTGAAACAATCTGTTTTTCAAATTTAATGGGAATAACTAATTTTCAGTGAGACATTCCGGTCTCATTGGATAACTTAATTTCCTCAGCTAGATTACCAAGGCTAACAAATTATTCAACATTCCCCGCAAGATCAGCAAAGAGTAATAAAATTGGGTCACATTGCAACCCTGAACTGAATATAACGTCGGTATAATTATTTTTTAATTATCTATTTAAAAGAAATATTTGTATTTATCAACAAGACACGTAGGCCTTTGCCTAGCTGTGCATAAGTAATAGATCAATGACATACTTTGCTTTTATCTTTATATATTAAAAATCCCGTTTCACGATGTGCGTTTACGGTATATATCTTTAAAACTACTGAACCGATTTTAATATATTTTCGAAGTATATTTATTTAGTTTGTACCTGGGTGACTGTATCTTGCATGGTGTATTTTTTAAATAAATAATGCAATTAAAGTATATTAAAAATGATTTTATCCGGGATCGATCCTAGTATTCAGAATTTGAGAACATAAACCAAATTGATGTATCATGATTTTGCAATTGACAGCGTAATTATACTTTGCTTTCTCATAAATATATTATATTATAGCAGTTTTTTCAGTGCCCGAAAGCAGGGATATTTTTTTTAAATTCAACCTAGCTAGATCGACTATCCCCCCCCCCTCCTAAAAGGCTGAATTTCAAAAAATTCGTTGGTGCCGTTGAAGTATCGAAATATTGAAGATATTTTGGTCCAACTCAAAAGATAGGATATTTTTTATCTCGATTCTATAATAAAGTTACATGTTCTATGTTTATACATAGAACACGTAACTGTATGTCTGTCGGGCCAGCTTGTTTACATATATTTTGAACCAAAACTACAAATTTTCTTTTCTGTTTATTGAGTATTTAATCCATATTAACTAAAAGTTATCGACAGTTCAAAGAAAAATGACTTAAAATAACACAGAAGCCACAACAAAAGTATTTTGCTGTAATCCGCGTATGTTAAGAGAATATATGTAATGCTTAGTATATGAAGCAGGCAACAATACATACCCCATACATGTAGGACAAGTCACCACACGTATCTCAAAACGCCGCAAATATCACACTGCACATAAGCACTACACACACTCACCACCACAACCCCGCTATAAATAAATTACTTAAAATAACTAACTTTTTGATACTTGCTTCGATGTCATCTGTTTTAAAGAATTGTGTTAAATATTTTTTTATACATTTCATTATTTTTTAATGTCTCGTTGTTATACAAAACGCTAGCCACAATATGTCTTCAAGGAGGTTAATAAAATGCTTGCAAGAGAAAAATTTGTACTCGCTAGAATAATTTCTCAGGGTGACAAAAGATTTTTATTCTTTGTTTTTATTATATCTTAAGCGCTTTTTTAACATTCACTTATTATTATTGTTGAGTATTTCTGAATTCCTAAGAATTTTTAAGAAAAAGAGTGTAATGTTTCTTACTAAATGTTAACTTACCGTTTTGATTAAGGTGTAAAATTCCAAATTTAGACTTAATATGTTTAGTGCACACATTGGGAAAAAAAAATTGGTTGAACGATGTTTTAACAGAGTACTGTAGTAACTCGGTATTTCACAGGTATGCAATCCCGTTATCAAGTATCGGGTATGGAGTCCGCTGCCGGGCCCAACGCCAACGGGGCAGTTCTTCGTATCGAGCCGGTGCGCGCCCAACGCGATGACGCAACATATGAATGCGTCGCGGAAAATGGTGTTGGAGACGCGGTGAGCGCTGTTGCGACGCTTACAGTCTTCGAAGGTAAGTGTACCCGATACTTAGATCTTCAGAAACATTAAAAATCTGGCGTTAATGACCGTTTAACAATGGTGCTAGAAAGAAATTCATTAGAAGGTCGACAAACGATTGCGGCACTCTTTATAAGTTCATTTGCATATAAGTTCTGATTACTGGTGACCCTTGAACAACTGTGTAACAAAAAAAGTCATTATAAGGTCGTTTTGCACAGCGTCTTAGAAAATATCTTAGCAGATACAGAAAAACAAAAAGGGTAATATGTAAACTTATGTACAAGAAAGTTTTTATAATATACAGGTGTGCAAATGACTCAATAAACCCCAATCACAATTTATCTTTAATAATTTTTAAGCAAAAAATCGCATAATAGTTATGATGCTAAAGGTTGACTTGAAGAAATCCCTTTTAGGGATAAGTTCGCCGTTATACATATGCTTTTGTTACTTTTTCTTTCTCTTTTCTAACTACATCTATAAAAAGAAATATTTAAATTTGCTTACCGAAGGATTTTCAAATCCATCCTGCTATAAAATTTGGGCATATATTTAAATGTTGTTATTTAAATATGTTTGTGTAGTATCAAATTATTCTATCGCTCTACCGAAATTCACTACATTTGTAAATATTTAATTTCAAAACTAAATCTCATAAATATATGAAATGTAATATAAATATAATACTTATTTTTAGCTTTTACTTACACGATAGTCAAATAACGGTAACTAGCCCACAGCCCACTGCTGGGCCTAAGATATTTCTTATCTATACTAATATTATAAAGAGGATTTTTTTTTATGTATGCTTGTAATGTTTTCACACAAAAACTACTGATTTCAAAAATTCTTTCACCATTTCAAAGCTGCATCTTAACTGAGCAACATATTACATTTTCATAAAATAGGGATCCGTTATAAAATTTTAAAGGTGTATAAAAAAAATTACGAGGGTGAAACCGCGGGATATTACTAGTCCTACATATTTATGGAATATGTGTAACACAGCGCATTAGGTCTAACCTCATAGCAGCATAGCAGTGGGTTAGAAATATGCTACTGGTGCAAATTAAATATAAATCCATTGAAAATAGTTTTATTTAAGTAATAATCCTGAAAATTTAAGAAAATATACTTACTTTTCTTTGCAAAACTTGAAACTAACCTTTACTTCGACTCGAAGAACGTCTATTCAGCTTTGAATCAGCCCATTCATACTCCGATTATCAATTTAGGCGTCTTTCATGATTCGTAGCTTTCATCAACGCCAATTCATAGCGAACCCAATTATATTGGGTATACCAACCGAATGTTTCGGAAGTCAATATAACTTACAAGAATTTTAGTGGAATTTAATAATTTCAGTTGCAATCTTTAAATATAAAAATGAATGTTGTCTGTATATCCTTTATAGATTCCGAAACGGTTGGACCGATTTTAATGAAATTTTCAGTTTGCGATGTTTGGTTGCGATGGGACCGTTTTTTAACTGTTGAATTCTGTTTCTAGAGAAATTCGAAACTAGATTAAGCTACATCAATGCGTGGCCGGTCAGCTTATTATATTATATCATCAGCCTCCTGCCCTTATCCCATTCTAAGTAGGGTCAGTACAACATGTTATAAACATGATCCGGCTAGGTATATAACGACCAGCTGCCTGTCTGACGTCAACTTACTTATTCGCCTTTTACGACACCTCAGCCGGATACTACACGGCGGGTCAACTTATCTTAGTCGCCTTTTACGAAAATTTGGTAAGAAAGAGGGTGGTCTATTCTATTTAACCGAATACCACTTATCAAAATTTCCAATCGGTATATAAAAAAAATTTCGGCACTCAATGTTTGAATTTATATTTTATATAGTAATAAGTTGCATTGTTGTAATGGTTCTGTTGTTTGTGCCAAAATAGAAGAAGGAAACGGTTAGCGTGTGCGATCTTCACAGAGAGCGTGCACTCAAGTACCGAACGACGGAGTAACGGCTATTAACCACATAAAACAGTCCGCAGTGACACCATGATCCCGATAGTAACTCCACTGCCCGTGAAGACTGGGGCCTTTCAATAAATAAGCATTAAAACCAATCTCGGACGACGGCCAAACCGATAACGACGCACCTCCAAATTGCGAAAAACGATTCCAAGAAAATACTCGGACAATTTCCTCCGAATGTGCTGAAAATGTTACAGTATTGAATATCGTTTTGGCAACGTGATAAGTTATACTTCGTATCACATGTGCGGACTGATATTGTGCTATTAGATAACTTATATTAGAAATTTAAGTGACTACTTCGTCTCTAAATATTTATATTAAATAAAAATTTACATTAAATAAAAATTATATGATGTCGAAATTTACGTAGTAGAATAGACCCCGTCGTAAAAGGCGACTAAGGTAAATTATAAATAATAATAATAAATATAAGGGACACTTTACACACACGGTCGTCCGTCCCCAAAGTAAGTAACTTAATACTTGTGTTATGGGTGATAGACAACTGGTTGATATATACTTATATATTTTTTTAAAATACATACTTAAATACAAATATACACCCAGGCTCAAAGACCAACAAATTCACTTATAGAAAATGTTGGCCCTCGGCGGGAATCGAACCCGTGACCCGCGGAGCTGAAGGCAGGGTCACTACCGACTGCTCCAACGGGCCAGTCAATTGACCCGTCGTGTGATATCCGAGTAAGCAGAATAGACCATTCTCATTTCTTACCGAGGTGTCGTAGAAGGCGACTAATGTAAGTTGACCCGCCGTGTGGTATCCGGTTGAGTCTATTCTAGATCAGCCTCTTTTTTACCGAGATATCAAAAATACGGCTAAGGTAAGTTGACGTCAGGCAGGCAGCCGGTCGTCAGTTACTATAACTGCCCTACTGTTTAGTTAAGTATTTGAATTTAGACTCACTACGCTACTACCTTGACTGTTTGAAAGTTATTCAATTAAAAAACTTACATTATATAACACAGATTGGAAAAGATAGAACATAATAAATACAGATATACACAATAAACAAAGACAAGAAAAGGCAACCTCAAAGGGTAATTTAAAAATAAACAAAAGCTGAAAACACGCAAGAGCCATAAAGACATTAAGTAGTTATGAAAGGTGTCTTCCTTGGCTCATAATTAAGTAAATCGTGATAATTATGCCGTAACTCGCAACTGTTGGCGACACACTCCCTGCATACATTTGCGCGGAATTGCGACTGCGGTCTATCTCGGAACGGCGACAAGAAATTTAAGAGGTTAATTGCCACCATCCTGTTTATGCTGTTTGTTCGTGTTGCCCTTTTGGTTCGCATTGTGGCCTTTAATGTCTTCTTTTAATAAGCATTCCGACCTCGCTTGGCTAATTTGGCATAAGTTTTGTGTATTTTGTTTTTTATCCAAACATTTTGTACGTTCATTGTTTTATTTTCGGGGTATGCTGCTAAATATAGTAGCATACTATGATGCAATATCTTTATTCAGAAATTCATTATTATTTTATTAGAAAGAGAGACTTGGAGCTTCCGCCGAGTTATATCCGATTTGAAGAGGTATACGTATTTCAGAATTTCCTGAAAGTGATGGTATTTGCTGAGTGGTCTTTTTTCCAATGCAAATATCTGGGTCACATTTGATTAATGTAGTTATGAATTTTCGTTTCTCTTTCACCGCGAAACGCGTGATTAATTTAGTACATTTTTTATTTTTAGGAATCCCAAAATACCTGCCAAGTTTTCGCATGGTTTATTAATTTCTAACTGTTGATCAATACGGCTTTATCTTAAGAAACTTAACTGTACGGCGTTAACTTCACGATGTTTTTATATAAGTTGTCAACATCAATGTTACCATCATTGGCTTCAGCGCTACTTTAAACAAAGCTACTGTTATTCAATTATTTCAAAATTCCTTACAAGGAATCAAGACAGTCGCTTCCCTCAAACAAAGGCTAGATGGCCGGCACATCTTGCTTATACATACATTATATATGTCTTTAACCAGTCCAATGAAATTAACTCTCGTTTCATATGCGTGTTTATTAATAGCATTGAAGCGTGTTTGATTTGCACGCTAAACAGAAATCAATTAGCTCGAGTGTGCTGTTTGTTGTTATATTAAATAATTAGCATATAATGCATCCACGACTGTGATTAATTAATTTGGTTTACTTAAATTATTACTATTTTCGGTTATACCAAGTCATATCCGGTTTATAATATGAACATATATATATGGATGTGGTATTCTTCTATTATTAATGAAACGTCGCATATTATTTATTTATTCTTGTTGCACTTAAAAAACATATACTATTACTATTGCAAGATAAGTGTGAAAAAGTGGTATGAATCGCGATCTTTTACAAGCGACTTTTGTTTTGAGGAGTGACCTACGAAAACGGATACAGCTCATAATAAAATATACATAATTAAATAATTATATTACAAACATATTTTAAGTTATATATTTCGGAGTAAATAGAAAGAACATGGACATAGTAGACAAAACTGAATTACAGTTTATGATATATCGCTATGGCAAGCTTAGCCATTCATAGCAGTCACAAACGAGGCCCTATCTCTCTTTTGATTATCACGTTGTCAGTATATCCGGTATTAAAAACTAAAGAGATGATATTTGATTACTTTCGTTCCCGCCATATATTATACTACATTCCACGCATTAATTTAAAGATAGAAAATCTAGTTTTAAACGATTTTAAATAATGTGCAAAGATTCAGATCGTGAGGTATCGATAGAAACTGAAATTTACTAATTGGTTATGAAACCAATTCTATTACGAGAAAAGTGCCAATTTTTGCAAAATTTTCCAATATCTAACATACTTTAAAAGTGTTCCGAATAGAAAATATAATATTCAGCTCGAAAGTTTTATTTCAACTCGACAGCCTACTAAGGCTTTTAGTACGTGCAAAGATCTCCATATTCTTTGCTGAAGTTTTCATCCCATATTTTCTTTTACCTGGGAGTAATAATAAATTGAAAACTATGACTCCACTCGGGGAAACTTCTAATGCGGTTCTGATTTAAACTTGAAATTTATCGCGCAAGCGTAAGTGTTGAGATGCTCCTAATTTTTTTTTGTTTGAAGTAAAAACTTTAACGACGTTGTGATAGATAAAAAATATTAAATTTGCGTCCACGTGACCTGATTGAAAGCAGGAAGTGGAAGTATCCCGGTCTTTTTTTACCGCGTGGCGAAAATGTATGCCTGCGCCTGCTGCGGAAATTGATTTTTTTGAGCGATAAACTTATAAATGTAAAATTATTGAAATATTTGTGTTAAATTTTTAGTTTCATATAAATTGTCACGTTTTGTCAGATAATTAAGGCAATACGTAGAAAAATTATTACCCAACAATTCTAAAATATCAAAAATTCACAACGTTAATACTCAAGTATTCTCTTCTGCTGGCACTCCCGGAATAACCCGTTGATTTTTTTGTTACTTTTATTATTAATTTAATTGTACAAAGCAATATGCTTGCACACACTCAATAAAACTCCTCTCAATGTCACTTCTCTGACATTTAATTTTGTTATACCAGCGTTGTCATTGAATATCTTTAGAATTCATACAAAATCACATTGTGATACGAGTATCTTTATTTTCCTTTAAGAACACAGAGTGCAATATGCACGAGTTGTTTATTTTAATTCATTTAATATGGGGACATAATAACTCTTTTAATTAACACTAAGCTATGAATTTGTATTGAAGTGGTTTGGGAATGTTACTCTTATGCCTGCTCTTCACTATCGGCGATGATTGTTGATCGTTTGATCATCTATAATCAGCACGATCATTGTGCAAACGTCCACATGATCGTCCGTATTATTAAATAATACATACATCGTTTTCTTTCTCTTTTCTGACAATATATATGTATAATAAAGAAAGAAATAAACTATACGTATCATCCAGCAATTTCCTTTGATGCGTGTCCGAAAACCGATGGCAATTGTAAACGATGATTGATGAGTATCCCCTCTACATGATCGTGCCCACGCTTAATCGTTTGTAATCATCGATTGTGAAAAGGAGGTATAAATTTATCATACACACATTAAATATTATAGATTCCCTAAAGGTTACTAAATAAAAATATTATAGCAGATTATGTAATCGTTACTACGTTCCTAAGCGAACTATTTATCGAAGAAGTTTCGTATCTTGGTCGTTTATTTTCACTTACGATTGGTTCCGTGTTATTACCCATATGCCTTCCACAATAGCATGAACGTCGAATATTGTTGTGAATACAAAATAGTCTGGAAATAAATAATGGTAACACTTGAACACATCAAGCCCTAAACTATTCCACAGCTGTAGCCGCCATAAATCCCAATAACTGCATATTGAAGTCACGTGCGGTATATAATAGAGAGCTGGAACACGCCCCCACCTGCCTGACTTTAATCTGAATATAAATTATCCATAATTAAAGAGGACTCGGACAAGGGGAGAATAAATGCGACCACTTGAAACAAAAGCCTCTGATATTGGCGCAAGTGAGAAGCGATACAGCTGTGTTATCTTTTACTAATGCAATAGTAATACCTTAATTATAAAAAAAAATATCAATTCAATTATTCTATTATTTAAGCCGTGTGGTATCCGGCTGAATAGAATAGACCACCCTCTTCTTAGTGAGACGTTGCAAAGGGCAACTAATTATTTACTAATTAATAATTAGGATTTTAATAACGATATTAATACGTGGCTAGTTAAAATGTTTTTGATAGCTTGACATAGTATTATGAAGAGATGTTATTGTACGGGCTAGCACGTGCATTTGCAACATCGGCATTTACGCCATATATTTTTAATATCAAATCAATTGTAAATCAGTACGACGTTAGCGGCCGCGCGTGCTCAACGTATCATATTTATATCATATCACATTATCATTATCATTATAAAAAATAAATCTATCAATATTAAGCGCCGCAATCTATCAATTATTATCAATTTATCAAACTATCAACCAAAGAGCGTACAGGGTAGTAGCAGCCTGTACAGTTATTTTAATGTTTTAACTTTAAAAATAAGAGCAAGAAGACCGCAAAGTTTTGCTCTAGTCCTGATCATGCTGAGGATTATCTTAAAACATATTGAAATGAAAGGGGAAAAAGGAAAAAATAAAATTAAAAGACTGGATCAGTTAATTATTGTGAATAGTAGCCAATTTCGTCTATATATGCTTATATATACATGTATAGTTTTGCGAACTAATGCTGGTTTGCAAATCGCTAACAACATTTTTATTCTATTTTCTATCCCGCTTTCCACTTTTACATTAAACCACACATATTTTAAGCATGCTATTGTAACGCCAGCTCAAACGGTACCATATTTTTTCGGGGAGCTTTTGCGGGTAATAGTACTAAATTTGGCGTTATGAGCCGTTCTGAGCAACTGTGAAACAGTGTTATAAAACTAACAGTTAGGAGATAAAGCTTATAATTATATTATTGCATGAATTAATTAATTCTTTCTAATAAAAAAGAGCCTTGAGACCCTAAGGCCATGGTGTCAAAGTACAAAAAAAACCGTTTTAACATCTCGGTAAATTGCCTCTTTATGTGACAAGAGGACTGGCCTTTTTTTCGCACAAAGAATCAGCTTAGCGATTCGGCGCGGAAATGGTGCCAGCATTCTTGGGACCATTCCACGTGGGCATGATCTGCATAGTCCTAGCTTGTAAGTAATTTAAGATGGATATAACTTATACATTTTTGCTGTAAATAAAAAAAAATAAAAAAATCTATCTAATTAATTCTTATTTATAAAGTTGTTACATGAATTTCTCGATAAAAATTATCGCAGAAAAATTTAGCAGTTTCCGTGTCTGATTATAAAACGATAAACGATTATATCAATTACAGATATAAATAAATTAATTAAATCACCCTTCATAAATAAAATTTAAAAGATAACTTTTAAAACTTTAACTATAAATCAGATAATAATAGAAAGAAACTTTTCTTTTGTTTCCTCCTACTCGTATTTTAAATACTTGGGTCAATCAATAATTGCGGCAGACGTTACAATTACATTTGAAAATTAATAATTGATAAAATGAGAGTTTGGTTAAATATGTGGAGATGTTTTATAATTCAAGGTCCCTACCAAAACATTTAGTATTCCGGTATAATACTTTTACTTGTATAGAAAACTTTACTTGGTAGAAAAAAACGGGTCCGGTTTCCAGGTGTTTCACTACACTTTGTCTATATATATACATTTTGCTACACACTTGTAGGTGCACACACACACCCACACACATATTTTTAGAAAAGGAAATGCTAAATTTTAGGAAAAATCTAAATTATAGCTACTTTTAAATATAGGATATGTATTGAAAAAATAATAATTTGTAATATCTTATTTTAGCAACGAAGAGCTTTCCTAATACAAGTATGTAGGTATTTAAGTATAATTCATGCTTAAAAGGAGATCTCATAAATAACAATTTGCAATAATGTACAATGGATTTTAATGAAGTAAATAATGTTCTATTAGATTTGATCTATATCAGGTATCGATCTAGTAATAAAAAAAACTTTAAAACTCAATAAGTGTTGAGGAAGAAGGCTATGATAAGAAGACGAAGAATCTAAGTATAAGCTAGAACGATCTGCCACTTCGCTTGGGGAACAAGCTGCATACGATTTCCATATAAAAGGCCAAGTTAACAATAGCGTAGTCGGTGACACACTACAAGCTCTTTTGTAGAACGAGAAGTATATACAAGTGAGTTGTCGATACAAAAGCAAACAGGCTAGTTTACTATTAGCAATATTTAAAATATTATAGTTAATTTATGTACATGATTTTCATGAAATTTGTTTTATTTAAAAAAAATCGTTTTATCCTTGTTTTTAGGCATTAAAACACTGGTAAAACATAAAGGTTAATTTTGCTGGCATTTGTAAAGTTGTAATTGCTCGAATGCCATCGGGTGGACTAAAGAAGTAGAATACCCTGGATTAAGTCCCAGATATCACCAGGCCTTTCTTTCTTTTTTTTATTATTTTATTTTATATATTCATCAAAAACATCACCGAGCATGGTCACCCAGGTACTATTTATTAAATGAAAAATATTTTATGAATACGAATTAGTATCGTGGCCACGACTGATGCAACTTTGCCAAATCTAATAGCTCCTTTCATAATAAAAGCGCGAAGTAAAGATTAAGCGCGAGCACAATGTTGTAGACAGCTCACGCACCTGTACTCGCCAATCATCGTATATTCAAATTCAAATTCAAAATATTCTTTATTCAAATAAACTTGTAAACAAGTGCTTTTGAATCGTCAACTCTACTGCTGGTTCGGAAAGCTGTTCCTACCAAGAAGAGCCAGCAAGAAACTTGGCGGTTGCTCTTTTAAAAATATAATTCTTAATACTATTTACATTATGTCGTTACTGTCTTGTACAGGCTCAAAGAGAGCTATATCCACACATTCTTATCTTCTAAATAATCCTCAAGAGTATAGTAGGCTTTCTGTATCAGCCTCTTTTTAACAGTGTTTTTAAACTGCTGTAATATATATGGTTATGTATATATGTTTGCCTACACCCGGAATATTGTCGGTTTTATAGAAAAGCATCAAAGGGAATCGCTGGGCAATACGTACAAAGGATTCAGGGTAGAGAGCAGTAGCCAGTACAATAACTGTGAGAACGTCTTGGAGAGAAAATGCATATAGTTTCCGTATACAAGATCAAATCGATACTGCCATGCGTAACATTCTAGAAGCTCTTTTGCAATAAGAAATCTGTTCGTTCGTAAGATACTTATCGATACCATTCCACACTTTGAAATTGAATTTGTTGGAACATTTTGAGATTTCGCAGTTATCACGTGATAGGTTTCACGAATGAGCATATTAAAACATATACTTATACTTCAATAACCGCCGTGTGGTATCCGGCTGAGTAGAATAGACCACCCTCGTTTATTACCGAGGTATCGTAAAAGGCGACCAATGTAAGTTGACCCACCGTGTGGTATCCAATTAAGTAGAATAAACCATTTTTTCTTACCGAAGTGTCGCAAAATACGACTAAGGTAAGCTGATGTCAGGCTTGCGGGTGGTCGTAAAATACTTAGCCAAATCATCTGACAACATGTGATAAATATCATTATGCTCCTACCGACCCCACTTAGAGTGGGATAAGGGCAGGGGGATAATGATGATGATGATCCGTAAGAACAATGTTGTGTCCCAGAATTTCGTAGAGTTTCGCAGAACCTTAGTCTAAGAAGTAACTAAGAAGTAAAAATCATACATAATATTGTCAGTAAATATTTAACAACGTCAACAAAACATGCCCGCACAAAGGCGTCACTTTAAAAAAGTGGTATAGTAAATATTTTGTAAGCTCGCCGAGACAGGCGCGCGCTGCAAACGATTTCTATATAAAAGATCGAGTCAACATTGGAGTTCGTGACGCACTGGAAGCTCCTTTGTACCGAACTGTACTCTGTTACTGTAACTGTACGTACAAGAAAGTTATCGGTCCCGTTCTAAAGGAACTATCCAAGTCGTATCTCTTAACATATTTTGCGACAAAGTTCTGTACATTCGGAATGTATAGAAAGTTGAGATCTTCGCATTTAAATATCAAACTTTGATCTTAGAAGTTTAAAAGTGTAAATGCTTTTTATAAATTTAAAATGAAGCCACTTTCAAAAGATATTATGTCGATAAGCCAATAAGGTTTTTTGTTACTATTTTTACCGCTTTTATTAGGGACTTAGTGTAGCTATAACTTAGTGTAGGTATATAGTCAATATTGTCAATATTGTATCTGGTACGCCGTGTGGTATCCGGCTGAATAGAATAGTACAACCCTAATTTCTTACCGAGGTGTCGTAAAAGGCGATTAAGGTAAGTTGACCCACCGTGTGGTATCCGGCTGAGTAGAATAGAACACCCTCATTTCCTACCGAGGTGTCGTAAAAAGCGACTAAGGTAAGTTGACCCACCGTGTGGCATCCGGTTGAGTAGAATAGACCACCCTCTTTCTTACCCAGGTGTCGTATAATATGACAACTTATGGTGTCAGGCAGGCGGCCGCTCGTAAAAACGCATCCAAAACATGTGACAGCATGTTTATGACATGTTGTGACGACCCCACTTAGAGTGGGATAAGGGCAGGAGGATGATGATATCGCTTTTATTACGGATAACTTAGTGTAGGTATATAGTCAATATTGTCCTTATATCTAGTAATAAACAGTTTTGATGTGAGTTATCTCAAGAAAACTGACATTATGGTTCGAGATTTTTCATTATATTAATCGTATTGATCCTTAACGATTTAAAAGTCTTTGAAAAAGTTTATTTAAATCAAGATTATTTTGATTCGAACTAAACCGTATTAACTTAAAACCTATTGTAGTTTCTTCAAAACGTATAGATGAAAATTATTATTTGTGAAGTCATTTCTTACACAAATGTTGGAACACTAATGTGAAGTGTAGGTTTAAAAACCGACGAGCCTAGTATGTGAGTAGAATATAGTGCTTATCAGACAACTAAAAATTGTTTTCTTGGTACCTCATCCACATTATCTGAACTCGCCTTTATACAAGCTTAGAAATTATGTTAAAATGATGCTACTACATAAAAAAACTACATAAAGCTTTAAGATTATTTGAATGGTAGAAGCAAATTTTAACTGCAGTCAGTGACGTACCAGGCTGCAACGAAAAAATTAACCCCAAAGTTTCTCGCTGATTCTCCTCGGTAGGAGCAATTCCTAATCAGTGGTAGCTTAAAATTTGACGATTTAAAAGTGATGAAAACAGTATATTTGAATAAAGAATATTTAGAATTTGAATATAAATAAACAAATTACTATTCTTTCCCAAATAATACACATTTGTGATATAGGATTCCGATTGTGCGTCTCAGAACAATTAGAGATAATCAAACATAACAACAGGCCTGTTACATGCTCAAATAAACAAACAAACGTTTCAAACACGTGTTTGACTGTGAAATGAAGACTGGGGCGTGAATTAACATTATATAAATTGACTTGGCTGACTAATGAATCATATACGGCGTCTTTACTGTCAAGGGCGAATTCTTCGTTTATTATAACACTAGCAATCGCAAGCGGCTCCGCCCGCGTGCAAAGATAATTAAAATCGTAATATAGTATTTTGATAACCATACAAAATGGTTAAAATGGTTTAACGTTAAAAGCTAGACATATGCTGTCGCGGATTTTTATTTAGAACTTTTAGAGGGGAATAATTTTGTAATACATGATTTTTGAATAACTATCACGGTTTAGCAAGCGCACGCAAGAAAAGCTTTTAATTTTGCCGTTTTCGTAATATTTTTTTTGCTGATTCTCTTCTATTCACCTTAGCGTGATGTTATATAGCCTATAGCCTTCCTCGATAAAGGATCTTACAATCAAAGATTTTTTCAAATCGGTTCAGTAGTTAAAGACGGTTAGTCTATTCTACTCAGCCGGACACCACATTGCGAGGCAACTTATCTTAGTCGCCTTTTACACCTCTGTAAAAAAATAAAGGTAGGTCTATTATACTCAGCCGGATCTACACGGTGGGTTAACTTACCTTAGTCACTTTTTACGACACCTCGGTTAGAAATGAGGGTGGTCTATTCTACTCAGCCGGATATCACACGGCATATTACAGAACAGTTTACTATATAAAAAAATTACTTTAAATTTAAGGATTGTCAAAACGATTGACGACAAAGACAGCATTTTAAAGCATTGTACGCAAAGTATGGTCGAATATTTAAACGTCGTCGCAAAGTACGTCACGTACAATAAACCCAATTTGCGTGGATATAAAATATGACCGCCACAAAATTGCTTTCCGATTGCATGCAGCTTCATCTTTTAAATTGAATATAAAATGTACATTGAATATAACCGAAAAGCGAAAACTGCCCGCATTTGTAGTTAAATTGTTAATAACGGTAATATAATCGAGCTTTATTAAAAACTAGCGGCCCGCTTCTGCTTCGCACGGGTATAAAATATAAAGCCTGTATCACTCAGTGAAAAAAATGATTAAAATCGATGCAGTAGTTATGATTTATTTATTACTGCCCTTAATTACAGTAAAACAAAACCGCTATGCCCCTGTGTTTTAAATCTGTAATATCTTCGAAAATGTTCATTTAAATTAAATGCTGTAAACGGACATATTATGATATTTAAGGTACTTAATTGGATAAGGATTAGTGCTGTTTTCAATCTAAGCGGAAAAAAATGTTATTATTCACGACATCACATTCGAATTCGTTGACGTCAACTAGTTAATATACCCTTAAGTATGCTAAATTCGGTTCCCAAAGGGGACGGGATTTTATAACCTATATGTTCTCCCATGATAAACATTAATGACACTAATATAATCAACATTGTTACAGTGGATTAACCGCGAAGGCGTAACAGATAGTCAGACTTCCACATTTATAATTTTACTGTTGGTTTGTACTTATAACAATTATAATACAGTGTTACTGAAATTAATGATTTGCTATAATTATGTATTAAAACGGAGTTTAAAGATTAAAATCTTTTAAAATAAAAAACTAATTCGTTGCAAAATCGTTGGTAAGAACATTCCTTGATAACAACTGCAACAACAAACTGATCCGAAACAAATCAAACTAATATTTATTAAGATAAATTCTTCTAATCACTTTTTATATCGTTAAGGATCAATGAAGCTACAATTGGTTAGGAATGTTGCTCTTACCGAGAAGAACTAGCAAGAATGCGGTGGTCAATCTTTTAAAGCATTTTCAATTTACACTATTTAAAGCGCAGTTGTATGACCTGAATGGATTTTGGTAATGTATTTTATCATCCTCCTGCCCTTATCCCACTCTAAGTGGGATCGGCAAAACATGTCATAAACATGTTGTCACATGATTTAGCTCCGTATTTTACGACCGGCCGCCTGCGTGACGTCAACTTACCTTACTTATTTTATGACACCTCGGTAAGAAAGAGGGTTGTCTATTCTACTCAACCCGATAGATGCCACACTGTGTCACAACTTACCTTAGTCGCCCTTACGTCACCTCGGTAATAAATGAGGGTAGTGTATTTTACTCAGCCGGATACCACACGGCCAACTGGTGAAACTTATATTTAATATAATAAAGGATGTAAAAAATAATGTATTGTATAATTTATTTTAATATGCGTAATATAATGAGATTGTTTGGATAAAAAGTTGAAAAAGATACCCGGTAAGCTGGAAAAAATAAGAGCATTGAATCGAAATTCAGACAGAAAGTATGTCAAGTCATAAAATACAATTTGCAAATAAATAATTAGAATATATGGCGTCATAGACAATATTTTAACTGTTCGTTGCTATAAAGCGGCACTTATACTAATCAAGAATATTTGATATAGACGGGTATCAACAAATCCGAAACAGGTCAAGGGGTTTGACACATACGAGTATGTGTTAACTTGCACAGTCATGCAGTGAACTCGAAAACCAACGAAGCGTGAGGTTTAGGTGCAAAAATGTATTTGTATATTCAAACAGCTTTGATATCTTCACTCTTTAAGCATATTCACATGAGCTTCGGCAATTCGTATTGTATTTCTGTTAGCTTAATGAGAGCTATTTAGAAGTTATTTATTTATTATGACTGGCCCGTTGGAGCAGTGGGTAGTGACCCTGCCTTCAGCTCTGCGCGGCGCGGGTTCGATTCCCGCCGAGGGCCAACATTTTCTATAAATGAATTTGTTAGTCTTTGAGCCTGGATGTATATTTGTATTTAAGTATGTATTTGAAAATATATAAGTATATATTCACCAGTTGTCTGTCAACTATAACACAAGTATTAAGTTACTTACTTTGGGTACGGACGACAGTGTGTGTAAGTGTCCCATATATTTATTAAATATATAAATAAACGTATATATAGCGGACAATTACACAGACGGTCGTGAGTCTCAAAGTAAATAACATGATACTTGTGTTATAGCTGACAGACACCTGGTAAATATATACATATGTATATAATTTAAATGAATACATAAATACACATAGACTCGAAGTTCACTTTTTAAGAAATGTAGGCCGTTGGCGGGAATCGATCCCGCGATCCATCATTAAGGCATATATTATGTTCGTCCTATGTATATATAAATTCCATTTTCCCGTAATTGTTATTGTTAAAGTGATTCTAAATGGACTTGCCAAATTTGACCTAAACTAACAAAGTACGATACAAATGATTGATTTTATCGAATCTATTGTCAAAGTTTTGTTATCTAGTTCTGACGGCTATAGGAAAATGCTACATTAATGTTCCTTTCTTGTTAGAAATAAATACGACACGTATTTCACTATTGATAACACAGTGCCCCGATGCCCATTAGCAATATTATTTATGGTCGGGAAAAGTATTTGCAAAAGAGAACGACATCTTAGAATAAGTGTTATTATCGTAATCCATACATATATTAAGAACTAGCAATCGCCAGCGGTTCAAACCGTAATATACTCTTTTGATAACCATAAGAAATAGTTAAAGTGGGTCAAACTTAAAAACTAGACATGTGCTATCACGGACTTCTATTTAGAACTTTTAGAGGGGAACAATTTTGTAATAATATATGTACGTATATGTGTACGTAATTTTTTTTATTGCTGCTCCTCTCCTGTTCATCTTAGCGTGATGTTATATAGCCTTCCTCGATAAATGGACTATCTTACACTGAAATAATTTTTCAAATCGGTCCAGTAGTTCCTGAGATTAGCGCGTTCAAACAATCAAACAAACAAACAAACAAACTCTTCAGCTTTTTATATTAGTATGAATGCGAAATTTTACTAGTTTGAAGGTCCTTTTATTATTACCTGTGAAAGCGTAGCAAAAGACAGACAAGCAGACATACGACTTTTGCTTTTAATATATAAATTGACAGCCTCTCTCTTTACGATACAAATAAGTTTTTTGATTATTTGAATTCCATTTTACCACCCGGGGAAAGGTGATAAACTTTTATTTAATGAGGCATTTTCAAACAATAACATTTAGAAATAGTCCGTGTAGAAATAGAAATAGTATAGTCGTGCTTGTCTATCGGTCTTCTACAGGATATATTTCGGGGAGTGTGCAGAGGCTCTTCATAACCTTGTTCCTCCATCGCCGTTCTATCATCGCACTGCTAGACACCGGAAGAATTTTCACCCTTACATCATTGACCTCCCACGAAGGCGCACGGAGCGCTTTGCGTCCTCGTTTTTATTGCGCACAGCAAGGGAGTGGAATTCTCTCCCGGCATCGATATTTCCGAGTTCTTTTGATATGGGTCTCTTTAAAGCAAGAGTGAATAGGCATATTCTAGGCAAGCGCGCTCCATCTTAGACTGCATCATCGCTTACCATCAGGCATGATTGCAGTCAAGCGCTCGCCTATTCTGCAATAAAAATAAAAAAGTAGTAATGCGTAAACAGCTTACGAACGAGGACCCCGGACAAGCTTAAAGATTGTCGGCCTTACCCGACGATATCATAACACGGGTATTGTCGGATAAACATGAAAATAATATAATAATAATAACGGATGAATGAATGAACGGAACGAATAATGAAAATAATAATAACGGATATAAATGAATAGAACTACTTGCCAAATAGACGCCAATAACATCTTTTATATTTTGACTGACTCGTTGGCGCAATGGGTAGTGATCCTGCCTTCGGCTTCGCGGGTCGCGGGTTCGATTCCCGCCGAGGGCCAACAGTTTATATAATGAATTTGTTGGTCTTTGAGCCTGGATGTATATTTAAGTATGTATTTTAAAAATATATAAGTATATATTCACCAGTTGTCTGTCTACCATAACACAAGTTTTAAGTTACTTACTTTGGGCACAGCCGACCGTGTGTGTAAGTGTCCCATATATTTATTTATTTATATTGATATTTGATGTGAAATATATCACTGTGTATTAAAAGCTGTGATAGCCCAGCGGTGTGATCATGCGACTCTTTCGAGAGGATCACTAGTTCAAACCCCGGCAGGAACCAATGAGCATTTTTATTAAAACTTATGTATCTAATTGATAATTACAATTTATGACACGCTTTTCGGTGAAGGAAAACATTGTGAGGATATGTGTAACCTACCAGTCCGCAATGGAGCCCCGTCGTAGGTTTTAGCTCCAACCCTTCTCTCCAGGAACGGAAAGAGGAGGCCTTTGCCCAGCTGTGGGATTGTAAAAGGCTGTTTGTTACCTTACTATACCATTCTCAATTTACTTGGAAACACATGATTTTTTTTATAAATTCAACATAGTGTTTTTCATAGCACAGCCTGAAAAAACATATTTATATTAAATCAAAACCATCGAATGCATAATAATGCTGTGCGGTATCGAAGACACCGACAGCGTAACACTTTTGTATATATGTAATTTATATATTTTTGGCGGCCGAATAAAATAAATATATTTTCAAAAAATTTCTGTGCGAAACTTCGCCTGTGTTGACGCCTTCTTAGTATTTTTTATTCATCATCCTTCTGCCTTTATCCCACTCTAAGTGGGGTCGACACAACATGTTATAAACATGTTGTTACATGATTTGGCTACGTATTTTATGACCGGCCTTCTGCCTAACTTTTTACAACACCTCGGTAAGAAAGAGGGTGGTCTATTCTACTTAGCCGGATACCACAAGGCGGGTCGACTTACCTTAGTCGCCTTTTTCGACACCTCGGTAAGAAAGCCGGGAGTCTATTCTACTCAGCCGGATACCACACGGCTTGACCTTAGTCATCATCTTCCTGCCCTTATCCCACTCTAAGTGGGGTCGGCACAACATGTTATAAACATGCTGTGACATGATTTGGCTGCGTTTTTACGACCGGCCGCCTGCCTGACGTCAACTTACTTCTGTCGTATTTCACGACACCTCGGCAAGAAAGAGGGTGGTCTATTCTAATAAACCGGATACCACACGGTGGGTCATCTTACCTTAGTCGCCTTTTACGACACCTCGGTAAGAAATGAGGTTGGTCTATTCTACTCAGCCGGATACCACACGGCGGGTCGACTTACCTTAGTCGCCTTTTACGACACCTCGGTAAGAAAAGAGGGTGGTACTATTCTACTCAGCCCGATACCACACGGCTATGACACGGCTATCACACGGCTTGACCTTAGTATTTACATTAATTAGCTTAATTTTGAATTCGGTCAGTTTAATACTAAGTATGCGATATGTATGTTATAATAACGCAGTAAACCTGGTAGCATGCATTAGAAAACAAAACAAATATTAATATCAATCTTAACATCAAAATTAATTTAATATGACGACATCGTTATTTGCGCTTAAATGTTTACACAGTTTCTTCCTTCGCCACCGTCGAGGAAGTCACGTCTCGAACATCAAATTACACGAGATTATGACTTTTCAGTGGTGGCATTAATGGTTATAATGTTGTGCCTGGTTTTAACTGAATTCTGTACCACGCACTTTAATAATCCATACTGCGTATCACGTTGGTATGTATACTGCAATAATTAAGAAAAAATTAAGAATATATCGGACACTAACACACACGGCTGTCCGTTCCCAAAGTAAGCAACTTTCTACAATTTAATCCAATTTAAAATATTCTATATTCAAATAAACTTAATTCAAAAGCAATTTACAAAATAAACTTGTTAATAAGTGCTTCTGAATCGTCAACTTCTACTGCTGTGTCGGAAAGCTGTTCCTACCGAGAAGAGCCAGTAAGAAACTCGGCGGTTGCTCTTTTATAAATATAATTCTTAATACTAGTTACATTTTGTAGTTACTATCTTGTACAGGCTCGAAGAGAGCTATATCCACACTATATACATATTTGTATGTTGTGTGAATGTACGTTAATGTAAAATATCTATATAAAATAAATAAAGAAAGAATTCCCGCCAAGAGCCAACATTTCAGAAAACAATTTCCTTATTATTAAATTAATTACTTTGGTGACGGACGAACGAGTGTGTAATTGTCCCATATATTTATCACTAGCAATCGCCAGCGGCTACGCCCGCGTGGGACGATTTAAACCGTAATTTGATAACCATAAAAATGGTTAAAATGGATTAACCTTAAAATCTAGATATATGCTATCGCGGACTTTTATTTAGAACTTATAGAGAGGAACAATTTTCTAATATATGATATTTGAATAACTATTACCGTTTACTCGGCACACGCAAGTAAAGATTTAAATTTTGCCGTTTTCATAATATTTTTTATTGCTGCTCCTCTTCTATTTATCTTAGCGTGATGTTATATAGCCTTTAACCTTCTTCTGAAGTTCTGAAAGAACTTTCAAATCGTTCCAGTAGTTCCTGAGATTAGCGCGTTCACAATCAACAATCAAACAAACAAACTCTTCAGCTTTATTAGACATATTAGTATCTATAGATTACGACCGTTAACGATAATTTTTATGTAGTAACTATAAATTTTATACCGGGAGTCAAATTCAGAGACTCCATTAATAATACACCAAAAACTATTCCGTCAAGGTCATCAACGTCCTCGTTACTCCATACAATCCTGTAAAAATCGTATCCAGTACGGGGATCGTGTCACTCACACTTACACGAAATTTACAATAAAAGAAATCCGGTTGTCTTGTCGCATTTTCCCGTGAAGGCTCTATGGGTGATTGAAGTCAACCAATCCAATCCAATTTCCGTTAATGGTTTGTATAAACAAGACGCGATCTGTTTCACCCCTTTACAAGGAAGATTTTCGTCGCTTCGACTATATTCTGAACGAAAGTAACATTCATTGAAATAGATGCTGAACTCGTGACCCCCTCGAAAGAGTCGCACGGCTTCACCACCGAGTTATCACAGCTTATAATAGCATTTAATATTATTTGATAATTAATTACTGTATTCTTTTGTTATTGGTACGATACACACCACACGAAAGCTTGACTTACGTTATCACGGCATATCGCTCGAGCTCAGCAGAAGACTGGAACTCTGGGCCCAACTTATATCGCTTACCTATTCCCCATTTCAGCTACAAGCAACACCAATTTGTTTCTAGATATTTATCCCTAATTAAGATTTGCTGTAAAAAATATAAAAACAAAATAATCACTACATTCCACAAAACACACTTTTAATTTGATGTACTCTTTAAAATTAGTTAATCTTTTTGAATATATTTAATTGAGAGCCATGACTATTTATAAGGAAAATCGAATTCCTATAAAACAAAACCCATTTTAATTTTGTTTTTTTAATGCCTTCGCATTCAAAAGTTTGCAAAGCAAACGCCAGGCTTGTTCGGGCTACAATTTAAATCTCCAGCCATTATGATCTGAGTCGTGTTCGTCCGAGTTTGCAAGTTACAAAGGCTCGGTTACGAAAGTGAAAAATCTCCAACAATAAAGTAAAGCCGACTTTCAGAGCCGGACAAGGTTATCCTATTAGGGCCTCGGCAACTCCGCACAACGTTCATTTATTCATAAATCCGCCTAACTGGAACTAATCTGACCAACTTGACCCGCTTATATTCGTAACAAAAAGGTAATAACCCTTGGTTACTTTAACTAGGAAATGTTTTCATTTATTCATATATTTTGTTTGACGGTAATGGTAATATAAATAATGGTATAACAAAGACTCTTCCAATGTTCATTTATATTGGCGAATTGGTTTTACTTTTTACTTATTTTTTGTAATTTATTTATTACGACAACTTACATACAAAATTAGTCTAACTTATATTATAAAGTAAATTAAGAATGTATGTCGATTACAGGCCTAAATATAAATCACTTAAATAATTACAAGCCTAACTTAATTAAAAAATGAAAGTATCAGACATAATAACCGCCGAGTTTCTTGCTGGCTCTTCTCGGTAGGAACAGCTTTCCGAACCAGCAGTAGAGTTGACGATTCAAAAGCACTAGTTTACAAGTTTATTTGAATAAAGAATATTTTGAATTTTAATTTGAAAAAAAATAACGCTTAAATTATATTATGAGCTTTGGACAAATTATAATGTGCGTATTTTTTTCAATTAATAAAAATAATGCTCTTCATAAAGAAAAACTATCGCGAACTTTGAACCAGAGCAAATATTTTATAATTTCTGCTAGCAGATTTGGCCACACGTTGCTGATTTTTTCGACTAATGAATTGGAACATATTGATCGTGTTTGCTATCAGGCAGTAAGTGTTTTAATAAAACTTATTGAAAAAGGAAGCCAAAGCACTTCTCCTGTAACAAAATAAAGCGTAGAGCTTCACTCAATTATTACCGGGAGCTCCACCCGCCGGAGTCCCCCCGGATTCGTCCCACTTCTGGAAGCGCCCGGGAGCGTTGACTTGAATTTTTTTAAATATTCGTATTTTAATGTTGGCTTGCGGCTACGTTTTTTATGAACCATTTTTTTTGCATCAAGCTCTATATTTACGAGTATATGATCATTCTCAGATTCGTCGACAAAATATGAACGAAATATCATAAGTAATTATAATTATTACAGTTATGTTTCCTTTTAATCACATTCATTAGTTGATAGTTACATTTTTTATTACAAATTTGTATCACACTTTTTATAACCGTTTTATATTTCTAATAACTTTAGCCATTCAACCTAGGGGCTATTACAAAAGTAATAATAAAATTATTTTGCTATAATCCGCGAAGAAGGATTCTTCGCGGATTTTCTTTTTGTATAATGGATCTCCGCAAAGTAACGCCTAATTCTATAAATTATTCTAGGGGCTATTAATTAAATCTATTTTACAAAAGTAATAATAAAATTATTTTGTTATAATCTTATTTGTTATAATAGCAAAATAATTATTACTTTTATATTATGGATCTACGGAAAGTAACGTCTAATTCTATAAATCATTTAAATCTATTTTAAAAACGATGTTTCCTGTAATAACGTTAAACCTGCTAGTTGTTTTGCAATAATTTTGTAACTGTTTTTGTATTTCAGAAATAAACAAATCCGTACAGTTGTCAAATTTTATACAAACCTTCGGATATTTTCACATGTAATGTGACAATAAAATGAAATCATAGAATAAAAATTGAGCGGATAAAATATAAAAATGTTCACCATTCAATTTAGAAGACATTTTTCAAGACCAAATCTGTTTAAATCTCCAATTTTACACTGTCACACGGTTTTCAGGGTTTGAGGGGGCGAATTGAAAGTTTGTTGGAATTATTGGCATATAAAATCTTGGTTTTGTTACTCTGACCACCTCTATAAAGTAGTGTTGCGATTGCTTGTCACACAAGCTTCAGTTCTCGTTTGTTGCACATGTTTAGACTAATTTATTTACCGCCGTGTGGTATCCGGCTGAATAGAATAGTACTGTAGAATAGTAGTAGAAAAGACCACTAAGGTAACCTAACGTCAGGCAGGCGGCCAATCGTAAAATACTTAGCTAAATCATGCGACAACATGTTAAAAACACTTAGAGTGGAATGTATGTGTGTATGTACAGATGTAATAAAAGTGAAAAATAAAGTATCATCGATTTCCTGTATCTTTCACGCTTGTGATATGACCATAAACTTGTTAATTATTTACAATACATGTTGATTCAACCTCTACCGCGTCTTGACACAGCTCAGTAGAGCTCAGGTATGATACGAGTTTGACACATTCCGATTTTATTACGGTCTACAGTAACCAAGACCGAGAGGTAGTATTTTATACTGGTAACCTAGACAGTAAAGATTCGTTTGGCGAAAAGACTTTGTGGGTAAAGCTAAATTAACTTACAATTCTCACTTAAACAGAAAAATGTATACAACAAAGACATTTATACATTAACAAACAATAATTATCAAAACCGCTTTACCGGATTTAAGCTTTTTTAAGCTCACTCAATAGCGATAAGCTTATTATTGTAAATAATTAAAATTGTATCAATTTTAATTAATCCGCTAATATGTGGGAACAATAATAATAACAGCTTAATTAAATATCTGATTAAACGTATAATAAATTATTAATTCATCTCAGATACACGTTATAGTAATTAATATGTACATGTTAATAACAATCCTCCTACTAATAGTATAAATGCGAAAATTTGTGAGTATGAATGTATGTTTGTTACTCTTTCACGGCGAACCAATATCGATGAAATTTAGCACAATTATTCCTGATACACCATACGTAACATATAGGCTATAAAAAATCCTGTTAATTCTACAGGACATTGAAAAGCGCCATTTTTTATCAACCTATCACGCGGCAACAGTAAACACAACGAAGTTGCGGGTAAAAGTAGTATTGTAACACAACGTACTAGGATCACGTGATTCCGCACTCAAAACTAGATGGCGCCACTGATCGTTTGCTCCGCGCTATCGAAGTGCTTTCGTAGGAATATAAGAAGTCCCCATACATTATGTTATCAGATCGATATCGCTATCAGTTCCTAAGCTTCCACAGTGCATCCTACTGGAACACTACGCCGTAACTGAGACGGTGCATTCTCCGGCACGTCCATACCTGCAACGCTGTGGGGGACCCGTCGTTAGTCAGTGATACTCTATGTATAAGTGACGATTAAACTCTCGCACCTGTCACCTGTACGTATTAATTATCCCATCCGTCGGGTCATCGTATTACAATATTTCATAACTACTAAAAAATACCGTATCTTATTCACACGAGATTTAAAATGTCAACCTCACCCTTTCTCTATTGAACAAATATTGATACTTATATTAAAATGAAAAAATATGTTTGGTTGTCCTTTTTTCACGTTAGTAAGATAGAGCGTCTGAAGAGTTTCTTTTAACGACTAAGTGGCGAAGTTAGTCAAAAATATACATCAAAAATGAGTTTTAAAACTTAGTATTAAAGTGCATAATTGTTTGTGGCAAATTAGAGATCAAGCGTAGCGTAGCGCCTATAAAACTCGTGACTTTTTTTAATATATCGCATCGTCATAGATGAAATAAGTATTAATACTTATTTAATCAATAAGTTCTAATTTTGAATTCGGTCACTTTAATACTAAGCGTGCGATATATACTATCACTTATTTATTAAAGAACATGGATGTTTCCTTTAAATATATTTCTCAATAAGTAAAAGTAAGTATCGGCCTGTTACTATCCCACTGCTGGGCATAGGCCTCTTCTCTCCGTTTTTTTTTTTTTTTGGAGAGAAGGTTTGGAGCTAAGACCTACCACGCTGCTCCAGTGCGGATTGGTAGGTTACACATATCCCCAGAATTCTCTAGAGATATGCAGGTTTCCTCACGATGTTTTCCTTCACCGAAAAGCGTGTGATAAATTGCAATTATCAATTAGACACATAAGTTTTACTAGAAAACTCATTGTTGTCTGCCCGGGTTTGAACCCATGATCGTCTCTAGAGATTCACACGGTCGCACCGCTAGGCCATCACAGCTTGTGCGATGTGTACTATCACTTATTTATTAAAGAACATGGATGTTTCCCTTAAATATATTTCTCAATAGAACAGAGTCAATTTAATTCTATACGTATGTTTTCCTATACAACAATATTGGTTGAAAATGGAAGGAAGTGCTAAGCCTGTTTGCAGACACATCAACGCTTTTAGAGTGGTCTTCGGAATATCCGAGCTTTCTGTTGTAATCGCTTTTATCGTACAGTGTGTTTTTTTATATAATATCAATTTGTATGGTGTAGTTTTTTTGTATCCGGCTGAGTACAATAGACCACTCTCATTTCTTACGAGGTGTCGTAAAAGTCGATTTAGGTAACTTGACGTTAGGCAGGCGGCCAGTCGGATATATGGAACACTTACACGTACGGTTGCCTGTTCGCAAATTGAGTAAATTAATACTTGTGCTATGACCGACCAATATACCAATAATTGAAGAACGAACAAATGGCAAAAAAATGTTGGCCCTCGGCAGGAATCGAACCTGCGACTGCTGAGCTGAAAGCAGAGGTATTGCCTCGTGCACCAACAGACCGATTGTGGACGGATATATGACTAGAGGGAGGCCAAAATAGAGATAGTTGGATTTTGTGACGTATGACATGCATATAAAAGGAGCAGCGCCAGAGTTTAGTATATATACATAGAATATGTATAATAATATATTTATTTATTAAAAAGTTCACCCACAAAGAGATTACAGTAATACTAATTCATCTTGTGTTTTTCGCTTCTATATAATAGAATATATAGATGATGATGACATCATTAAAGTTCAGTAATTCAATTAACTATCAAATATTAGCCGTTGAATAACCAAAGAAAAAGTGAAATGTTGAACTCCCGTTCCCGAATTTAATTGTTATAATAAATAAGTATGAATGTATTTGCAAACATAATCGCCGCTAAATAATTCAAAGCTTACCCGTTGCAAGCGGTCCTTAATAGTAGTGGTGATTTAATTGAACTTCGCATATAATTGGCTTCCCGCTCATTATAACTTTACAAAAGCCCTTTTTCTGTCCCTTTTAAAATTGTTAGAAAGTCGGATTTATTCGTAATATTTTAGTAATATTGAAATATTGCAAAGTATGCAATAATAACACGAGGTTTTAAAACCATTACACTTAATTTGTAAATACTCGTATGTTGCGTTTTTCTTTCAGCTTGATATATTAGAAAATAAACTTTATACCAACTTTGACCCGCAAGTTGCCCATAAAAATGAGACTTGATCGCTCATCATTTAAAAAACTCATTGAACATCATAATTCCTTTTTAATTCAACGCATGCAAATGATAATGTAACGGTATTATTTCTCAACTTAGACACGAACAATACTCAATGAATAAAGGACAAAGAAAGCTCAAAGTACAGAGAAATAAATATAAAAGGTAAAAGTTACAGCCTGTTACTATCCCACTGCTGGGCATAGACCTCCTCTCACCGTTTTTTGGAGAGAAGAGTTGAAGCTAAGACCTACCACGCTACTCTGATAGCGATTGGTAGGTTACACATATCTCTAGTATTCTCTAGAGATATGCAGGTTTCCTGACGATTTTTTTTTCACCGTAAAGAATATGCTAATTGCAATTATCAATTAGACACATAAGTTTTAACAGAAATTCATTGGTTACAGCCCGGGGTTTGAATCCGTGACTCTCTCGACTCTCGAAAGTTTCACACGGTCTTACACCTGGGCTACTAGAGCTCCTAATAAACAATATATTGAGATTCAAAGTCTTATGTAATCCTTTCTTTCTGTCCAAAGAGTCTAATTTATATTCATTATCTGATATCTTTCTAGGACTCACAGACTAATCCTTTCAAACAATAATGATAACGAGTAACTTTATGGAAACGGAAAAATAGGATGTCCAAAAATGCTTTGTGCTAGAAAAAAAATCCAAATTGTTTTAAAGCCCTCCATCCGAAAGGAAAACAGACAGTGATATCATATTCACTTTCAGCTAAAAATATAATAACAGCGCATGTTTTTTCTGTCCCGGATAACTGAGTACATTTTTTGCGTACGAACGATTTCCGATACAGCCCCGTTGGTTGCAAATGGAAGGTAATGTTAAGCTTGTTTGCTGACACACCAACGCTTTCAGAGAGGTCCGCGGAGCTCCATGTCTGAGATTTACGCTGAGACCGCTCTCATCCTCAAATCTAATATAAGCAAACGCGTTTTATGTTTCAACCCGAGTTATATACACTTGGGATGATCTTATACTGTATTCTTAAAATATTATTTATTTTTGTAGTTATAAATTCTGATCTCCAGATTGACTATAACAATTTTTAGACGTGAGAGCAGGAGTAGCTCCAGAGTTGACGAACGATGTGAGAGAATGCACTTGATGCACCCGTGTATTCGTGGTAAGGCCAGAAATACCTAAGACTAGAATAATTGAAAACAATGTACGGATATGACATTGACAGCGTCAGTATTGCCACAATCTATCTTATGAAACATCATATTCTATAGACCTAATTATTAGAGATAGGTGGTACTTGCAACAATATACAAGTTTCCCAATCCCACTTAGAATACGGTCAATAGAATGAAAAACGGTTTTTGTTTTGTCATAATGTATCATTTCCGTATAAAAGATGATGAATTAAAAAAAAAAAATTTACTTTTATATCACTACATAGTATAAAACAAAGTCTCATTCTTTGTTTGTCCATATATCCCAATAGAGAGGCAATTGTTTTTCTCCAAATTTAACGCTTGCGGGCCACGGGCAGTAATGAATAAATCAAAACTACTGGATCGATTTTAATCATTTTTTTGACACTGAGTGACATGGGATATATATTTTATACCCGTGCGAAGCAGGAGCAGGCCGCTAGTTATTTATATAAAAGTAAAAAAGTTTGAAATTCATCATCTATATATACGTGCTCAGCTGTTGGGGCCGCAAATCCTTCGTAATAATAACGCCTAGTTTAACCGCCCGTCTATCACAATTTTTTTCTTACGTCGACTACGTTTAATGTCATTGTAGATTTAATGATTCTTTTGAGATACGACGAAATTTACAATAATTTAGCCTACTAAATGCGTATTAAATTTTCCTTATCAAGCCTACGGGGCTTACTTCGAATAAACATAAGTACATTTTCATTTCCATACGAGATAACGCTACAACTCCCGTGAGCAAGAACCTGGTTTTTATAGTAGGAGATAACACAGATAATTCTATTCTAATATAAAAATTTAATAAAGTGAAAACAATGGTTATGCAACCTAGTATAGCACTTGTAGTGAAATTTAAGAATTGAATTTTTTAGAACGCAATTTGCACCACGAGAAAGCGCCTTATCGTAAAGCGTCCGTGTCGAGGCTACGACACGAAATTAATCTAAATAAAATCTACTTTTTTATACTGTAGTGTTAAATTATAAATTTTGATTTTTTTGGTATCCGGCTGAGTAGAATAGTAGACCACTCTCATTTCTTACCGAGGTGTCTTAAAGGCGACAAGGCAGTTGACGTCAGGTATGCAGCCGGTCGTAAAATAACAGGTCAAAAGATGTAACAACATTTTTTTTTAAATATTGTACCGATCCCATTTAGAGTGGAATAAAGGCAGGAGAATGATGATTTTAAGAATATTCTAGTTAATTTTTTTGTTGTGGAAGATCGTTTATATTACCCATAGCCCTCAACACTACAATGGATTGACTTTTTATTTGCAAGTTCAAAAATACTTTACTTTTTACGCTCTGGCTGAGACTGACTGATTTGACGTTAATCTTTGAAATTTCACAAAGATGAAGAATGGTTGGTTTTTACTTGAATTTCCTGACAAATATAACATAAAAATAAAACTTAATTATGTCCACATCACGTATTACCTATATGTTTTTTTTATTTGCTCTTATACATTGGTAACGAAGAAACTGGATAAGATAAATTTGCGTTGCATAGGGTAGTTCCCGTCCCCGTTAAACCAATATAAAAAATGCGAAACGAAATTTTGCTTTTTATGTAGACATAGATTTCACCGCTATCGTTAAAACAGATAGTACAAAATACAATACAACAAATATTCCGTGCGTATAAAGAAAAAACTCGTCATTATCCAATTTCTGTCGAGATGTACAAAGACAATGAGACGCGATATTGATGCCGTTCTGTCGAATCGAGTTATGCGCAGACAAAATGGCGGCATGGCAACGTCAATTTTATTTCCGCTGCTAAAACAGAAACAAAAATAAAGATCTCATTCAGTGTAGCGCTAAGCTTTTAGGGTTCAACACGATGATAACAAGGAATTTTATTTTCTAACAATGTTAGTTCTTGGTGTATACTTGTGTCGTATCATTCTTATTAACTGGTGGCTTTAAAAATTACACTTCTTTATAATTTTCGTATTGTCATTGTATTACAACATTAGGTATATTAAAAAGTCCATTAGGTATTTTAGAATTCTTAGACGATCAATTCAAAATTGACAAAATTGACTTCCATGATGAGATTCTAATTTTTCCCGATTTTAAATTCCCAGAAATCCTTTACACTCATCCGTCACCTATCCTACCTTGAGACGTAAGCAAAGCGCAAACAATATATAGTCAGTAAAAAAACTACATTTTATATGCCATTGTCACTTTTATAGTCCTAGTTAAGAAAACAATTATTATAGTTAGTAATAATTGATTTTATTCACTACTAGATTTCTTATAAATGTATACACTTTTTAAATTGTTATTCACATCCATGCTTGAAAATATTTTTCTAATCTTGTCTTCCATTCTGGGCACAATAGGATATATTCCTTAAAGCCCGTTGACTTTTTTCCCATAGTGTCACTTGACTCAGTAAGCGTATATTCATCTTATGTAATCCTTAGTTGACGAGAACCCTAAAATTCCACTTCACGTTTCATTTCTATTGTTGGGATTCGCAGGCAGGTGCGCTGTGGGGTGATTTCTTGTGAACAATGTCATCCTCTTACGCCCATGCCTCATTTAGACAACTTGATAGTAGACTTGTTGAATTTAGTTTTAATATCCAAACTAACAATGCGAGAATCTGACTTTTACTCATTTGTCTATCTGTTACGCTTTCACGGCTTATCTAGATTTGATAAAATTTGGTACACTTCAAGCTTATACCATACTAACATCCAGGAAGAAAAATGGAATTTTTTCTTCCCGGAACCGGATAAGCATATGTTAAGGACAACAAACTCTTAAAAGGGCTTCAAATTACTATTTTGATTTCTAAAGAAACACATACATGTAAATTTTTCAAAGTAAGAAAAATTATTACCTGGAAAGAACAACGTTATAAAACTTGCATACCCGATAGAAGGTCTATGTTTAGATCCACCATGTTACCTATAACATGGTGGATCTAAACTGCTTTATTTCATTATAAAGTATATTGTAAAATAAAGTATATTATTTGGTATTTTATTAATTATACTGTGAATACGTTTATTAAAATATTTTAAATAAAGTGTCCCAACAGAATTCATTTAATGAAACTCTAAATCTGAAATAGATCAGACTGACTTAGTTGACATCATTAGTAGACATCACGTTAACTCTGATAGTTGAGTAAATTTTATTCCGTCGAGTAGTTTTAGTATGTGTAAACGCAACACAGTTAAGTGTAAATGGCAGGATTTGTAGTTGACACTGTACACATGTCAAGATAGGTCGCCCCATCGCTTTTTTCTGTAATGGCTGTATACATTCACCCTTATACTGTTTTTATGTTACAGCTTCGTGCAACACGTTGCAACATTTTTATTTGTGATATCTTTGCTTTATTATTGTGTACAATTTGGCAAGTAAATTAAATGTTTCAATATTTTAAGTTGTTGCGTAACGTTAAATAAATAAATTTATGGGACACACGGTCGCCCGTCCTCGAAGTAAGTAACTGAATACTTTTGTTATGGGTGAGAGACAAATGGTAAATATATACCTGTATAATTTTTGAATACAAATATATAGCCAGGCTCGAAGAACCAACAAATTGTTTATAGAAAATGTTGGCGGGAATCGAACCCGCGACCCGCGGAGCTGAAGGCAGGAACACTACCCAACGAGCCGGTCACTTACAAGTGACATTAATTATCCCAGTTTTCAGGTATTGATAAAAACTATGATTGCCATTGAATAAAAAATAATATATTTGCTATCATTTGAAAATAAATAAATATATGGGACACTTACACACACGGTCATCCGACCCCAAAGTAAGTAACTTAATACTTGTGTTATGGTAGACGGACAACTTGTGAATATATACTTATATATTTTTTAAATACATACTTAAATACAAATATACACCCAGGCTCAAAGACCAACAAATTCATTTTATAGAAAATGTTGGCCCTCGGCGGAAATCGAACCAGCGACCTGCGGAGCTGAAGGCAGGATCACTACCCACTGCGCCAACGGGCCAGTCATTGTAATAGCTCAGTGGAAAACGGTCGGACTAATGAAGTAAAAATACCTGGGATCAAGTCTCAGATATCACCACCCCTTTTTTAATTATTTTTTATATCTATAAAAAAAATAATCATTATGTCATCAAGATAATGTGTATATTAACAGTCCCTTTTTAGAGTTGTTCATTAAACAATATTATCACAACTTCGTATGTGCCTCCTCAATATGCTTTCTTTAGCATTTATTCGAATTCCTTATTCAAATTATCAATTCTAAGCGTCTTCTAACAAATACGTTGGAATATGAGTATTTACGTAATACGTTGTACGTCCTATCAAATTTAAATCCAAGGCAATAAAGATATTTGATTAATCCTTGTAAATACGACGCCAAACATCGAATTCGTCCCAAGAGATTTTAATACTGGAATCCTTAAGCCGGCGTCGTGTTGCGTTATTTTGAACAGAATAAAGGTTTTGCGACACCAAAGGTGTCGTAATTTATATTTATTATTGCGATTGTACCAACGAGTCTCTAGTGGATCTGACGCAAGAGCTGCCAGTAAAATTGTAAAATACATGATCGCAAAGTAACGCCGTGTGGTATCCGGCTGAATAGAATAGTACCACGCTCATTTCTTACCGAGGTGTCGTAAAAGGCGACTAAGTTAAGTCGACCTGCCGTGTGGTATCCGGCTGAGTAGAATAGACCAACCTCATTTCTTACCGAGCTGTCGTAAAAGGCGACTAAGGTAAGTTGACCCACCGTGTGGTATCCGGTTTACCGAGGTGTCGTAAAATACGACTGAGGTAAGTTGACGTCCGGCAGGCGGCCGGTCGTAAAAACTCAGCCAAATCATGTGACAGCATGTTTGTAACATGTAGTGCCGACCCCACTTAGAGTGGGATAAGGGCAGGAAGGGTGACATGATCGCAAAGTAAGGATTGGTAATTCAAGGATACCATTAAAAATAATTTGATTGCTTTGATTAAATTATATATTTAACTTACCTACTTAACAATATTTACTTACACTTAACTGGCACGATATTTAGTATTATCTAAATGTGTATTTTATTTTTAGATAAAATACGGGTTTCACTAGCTTGTTAAGAAACAATTATAGAGGCTACCTTTAATATCATATATTTTGATACAAACAATATTCGATACAATACATGTCTTATTGCTATTACTGCTAATTTACTTCAAAAAAAACATACCATTTATGTTCATAAATAAACTATATAAAACATAAAGTGGGAAAATTCTTCTGTAAAATTTTAATTAAGGTGGAAAATACTTGATACGTCTTGGGAGAAATTAAATTTAACGAAACGTCGATAATATAATAGGTTGCTTGAATATAAACTTGGAAGTCTTGATTCTCTCCGATATTCGTAATTAGCAAATACAAGCCATTGTTTCCGTTACAGGTAACAATGTAACAGATTCTTTGTGACTTCCATTCATTTTATCGATACGAGCTTTTAGTAACTAGCTTGGTTCGGTTTCCAAATTAAAAATCTATTTTTAAGCACGTTCTTATTGGTTCTTATTCTGTACAACAATCTCAACAATCCTTTCGCCCCGTAACCGAAGCATCATCAGGAGATAGCATCTCTATAGCGCCTCTATCTCCTACGCGGATAGTATTAAGGATGATTCACACTACACCGTGTCGCGACCGGGCCGTGCCAGTCATTCATGTTACACCGGGCTGTTTGGGTTTATTATTTGCACGACTTATATCTATGTTAAGTAGCTTTTGTCAGCAAGTGATTCCATCTATCGATAGACTTGACGCCTAAGTAAATATGCAGTTTCACAATTTGAATTAGCAGCTATTGCAATTGCCATTGATGATGAAGTATTGGAAATTATTTTATTTGTTATCTAAATACTTAGGATGGCTCATGTCGTAAATCACAGAGCAAATTACACACATTTTAAACAATTTGCATTGTCCATTTTGCTGTTAAGCTGCTAAACTCACTAAGATTTGACGTTGACTGCTCTGCGGGCGCCCGGGCGCATATGTTTATGTTACAACGTGTCGGGGCTGAACCGTGCCGGAGCCGGGAAACAATACCCACCGACATTTCAACGCCGTGCCCCGGCCGTGCACGGCCGGGACACGGCCGGGGCACGGTTAGGCATGAATCACTTCATACTAAAAGTATACTATAATGTTCGACCGTGCCCCGGACGGGGCACGGCCCGGTCGCGGCACGGTGTAGCGTGAATCATCCTTTATACTAATCGCAGATTGTAGCAAAATAATACTGTCATTACTTATATATTATGGATTCTAATTTCGTAAATACTCATGCACTATCCAGCACTAGAAACCCAACAGTTCGCAATCACTACACACATTCACTACCACAATCTAAACAAACGTTTCGTTCCGTAACCCAAGCATCATCAGAAGATAGCTCCGCGACAAAATCGCAAAGCGACAAATCACCCAAGAAAACAGAGTTATATAGTAATAAGTTTAACCCCCATCTTTTGTTTTGCCTTCCAACACTCGTATTTTTAGTATATAAATTTTTTTTTTTATATATATATGATTTATAGAAGCAGAGTTACTTTGCAGAATTCTATAGTACAGAAGTTACAATCAAATTATTTTGCTGTAATCTGCGTTTGTTAAGAGAATATATGTAATGCTAAGTCTATGAAGTAGGCAACAATCACATACCCTATATATGGAGAACAAGTCGCCACACGTTTCACAAGACGCCGCCAACACCCACACTCAACACAAGCACTACCACAACCGCTACGGTCGTTTTTCCCCGAAACCGAAGCATCATTTTTCATATAGTTTGTTTAATTTATTAATTTAAGTAGATAAATTTTCGGTTAAATGATTAATACATTTGATTTCGACCCCTTGAGATATTATATATGTGAACGTGTGAAGCGAACTGCTAATACACACCATTAGAACAAATTTTGAAACTATAAATTTCAGAACATTCTCTTATAAAACAAGGTAAAGTCGCTCCGCAAAAGATTTTCTTGCGATTTTTTAATTCTTTTCTCACTATCTAAAAGTTGCAGCGTTCTTAGTATTTCATCGCTTTGTACGATTCGTTATTTCAACATTTAATTACTGCGCTACGAAAGCAGAATTTGTGTAAATATTTGTTTATAGCTAAAATATACCGCGATTATGAAATTATTGTTACAGAAGCTTTAAGCTATAACTCATATATCATTTCTATATTTGTTATCCCTTTTTATTATTAATTTGTTTTTTTTTTTTCAATAATATGTATTTAAGTTGTGTAGTTATTATATTATATTTTAATTATTTTGGTGTAGTCGTCCGTGTTGTCACCGAGGCTGCAGCTGAAAATCGGTCCCGAGTGACATTGTCAATGTCATTCGGTTCATGCCGAGCTGTGTTGCCTTTTTTAAGATTGCATAAAATTTAGATGTAGGTATTATTTGTAATCGAATATTGTATTTTATTATAAGTGTACTTGTATTTGTCTATGTTTTATGCAGTGTTTAAATATTTTTCTTTCTTTCTTTCTATAACAGAAACAGTATACAAAGACTTCATATTCTGACACTAAAGAGAGTATCATTTTAAAAAAATATTCATTTATTATTATTTAGCCGTGTGGTATTCGGCTGAGTAGAATTGACTAACCACTTTTCTTGCCGAGGTGTCGTAAAAGGCGACTTAGTTTAGTCGACCCGCCGTGTGGTATCCGGCTGAGTAGAATAGACCAACCTCATTTCTTACCGAGGTGTTGTAATAGGCGACTAAGGTAAGTTGACCCACCGTGTGGTATCCGGTTTAGTAGAATAGACCACCCTCTTTCTTACCTTAAAAAACCTAATGTCAGTTCATAAAAAAACGTCCAAGAGCTTAGATATAGCCAACATACCATCACAACGATTGAATACTTTGAAGTTAAAAAGGCAAACATAAGTTCATACATTTTAAATAAAATTCCTTTAAACGTGCATTTTCAACATTTGAAAAGCAATTTTAAATTGGCCACAAACGAAATTTAATTTTTAGTGTTTGAAAATAAGATTCAAAATCAACCAACGAATTATGGTTTTTGGCATCATAATGCAACGAAGAAAAATAACCTTTATATTTAGCCTATAAGATATATTATTGCGTGAACTTAGAAGGATGATAAATTTTACACAAAGTTGATATTAATTAGGCAGGCTGCTAGCAGCTTCACCGCAAATTGTAATATATTGTGCACCTCGTTATATTAACTGCCCACATAAATTAATCTGTGCTATTGAGATGGATCACTTCGGTTTTTAAACTTTGATGTGTTGTACTTATTGTCCAATAAGCCGTGTGATATACGGCTGAGTGAAATAGACCACCCTCATTTCTTACCGAGGTGTCGTAAAAGGCGACTAAGGTAAGTCAACCCTCCGTGTGATATCCGGCTGAGTAGAATAGACCATCCTCATTTCTTACCGAGGTGTCGTAAAAGGCGACTAAGGTAAGTCGACCCCACGTGCGGTATCCGGCTGAGTAGAATAGACCACCCTTATTTCTTACCGCAGTGTCGTAAAATACGGCTAAAGTAAGTTGACGTCAGGCAGATAGCCGGTCGTAAAATACGTAGCCAAATCATGTGACAACATGTTATGCCGACGATGATTTTTTTCTTGATTTGAGATAGGGATTGCCCAGGATTGGAAAAGAATTATTTTTAGGACTCTAGATCGGTAATAACAATAGTGACAGAAATAAAATTAAAAAATAGAAAATTCTAGAACGGTATAAAAAGTACGAGCACAAAAATGCATAGTTTGCTCTACATTCAGCGTTTCGAAGATTTCTTTGATCCTCAATTACAGAAAAATAATTTCTTCTTTCCTTTTATTATATAGAAGCTGCAAACGACCGCTCGTTTCTTTAAAGCGTTTAAAAATATTAAACGAATTTCTACATACTGTATTTGAAATTACTGAAAAACCTTTTTAATGAGTTTATTTACAATTTAGTTACAGGTTAAAGTTTACACAAGGGCTCCTTAGCACTTGCGATTTCGGGCCCTAATTTTATAAGGTGGCTTTGGAATACAAGTTATGATAACAATTATTAAAAATATATACATTATTATAATTGAAATAAAATATTAAGGAATACCTTTAGACATTATAATTCAAAAGTAATTTATAGAATTAGGCGTTACTTTGCGGAGATCCATAATACAAAAGTAATAATAAAATTATTTTGCGAAGAAGTAAAATAGAAAATATATATAATGCTAAATGTAAGTGGACAATCGGTTATCATACCTGATACATGCAGGATTCGTAAAAACACATGCACAAACCTCCACCACCGCCACCACAATACACAAGCACTATATACGTTCACTATCACAAACTCAACAATCGTTTCGCCCCGCAACCGAAGCATCATCAGGAGATAGACTCCACGACCAAAATCGCAAAGCGAAGCAATACCCAAATAAGTTTAGTTATATACTAATCGGTTCAACCCCACCCTTTATTTTATTGATGATTAAGACTAGATAAAACGATTTGTTACTAACAAATGTTACCACCACGAAGTGTTAGTATAAACATTCTGCCTAACCTGAATTAAGAACTTATAATGTGTAAAGTGAAAAGGTTTACACCTTTAACATTAAACGCAAAAAAAATATTTATCATACAAAGAAGATGAGAGAAAATATTTTTTCAAAAACTTTCCTTCGTCCGGTCTCTGCACTTTGTGAAAGCATGTCATAATACGTTTGTAACCTAGTTAGATCAGTTGCTATGACAACGGCATGTATGTGTGCATACTGGGACTTTATCTCGTTCGCAATCTGATTATGGTAGATTGTTTTTACTAAAGGCTGTCGCTAGATGTTGCAAGTGGTGTAAGTAATAAGCGGATACGATTTTAACGATAATTTATTTAAGATTTACTTTTGAAAACTATCTATTGTAAGAATAATTTAAATAAAATAAATCCCATCCATACTAATATTGTAGATGCGAAAGTTTGTGAGTAATGATGTATGTTTGTTACTCTTTGACGGCGAACCCGCTAAACCAATATCGATGAAATTAGGCACAATAATTCCTTATACACTGGGGTAACCTATAGGCAATAGAAATCCTGTAAATTCTACGTTGAAAAGTGAATATATTACTAACCTATCACGCGACAATAGTCTACGCAAACGAAGTTGCGGGTAAAAGCTGGTATTTTTATAAAAATATATATTTTTCTAAACAATAACTCCCAAATCCTTCTGGATGTTCTATCAAAGACCAAATTAAAAAGACTATTTTTTGAGTACGTAACATTGACAACCTCAACTCTGAATCTGTTATAATTTCCTGGTCTCCGAGTAGAAAAACTTTCCTTGCTTATGCTGCGATATAATTTTTTGTGAATAGAAGTGAGTTCCAGTACCATTACGCCGGCCATACAGGGACTGCTTGGGTGGTAAGAGTGAACAGCTTAAAGCTTCCATTGATAATTTCTCGAAGTGTAAATACTCAAGCAGCTAACAATTTCAATTCCAAACAAAGCGTGCGTGCGCGACGTTGAGAGAGTTCAGCGCGATTGGAGGTAACTGCACAAAAGCAGTTGACAAATCGAGCAGTTAGTGTATGCCTGGCGAATGCTTGTCAGATTTATGAAATTTTATCGTGCTACCAACTTCCCTTGCAACTGCTTGAGCAGTTCGTGTATCAATGTACGTAGAAGTCTGTAGTTCACACGCAGTCACGATGGACTGTTTCAAGTTGACCGCGTATGGCGATTCTAAGCTAATACGATAATTATAATGAGTCATAAACTAACAATTTAAACATAAAAATCTTTAAAAGGTAAAAAATTCAATTCTTAGTTTATGACTTGTACTACAACATAAATTTATTATACCGACCGGCTTATGACAATATTGTGTTTGTATAACAAGATATTGCTTCTTATATCGTCATAATCTTTTTTTACTACGTTCTGTCAACAATATAAAATTAATGTAAGACTTCATAAATTATAGACTTTATTTTTCTTGTAATATTATTAAAATTTCATTAACAGGACATAAGAGTTACATTTTTATTACAAAAAACAAGAATATAGCTTCCACTCTGTGTTTTCTTTAAACAAAGAGATCTTTAAACAATTTATACAACGATTAATAAAATGTCACTATTTGTATTTATTATTAATTCATGTTCTAAATAATTTATAGAAGTAGCCGTCGCTTTGGTAAATAAAATTAAAATATCAGTTTTCAATCGACAAGGAACAATATGATTAATGAAGCTACAACTGGTTCGGAATGTTGCTCCTACCGAGAAGAGTCGGCGGTCAATTTTTTAAACATTTTCAATTTATATTGTTAAACTGTAGTCTTGGGTGCAGCTAAAAGAATTTTCAAACCCAGGTGTTTTTATCATCCCAATAATCTTCAATTTTTAATATGCTGTACACATTTCTTACACTTAATTTAAAGTTTTCTGAAGGTATCTATAGAAATGGATAGCGGAATTTTAATGTAGAAGCGAAATACAATATGCTTATATGCTTTAACATGCTAAATAAAGAGTGCGCTATTCGATTTAATACTTTCTACATGGCAACATATTAGACTCAAATTCAATTACTAATACTAAATAACAAATTACACGCGTAATAAACGTAATATTAACGATAATGAGTAAAATCGAGCGAAATATCCAATTATAATAACATTTAACACAGAGCTTTGTAATAAAGCTGTATAGTTACAATGCAATGTATTATGTACCTACATTAAAATGAATATACTTTCCTCTGTCAGTCTGTCTATACTGTCGTTGTCATTAATTTTATATTTAGATTTTAAGGAAAACTCAATAATCTCAATTTAGCAACGAAGTCAATTATCTATTAATGAGCTACAAAAGAAATTTTGTCCCAAGGTAGACCGTCGAGAATAAATTTCTATAAAAAATTGCTACTGTCATTGTTAAATACTACTCTTTTATCCTTGTATTATTTTTAATCACATAGACTATCTAAATCTTTATTATTAAATCTCATAAATGTTATTTAGCATATTTTATTACTCGATCTTTTTCGTCACATCAGAATTATTTATGTCTTTACTATCCCACTTACTTCTCTCCTTGTTTTTGGAAATAAAGGTTCGGGTTAAGATCCACCACGCTACTCCAATACGGGTTGGTAGGTTACACAAATACCCCGAATACTCTAAAGATATGCAGGTTTCCTTACGATTTTTCCTTCAGCAAAAAGCGTGTGATATATTGAAAACATCAGGTAGATGCATAACAACAGAATGTTTTAACAGAAAAACCTCATTGGTCTGCCCGGGATTCGAACACTTGATAACCTCGAAAGAGTCACATAGTTTCACCCCAAGACTATCACAGCTTTTTACATATATACTGAAGGTTAATTCAGATTCAAATTCAAAATATTCTTTATTCAAATAAACTTGTAAACAAGTGCTTTTGAATCGTCAACTCTACTGCTGGTTCGGAAAGCTGTTCCTACCGAGAAGAGCCAGCAAGAAACTCGGCGGTTGCTCTTTTAAAAATATAATTCTTAATACTTTTTATTTTTATTTTATTTTATAAGGAAAACTTACAGCTATTACATTACAATAGATACAAAAAATAAATTACAAAATAAAGCCAATTAAAAGTTTTCACAGATAGAAGATAAATATATACATACGCTAGCATGGATACATACATACATAAATATAATATATATACGTAATAAAAATTTTACATTATATTTTTGAAATAAAATATGTAGTTAAAAGTTTACGAGCGGAGGTTGCAGAGGTACTATACAAATCTAAATCTACGTTACTTTTACACAATTTATTAAATGCAATAGGTGCTCTAAGAAGATAACTATTATACTATTTACATTAAGTCGTTACTGTCTTGTACAGGTTCAAAGAGAGCTATATCCACACATTCTTATCTTCCAAATAATCTTCAAGAGTATAGTAGGCTTTCTGTATCAGCCTCTTTTTAACAGTGTTTTTAAACTGATGTAATGGCAAAGCTGAAATTGATTGCGGAATTTTATTATAGAATCTTATACCAAAACCCACAAAACGAATTACGTACTTTTGCAAGGCGCAAAGCAGGAGCTGCAAGCTTATGTCGGTTCCTGCTTTGTCTATTGTATACATCACCTATCGTTTTATAATTCTTTATATTTTTATGTACATAAATTAGATTGCTTAAAATATACTGTGAAGCAAATGTAAGCATACCTGTTTCCTTAAACTTCTCTCGCAGGGAATCACGCGGTCTTAATTATAAATGCCACGTATAGCTCTTTTTTGTAAAACAAAAATTTTTTCACTATCCGCGCATTTACCCCATAGCAATATTCCTCATGCTCATAATGGTCATAATGCTCAGTATATACATAAATACACAAACAGAGACAGATATACTGTCTTGCGCAACTTTTGCGCAACTTGCAACAAATTTTATATAAGTAGAAAAAACATTTAGTTTATTCAATAGAATTGGCAAAATTCAAGAAAACATTATTAATTTATCACCATAAATAAACAAGAGCAATAAATATTCTAAATACGCTTAAGACAACAAATTTTGTTCCCGTCCAAAACTTGGTCGCAATCCACCAGAATCTTACGTAATATATAACTTAACTGGTTGAAACGAGGGAAATAATGTCAGTTTTGTTGCTTAATCAAATTTCGTTCAGTTCGGCCGAGAGGGGGAAAATTTCATTTTGGGAATTAACATTTCACTATCTTCATTTTACTGGCGTTTTAAGATTTCGAAGACATTCCCGCCAATCCGAAACACGAACCGAGGGTTGTGTTGTAATTCCCTTCCGGTTGTATTGTGTTATTTTGCCTAAGAATTGGTACGCTCGGATTAAAGGGCGCTGTACAGAATTGTGAATTGAAATTGATTTTGCATTATAATAAAGGGAAGAAGGTTTCTTACTGTGCTATCATAAAAGGCGACTAATGTAAATCGAACCGCCGTGTGGTATCCGGTGAGTGAAAAGACCACCCTCATTTGTTACCGAGGTGTCGTAATAGGCGACTAAGGTAAGTTGGCCCTTCGTGTGTTATTCAGTTGAGTAAAATAGACCACCCTCTTTCTTACCGAGGTGTCGTAAAATACGACTGAGGTAATTTGGCGTCAGGCAGGCGGCCGGTCGTTAAATACGTAGCTAAATCATGTGACAACATGTTTGTAACGTATTGTTACTACCCCACTACCTATCTACCTACCCCACTAAGAGTGGGATAAGGACAGGAGGATGATGAATAAAGGGAAGAAAGGTAGGAACAGGATATTTCAAAATGACTCATTTTCAACGACGGCAAAGATTGGTGGCCAAACAATAACAACTATTTTTTGCTATTTTTTTAGAAAATATACAAAATATGCAATTTGAAAAAGAAGTTACGCTGGTGCTGGTATATGGACTGGGTCCGGGTACTCTGAGTTTAAAGCCCGCTTGTTCGTAACTAAGTTGTAATGACTTTACAAATGACAGCGTAATAAACTTTTGTAGACATTGTGCCATCTATTAAGCATTCGGTTAAAACCCTTTTTTTGCTGCGTACTCAGAGATGGCGCTCGCGGCGACCTAAAAACTGTTTAAATGTAGAGTGGACAATCCGTTTTCATACCTGAAATACATTCATACATTCAGGTATGAAAACGGATTGTCCGCTCTACATTTAGCATTATATATATTTTCTATTTTACTTTATCGCGACTATAGCAAAATAATTTTACTATTACTTTTGTATTATGGCTCTCCGCAAAGTAACGCCTAAGTCTATAAATTATTTGAAAACTGTTTCTTAGAGAGTTTCACTCCTCCTGCGTATACTGATGACTTGTTTAAAAAGACACTTGTATTTGTAATAAGGCAATAAAGTGATTTTGCGTGTGTATTATGTATGTGCCTGTAAATTTGCATGTATGAGTGCGTGCGAGAGTGAGTGTTTCCCAAAGACTGGTCATAATTTTCAATATTACTTTTTCTCTTACAGCAGATAAGGTGCCGCCCGGTTTCCCATCCATCGCGCAACCGCCTACAACAATGGTAGTAGAGGTCGGCCATACAGCAACCCTCCCATGCCAAGCCAGTGGTAGCCCTTCACCTCGTGTCCGTTGGCTGTGGAACTCTTTACCTCTCGACGTGGCGTCCAACCCCAGATACGCGTTACTGAATGACAAAATGCACGGTAAGTGTCATATCTATCTATCTATCTATCCATCCATCCATCCATCTATCTATCCATCCATCTATCTATCCATCTATGTATCTATCTATCTATCTATACTTATTATAAAACAAAGTCCTCAAAAGATGTCTGTCTGAATGTGATCGATTTTTTAAAAATCTACTTAACGTATTTTATAAAGTATACGTACGTAACGTATTTTAACGTATATTAGTGTTTTAAATAATCGCAATTCATACTTCCATCCTTATATTATAAATGTGAAAGTCTGACTGTCTGTTACGATATCGCAGCGAATCGATAGCAATACGATATGGCATGATGTTGCTACATCATTTTATTTCAATATCAATCAATCAATTTTATTACTATTACTGCTGTAATAGTAATAAAATTTAGTACAATATGTAGGATAAAGTCCAGGAGGAATTTTTTATATACATATACATATGTTATCATGAATCGTAAATATCAATCTAACATAAAGATTTAAACGTATAAAATATAGAAGAAAAAAACTCTGCGCTGGATTGAACCCACGAATTTCTGTTGCTCTTAACGTTTGCACCCGATATTTTTACTACTACGTTCACATTTCGTTTAAACATTCTACAAACGTAACGGAAACTAGCAGTATTCAGTATTTAAATGTATAAAATTTCTTCATTAAAATTAAAAGTCGTGATCTGTTTTGAGCGACGCCATCAATTAATTACGTTTAATTAGTGAGATGAAGTAAAAAAAAACGCCTCAGAACGAAATTAATTTTGGAGTCCTGATGAACGTCTTCGCTCTACTTTCGCTTAAACTGTGATAAGGCGGGAAGGCAAAATATTAATTAGCGATATCAATTTTGCAGACGAGAAAAGTTTTACTGTCAATAAATTAAAATTACAATGAAGTCAGGTTGAAATTGTTTTAGGAAAATGAATTCTTGCCCTAAAAATATTTTTATGTTAAGGTACACCTTAACATAAAAATATTTGTAATTTTAATTTATTGACAGTAAAACTTTTCTCATGGAACAAAGGTTATGTTGTGTACAACATAACCTTTGGTTCCATGCAAACTTGCTATAGACAAATAATAAAATTAACCATTAATTAGCGGAAGAATAAAGATGAAAACAAAATTATGTATAGTTGCGGGGGACAATTGATTGCCGAGATTATCTTAGTGAATGTGTGCAGTGCTAGTGGCGTTGTGTTGTGTATGCGTTTTACAAATCGTACATGCATGTATGCAGCGAAAATTAGTGTAATCACTTTACATATAGCATTAGATAGATTTTCTTTTGAGCCAACGAACAAAACGGTAATCAGTTACCAGCAAAATTCGTCCCTACTAGGTCAATGACCCGCATGATAGATCCAGTACGAAAGATTCAGCTTTTATTAATTCGCAAACATACAAAAGGACTGGGCTGAGTGCAAGTAATTTTAGCTAAAAGAAAATATATCATGTAAATCAATGTCGATTACGTTCCTTGTAGTCGGTGATGTGACATGGACACTGTGTTAAGTTAAAAGCACATAAATCGCCTGAGCCATCATTCGACAATATAAAATGCATGAAAAATCATAGAAATAGATAGTTGTTCAGTGGCTTGAAGCCTTTACAGTTTACAAATAACACACGTAGTTTTGTCTTCACATCTTACTCATCTTACTAGATTAATACAGATGCACCCTTAAATTCCATAAATCCGAGTGTCTCGGGCGTACATGTAAGGAATATATTCGAGTCACAACACGCACTTGTCACAGTCAGTGACGTTATTAAACCTCGGACGTCTATTCAAGAGCAGCTTTCGCCACAGTGTGGTGGCACCTTTACCGTTGTAAAACGACTATCCAAATCCAGCCGGCAATATTCCACGGAACATTAATAAATTTCATTTTAATACTATTATGCACTTCGCAAGAGGTAAAAGTAATTTAAATTCATCTAACCCACAGACCGGCATTGGGCTTTTAATCTCATTAATTTAAATTTATTCGAGGATTAATTCGCGGTCTTTATTAATGAGTTGTATTAGATTGGGCAAAGTTACGGCCTATTAGACTATAATTCCAAGATGTAGATGGATTTCGAGAAATGAATGATATTTGAAATTGGTTAAATGACAAATTCTTGATTAATAAATTTGTTATACTGACAGATCGTTTGTCTTTCGCCCTATTGTCGTTTGGGCTTAATGTCTATAATAAAGAACATTTCTTTATAACATTTTTAAAATAATCGACCTCTATGTACATTTTTCAAAAGAGCACTAATTAAGAGCATTTTTTACTTTTTAAAATTTGTCTTAACATTTTAAAAATTGCTATAAATAGGCCACTCTAAATGACTATCATTAGCAAAGATATTGTTAGTATTTAAGTATAAATAAATACTGTTACCAAGTTTTAAAACGATGTAAATAAAATAAAAGATATCTGCCGTTTTTACGTTTCACTTAATCCAATCGATAGGTACCGTGTGGTATCCGGCTTTGTAGGATAGACCACCCTCATTTCTAACCGAGGTGTCCGAAAAGGACTAAGGTAAGTGGAACCTCCGTGTAGCCCCGGCTGTATAGAATAGACCACCCTCATTTCTTACAAAAGTTTCGGTCGTAAAATACGTAGCCAAATCATATGACAACAAGCTGTGAGTTAAGCTGTGGTAGCCCAGCGGTAACACCGTGCGACTCTTTCGAGGAGGTCACGGGTTCAAACCCGGGCAGACACCAATGAGTTTTTCTGATAAAACTTATGTGTCTAATTGATAATTGCAATTTATCACACGCTTTTCGGTGAAGGAAAACATCGTGAGGAAACCTGCATATCTCTAGAGAATTCTGGATATATGTGTAACCTACCAACCCGCATTGGAGCAGCGTGGTAGGTCTTAGCTTCTTTCTAAAACCTTCCCTCCAAAAACGGAGAGAAGAGGCCTATTCCCAGCTGTGGAAGAGTAACAGGCTGCTACTTAATGATACAATGGTGTCGTCTTTTTCTCAGTTTAATCATCAGTTTTGGTTAAAGGTAGGAAGTCAGTGTAGTAAGGCAGCAAGTAAGTCCGTTACAAGGTAGTTAATGTCAAATTATTTTGAATTGATTGATTGATGGACGGATATAAAAAGTTTTGTTGTAGCTACGTTCACAACACTCACTAATAAGTACCGCAAAATCCACCGCATTTCTCGCTAAATATACGTGGGCGGTGTATTAAATTAAACACATAATGCGAAAGTAGCCTTTAACCAGGCTCCCTTGTTCAAAGGTAGCCATTACTTTTATAGGGAATTATTATTTTATCGTCGGTTATTGCGTGCCCATAAATTATGTGCGGGACAAAGACAGGGTTTTACGATCTTTCATATGGAATAATGGAATTAACAACTAAACTTGGCCAACGAATATAACATGGAAGTATGACTAATGGAAATGTCTTACATCGTAAATTCAAGAAAATGTTTTTAACCACGATCAAAGCTATGCTAAGAAATACAACTGTTGAAACCTTAACAATCTAGTTATATTTTATAGTTGCTGAGCATGCCGCTTCGCCAGTATTCAATGTTACAAAAGACACAAAAGTAGTTATTATGAGTTAACCATAAGAGATAGAAACATGGTGTCGCGGACTTTATTGTACTATTTTTGTAGATTTACAATTCTCTACTACATTACTAGAAATTTTTTTTACAACCGCGCGAATTTTTCAACACAATTTATTTAAAACAGTAATTTACTATTAACCTAAACCTTCCGGAGGTTTTGCACTATCTTTAAGTAAAAACCGTACATGAATTTCATCAGTAGATTTTGAGAAATTCGAACACATACAGACAGACAGCTTTCTTTCATTTATAATAAGTATAGATAAGTTCTAATTGTATTGACTGCGTACGTACTTACTAAAAGTTTCTTATACTACTAATGTCATATAATTGTCGATATCCACGAAACAAGTTGCACTTTAGTGTGGTTTAAAAACACTATTAAATGAAATTTTTATATAGGTATATTCATAGTCTGTTATTCCAGTATTTGTATTTCACATATAAAATTTAATGATATGTAATATGATATGATAATTTTATGTAGTGATAACTAGACCGACCAGTAGATATATAAAACCCATTTTATCCGTAAAGTTTATATTTGTACGATTTTGTTTTTATGAATTATTTACTCTCGTTGAGTTAATTACATAAATTAACATATAAAATGTTAAAACTTTTGTGGCTAAAAAAACAACCGCTGAAAGATATATTTATTTATACGAATAACATTTTGGAGCGGATTGATACCGAATTAAAATTTATAAAATATTTGAAATAATTGCAAGTTGAATATATGAAATCAGTTCAAATTCAAAATATTCTGTGTTCAAACACACTTGTAAAGAAGTGCTTTTGAATCGTCAACTCTACTGAGAACTTTCTACCGAGAAGAGCCAGCAAAAAACAAAAGCGCGGTTGTTCCTTTTTTTTTTAAATAATTCTTAATACTAGTTACATTTCCTCATACCTGTCTTGGTCCTGTCTTGTACATTAATAGTTTCTATATTGTACTGTACCTTATTGCTTGCTATTCTTACTTCTTATCTTATTCTCATCATCCTCCTGCCCTTATCCCACTCTAAGTGGGGTCGGCACAACATGTTACAAACATGTTGTCATATGATTTGGCTACGTATTTTACGACCGCCCCCCTGCCTGACGTCAACTTACCTTAGTCGTACTTTACGACTCCTCAGTAAGAAAGAGGGTGGTCTATTTTACTCAACCGGATACCACACGGTGGGTCAACTTACCTTAGTCGCCTTTTACGACACCTCGGTAAGAAATGAGGTTGGTCTATTCTACTCAGCCGGATACCACATGGCGGGTCAAATTACCTTAGTCGTCTTTTACGACACCTCGGTAAGAAATGAGGGTGGTACTATTCTATTCAGCCAGATGCCACACGGCGTGAAGAGCCAACCATTTTTGTTTCTTGTATCATTACCAGCACCTAAATATCTTCACAAGATCTAAGAAGAAACAGTGAGTTAATACATCATCCCACTCTAAGTGGGGTCGGCACAACATGTTACAAACATGTTGTCATATGATTTGGCTACGTATTTTACGACCGGCCGCCTGCCTGACGTCAACTTACCTTAGTCGTATTTTACGACTCCTCTATAAGAAATGAGATTGATCAATTCTACTCAGCCGGATACCACATGGCGGGTCAACTTACCTTAGTCGCCTTTTACGACACCTCGGTAAGATATGAGGTTGGTCTATTCTACTCAGCCGGATACCACATGGCGGGTCAACTTACCTTAGTCGTCTTTTACGACACCTCGGTAAGATATGAGGTTGGTCTATTCTACTCAGCCGGATACCACACGGTGGGTCAACTTACCTTAGTCGCCTTTTACGACACCTCGGTAAGAAATGAGGGTACTATTCTATTTAGCCGGATTGTAGTATCCGGCGTACCTAAAAATCTTATTCTCTGCGCCCAAAATATAGTAGATGTAGCGGTGATTGCGGTCTACGGAGTGAGCTTACGATTCATTTGCATACAAATGCCCTGTCCCCCCAAGTTTGAATGAGATTGTATAGCCGACTTTTGTTCTAACAAAAACGGGTCTTAATCTGTGCAATAACAATGGTGTGGCCAAGGATTAACTTGATAGAGACCGTATGTTTTTAACCACGCCCCATGTCACTTCCAGACAGACTGTTTTTATGTCTTCGGAAAGTTTCTTCAAGTGTTAGTAGTTGAAGGATTCTTGGAATACGCTAAATAAGTCGTTAATTAATTACTCTGAGAAGTAACGCAGTTATTAAGGTACGCAAAATTAAGGTGGCCTCTAGACAGTTTGATAAATTTGAGAATATAAATATATAAATAAATATATGGGACACTTACACACACGGTCGGCCGTCCCCAAAGTAAGTAACTTAATACTTGTGTTATGGTAGACAGACAACTGGTGAATATATACTTATATATTTTTTAAATACATACTTAAATACAAATAACATAAATGCTACATGCTAGTAATAATAATATTATTGAATTTGTTAATTATTTAATTAATTTTGTTTTATGGAATTCCGGAAAGTACTTATAATAACTCGCTTGTTGGTTCAGTTGATAGTGACTCTACCCTTACCTGCGCGGGCTGCGGGTTTGATTTCCGCCAAGGGCCAATATTTTCTATAAAAATTTGTAGGTTCTTCAAGTCTGGATGTATATTTATATTTAATTATGTATTTGAAATTATATATGTATGTATTTGCAACTTATCTGCCACAGAAGTATTAAGTTACTTACATTGGAGACGGACAGTCTTTTGAGTAAATGTCCCATGTATTTATTTATTTACTTACCTCTATAAATTATTGATAATGCATACTCATGCTATACTTTAATTTACTGATTAACTGACTTAATTTGTAGCGAAATGATGATTTCTCGACGGATACAAATAGATATAGAAAAATAAATTCAAACGCTTTAAATTTGGTGTTATAGGTGGTGTTTTTAGTTCTTAATATTGTACATTGTGTTATATCACAGTAAATTTGTTCTATGCGAAACTTCAGTTGAAGTGGTGTTTCAGATAAGACTTTCTCTCGAGTTTGTATAAAGCAATTAGCGTGTTGAAAATAGTTAGACTGTCAATAATAAATCACCATTAATTTTCAAATCACTTATATTGTTTAGGGTCTTATTTTGAGTTATTAAAAATGAACTAAATTTAAAATTTTATAAAAGCATAAATAGAAACTCTACATTTAGCATTACATATATTTTCTTTTGTCGCTCATTATAGCAAAATAATATTTTCATTACTTTTGAAATATTATATGTAAGCGGACGCTTACTGTTAACATAAACCAAATAAATATTTTTTAAACGGGTTTCGACGTCGCCCTACCCCTTGCAGATAGGGTAAGATTCTACCTTGGAAGCTTTTGCAACTTTTTGCATAAAATATATTTCGTTATTGTCGGTTTTATTTTGTTCTTGTTTATTTCATCTTTGTATCGGTGTCCCGTTCAATGAATCCTTTGTTTATATTTGACTAATACTTTACCTGCCATTATTTAAGACATATTTTTTTCAATACTTTTTAGAATCTCACGATTCGACTAAAGAAAGTTGAAGTAAGGCCGCCGGTCGTAAAATACCTAGCCGAATCATGTGACAACATGTTTTGCCGACTCCACTTAGGGTGGGATAAGGGCAGGAGGATATATTAATATTATTCTTGCGTGCAATGACATAAATAAAGTATGGCTTCAGCACAGCATGTTATAAACATGTTGTAACATGATTTGGCTGCGTTTTTACGACCGGCCGCCTGCCTGACGTCAACTTACCTTAGCCGTATTTTACGACACCTCGGTAAGAAGGACTGTGGTCTATTCTACTAGACCGGATAGCACACGGTGAGTCAACTTACCTTAGTCGCCTTTTACGACACCTCGGTAAGAAATAAGGGTGGTCTATTCTACTCATCCGGATACCACACGGCGGGTCGACTTACCTTAGTCGCCTTTTACGACACCTCGGAAAGAAATCAGGGTGGTACTATTCTATTCAGCCAGATACCACACGGCGTGAAGAGCCAACCATTTTTTTTTCTTTATATATATATATCGTTATAACAGTTCGCATTGAAACAGCGTTGTAGATCTAAACTGCAACCATACTCTCTGAAAGTATAAAGATTTCTTTGCCTTGTCTGGGATAATTACACCAATACTTTATTTACGTCATTGTACCCAAGGGGTTCAAACCCGGGCAGACACCAATGAGTTTTTCTGTTAAAACTTAACTGATCTCTAACTGGTCTAATTGATAATTGCAATTTATCACACGCTTTTCGGTGAAGGAAAACATCATGAGGAAACCTGCATATCTCTAGAGAATTCTTAAGATATGTGTAACCTACCAATCCACATTGGAGCAGCGTGGTAGGTCTTAGCTCCAAACCTTCTCTCCTAAAACGGGGAGAAGAGGCCTATTCTCAGCAGTGGGATAGTAACAGGCCGCTACTTACTTTTACTTTTTTTTACCCAAGAATAATCTTAAGAGATATCTTAAAAACAAAAGACAAAGAGCAATGATAATTGTCACACGACAAAGGGTACCATAATCTGAAACATGTCAGGGGACGGCAAATCGCATAAGTTGCCCCCAGGGCTCGCTGGTAATCAAATAAAACAGCGCGGCTACGTGGCGGGACCCGGGGATTTGCAGTAAGCCGCGAAACGTGCGGAACTAAAATAAAAGCACACCGCCGTAGGCCTCATTTTATTTGTTGTTATGTCCACATAGTACATTATTCTATTGTTAGATACATTGAAAAAAATATTGCGGATTTATACTCAACAATTTAATTTGATTAAAAAAAGATTATATATATATTTAAATGAGTTAATCTTGTATGTATATATGTATATTTTTAGAATCTCGGAAACGGCTCCAATGATTTTCCTGAAATTTAGCACGTGGGGGGTTTTGGGGGAGAAAAATCGATCTAGATAAGTTTTATTTAAAAAAAATGACGTTTTATCCCTGTTTTCGGTCTCTAAATTTTTTTAAAATTAACGTTGAATACAATCACAGTTTTTCGCTGTCAAACGTCATGGTGGTTCATTTGGGGAACGGGCGGTCTAGAGAGGTGAAAATACCTAGGATCACCCACAGGTAGTTAAAGATAAACACACTAAGCTTAGCTATAGCCGACCCCACTTAAAGTAGGATAAGGACAGGAGAATAAATGATGATGGTATTAAAAAAGAATATGATTGTTCAAACTAATCCACTCCTATACGAGAGCTAAATTTCTTTACGGCTTTTCCGATATGACGTGTCACGGGTGAATGACGTAAGCCTACTCTAAGAAAAATGAAATTTCCTAAATTGCCCAACAGCAGCTTATCTCTTGCTCACAAATTTTTTTATTAACAATCTTATACAAGACATTGGGACTTATTTATTGGTTTGTTTATTAATTCTATTATTATTGTTAAATTTTTTACTCATTTGACGGGCGAAGATATTTATTAGATAAGATTTGAAAGAAAAGAATATTATAAGTTTTTTATCTAACAAATATTTGCTAAATTAGATCTTGTAATACATCTAATTATGAAAGAGCGTATGAATTTTGAAATTACTGTAGGATAAAATTTACATCAATAGACGTTGGTACTGTAAAAAAATAACATCACTCATATTTATATAGTTAACCATAGTTAGTTACTCATATTTCCAACGCCTGAATATTAATGACTACTAGGATTAGTATAAAAAAATATCTTAACTTCATTGTACAGGTTATTCAAATATAGATATATGTATATAATAAAGATAAAAACGCCTGGATTTGAAAATCCTTTCAGCTTCATACAGGACTGCGGTTTAATAATGTAAAATTGAAAATGTTTAACAGATTGACCGCCGAGTTTCTTCCTGGTTCTTCTCGGTAAGAGCAACATTCCGAACCAGTTGTAGCTTCATTAATCATATTGATCCTTGACGAATCAAAAGTGCTTGAAAGAGCTTATTTGAATAAAGATTATTTTGATTTGATTATTATTATTATATGAATTAATGCAATATAGAGATTAATTAAATTCAAATTCAAAATATTCTTTATTCAAATTAAGTTGTAAATAAGTGCTTTTGAATTATCAACTCTACTGCTGGTTCGGAAAGCTGTTCCTACCGAGAAGAGCCAGCAAGAAACTCGGCAATTACAAACAAATTATAACCCATTTTCGTCCCAAACTTTGTGGAGTGCAATATATTATTTTCTTCCATTGCACCGACGTTACAAATCGAGCGTGTAACACTCGCTGTATCATTTTTCATCTACCCCGCACAAACACGCACCGATAAAAGCTACGTATTCAAATAAAACAATTCCCTACATTCCTTCACGCAACAATCTTTTTCCGCTCCGCCCCGCGTCAGCCAGAGCATATAATATTCAAGGGTAGTCATATTATTCGCGCATTATTTTTCAATTCATCATCCCTCGCGGAGGATTGATACTCATAAATTTCTCCGCCCGCGCCTAGGGATGGAGCTTCCATATTTTTACAGCACCTTTGCGATATTAACCCGGGATGAAATAGTGTACAAAACTACTGCGGAAAAATGCTCGCTTATTTACCTGGGAAATGTGTACAGTAGGAGCGTCGTGTTATTTGACAGCAGTTGCCTATTTAGATGAGAGATTTATGTAGCTTTCGCGGGAGAAAACTCATAATATTTATTTTAGTAATTTATTGTGCGGCACAGAACAATTACAGGAACAATGTCAAGAGATATATGTTTTGTGGAGGCGGTCTCGACGTTTATTAGTCATAATGTTTGGGTTCTAATAAAAAAATTTCAAAGCAAAGTTTAAACTATTTGTGACCTTTATTGATATGTAGGCTATGATAGATATAAGCTGTGCATATATAGCCAGCGGTAAGACCGTTCGACTCTTTCGAGGGGTTACGGGTTAAAAGCCCGGATAGATTTTAATGAGTTTTTCTGCTAAAACTTATGTGTCTATTTGATAATTGCAATTTATCACACGTTTTTCCGTAAAGGAAAACATCGTGAGGAACCTCAATTGAATTCTGGGGATATGTGTTACTTATCAAACCGCATTGGAGCAGCGTGGTAGGTCTTAGCTACAATCCGTGACCTATGCCCAGCAGTAGAATAGTAACATGCCGTTACTTTACTATTGATATGTAGTATATATTATATACGTGTTAGTATAATTAACTAAAGTCATGGAATCAAAGGGAATCATAGAGCAATGTGGGATGTATTCAAATACCCAGTTGAAACGCAATAACAGGCTTACGTGTGTTTACCTCACCGGGTATGTAACGTTTAATTAAATTTCCTACATAACTAACAATATTACAGTAATAACATGGTATACGATGCTAGTGTTGCAAAAATCATATGTAGAAAATATATGGCCAAAATTATAAATATTAATAAACTGACTTAACATAACAAAACCATGTTAAATCGATGATTAACCGTAAGAAGTTACTACAATAATATATGTAAGTTTGGACTCTATTAAAACTATAAAGCGTTGTTGCCAGTAAAGTATAAAGTAATTGTGCGAACGTGCCTTAATGTAAAGCCTTACTGTCATAGCGTACGACAAAACGCGCTAACAGACAGCGGGGGGCGTAATTAAAAGAAAAATAAGAGCTATTCATAAACGTCCAGCAGAATAGCCGGGTCGTAGCGGCATTATACTCCACCAGCGAAGCCCGATCCGCGTTTGTTCTTAGAAACAAACAAGAGTTCTCAGGACTTGCGAGGGTCAACATTGGCTGGCCCAAGAAGCTTTATCACGGAGCCCCTTTTAATCTGGCTCTTAGGTCGGGCCGGGAGGTGAGGTTTACTTTACGGCTACGCGGTTGATTTAAGTGGTCATAGTGATCTCACGGCGGACACTTATGAGAAACAAACGTCTTCAATGAGTAGCGTAATGAGTATTGCGTGTAGTGATTCATGACCGCCTCACGGGGCTTAAGACGTCATCCGTCAGGCTGAAATCATTAGAAAGCTCAACATGCTGGGCGCGGAACACGTAAATCCTTATCGGATTTAGCCGGATTTGCTTATATTGGTGTTGAATTGAAACGTATAATCGAGATAAGAAAATTTGCATTTGACAATCTATTTACCTGAGGATTTATTCCCCAAGCACGTGCGGTACTATTTATATGTCTATACTAATATATAAACGTGAAGAGTTTGTTTGTTTGATTGATTGTTTGGACGCGCTAATCTCAGAAACTACTGGACCGATTTGATAAATTCTTTCACCGTAAGATAGTCCATTTATCGAGATAGGCTATATATAGGTATATAACATTGCGATAAGATGAATAGAAGAAAGCAGCAAAATAAATCTTTCGAAAATTTAAAGCTTTCTTGCGGGCGCTAAGTAAACGGTGAAAGTTGTTCAAAAAATTATGTACACAAAACAAAATTGTTCTCCTCTAAAAGTCCGCGACAGCATATATCCTTTAAAGGGTAACACACTTGGCGATTGCTAGTACTAGTATAAGAGGGAATATGCGTTAGTCTTTTTGCCTATATTGAAGTAAAACGCTATTAAATACACTGCACTGCACATATCCTAAAAGTTTGCAGGTTTCTTCATGGTAAAGGCTAAAAAATATACTACGTTGATGAAAAAAATTCTAGAAGGTGTCAAATTAGCTAGTTGCTTAAATGACTACATTTCCCCATAGTCCAGATTCAACACTAGACAAAGACTACTACTAATATTAAATTAAATGTCTCCTTTTCTTTCTCTTTTTCTAACTATATGTATAAAAAGAAATAAATAAATTAGTTGTGCCACTATTTTAGGCCCTGAGCGATATATCAACATAGGATGTTTTATATCTAATCCGTTCCGAAGGTTGTTCAAAACTTGCAACTTTTCCCTTTTTACATATTTTCTACAGCTCAGGTCACGTTCATTCTACTAATAAAAGTATACTGGGAATGTCTAGAAAGAGAATACATGTTACAAACTCTTTTAAAGTTTCAAAGTAGAGTCTACGACTGTAAACAAGTTCACAGAATTTTAGTCTCGACTTATACCATTTCTTGATATGACAAACCAATCAAACTTCCGAAGCTTATAGTTGACATTCTGAATATTTTTTTATCCTTAATCAATTTATCTATATAAGGATTAATTTGTGCATTTAAACTACTAATTAATAACTTCTGTAAAGTCCTTTGATTTCAGTATTGTGATACTGTACGCCTAAATATCGCGATCGCGGTCACTGGAAGCAAAGGCAAAGTTGGTCCTCCGAAAATCTGATTCTAACCAACAGAGCGAAAGAATTCTTCAAGTCAGTCCTTAGATAAGCGCTGTTTAAGTTACAAGTCCTTATAAAGTCACAACAAATCATACCTTCATCTTCAAAAGAGGGCACCTTCGAAAGGCACCTTCTCTCAACTTAAATGCCAGCCACACACTCTCGCGCGTTTTCCATGAGGCGACGGTAATAACATCAAGTTACCAACATACTCTACTCTACTCGTATATCATAACAAATGTCACTTTTACTTGTTGATACGGAATAAGCTAAACCAATTGCGGAAACTATGACGAAAGTAACTCATATTACGAAAGTATTTTGAAACGAAATTGACGAAACAAAACAAAACTTACTTAACTATTACGAAAGCTGATAGTGTCTGTCTGTTACATATGTGGCATCTTTCCTGACATGTGTCATAAAATTAATTGTCTTAATAACGGTTTCTTATGATAAGGACATCAATAATTATTTTATTTTTAATAATGGGCCGTACCATAGAATGAAGAAAACAAAATTAAACACTGTCCAAATCTACCTTCTTATCTTCTTTCTTATCATTTAAATTCTAGTTGTTAGACAATAAGTCGCCATTTTATATTATTTGGATTTTGAGGTATACCTCGATACCATAATAGGTTTTTTTGACACATTTCATTACTTATCAAGTTTTACCCGTTCGAACAGGTTCACTATTGCACCGCTATTTTTCTATACAGAAGGTATTAAATCCTTCAATTCGTTCGTTAGAACTAGGAATGTCGGTTTTATCGTAATTGCATTTTCTATCTCTAGCCATTCTGTCACATCGCGTTGGCAACTCACTACTATTTCCATTTAGGAATCTATGGAAAAAGGATTCTATTTTATAGAATTAGTCCATTTATCGACATCCCTTCAACACGGAATATGTGTATTAAGATATTGCATATTTTAATAGTATGCGATATCGGAATCAAATTAACCGCTTTCTTTCTTATATTCATCAGATATAATATTAATAATGCCTAAGTGAGTTTTGTTCTTGGAGTTAATGTCACTTTTGCTATTGCAATAGTTGAAGGGTTAGAAAATGATCTACATTTGCTAGCTATATTTCATCTCGTCACTAAAGTTTATGCAGACGGATTAGCGTTTATTATGAAATGTATTTATCAATCATCTATGCTCCATTTAATGCAAGACCATATTGAGATAATAAAAGTAAAAAAATTATATTACTGAAACAATAATTAACATTTTTCGCATGAACAAAGTTATATAAAAAATTGTTTGGAACTGTATGCAATTTATTACAAATAAATGTTATTTAACATGAACGGTTTAAATTCTTTCGGGGCTGCCTTTTTACTACGAGATATTGTTTTCAAAAACTTGGCCGTACCACGTCGCGTCGGACGTGCCATAGAGACTATATATGTATGAAATGTACTATAGTATATTTTTTAATTTTCTATTGCTTGTAATAAAATAATTAATGTAAAAAATTTATGTATTTCAAATTTAATTTAAAATTGATTAATTTTAAAGCTATTCCAATACGCTAAACTATTCCACGATAATAAACTGTCTTCAGTTTTGAAAACTATTAACAGCGTACATAATTGCAAAGTTTGCGTTCAGTATGAACGGCACGCGAGCGTCATTGAATTGAACGTTTAGAAAATTATATTGACTTTGCACTAAAATGGCCGATTATTATGTAGCATTCGTTGAAAATATTTTACAGCTCATACATTAATTGATAATCTATCTATAAAAGTACGACATAGATAATAAATATAATACATAATTATTTAAAAAATTGGCAATGTATATTATAGACAAAGTAGCACCCGACATAAGCTTGCGGTTCCTGCTTTGCGCCTTGCAAAAGTACGTACTCGTAAGTCGTTTGTGGGTTTGGGTATAAAGTTATGAAATAAAATTCTGCAATCAATTTTATAATAATATAATTTATAGCTTTGTTATTACAGCAGTTCACTAACGAATCACTGTAAAAAGAATACTAATATCGAAAGCCCACTTTAATGTTGAGATACATAGATGATATGAAAGCGAGGCTTTAGGTTCTCTTCGACCCTGTACAATATAGTATTGACTAAATGCAACTAGTTATAGGAATAATTTTATGAAAAGAGCAGCCGCCGAGTTTTATGCTAGATCTTCTCGGTAGGAACAGCTTTTCAAACCAGCAGTAGAGTTGACGATTCAAAAGCTCTTCTTACAAGATTACGCTACACTCTCTGCGAGACACCCAGAGACGAGTGTGAGAGTATGCAGTGTAGCTCTCACCTTGCCTCTGTATGTCTCGTTTCCGTGTCAGTTTTTGTGACTGAGTCAAAAGTTTTCGCGCTTCGCATCGGCGAGCGTGTCGCGGTTCACTCTCTGTACATGGTCGCTCCGAACTTACACGTCTCGGCCAGGGCGTTTCGGGCGAGACATAGCAAGTGCTCTCGGATAAGAGTGTACAGCCGCCATTAATTATTATGTACATGGCGAATACATGACATATTTATGCCGGATACTTACAAAGTTGCGAGTTATAATAGTATAAAATACATTAATGCAATACAAAGCATCATAATGTAATTTTGTTTATACGATACCCGCAGTGGTATGCCAATGCTTCCTTTGCGTTCATTTCGTTACGGCAACACATTAGTTGGGAGTTTAATGCCATATGGAAAATTTAACTTACCTATTCCGTTGTTATCAGGTCGTATGAATCATTAGTTCGTTTCTTTTTTTTGCGTCAAATAACGCTTTTGTATTACGTTTTACCTACTTTTTGTAGAAATATTTTATCGAGTAGGTAATTGTTGAAGTAACTTTAGTAACGTTTCCATTTTAATAAATTTCTATGGAGAAATACAATATTTTAATAATTTCGGTATTATTTTAGAAGTTAGTAGCGATATTTCTAAAACCTAAATTATAACACGAAAATAGATGTAATAGTTATTTTTATTGAAGGCTTTATTATTATGTAGAATCCAAAATGTGCATACTTTTCTATAAAAAAATATACTGGAAGAATAGAACGCTTAAAATTTCAGTTGTAGTGGTCAATAGTGACGGACCAAGACATTTCGTGTATGATTATTATTTTAGAAAAGAAAATTTCAACACCCCCGATGAAACCTCACTGGTGGATTCTAACTTCGATCCACACTGTTAAATCTTAAACATCGTAATTCCTTCAAATTCACGACGATTGTAACTGAGTATAAAATTTCATCATCATCTTCTTGCCCTTATCCCACTCTAAGTGGGGTCGGCACAACGTGTTATAAACATGTTGTCACATGATTTGGCTACTTATTTTACGACACCTCGGCAAGTAAGTGGGTGGTCTATTCTATTTAACGGGTTACCACAAGGTGGGTCAACTTACCTTAGTTGCCTTTTACGACACCTCGGTAAGAAATGAGGGTTGTCTACTCTATTCAGCCGGATACCACACGGCGGATCGACTTACCTGAGTCGTCTTTTACGACACCTCGGTAACAAATTAGGATGGTACTATTCTATTCAGCCGGATATCACTCGGCGTAACTGAGTATAAAATTTAATAAGATTATTTTTATTTGCAGGTACTTTGCAAATCGTAAAGAGTGAGGAAGAAGATCAAGGGAAATTTGAGTGTGTTGCCGAGAATGCCATCGGTACGGAGTTCTCCAAACCAACATCTTTATATGTTAAAGGTAAGTTATAATAGTAATGGTGTAAGATACAAAGAAATGAAAGGCAGCTCAAATGGTGTGAATACGTAAAAAATATTCGCACAAAGTTATAGAATGTTATCGCGATTGAGTAAATAGAAAAATATATAAGGCCAAATGTAGAGTGGACCCGATATATTCGGATTCGTAAAAACACATGCACAAACCACCACCAAAATACACAAGCGTTACAAACGAAAAAATCGCAAAGCATTATCCAAACAAGCTTAGTTATATAATAATCGGTTTAAACAACAATAAATTAATACATTATAGTAGATTATGGTACTGTTGCATAATAAGGGTTCTTTAACACGAGTGTATTTAAAAAAACGAGCCGCAGCCGAGTTTTTTTATAGTATTACACGAGTGTTATAAGACCAAGTTATGTACAGTGTCATACACTACTTTATCTACTCTCATACTATAATACGTAAAACAATATTAATAAAAACCAAACTTTGTTTAAATTTTGAAGAGATTTTTTAAATGTCAAATGTTAGCGCCAAGGCGCAAAACATCGATTGCGCATACGTGTTGCGTCGCCGTGGCCTCGTTCATTGAAACCTTTTTTTTTAAATTAGAGGTTCAACCTCCTCGGTCCAGCTAGAGGATGTATAAGTGTATCGTTATGATTGAAGAGTTATATTATGATACAGGTGTCCATACAAGACCTGTATCGTAATAAAACTTTTTAATTATTTATTTTTGGCCTGTACCTAATTTTTGTCATAAGAATTTTATAATCTTTGTATTATAGTATCAGAGTAGATAAGAAATGTTTTATGTTCAAACTTTTTTATTTTTGGTTCTGATGTATGGTGGATTATGGTGTATAATAAAGTATATTTCTATTCTATTCTACATTAATCTACATATCGAAGACCTCCAAAACCATATTACATTAGAAAAATAGATATCTCGTGCGACAATCTTAGCGCACGATTCGCTCAAAGCATTGTCGAGAAATTGATTCCACATGACAAAGTGCAAAGCGAATTAATGGTGAACTCTTGGAAATGAGCGTTTGAAACTTAGTTCATTTGCGCTATTTGCGCAGTGTAATAGGGAAGATTATTATTTAGTTTGTACTACTTACTAAACCGTGTATATTTTGCGTAATGTATTTATGTTCAGCGAAATGCTAAACAATTATTTTATTACGGGTCATAGAAAAAATATTTTTTCTTTAATATTTTTATATATATTTATCTCATGTAATCGGTTTTATCACATTGCCGTGTGGTATCCGTATGAGTAGAATAGTCCACCCTCATTTCTTACCGAGGTGTCACAAAAGGTGAGTAAGGTAAGTTGACGCCAGGCAGGCGGCCGGTCGTAAAAACTAACTCAATCACGTAACAACGTATTTTAAACATGTTCTGCCTACCCCACTTAGAGTGGGATAAGGGCAAGAGAATGATGTAGTCGATAGTCGACAAATAATAACAGAAACTTCTACATCTAGGTGAAAGAAGCATATTTGCCTACATAGATTTAAATAGATAAATTTTATATATAATATATTTAGGAATAATCGAACACAGCAAAATAAAATTAAAAGAATTAGGCGTTACTTTGCGAGAATAATAAAATTAATATAAAATATGATTTTTTTTTTTTAATCCGAAGCGATCCGAATTATTGTGGATGGATACCGTCATCATTAGCTCAAGATGAAGTCGTCTTAATTTTTGTATTTTTGAGAAATTCAGTTAAGTATCTTTCAAATATTTCATGTATCAAATATTATAATACTTCCACTCCTACATTTTTTTTAACTGGCTAAAACAAAGAGCGTATGATGAATAAATACCTAAAGATTTAATACATATTAATTTTAATTTACGATGGACTCCACATTAAGTGGTCTCGAATTTACTTTTACCTACACCTAACTTAACCTAGCAAACGCGGGCAATCCAGTCGACCCCAAACACATATGTTTGCGCCGCCAAGCGCTATAATACCGTTGTTGAATATTACATATGTGGGTCGTTATTTTCCAGTACCAGCGCTTTATTATCAGCTGGAAAGTAGGCTGCGGCGGGAATAATATTCGCGGTACGTTCGCACGAGATAGCGTCGGCAGTCGGTACGCTAACTACGCGTATCTCACTTGAGATTGCCGTGACTGATTGTGACTGGAGTGGCGGCGATTTATAAAACGGCGTGTGGAGGAATCGCTGCGAACGTTTTCGGTGTATATTGACGTCAGATTTTATTACATAATAAAAGAGTTAAATGTAAACAAAAATAATGATATTTATTATATATCTGGGTAACTGAGCCATGCTCGGTATTTTTTTAAAAATTTTAACATTTTTTTTAATGTCAAGGATAAAACAATTTTATTTTTATGAAATCTAGGTAAAACCCCTTATATGCAGAAATTCATGATTAACTCATTTAAATATTAGTACCTGGGTGACTAAGCCTCACTCGGTAATTTTTTTAAAGATACAAAAAAAATGAAATTAAAAAAGCGCTGGGTGACATTTGGAAATCGCACCTAGGTTTCGAACCTTTTTTGGCCCGCCCGTTACCATTACAGCTCAAATTATGAGTTGCTATCTAATCCTATTTTCGTAGTTTTTTTAGTGCCGTTTCCGAGATTCAGAAAATATATTTCATACATTTAAATATTAAAGATAGTTAAAAACACTCTCATTTATAAACCTCGATTTTTTCCTGTTCCCGAAGGAAAAACGGGGTTTTTTTTATCCTATATGTATATCCTATATGCACGGTGTGGCTTTAATTATTCCAAATTTCATGATTATTGCTACAGCGGATTAACTGTGAAAGGTTAACAGATATACAGACGGACTTTCGCATTTATATTATCAGAATGAAAGTGACAATTGTCACGAATATTTTTTTAATTAAATTAAGCTCATAAATCATAACAACCATCAACTAGGCGTGAAGTTTAGACCTTTGAGTTTAATATTCTTAATTGTATTAACTAGCTAAAAGCGACGCCTTGGTGTTTATACGCAAATTGGCTAAATTGCACATTTTAGCGCGATAAAGTAATCCGCATGACCCATTCTAAAGAGGACGTAAGATGTCTTAAAAACTTAACTATTTTTAATAGGGAATGTGTGAAATAATGTTTATAACACTTTCGCATGCTTAGTATTAAAGTGACCTAATTCCAATAAAGCGTTGCGCCTACAAAACTCGTGAGTATTAAAGAGACCCATAACTTGGTAAAGCAAGAAAACACTAGTTTTTTTGTTTTTAAATAGTTAGGAGCGTGGTGTCTTAGATAGCATTGAAATAAGTCTTACAATGTATCTAACTCAATTTAACCTAATTTTGATTTCGGTTACTTTAATACTAAGCGTGCGCTATGTACATCATAAATATACTACCTAAATCTCGTAGCAGTCTGTACCTAGAACGGTTAATTCGTTAATTAATTGGCCATTAATATGTTTAATTATTTTTAGTTACTCTAAAGTAATAATGTGTGTTTACTCTAAAGTATTGATGTCTCTAAAGTATTAGGTCTACCGGAAAGTTCTGTCCGTTTTTAATATCAAACACAACAATAAATTTTTCATACTTTTAACAATAATTATTGGCAAATGTTATTTCCATTATTATTTATGACCTCTTGCCAGCGTTATGGCAATTTATAAATTCCGTTTTTGAAAAAGGTTTTGTCCTTAGAGGTATAAAACTCATGCAGTGCTTGACTAACATCTACATCATTTTTGACCACACATCTCGCATATTTCCATATTGCGATATATATTAATTTTAACGTGCCGTCTTTCTTTTAGGTATTATAAAAGTATGTATACACATTGTGACAAACATAAACAGTCGTATATGACTCAAATAAATGTTCACATACGTGTTGAAACTTAACGTTGCATTGTCAGACAGAACTTTCCGGTAGACCTATTATTAATGGTTTTTATCACAAGTGTGCAAAATCTAGAAACTATGGTAATCAGATATTTTACGACCGCTTTCTTAATAGTGTTTTGCTAGAATTTATATAAAACACTATAGTTCGTTGACGCTCAGCTTTATTTATATTTAATAGGCTACGTAGAGCTAGTTTCGTTACCGTGGCAATTGTTCCGGCAAAACACGAACTCGTTGTCAAATCGTTGACAACACAAACCCATTGAACAATAAAGTCCATGGTTAGTGGCATTGTTCGGTAAAGGCATTCGTCCGGTGGAAACAATGTGCCAAAGAAAGAAAACCAACTTCCCTTACAAAGGAGACAATAAAAAGGTTACTACGCGCGGTCCGAACGAGGAAAAGAGAATTACAAATTACACAGCGTAAAAGCCGCTATACCAAGTATTAAGACGGTTTTATTTCTCTCGGAACACCTGTTGGAAACTCGGTTCGTTTCTGTTAATTTTAGATTTCATAATTGGACGATTGTTTTGAATTAATAACGGCTGAAGGCGTGAAGATATTCGGCTTTACCAAAAAAACTTTTAATTTACTTTTTTACGTCCATAATTTTTTTGCATTACCTTTTATAATGGAAGTGTTTCATCGAACTACTGAATAACTTAACATATTGCGTAAACTTATATCAATGTATCGATCCAACGACTTATCTTAAACTTGATAATATGAGACTTGTTGTTTTTAAATAGCATCATCAGTACATAATACTGACACGAAATGTTTGACTTGCTTTGCTTTTTAGAGATTACATAAGTCAAGTCAAGACATAGAGTAAAATTGTAACAAACTTTAAAATTATTCCGTATCCATACATATAATATTTCATGTATGGATAATTCTAGATTTGAGGCTTATATATAATAGGCTAAAAATCCTTTTTTACATAGGAATTAAAGTAAAGTTTGTTTTTTGCTGCATTTTTTCAGTGCATTTTTCAGTGCCCGAAAACAGAGACAAAAATTTCCTAATAAAAACCTAGGTAGATCGATTTTTCACCCCCAAAACCTTGCTGAACTTCATGAAAATCGTTGGAACCGTTCCCAAAATTCAAAAATGTATACAAGATAAATTTATTTAAATATTAGAGACTAGCCAATCGCCAGCGGCTCCACCCGCGTGAAAGATTAAAACCGTAATATAGTTTTTTGATAACCTTAATAATGGTTAAAGTGGGTTAACCTTAAAAGCTAGACATACGTTGTCGTAGACTTATATTTAGAATTTTTAGAGGGAAACAATTTTGTAATACATGTTTTTTTAATAACTATTACCGTTTACTCAGCGTACGCTATTATTACTGCTCTTCTCCTATTCATTTCAGCGTGATGTTATAAAGCCTATAGCCTTCCTTGATAAATGGACTATTTACACTTAAAGAATTTTTGAAATCGGTCCAGTAGTTCCTGAGATTAGCGCGTTAAAACAATCAAACAAACAAACTTTCCAGGTTTATATATTACTATAGATTATAATCTATCTGAGCTAATTGATAGTTTCTTCAACTATTATAGTTCGATTCGTCATTGAACAAGTCTACAGTTGCTAGTATTTAGAGAATCTGCGATCATCATTCATTTGTCGTGGGGTGTAGTTCGGTCGGTCGCAGTGGCCAATATGGTTATTGATGGCTGTTGACTTTGCGGAGTTTGACAACTGGCCCTAAGCACACAACAAATCGAACCTGAATCGGTCCGATTTCAATAATCTCTCACGGTGATTTTACCCCTTCCGCGTCAATATTGGGCCTGCCTTTAAAATTTATTTTAGCAAGTATTTGTTTGTAATTTTTTTATATAAAGTTTAATTAATAGTACCTGGGTGACCGAACTTTTTTTAAAGATATAAAAAAATGAAAAAAAAAATAGTTGAAGAGGTGGGCCTCAAACATAGGTATTTTCACCTCTCTAGACCGCCCGTTCCCCAAATGAGCTGTCGTGACTTGACATTTGATAGTGAAAATTTTCAGACGCGTCAGTTTTAATATTTGTTTATATAGAATTATTTACGTATTACATTAGATTAGAAAAACACTATTTTTGATCCAGAGGGAGGTAGACACTCGTAGCACAAGTTATCTTAGTACGAGTGTCTACGATATTTGTTAATGTGAATTTGTATTTTATTATCTATTTTTGAATCTTGTTTTTTTTTTGTATTTTTTGTAATTGTTTGGCTAAATAAAATTATTATTATTATTATTATTATTATAATTATCTTTTAAATTCCACATAAATTTTATCCCTTTTTCCGAAAATAGGGATAGAACGAGATTTTTTTTCACTAAAACCTAGCTATATCTATTTTTCTCCCCCAAAACCATTTTCATACTGAATTTCAGGAAAATCGGAGGAGCCGTTTGAAGATTCCGAAAAAATATATATATATACATACAAGATTAATTCATTTAAATTTTAAAAATAACTTTTAAGATCCGTATCGATAAAACTGTAAAAATCGTATTGACAACATTTGGAATAAGAGTAATCATATTGGAAGCAGCATGGTAAGTCTATGCGTTATCCTCCTCCTTAAGATAGGAGATCTTTGACCAGTAATGAACTCGTAACAGGTGACTACTTTACTTTTTTTTTTTTTTTAGTGTACTACTAACAATTCACAGCGTGTAGTAAAAAAATTACATCAATCATCAATTATTTACCGTATGGAATATATGTAATAGGGTTTTTTTTATTTCTATTCTCTTACATAAACCTAATAATCTTTTTTTTCGCTTCCATGTTGCAAATAATTTGGATACTCGAATGAGAAAATCTATATTTATTATATAACAAAGTCCCCAAAAGTTGTCTGTCTCTATGTGATCGATTTTCTTAAAATCTGCTGAACGGATTTTTGTACGGTTTTTAATAAGAGGTAGTGCGATTATTCCGGAAGGTGTAGGTTAATAGAACATTACTGTTGTTTGTATATTGTGTTAGGTTGCGCAGTTGTAAAAAAATCTCGCCTGCTGAAAGGTTTAGTGGCGTGCGCCGCTTAAACCAACAGAGACACATTATAGTAATGTACTAGGTAATTGTAGATCTACAAAAAATATAGTAAATTCCATAACAGCAGGTCTCTATCTCTTATCGTTAACTCGTAATACTTATATGAAACTTCAATTAAATACTCTGATTTTCACAAGGATAAAGTCGCCGGCATAGCTAGTATGTTTCAAAAACTGAATCAGTATTTACTTCTTACTTAGTTACTTAGTCAAAATGGAAGTACCTTTATTAAATATCATTAAATGCTTTTATCTTAGAACGTCACTTGGTTGGTAGCCAATACTATCGCGACGATGTTATTGATGGTATAGACATTGCTGAGTTCGACAACTACGCCTGAATACACAAACCGACCGAACGATTTGATTTGTACTGCTTCAGTTTGCTACCACAATAACAAATCATTTAGACCTTGATGTTCGCTTACGTTGCGATTATCACGATTTAGATAAATATCTTACAATATTTTTTTTGTATTCGTAGTATTGTTAAAAAAGCTGTGATAGCCCAGCGGTGACAACGTGCGACTCTTTCGAGAGGGTCACAGGTTCAAACCCCGGCAGGCACCAATGAGTTTTCTATTAAAACTTGTATCTAATTGATAGTTGTAAAATATCACACGCTTTTCGGTGAAAGAAATTTGATTGTATAACAATACATTGAGGGTATTTAAACACGTAAATTTACACACCACATTGACATGCAAAGCTTGTATTTCATAATAACAATAATGTACTTGACTTTAAAGCGGCTTAGTCAAGAAATTTGTTAGCTGTTATTGTTACGTTTCTAATGTTTACGTTACCTTGGTCGTTGATTGGATCGGATCGGATTACGTAGGATTTAAATTCCTGTCAAGGGATTAACGATTTAACATTATTTAAAGCTGTTACTGTGACATAAAAATCCAAAATCTTCCGCGGTATATACAGGATCATTGCTTTAAATCTATACTTACCAAGAATGAACAAATCCATACTCTACCAAGAAAATACAATATTGATTAATATTAATATACTATAATACTGACTGCCAACTCGCACGAGTTTACTTTTCTAGCTTTTCAACAGTTATACCAATCGTTTGTGTCCTATCACCGAAGTTAAGCAACTTCAGATGCTTTCAATACTTTAATGGGTAATCGCCAAGAAGCGACTCTTGTTGATGGTATTTTATTCGACCTCACTGGAGGCCCATTTAGACCTACTTTCCTTAACGCTTATAGAATATCTCCGCAATTCACATCATCATTCTCCTGCCCTTTTCCCACTCTAAGTTACCAACTCATGTGACATGTTATAAACATGTTGTCACATGATTTGGTTATGTATTTTATATCCGACCGCCGGCCTGACATCAATTTACTTTAGTCACCTTTTAAGACACTTCGGTAAGAAATGAGGGTGGTACTATTCTGCTCAGCCGGATACCACACGGCGGGTCGACTTACCTTAATCGCCTTTTAAGACACCTCAGTAAGAAATTGGGGGGGGTCTATTCTACTCAACCAGATACCACTTGGTGGGTCAACTTACTTTAGTCGCCTTTTGCGACACCTCGGTAAGAAATGAGGGTCGTACTATTCTATTCAGCCGGATACCACACGGCGTATCTCCGCAATTCACATCCTCCTAAATACTGCCTATATAATGTCTATCTAATAATGCCTATATAATAAGATCGCCTGGTGACTAGGCTTTTAAATAGTTGGAAAAAACTCTCGGTGGAGAAAAATAGCCTTCACACAATTGGAATTTGTGTAAATTATTACTTTACGTTACTACACAAATAACGTACATCGTTTTCAACTATTCAAAATGGAAAAAAATCAGGGCAAAGTTATCGTCATTAGAAGAGTAACTATCATCAGTCATCGTTCGGTGATGTTAGAGCCAAGTTTGCTCTCTAACAAACACCACTGTTATTGATGGCTATTGACATCGCAGTTTGACAACATCGGCACTGAGTACACAGTCAATTCGCCCTGAGTCGGCTAACACGCGCCCAACTTCCCTTCTAAATCCTTCACAATAACAAATGATTTAATGAATCTCGTATCGAATTTGGGGCGGCTTAAAGAAAGGCTTAGGAATTTGTTGTTATTGTTATGTTTAACCTGTATTGGTTAATTTAGTTATAGACGGATCCATCGGTTAAATTTTTAATTAAAGTTTAAGTATGGAAAGGAAAAAAAAATTGTACGCTACCAAATAAGTACATAAATTCAGTCAGTCAAATGAAATGAAGGTGATAAAAACAGAAAAGCTTTATCGTAAACTTAACTCATAGTATCAGCCACTCGCCGTGTGCCATCCGGCAAAATATTATAATTTATTTCTTTATGCTGAGTAGAATATACCACCCTCATTTCTTACCAAGGTGTAGTAAAAGGCAATTAAGGTAACACGACCCGCCGTTTGGTGTCCGGCTGAGTACAATAGACCACTTCATTTCTTACCAAGGAGTTGTTAAACTAAATGTAAGTTGAAGTTAAGCAGGCGGCCGGTCATAAAATACCTAGCCAAATCATGTTACAACATGTTGTGCCGGCCCCACTTAGAGACGACCAGCCACCTGCCTGACATCAACTTACCTTAGTCGTATTTTAAACCACCTCGGTAAGAAAGAGGGTGGTCTATTCTACTCAACTCCTCGGATATGAACTAACTAACTACTCACTACTCCAATACCACAAGGTGGGTCAATTTACCTTAGTTGCCTTTTACGACATCTTTGTAAGAAATGAGGGTAGTCTATTCAATTCAGCCGGATACCACACGGCATAAAGAAATAATGCATAATATTTTACAATTATGTTAAATATATTATTAACACGATTAATAACTGTCTCGTATTATTAATAAAAGCAATTAATACCATTAATGTTTATAATATCGTTTTGAAGGAAATTATTCTTTTGTTAAAACGTTTCCGAGACGCGTTCCGACACTTTGTTTTCGCTTTTAATTAAAATGAGTCCAGACGAGAAATGTTCCGGGAGACGTCGTTTTCCGTAAAGAGGAATAATTAGGGGCGTTGCATTTGTTTTTTCTATTATTTCAAGATTAACTATATGCGAACCGTGCAAAATTCCTGATACCTACATACTGTTATTATCTTTAATATTTAAATTAATTAATCCTTAGCCGTGTGGTATCCGGCTAAGTAGAATAGTACCACCCTCATTTCTTACTGAGGTGTCGTAAAAGGCGACTAAGGTAAGTCGACCAGCCGTTTGGTATCCGGCTAAGTAGAATAGTACCACCCTCATTTCTTACCGAGGTGTCGTAAAAGGCGACTAAGGTAAGTTGACCCATCGTGTGGTATCCGGTTTAGTAGAATAGACCATCCTCCTTCTTACCGAGGTGTCGTAAAATACGACTAAGGTAAGTTGACGTCAGGCAGGCGGCCGGTCATAAAAACGCAGCCATATTATGATACAACATGTTCATAACATGTTGTGCCGACCCGACTTAGAGTGAGATAAGGACAGGAGGATATATATATTTAAATTAATTAATCTTGTAGGTATATAGTATTTAAATTTCGGAAACGGCTCAATCGATTTTCATGAAACTTAGTATGTAGGTTTCGGGGACGAAAAATCGAACCAGCTAGGTTTAATTTAAAAAAATGTCGTCTTATCCCTTTTTTCGGGCAATCAAAAATTGCTAAAATAATAAAATAAATAAATATATGGGACACTTACACACACAGTTGTCCGTCCCTAAAGTAAGTAACTTAATACTTGTGTTACGGTAGACAGACAACTGGTGACTATAAACTTATATATATTTTTAAATACATACTTAAAAACAAATATACACCCAGACTCAAAGACCAACAAATTCATTTATACAAAATGTTGGCTCGGCGGGAATCGAACTCGCGACCAGAAGAGCTGAAGGCAGGGTCACTACCCACTGCGCCAGCGGGCCAGCCAAAATAATGCAAAGATTATGCTGTATTATGATTATGATTAAGTTGTGATAGCTAAGTTGAGAACGGGCGGACTAAATACCCGGGATCAAGTCCCCAATATTACCACCCTTTTCTTTCTTTTTTTTTATATTTTTTATAGCATTTTTTTTTATCTTTTAATAAAATTACCGAGAAAAGCTCTGTTACCCTGGTAGATCGATAGAAATTCTTTATTGCACACACATTATATAACACAAGGTACAAAAAGAAAGAAACTTAACTAAGAAGCATAAGGCGTACAAACGCGGTCTTATTTCTAAAAGCAATCTCTACTAGACATGTACTGATATTTAATATATATCCTCCTGCCCTTATCCCACTCTAAGTAGAGTCGGCACAACATGTTATAAACATGCTGTCACATGATTTGGCCGCGTTTTTACGACCGGCTGCCTGCCTGACGTCAACTTACCTTAGTAGTATTTTACGGACACCTCGGTAAGAAGGAGTGTGGTCTATTCTATTAAACCGGATACCACACGGTGGGTCAACTTGCCTTAGTCGCCTTTTACGACACCTGGGTAAGAAATGAGGGCGGTACTATTCTACTAAGCCGGATACCACAGGTACTGATATTAAAATTATATTTTTTTAAAGTAAGACAAATCCATTAAAATAAGACTCCTATAAGATAGAAGTTACGTTTTGTTTCAGTATAGCTATTTCAGAAGGAACAAAATTCAAACGAGATTCGTCTTTGACCCGTAAAGTTTAATTCGAAATATAAACAGTTTCACCTTAAATAAAGTTTCCTTTAACAGGGCAAATATTAGCAAATCTGGGTAATTTTGAAACGAGCGTAGTTATTTCGTTAATTAGTTATAGCTTCGAGCGAAAATGTGTAAAGTTTCACAACATTGCAACGGCTATAATGTATTTTGTACTAAATGTGTTGTATATGTATATTAATTTATTTTTAACCGACTTTAAAAAGGTGATGGTTCTCTATTCGGCCGGTATATATATTTTTTTATGTATGTACACGAAGTACTCCGCCGTTAGTAGACCGATTTTAATTATTAACTCAGCCGCCATTTTGCGGTTTAAATTGTTGTAATTTAATTTATTTGTTTAACTATTATTTTATGGTTACTTTTTAGGTTTTATGGTAAATCTATACTTATTGTAAAACAAAGTCCCCAAGAGCAGCCTGGCTGTATGTGAATAACTTTCTTAAAATCTACTTATCGAATTTTTGTTCGGTTTTTACTAAGAGGTAGTGCGATTATTCCGGATGGTGTAGGTTAACAGTACATTGCTATTTTTTGCAAATTGTGTTGAAGAGGTTGGGCAGGTGTAAAAAATTCGCTTGCTGGAAACTTTAGTCGTAAACCTACAGAGATACTTGAAAGTAATGTTGTAAGGAATTGTAGATCTACAAAAATTCTACAAAAAAGTCGACAACAGCATGTCTTTATCTTATATGGTTAACTCACAATAACTACTTTTATGTACTATTTCAGTTATGTACACTGCTTTCCGCGCGAGCAAAGCCGCAGCCAAAGCTAGTTTAGTTAATAAACTTTAATAGTATTTTTCTTTTGTAAAATCATCATTAAGCCTTGACAGATTCAGAGAGCATAAAATCAATGAAATTTAAATAATCTTTATAATATTTTTATTGTCTTTTTTTTAGCTCTAAAACCTCAATTTTACAAACAATAGTTACTTCATCATCTTCCTGCCCTTATCCCACTCTAAGTGGGATCGGCACAACATGTAATAAACATGTTGTTACATGATTTGGCTACGTATTTTACGACCGGCCCTCTGCCTGACATCAACTTACCTTAGTCGTATTTAACGACACCTCAATAAGAAAGAGGGTGGTCTAGCCTACTCAGCCGGATACCACACGGTGGATCGACTTACCTTACTCGCCTTTTACGACACCTCGATATGAAATGAGGGTGGTACTATTTAATTCAACCGGATACCACACGGCGGCAAACAATAGTTACGTCAAACTGTATAAATTACGTATTGAAAAAGTACCTTTATAAAACACCGTGTCGAAATTTAATATAAAAAAACTCTAGCAAAATATACTGTTTCATTCTTTATTAGCGCAAGATACCCCCGCGTTCGTAAATCTGAATACCCTTTTATATTCGCACGCGTTACGTATCTTATTCATATTTAGTAACAGTAAAACGTGAAGCCTTACGTTTGGCGTGTTCGTAATGTTAATAAGATCGCATTGTGCCTACAGGATAATACTTCCTTGCTACATTTTATAAAGCATAATATTTTCTACATTTCCGATAACATTAAACCGAGCTATGTTAGAACTGTTGCTATGAAAATTCCGTCACGCTACAAAAGCGTAATTAAATTGCTGTTACGCTGTTTCATATCCATACCTTACTATATCTTTCTTGTTTCTTTGATTAATTAAAAGACTATTTCAGTTTTAATTTTTGCAAATGGAACTAAAGTAATTATCTTTCCTCATTATTACGAGCGGTCGTCTTGCTTGACGTCATCTTATCTTAGTTGCCTTTTAAGACACCTCGTTAAGAAATGCGGGATATTCTAATAAGCTGGAAACCACACGTCTGATCAACTTACCTTACGTCGAGGTTGTGCCGAACCCACTTAAAGGGGGATAAGGACAGGAGAAAGAAGAAGATATTTATTTGTATATACCATACTCCAGATCTACCTGATCTGATCATTAGAATTCGTTGTTTATATTTATCAAGTATTAGATAGTATTGTTAGTTGATATTGGTAAATAGTTAATGCTAGATAGTTACTTGGCGTTAAAGCCCACTTGCAACTATATATATTCAAGAATTTTTGACATATTTATTTTCAGTAAGGCTTGATTTATGGAAACCTTAGATATAATTCATTCATAGTTGATATAATTAAAATAGAATATTTAAGAACTAACAAAAAAAATAATGCTGAATACGCCTGTGAATGATAATTATAATGGAACTAGAATTAATATAAGGATTTATTAATGTATCTATAATATATTTGTATTAATATTTAATATATACATGTATGTATATGATGTATCAAATAAATAAAAAATATGAAATAAAAATAATTAGTTTGTCAGCGCCTAAATCGTAAATCGCCTAAACTCAATGGGCAAGCAATATATTTGTTGTTGAGTTAGTATTTCATAATCTTTTTGTTATTGAAGTTATCTTCCTTTTCGTAAGCCGTGGATCTTGAATAATACTAATATTGAATAACAATAGTTAATTTGAGGTGAAATTTATATACCTATACCTCTGTGTGCTTAGTGCGAGTTTTTTAACCTACTCGATCACGTTAGCGTAACGCAAATTTGTACAGCGCTGAAACCACGACCAGTAGATGTCGCTGCTCGAATCAATTTTTTTGGTTTTTATTTGTATAAAAACTGTGTTTACTGTAAATAAAATTACTTTTACCTAACTAATTAATACAGTCAGGTCCTCAACTGAAAAAAGGTAAGTATAGTGGTAGAAATTATGTGGTAGTAATTACCATTTATTACTACGTAACCGGCCACTGCATCGGGTCTACGGCGTACTTTATAAACGCTACAGAATAAGAAAAGATAAAGGCAAAGGTGGAAAAACATTTACCCGCCGCCCATTACGTTAATTACAGTCACGAGCCTCCGTTGTCGTGTTCCTTGTTATATGCAAACAATTTAAGCCCATACCCGAATGAGGATTGGACCCAAATTGGTTTGCAAGCAAACATACTTGTTTCGTGTTAGCGGAGGCGTTAAAAATGTAGGTAGGTGGTAATTTAGAGCCGTGTGAGATGGAACTCAAAATAACGTTGTACAGATATTTTTGTAAATTGCGGAAGCTTGAAAGAAATAAAATGTATAAAAGTAGTATAGAAATTATTTTGATATAATAATAAGTGAATAGAAAATCTTTAATATTTCGATGAGTTAATCTTGTATGTATATCTATATAAATATATTTTCTGAATATCGGAAACGGCTCCAACGATTTTCCTGAAATTTAGCATATAGGAGGTTTTGGGGTTCTCCCCCAATCGATCTAGCTAAGTTATCCGGTTGAGTAGAATAGACCACCCTCTTTCTTACCGAGGTGTCGTAAAATGAGACTAAGGCAAGTTGACGTCAGTCAGGCGGCTGGTCGTAAAATTCGAAGCCAAATCATGTGACAACATGTTGTGCCGACCCCACTTAGAACGGGATAAAGGGCAGAAGAATGATTTTTATTTACACCAGAGCTAGAATAACAAGCATGCGTATCATTGTATCATATCATTGGATTAAACTTGACGTTAACTAAAGACTAACTAAAGGCTAAAAGATAAGAGTGTTTGCAAAATTACCGACGACGATGTCCATGACCGAGCGAAGTGGAGAAGATTAATAAGGAAGGCTGACCCCACCACCATGTGGGATACATAGCTAGGGAGAGAGAGAGTTAACTAAAGACTATTACACTCTCATAACACTCAACTCACGAGTAAATCATAAAAATACAGTTTATGTATGTGGAAACATTATTGCAACAACGTTTCCAACTGCACACATAATAAAAATATATAACCCAGTTGCCTTCAAAGAAAACTTACGCGTATATTCTGGTCACGTTGTCGAAAGATAAAACCTACAAGCTTGCAGCTTAAGAGATTCAGGTGTTAAAAATACGCTCCACGTGTTTGGATAGACAATATAAACCGCTTCATATTGTGTGAACGATGTGTTGATAAATTCTAGAGAAAAACTACTAGAGTTTTAGTTTCCCGTGTCACGATTGCGTTGTCACGACTTGTACGGAATAGTTAAAGATATCAGACGTAACATCAGTGTGGTTAGCAATCTTATATTATAGTGTATTATCTGTGGTTAGCAAACAATATTTTGGTATATTTTCTTCTTAGTTGTAGTAAAAGACCATGCCTGCATTCAAACCATTTGTCAAATTTATCCAATAATTGTACATTAATCTAAGAATGTATTATATGTTTAACCGAAATTCATTACATTTTGTTATTGATATTAGTGACTTTGTATGCCTAAAATTTAGCGTTGAAATACCCTCAATTAAGAACTATATTATTTTTCCTATTCCGCCAGGAAAACGGGATTTTTTTTATATGTTATAAGCTTCAATATGTTATAAGCTTCAATCACATGAAATTATCTATATCACTGCAGCAGCTTTAATCGCACGATTTTTTATCTATATTCCTCCAGAAAATATTCCAGGAAAGCGTGACATACAGACAGACTGTCACAATTATAATATTAAAATAAAGCAGAATATGTATTGGTAAGTTGACGTCAGGCAGGCGCCTGGTCGTTAATACATACATGCTATAATATGTTCAAGATGTACCGATAAGGGCAGCAAACGACGATGTATATGTATTCCTAACATAGATTTGGTACCTTAAAACCATCCAAAGTTCATCAGTCAAATGAAAAATTTATAAATCTTTAATTCAATGCTACCTGCAGTAAGTGAATGGAAAACCTAATTATTGTTTTGTCCACAGTCAGAAGAGTGGCGCCGCAATTCTCAATACCACCTCCCGCACGCACCGAAGTGATGCTTGGCAGCAATCTGACGCTTAAGTGCGTCGCGTTCGGATCACCCATGCCTACTGTTAAATGGAAGAAAGGTATCTGTTTAACTTGTTTGACACTAAACCTAGAGTGCGCCAGCAGTACATTGCAGCGCGCTAAACATGTTCTTTTTCTCAATGACACAGTGTAAGCAAAAACTATTAGAAAACGAGATCTGATTGTAAGTTTAGTAGTTCAAATATTGTGTCAAGAGTTCCATAGATCATTCACGTAGTCGAGTAGGTATTAGGTATTTATTTTGCAGATCTAATATATAAAATTAACAGGTCTTCGTTAAAGAAAACAATCGGGAGGAGGCAAGCGTATCTCTAAAGAATTCTTGGGCATTAATGTAACCTACCAATCCCCAGAAGGAGAGAGGATAGCCCAACTATGGGATAGTAACAAGCTATTAATTTACTTTACGTAACCTAAACATAATTGTATACGTATAAAACATAAGCTTGATAGTTATTATGACAGTTATAAAAAGTTAATTTCTAACCAAAATTAATTATGTATATATAATTTATTTGCTTAGTTAATGTATGGAACCGGCTATACTCACGTCTTATTCTATCGAGTTAGCCCGACTAGTTTCGAACAAATCTGGGGCTCTTATTCATGACCTCTTTACACGACGATATACGATAACGTCGTGACTATACGCCGTTTCTATACATTAACTATGGATACTACTCACGATAGTTTAAATTTAAAAATTTATTTGCTTGTTTTCGAAGGATTAACGAAATGGCTGACACCAGAAGACAATCCTCCGCTAGGACTTAACACACTCAAGTTAGAAGACATCAGGGAATCGGCCAACTATACCTGCGAAGCGGCTAGCGTATTAGGAATCATTGAAACCACAGCTGAAGTTAAAGTACAGTGTACGTATTTATTTTTAAAATAATAATTTATTATGTAAATCTGTCGTGGAATATTTAAATTCGATATATTCTTTATTAAATTTACGCCGTGTGGTATCCGGCTGAATAGAATAGTACCACCTTCTTTTCTTACCGAGATGTCGTAAAGGCGACTAACGGAAGTCGACCCGCCGTGTGGTATTCGGCTGAGTAGAATAAACCAACCTCATTTCTTACCGAGGTGTCGTAAAAGGCGACTAAGGTAACTTGACTCACCGCGTGGTATCCGGTTAAGTAGAATAGACCACCCTCTTTCTTACCGAGGCGTCGTAAAATACGACTAAGTAAGGTGACGTCAGGCAGGCGGCCGATCGTAAAAACGCAGCCAAAGCATGTTACATCATGTTTATAACATGTCGTGCCGACCCCACTTAGAGGGATAAGGGCAGAGAGACGATGACTAATAGTCTTTCTTCAGGCTGCAAACTTATAAATTGAAGGATTTGAGAAAATGTTATTGATAAATTGCGGCAAGTCGGGGACATCCATTATGAGTTAGTGTTATAATTCATAATTGAAAGGGGGCCCAAAGTTGCGCGGGGCCCCGGAGACAAACGAATGTCGGCTTGATTAATGATTAATTATTGTTACTCTGCCCGTTTACTGGGTATTATTCGGAGGGGATTAAGGAATATGGTTTGAGTTATTTAGCCTTTGGGCAGGCTGTTAAAAGTTTTAAGCAAACTCCGATTTGGCATACTTTCGGCGTTATTTATTTTTGATTAAGGACAACTTTGCTTAACATTTCATAAAATAGGAGCTTATTAAAAGTAATACATAAATTATTTATAAATTCCCCAATTTTATGATGTGATCGAGAATAGCGGACATTTTAAATTAGTTTTGTACCTCTAAAAGCTACTTAAAAGTTATAAACTAAATATTTAATGACCCATATACGAGTATACTCCGCTAACTGCATAATCAACTTACATTTTACAGTGGTTTGTAAGCACGAGTACAAGAAGTTCAATTTATAACTTATGTTTATTCTATTCATCATACTATATTTTATATATATTTTTTATTTTTATATATAGTTTAGTTTTGCCGTATTATAATAAACTTATACAAATTAAACATTTAAAATTATGTTTATACTACGCATCTCCAAAGATCCTTAATTTGTTTCGTACATTATATTGACATCTTCGCTTATTAAGTACTAGCCGCGACTTCGTTCGCGTGGACTGTTGTAGTGTCGATAATAGATGGCGCTTTTCAATGTCATCCTATTCCTGTAGAATTACCAGGATTTCTATAGCAGATATGTTCTTTCGGTGTGAAATGATTGTGCTAAATTTCATCGACATTAGTTAGCGGATTCTTCGTGAAAGAGTAACAAACATATATCCATTTTCACAAATTTTCGCATTTCTAATATTAGTAGGAGCAGAATAGGATATTAAGAAAGCAGCCACTGAGTTCTACTTTAATGAGATCAGGCAATAAACAAATAATCACGATTCTACGGGTCTTATAGTCATAGACGTGAAAGTTAATAATGTAATTGGTAACATTCTAAACTTCAAGTGTAAATAAATAATAAAAATAGGCGTTATTTCAGGAATTTCATAGTACAAAAGTTATAATCGAAGTAAAAAAAAAACCATATTGAAAATGACATAAAAGCTTAGCAAATGTGATTAAGCAGAGATTGTTTAAAACTGTATTAACATCCTATAACCATTTTTAGCACTGCCTGGACCACCGACCGAAGTACGAGCGTCAGAAATAACAGCAACCACAGTGAGACTGGCGTGGACTTATAGTGGCCTCGAAGAACCCCAGTATTATGTTATACAGTACAAGCCAAAATACGCTAATCAGGTAATAACATATTAAGAATACAATGTGAAATTTAACAGACAATTCAGGTTATACCTGACCATTGATCTATATCTAAGTACTATTCATAAGTTAAGATCGCTATTTAAAAAAAAACAAATTATTCTAGCTGTTGAGAAAAAATAAGGAACTAAATTCAATTACAACAATACCTCATTTTGTGTCGTGGTTACGTTGCAAAGTGAATTAGGATTTCTATAGCAAACCGAATATAGGTACCAGGGTAACGAAAGTAAAAGAAACACAAGTTACGAAAGAAAGGGTTACACTACATTACAACACACTACGTAATTGAAACTGAAATCTAAAATAAGCAAAACAAAATGAAAATAAAACTGTATTAAAATTGCGTTGATTTTTAGTAAGGAAGGGAATCCCCTAGTTTTTAAAATCGCGCAATTAGATACAAAAGTGTTGTCATCTTTAATAAGAAAAGAAAATTTCCAAAAAAAAATAAAATCCGAATCCAACATTGTTTTGGATTCGAACCTCGATCAATTAAGCAGCGACGCAACTTTGAAAAAACGCAAAACAAAACGACGCAAGGCGAGATATTGGTGTACACAGCAAAGATCTATGTAGTACAACTTATTTATTACTCGTAAACTGTACATTCCATTCTAATTTTTCTTCGCAGGCATTTAGTGAGATTTCCGGTGTCATAACTCAGTACTACTCTGTGACGAATCTATCTCCGTACACCGAGTATGAAATGTACGTTATAGCCGTCAATAATATCGGAAGGGGACCACCTTCTTCTCCAGCTGTCATCACCACGGGAGAAACTGGTATGTAGATATACGCTAATTTTGATGTAGCCTGATACTATGCTGAAAGAATTATACATTTATTTATTCTTATCAGCGATATAAGATTAAGTTATACTCTATCCATTCTCCTTCTTTTGTACTTACATTATCATGAAGGAATTTGTAGTTCTTCACTAAATTGATCAAAAGGGATTTGCGACTCTTGTTTTAGTTATTTCCGATGATATTTCAGGGGCCGAATTAAGGTGCTTTGACTATATTTCATTAAATTGTGCACCACTAGTGTATCTCACTATTGACAAAGTGACCGATTTTGCATAAAAGTATTTCCATCTCTTCAAGTAAATTCCGTACTTGAATTGGTTTTGATACTTATATTGCGAATTTTAACAAAAGAATAAGAGACGCTTGTTATGAGTATTGCGAAAAATATGCTAAATTTTGAATTTCAAAATGACTTTCATATTATGACGCAGCAATACTGCTTGAATACCATCTAAGTTAAAAAATTCAATTAACAAACGAAAATTGCAAGTTGTTCTGTGAATTTAATGATATTAATCCTTCAGTAATTCGTTATTTTAATCTAATTGATTCTTTTTTCTTTAATCTGTTTCTTTGAGATAATTTATTAGAATTCACAAAATTTTGCTATACCTAATACAGTTATTTTTAATTCTACAATTAATATTTTTTAATTTGAAGATATTTCAATATTTGGACCAGGAATAACTTTTTGTATTATTTCATTTTAAAATTTGTGTATGTTAAACATATAAATTAACACGATATCTTCAACTCTGTTTGTTCCCACAATAAATACTCTGTTAATCGATATATTTTAAACTCGTTCTATTCCTTCGACCATAACATTCATCATCTGCTTGTTTCCATTTGTTCTCTTATCGCTTACAGTTTCAACATATCACTAATATCAGTTTTTATTGCTTTCCATTAGGTACATTAGGCTTTGTTTTCTTGCGCTGGTTACTTTATTCTAAGATTGTTTTCGATCGTCTTTTCATGCGAACGTATTAATGCGACGTAACAACAATCGCCGCCGCTTCGTGTAAGTTCGCTTCTGAATGGAGTTTTGAAATGGGTTTATTTATTTTTTTTGCACATTTATTTTTATTTACAGTAGACTTTAGAAGTAGTGCGCATTTTTATTTTCTCTATTCATGCACCATTCTTTTGTTTTAACGATTTTAAACCTACAATTGAACGTTCACGACTCTACCGTTTTCTGCTAAAGCACCGTGTGATGAGTGTTCATAGATTTTTTTTTTGTATTTTTGGTCTCTGTACTAATGCTTTCGTTTGTCTCTTGCAACCCAACAGTGGATTCACTATATGGAGGTGCTAGTGAGTATATGTTTTATAATTTTTATAACTATATTTACTAAATCATAAATTCAAAGTATTTAACTGGTATTACCGCATTGTTAAGCACAATGCTGTTGGACCTCTCCTCGATGGACATTATCAAAAATTTCACTGAGAGCTTAAGGAAGAAAACTCTTCAAATGTGAACCCTTCTGATTAGAGTAGAGAGTGGAATGGGCAAATAATTTGTTCCTTATAATATAATAAGTTCATATAATAGGCTTATGAACGAACAGCATTTAGTTCTTATTTATTGTTAAAAGCTTCAACTTGCAATGTATGTATGTGAAGGTGGAATCTTACAAGTTAAATTTGACCCACTTCCCGTTGTCCGATTGAGTTAAAATTTTATATACTGGTCCAGTCCTGATGACAATGAATGTTCATATTAAGCAAGATCTGATGCTGCTGCAAGAATTGGCTCTAAATGAGGAAACTAAAAAGAGGAAACTAAAAAGTTAAAAGCTTTCTCAATCTGACTTGTACAGAAAACAAGATTGTTCCGACAAGTTTGTGGCTATATATTTCAATACCGAGATAAAATGAACCATTTTGCACTTTGTAGTTAATAGTTTCACGACAACAATAATCACATAAATCTATTACTAACTTTGAAAGAGAATATATAAACAAACACACTCTAGCATTTATATTAGAAGTAGTAGGCGATGCGATGACGTCACTGTGAGCTTTAAAGTCTCACTTCCAACTTGACAAGTTAAATCTGTATACAAGAATATTATAATTAACTTCCAGGCTACATAAACTGTAAAGGGACGATATACAATGTTTGCTTGCCGAATATTATATTATTAATATTCTTAATGGTGTAAGAACAGGCTTCGCAAATATTTAACGTTACACAAACGCTTACTGAAACCAGTGATTTACATAATTCCGCTTGTAGGACGACCAAGACTGGCTTTACTGAATCCATTAACAAATTTGATGAGATGACCAGTCAGAACCTAAACCGAACGCACTTAAATATTCAGCCGAGGGTCGGTTTATTTTAAATACTGATGACTAAATTACTAGGGTTATTACGAACTTTGAAAAGCTATAATGACCCAACAGCTCCGGCCTCTGCTATGAGGTTTCCCGTGTTCGAATTCTGGACCTCTGGCCACTGTGACTTTTCTATATACACTGTTTTTTTTAATATCGACAAAAAATGTTAATGTCAAGACATTTATATCTTTGCCGTGTGGTATCCGGCTCAGTAGAAAAAAACACCCTCATTTCTTACCGAGGTGTCGTAAAAGGCGACTAAGCTAAGTCGACCTACCGTGTAATGACTAAATGTAACTAGTAATAAGAAATTTACTTTGAAAAGAACAACTGCCAAGTTTCTTGCTCGATCTTCTCAGCTTTCCGAACCAGCAGTAGAGTTGACGATTCAAAGCACTTGTTAACAAGTTTTTGAATAAATAATATTTTCACTTTGAATTTGACAATAATTAAAAATTCCAACCATAATATATGTAGGCGTTTGTTATCGTGACAAAAGGCGTCACGTGCCCGATTTCACTGACGTTAATATTAAATTTGTCTGATCCTGCCTTAAATTACCCCGGTGTCACAAGGAAGACGATAAAAATGGCGCCTGATGAGATGGTAATGAAAACGTCGCTACAGGCGAATAAAATTGCTCCCACTGCTTTCTTCTTCTGATTTTTTAAATATCAAATTAAAGAAAGTTTCTGTGACGCCGACCCGAGTTTAGATCTGAACGAGATTACAGCGCTTTAATATTGCATCGTCCCACAAATTTTATTGTTTCGTAAACATAGAAGACGGTTTCATTGAGTGATGGCCGGTTTTTTCGTGCCGTAAGACCAGATTACATATACTTTGTGTTATTTTATTGTTTCGTAAACATAGAAGACGATTTCATTGAGTGACGGACAGTTGTTTCGTGTCGTAAAACTCGATTACACGTTCTTGAAGGAGATTTTTGTGCTCTTTTATTGTTTCGTAAACATACAAGACGATTTCATTGAGTGATGGCCGGTTTTTTCGTGTCGTAGGACCCGATTACATGTACGTTTAAGGAGATTTTTGTGCTCTTTTATTGTTTCGTAAACATAGAAGACGATTTTATTGAGTGATTGCCGGATTTTCGTGCCGTAAGACCTGATTGCACATATTTTTAAGGAGATCTTTGTGTTCTTTTATTGTTTCGTAAACATAGAAGACGATTTCATTGAGTGGTGTCTTGTTTTTTCGTGCCGTAAGACCCGATTACACGTACTTTGAAGGAAATTTTTGTGTTCTTTTAGTGTTTAGTAAACATAGAAGATGATTTCATTGAGTGATTGCTGGTTTTTTCGTGTCTTAAGACCCGATTACACATACTTTTAAGGAGATCTGTGTGTTCTTTTATTGTTTCGTAAACATAGAAGAGGATTGCATTGAGTGTGTAACTATCTCCTCCTCCATCCAGTATAAAATATTATTTATAATATTTTAACACCGCTAGAGCGCTCACACTCTAACGGCGTTATGCATAAAAACTGCTCCGAAGGCGCTAGCACTTTCAATATATATTGGCTCGTGATTCGTCTAAGTGGCTAGGACCCGTACTACGTTGTGTTTTGTAATAACTCAAATTCTTTTAGAGCGTCAGAGGCTATGTGTCCATCAATATAAAGGAGTCAAATAAACCCTTAAATAGAATAAAATAATGTGATAATAATCACATTATAGTTTTATAATAATATTTCAATATATCGTATTCTTTAATATAAATAGAGCCGTCAGCCCTACATTCGTAGTTTACATCACTTTCCTCAACAGAGGTTCATTATCAAATATCATTTGTTATAATATAAAACAGTTGTTTGTCATCAGTGTACGATACTCGAACAGGTTTTATATTTATCTAATACAAGAACAGATTTTACTTGTACTCTACATGAACAGACTTTATATGTCCAACAGATATATATTCGTTACACGAACAGATTCTTATATGGTTAATACATGAACGGGTTACTATAAAATTTGATAAAAAAATGCGAGACATTCAGATAGTTGAATGTCTCACGAATGTCTTATGTTATTACTTCATAGGATATGTTATAGTCAACAGAAAGATCTCTCACTCGATCTAAATACCTAGCCCTTAAACAACTCCGTAGAGAAGTTTAATCAAAGTGGTATCTCTCTCCCATCCATTATATTCTTCCGATTTGGAAAAATATAAAAAGAGAGTGATAGTCAGTAGCTCCGCACCCGCTACCAACGGTGAGCTCCGTCCATAGGATATGAGCCCCCCCCCAAGGGGTACCTGTTTATAGTGCGCCTGCGGCGTATGATCGTGGGATAAACCCATTATTGTCGGGAGTCAACAAAACCACAGTTGACATATTAGGCATGAGTGCCTTGGTGTATAATAGAGGACCGAAGCCCATATAATAAATAGCCGGAGCTATAAAATATGGCATTAGCCAAAGGCACAAGGCCTGGTAAACTTTGATAATAAATTACCAATTCTTATATTCAGTAAGGCGCATGTCGGCTGCACACGTCGTAACGGTGCGATCTATGGTAAAAACCACATACAGTATAATACGTATAATACGTATAAAGTCCACAAAGTGGAAACCCATCGAGATGGCAAACATGTTGCAAAGCAACTTGATTAGTTATAATATATACACCATATAGGTGTGTGTCCACCGAAGTGGATAGTGTGTGTCCACCGAAGTGGAAGATGTGTATGCAGAGCATTACATGAATGCCAATCACCCCCTATTCACCCAATACCATATAATGGAGTCACACATAGTGCACTCGCTTACGGTATGCGCCAAGCTCAACACGCCACCTCATACAACAAAAGGTAATTTATGTTTAACGCGGCAAGCCACGTAAGATGTATTATAAGGGAAATGCAGGCCACACTGTCTAAAGCTAGTCCGCAGTCTTATTAACAAAGACCCGAACAGCGGCTCTTATGCAATAATGCCATGCTATAATGGTCATTCGTGGTATCATTAACTAAGCTAAAGGGACGTCCTAAAAAGGACGGAACACCACACCCATCCGCTACTATGAACAGAGTCCATAGCGATCCATCACTGCCGCGGCGTATCACTTCAGCAACATAAAGTTAACTTCCGCAACGCCCAGCAACATTCAGCTGTGGTACCGTCACTATTGAAAGACTACGAACAACGTTTAGATGTCCGTTCGTCAAACAATAACATTTCAGCCACCACTGTACCGGCACTACTTCAAGCGGCCTATGCGTCCAAAGGTCGAGCAAGGCACACGGCAATGACCGAAATCACCACCGGCCTAACTAAACCCGTATCACAAAGGCACACGCCCAAAGTAACTCTGGTTGCGTCAAACCAAAGCCGAATAAAGGCACGCCGCAGCAACCGAAGTTAACTACGGGCCTATGTCCAGCCCTAATAAGATGCAGCCTAGTGTAGCCTTTTGGGCCATGCACACAGCAATGACCGAAGTCACTGCCGGCCTAAACCTCAAGTCTCCCACCAGTACCCGCCAGAGCATGTTCGGTAGAGTGCCAACCACTACTCAGCAAAGTTACCTTTACCAAGTATCATTCTGACACTTTAATCGTTCGAGGTGAGCTAAGCGATGTAACCATCGCTACACTCTTAATGGTCAAGTCACAATCACAGCCTTTCCAAAGATCGACACGATCTTGCATCTTGAACCATTATACGAGAGCGGGCCTAGATGTGTATTTATTATTAATTCTTAAAAATAGTCGAGTTAAAACTCAACTAATATCATGTATCGCCCCAGTACACATCTACAATATCATTATAACAACATTTCATAAGCGACCTAACAGATCACTTCTGCGCTCTACGCTCCGCCCGCTCTCTCAATACTGTAGTACGGCGGATAACGTGACATTCGGTCAATATGACGAAAATTATACTTTTATGAATTTGATGTTTTATGAATAGAGCATCAATTATAGATGCGAAAAAACATTACTGCGCGACAAACAAACATTTATTTTTATACTTATAGATTTTTCTAAAATATTGAAATTTTAATAATTATTTATTTTTAAAACTCGAATGTAGGGATGAGACTGTTACAAGTGATGGCCGGTTTTTTCGTGTTGTAACACCCGATTACACTTACTTTTAAAAAGATCTTTTATTTTATTGCTCCATTTCTCTTTTTTATTGTGTTTTCATCGTGAACGCATTTAATTGAGCCGAATCGGACCCCAGCTTAATTCGATATTTCGCTTTTCGGGCATTTCTGATTACGCATTAAGACTGCCTTTTTATATTCCGAATCAAATATTGGACAAATGATCTCACATAAACTAATGGTTTTTTTATTTATGCCCCATCCATCTCAATTATGAGGATGTTTTTATGTGGTCAATAAATAATAAAATGCACGATATTTTTCTTATAGTTGTTATCGACTATTTAAAAATTTTATATGTATATATTCAATAGATGTCTCTCAACCATAACACAAGTATTAAATTACTTTTGGGACAGACGACCGTGTGTGTATATAAATGTCTACATATATCATAAACAATTCTATTTGGGATTCGATAAATATCTACAAATAAGTCACTACAGCCAAAAACAGTTTTGAGTTGCGATACGATTTCTTATAGGATACAATAAGATAAAAATAGGAATAAAGAGAAATGTTATCAATACGAATATTAAAAATACAAAAGTGCGTTTGTTTGTTTATCCTCAATTCACATTGTAACGGATTAATGAGACTGTTGGGCTGCAGAGTGACTTAAGTACTTTTAAAATTCCTCAACATTGTCTAGACTTGCCTTTACACAAGTTTATTACAAATTATCTTAAAACGATGCTGCTATATAAAGCATACTATACAATCGAGGATTGTTTGAGTGATAGTAACACATCTTAACTGCTGTCAGCTACGAAGTAAGCTGCAACGAAAAACTTGTAACCATCAATCAAATTGTAATTATTTTTTATTGAAAAGATTATTCGCCGAGTTTCTTGCTGGTTCTTCTCGGCAGGCACAAACTTTCGAATCAGTGATAGCTTCTTTAAAACATTTGACGATTCAAAAGTCACAATCAAAAGTAAACAGTCCATTTGAATAAAGAATATTTTGATTTTGAATTTAATCCCAGTATTGCAGTCCACCAGCGTTCATAAACTAGTTTACTGTTAATTTAATGAAGCCCTGGTAATATTTTAAAAAAAATTTTAGAGCCCGGTTCAGCGCCCAAAAATGTTCAAGTACGCCCACTAAGTTCCAGTACAATGGTGATACAATGGGATGAACCTGAAACGCCCAATGGTCAAGTAACGGTAAGTAGAGTTACACTAGTTTGTCTTTATTCTGTCATACTGTTGGTATCCTGTTGAGTAGAATAGACCACCCTCATTTTTTACAGAGGTGTCGTAAAAGGAGATTAAGGTAAGTCGACCGTCGTCTGGTATCCAGCTGAGTAGAATAGACCACCTTCTTTCTTCCCGAGGTGTCGTAAAATGCGACTAAGGTAAGTCGATCCGCCTTGTTGTATCTGGTTGAGTAGAATAGACCACCTTCTTTCTTACCGAGGTGTCGTAAAATGCGACTAAGGTAAGTCGATCCGCCGTGTTGTATCCGGTTGAGTAGAATAGACATCCCTCTTTTTTACCTGGGTGTCCTAAAATACGATTGAGGTAAGTTGATGTCAGGTCAACGGTCGTACAATACGTAGCCAAATCATTTGAAAACATGTTTATAAACTGTTGTGCCGACCCCACTTAGAGTGGGATAAGGGTAGGAGGATGATGATGATGAATACTGTAATTTTAAAAAGAGATGATTGGATTGAGTGAAGTATGACATGCACATAAAAGGAGTAGCGACATTTGACGAATGATAGAAGAGAATGGAAGAGAAAAACATGTCCGACACCACTTAGAGTGGGATAAGGACAGAAGAATGAGTGACTGTATTATATCCTCCTGCCTTTACCACACTCTAAGTAGGTAACAACTTGTTATAAACATGCTGTAACATGATTTGGCTGCATTTTTACGACCGGCCGCCTGCCTGACGTCAACTTGCCTTAGTCGTATTTTACAACACCTCGGTAAGAAGGAGGGTGGTCTATTCTACTAAAACGGATACCACACGGTGTGTCAACTTACCTTAGTCGCCTTTTACGACACCTCTTTAAGCAATGAGGGTGGTCCATTCTACTCAGTCGGATACCATACGGCGGGTCGACTTACCTTAGTCGCCTTTTACAACACCTCGGTAAGAAATGAGGGTGGTATTTTCTACATAGCCGGATACCACACGGCTAGAATGAATGACTGTAATACTGTCATTTAGTAATTTTACTATCATTATTCTTTAATTAATTAAAAATTTATTATAATATTTGGCACAGAAATAATTTTTCTTTGTCTTTTTTTCTTTCTAGAATATTTAATTAAAACCATATAACTTGTTGCAGGGGTACAAAATTTACTATACGTCGGATCCATCTCAATCGCTTCAGTCATGGCATTCACAAATGGTAAGTCCCCAAGTCCAGTCTAAGTAAACCGAATCGAAAAATAACCTGAATTTTTCTTTGGACAGTTAGAGAGTGCGTTTGTTACTAATTAATACTGCTTTGAAGATTCAAATCCTGGACATGCTAATATGTTTATTTTTTTAACTAATGTCTTAAGCTTGTTAACTTAACTTAAATTTAACTTTTTTAAATTTAGCTTTACTAAAATTCAAGTGTTCCACCTAGTTGCCTGCACCTATTAGTAGTACTTAAATAGAACGTATAGGCTTTATTAATATTTACAATTCATTATTTGACTGGCCCGTTGGCGTAGTGGGTAGTGATCCTACCTTCAGCTCCGCGGGTCGCCGGTTCGATTCCCGCCGAGGGCCAACATTTTCAATAAATGAATTTGTTGGTCTTTGAGCCTGGGTGTGTATTTGTATTTAAGTATGTATTTAAAAAATATATAAGTATATATTCACCAGTTTTCTGTCTACCATAACACAAGTATTAAGTTACTTACTTTGGGGCCGGACGACCGTGTGGATAATGTCCCATATATTTTATTTTTTTATTATTTATTATGCACTCTGCTGTGAAGTAAATCATTGCTTTGAATGTACATATCGCACGCTTAGTATTAAAGTGACCTAATTCGAAATAAATGCTTACTTGAGTTACATACATTTTAATCCTTATTTGAATGTCATATTTTAATTCTTATGATATCAGGCTACGAACTGTTAATAAGGCGTGTTTTTGCTCTTGTAAGTTATAGGTCTCTTTGAAACTCGCGAGTTTTGTAGACGCTACGCTACGCTGTGTTCCAATTTTTTTTTTATTAGGTCACTTTAATACTGTGTGAAAGGAGGTCTAGGGTTCAAACCCCGGGCAGGCACCAATGAGTTTTCTAGTAAAACTTATGTGTCTAATTGATAATTGTAATTTATCACACGCTTTTCGGTAAAGGAAAACATCGTGAGGAAACCTGCATATCTCTAGAGAATTCTGGGGATATGTGTAACCTACCAATTCGCATTGGAGCAGCGTGGTAGGTCTTAGCTCCAATCCTTCTCTCCAAAAAAAAAAAAACTAACGGAGAGAAGAGGCCTATTCTCTGCAGTGGAATAGTAACAGGCCGTTACTTACTTACTTTAGTACTGAACGCGATATAACTGGAGTTATTCTGTTAAATGAGTAATCTCACAATCCGCATTTAGTAGGGAGGTTTACGCACAAATCTTTCTTTACAAAGGCTTTTTCCTAGTTATGGGATATACTTTAAACTTACTTTAACAGATGGATAACAATCATTTAACAACGATCAGCGAGCTGACCCCTCACACGGTGTACACGATACGTGTTCAAGCATACACTTCTGTGGGGCCCGGACCTATATCGCCGCCAGTGCAAGTCAAAACACAACAAGGTAACTCAAAACAATTCAACATTAACGGAAAAATTAATAGTTAAAATTTAAAAATAAGTAATTATACACTTATTTTGCTTTTTGACCGCGATAAAGTAAACTTTTTTTTTTCTGCTATTATAAAGAACAACCAAAAGGAAGTACTTTATTGATGTTGCGATCTAGCCAAGAGGCTAATAAGCAACTTAAAGATTACCTAAACTTATAAATTAACTTATATCTAAGAATAGGTCCAGTAACTTATCTTAGTCTTTCTTGGTATGTGAGACACTTTGTTCTTGTGTTCTTTCAAGTAGCACTAGCACTACACTACACTATCACTATATTTAACTAACTCAAAAGGTTTTGTCCTTTTAAGTCTTCTTATGAATCCAGTCCAAAGTAAACTAGTAAATATATATGATGCTAAATGTAGAGTCGACAACCCGTTACATGTGATTTTGTCGGTGTGAATCGGTGGAGTTTGTGATAGTGGATGTGTGTAGTGTATTTTGGTGGTAGTGGTAGAGGTTTGTGTGTGTGTTTTTACGAATCCTGCATGTATCAGGTATGAAAACGAATTGTCCACATTTTATTATTATTTAGCATTTGAGTATAGCAAAATAAGTTCATTGTTACTTTTGTATTAAGGATCTCCGCAAAGAACGCCTAATTTTAGAAATTACTTAAAATTTCTATCCTTTCTGTTCTAATTATCATTAGTTTTTTATTAAACTGTCCCTATTCATCTTTTATATTTTATTCTTTTATGTGAGGATTTGTTAACCGTTAGATTAGTAAATAGGTGTCATAAACAAGTCAATATTTGTATTTATTGTATATCAAAAATATTAAAGTTGGCTGTGTGGTATTCATCTGAGTAGAATAGACCACCGTCATTTCTTATCGAGATGTCGTAAAAGACAAAAGCTGTTATGAGGTAGTAACAGACCGTTACTTTACTTTTAATCGTTCAATCACGTTTGCTGGATGGAGATTCATAAAAATGTTGCCTTTTTTTCGATTAAAAGGTCTATTATCTCATTTATACAACAAAACTTTTTCATATAGGTATTCTAGACATGCTGACATCGTAATTCAATAGAATATCTAATATTTTTATTAATAAATACTTTGAGCACCGTCCTATATACTCCTAGTTTTAGTTTCTCTTAAGTAAGGTTGGGTAAGAGATCACTATTAGTGATAAGGCCGCCTTGTCACTATTTATAAGTTATAAGTTCAATAATAATAATAAATTATTTAAATTAAAAGACATTACACCCATTGTGTTAGTAGACATTAAAAATAAAATATATGAACTTATAGGCTATGTTAGTATTAGAATTTAAAATAAGAATTAAAATTAAATTATAGCATAACGACCATTTGTGAAGCACTGGAAATGCATATGCATTCAAATCCATTGCTTCATAAATTAGTTATCCAATTTATCATAAAGTGTTTTCAGAATTCAATAATGTATTTTTATAAATTTCGTTTCGATATAGGTGTACCATCGCAACCATCGAACCTAGTAGCAGTCGAAACCGGGGAAACGTCTGTGACGCTCTCTTGGAAGACGCCCGCACACGCCGGCGACAATATAGTCTCGTACGAGCTGTACTGGAATGATACTTACGCTAAGGAACACCATAGAAAGTAAGCTTGAATCACTTAACAAATATCGCATCAATGAATACAAGTATTGAAAATAACTTTACTTATTATAAAACAAAGTCCCCAAAAGATTTATCTGATTTTTGCTTATGTGATTGATTTTTTCAAAATGTTCTGAACAGATTTTTGCACAGTTTGTACTAAACGATAGTGCAATTATTTCGAATGGTTTAAGTAAATAGTGCATTACGGCTTTATGTAAATTGTGTTAAGGATGTCGCGCAGTTGTAAAAAAAGTCGCCAGTTGATTTTTAGTCGCATGCGCCGCATAAAGCAACAGAGATACACTATAATAATGTACTACAGAATTGTAGATCCACGAAAATACTACAAAAAAGTGTCCGACAGCATGTCATTATCTCTTATGGTAAACCCACAATAACTACTTTTATCTTCAAAATTGCAATTAAATACACTGATTTACAGACGCGGGCAAAGCTGCAAGCTAGTTAAGAATATATGAAGTATATAATATACTAGCGGCCTGCCCCTGCTTCGCACGGGTATAAAATATATATCCCATGTCAGGCAGTGTAAAAAAATGATTAAAATCGATCCAGTAGTTTGGATTTACTCATTACTGCCCGTGGCCCGCAAGCATTAAATTTGGAGAAAAACAATTTCTTTTTCCTATACCAAGAAGATTTCCTGCTATCTTTGGAATATCTAAATTCATATAGTACATTTTGACTTATTTACTTTTACATTTTCCCTATGTATTTTATTTTTACAATTAATTACAGAATGTCTTTAAACAAACTCTTGAAAGAGCGACATCGCTGCTAAAGTCGAAGTGTTATACGGCGAAGCGAGGCGTCCTCACTGCGTTTTAAATCTGTAATATCTCCAAAAATGTTCACTTAAATTACATGCTGTAAACGGCCAAATTGGTCTATATTAAATCAACTATTTATTTAAGGTACTTAATTGGATAAGGAATAATGCTGTATTGTATAAAAATTGCTTCAAAAATAAGGCATTATTTTTCGTAAAAAGTAAATGACAAAAAATGCTATAGTGGGTTATCCATAAGAGATAGACATATACCATCGCGGACTTTTCTGTAGACCTTTTCAAGGTGTACAAATACTTAGTACAATATTTTGATAAACCTCGTAGGGTTTAGCCTGCGTTTGCAATGTAAGCGGAAAAAAATGTAATTATTTACAGAAACCTCAAAAATTACAGTATTTCTTTACTCCGTATTGAATTTTATTATACGTACAAACCTTCCTCTGGAATCACTCTATCTATTAAAAAAAACCGCATCAAAATCTGTTGCGTAGTTTTAAAGTTTTATGCGTACATAGGGAAATATGACTTTGTTTTATAATATGTAGTGATGAAGTGCAATGTTCATTGCTGATTCTGCTAGATAAGAGTACCTTTCTAAACCAGTCAAAACTTCGTTATAATTTGACGATTTGAAAATGTTTGCCTCCATAGATACCTCGATTTCCCCAACATTACTAATCTGTTTAATCGTTTTTCGAAATCTTACTTCGAGAAATTTGAAGTACACCCCAACTCTCTTATTTCTGTTGCTTCCACCTACAACCCAATTAGGTCTGACCACAGAAAATATAGGTGTCAAAACAGCGTATCGACTTATATGACCCTGACGATCAAATAACTATCACAAACACAGAAAGATGCCTTCGCTGATGAAGACGAAGTCTCAGTTTTCTGACGTTGGTCGTGGCTTCTCGCCTTTCTTCCGATGTCGTATTGACTAATCACAGTCATACCAACAGCCCTCCACTAAGCGTCGCCCTAATCCGTGGTCCGTATAGTTAACAAAAAAAAATAAAAAAAGTGTTTGTTAAGGCAATTGAAATGATTTGAATTAATATTTTGAATTGGAATATTTAATAGTGCTCGAGCACTTCAGTGGAAGCCCTGCGATTATGTTCATGTAAAAAATCAAATCCATCCGTTGCTCTGTTCTTACGTAAAAGAAGGACAAACATCGATTTTTTGCGTACTTTGATCGTAATTTTTTTTATATTTACATATAGGTAACTAAGATTATATTTATTACGAAATACTATCTAGAATTTTAATTAATTTATCACGAGGATTTCCCTCAATCAAATAACAATAATAATTTGAATATCAAAGAAACTTTTCGAAAGGTTAAACCATCAAACTAATTTAAATTTAAATAAACAATAAAGTTTTGACCTAGTTATATAAATTGAACCACTTCAATTATACACACCTAATTCAAATTGCTTTCACTTATTGTTTTAGAACTATTTTAGAAATAGTGGACGAGTGAATTCGGTCGAACCGCTCAGGTTCCTAAGAGATTTTTCTGAATATGACTTTCTTTCACTCTTTTTATTATCGTGTCATCAAGCAATTATCATTGAAGAAATACATTACGTATCCTGGATATACGAGGCTAGACAAACCTTATAGGCATCAACGTGGCATTTTTGCGAATGCCATTGCGAGTGCGAATGTATAAATGAGGTCGCACGTAGGTAGTCATCAAAAAGTTTGATGACTGTCATTGATGTCATTGATGGGAAAGTGGTGAAAATAATAACTAGTATAAAATAATTTAAAAAACTTTAGTGTATTTCTGGAATAAGCTTAGATATTTCTCTCTCATTATCCTTCTGCCCTTATCCCATTATAAGTAAAGTCCGCAGAACATGTTTTTCTCTTCCATTCTCTCGTACTCCTTTTATGTGAATATCATACTTCAAACAATTCAACCATCTTATTTCGGCCTCATTTTGGCATTTATGTGGATAATTTTAGCTGGAATCGAACCCGTGAACCTAAAATCCGAAGTCAAAGTCACTACCATCTGCGCTAGGTTTGAAATTTTTCATAACAATGGCGCTTTGGAAGTTCACTCTGCATTTTTATACACACTTAGAATTTTTTGGAATTTTTGGGATTTTAACTGTGTTCGTCTCGTAGACGGATACCGAATACCGAAAAGTACACCCTGAACGGCCTTTACCCCAACACGCTGTACTACATCTGGCTGGCGGCGCGCTCGCAGCGCGGCGAGGGAGCCACCACTCCTCCCATAGCAGTGCGCACCAAGCAATACGGTATGTGACTGACAGCGCCTCAGTGGACGTGGTGTAAGTGTGATCATATCGGGAACGGACTTTCAATATTAAAACTATGACTTTAGGAATTTTTAATTTAGGAATCGCCGTCTGTTGTGGACGGTACGACGTTTATATCGGACTCCGAGCAACTAAATACCTATAGATATATAGTTGATATTGCTCCACAAAACTGCTGGTGGCGGGGACAATTTAACGTTGTGCACATTGCCTCTATCCCCGTCAGCAGCAGCTAAGTATCTCTGAGTCAAAGCGTCTCTAAACATTGGCCCCTTTCCCTCCGATTAATCGATGCACCGAGAGTATATGCATAGAGAGTGTAGCTACACATGCTTGATGTTAGATAAGCTCAGTACCTTACGTTCTCAAATGCATAGATTTTATTATTTGATTACGTCAACGTGCTTTGTTTTAAGCAAATATGGTAGAAATCCTATCGTTCCGAATATAGGAATAACTGACAACTGCATTTTATCTAATTTATTTCAAATAATTCTTGGGTATGTTTAAAGGCAATCGATGTGTGAAACTGTTATAGTGACTGCTATTGTTTTAACGTTACGCATTTTTCAAAATTATCTACAATTGATTTACCTTTTTTTAGGAAATATCCAAAAATTTTAAAGCATTCACTGAGTAGTTATAGTTTCAGTATATTTCCGTTTCTCAGGTTTTATTACGTTCATTTATATATTTTCTCGCATCGTATCGCACAAGTCTACACATTCTCGTAAAGTCCCTTCCCGATCGCATTGACAAATTGTGCGAAAGTAAAGTATGAACCAATTGTGGGTTTTCCAGGTAATTCCTACTGTAATATTTCACATAAAGCACCTGCCCGGCACGCTGCCAGTAATATACAGCACAAGCACCAAGTTTTATATCACGATAATATGTGTTATGTAATTGTTAATTCGTCCGATACGGCAACGTGTACTCATCGACGTTAAGTGTCAACCGATTAAATCGAGAGTAAACCGAGTATTGATGCGTACACAGAGCTGTATTAATAGTAGCTTTATGTCGTTCGTATGTTTTATATCCAACGAGGCATTGCCTCGGGCGACGTTTCGTTTTTTTTACTTTTTATACAACTATTGCGACACGAACGACATCGCCCTTTTCTGACACCGTGTCCCTACGGACGGGTGGAAACTGTGAAAAATCGTTAACACCAAAAATGCCGTTCGTGCCGTTATAGAACATAATTATAACAATTTTCTTCCGACAGGAGAAAGTGTGACAGATGAGATATAGAGACGTATGGGCGAGCGGATCCTACACTCACACAACACAAACTTTATGCATGCTGGACTTTGTTTTGACGATTCGCGTCGTGTTTTCATTATTATTATTTCTGGGCACATTTGTTTGTATTTCGTTCGTTCAATGGCATTCAGTGATTGCATCGGCTAGGTCGGTCTCGCGGCCGGGCGCGGTCTCGAGGGTGCTCCGTCCGGCGGGAACTCGGTTCCCGTCGGGCGCCTCTTACGTGTTAAGCTTGTTCAGTTCCCGGAGCGCCGCCAATGAATGTGACCGCCGCCGCGGTATCGCCGACCGCGATCCGCGTGTCGTGGCAGCCGCCGCCGGCGGAACGCGCGAACGGGAGGATCGCCTACTACAAACTGCTTTGTGTGGAATCTGGGAGGGGGGACTCTGAAGCGACCGTCGTGAAACTGAACCAGACCAGTTTCGTGCTGGACGAGCTGCGGCGGTGGACCGAGTACCGCATCTGGGTGCTGGCCGGCACTAGCGTGGGCGACGGTCCCGCCTCCTACCCTGTCACCGTTCGCACGCACGAAGACGGTACGTTCACCGCCCGCAATACAATTCACTAATCAGAATCGTACTCAATTTTATGGTAACGATTTCCCCTCTCAGGATTGTTATTCATTTGGAATAAATAATCCACAAAAACCTTCAGCTCATAATAATTATATCTGCTGCATAAAATTAAATTAAAATTAATTTAAAGTAAATTTAAATTTTTCCTCATAATTGCCACATAAAATTGAGTTAGGTATACGTAAACATTTCATTAACTACTATAAAAAATAACAATTACTAAAATCGATTTTGATATGATATGTCAAAGGATCGGTATTTATATATAATAGAAATAAAGAAAATTAAAAACCAAAAATTAATAATAATAAACATAAACTTTGGAAACCCAAAAACGTCGATCCGTTGACACTTCATTTATATCTTGATCATCATATTACAAAATATTTAATGTTTCACAAAAACTATTTACATGTTAAGGCTCTGGAATGCTACGGATGGTGGTAAATTTAAACTATACAAAGTAATTCATATCTTGACACCAATTTCAAAAATCATACATATCATGAATAACTTTGTAACTGAATCAGTATTGGCGGAATGGTGTAATTTAGCAATTTAATATATTCATGTGTACACTTGAAAGCAATTTCACACCTTAAAACGGTCGCAAATTATTTCCATTCTCGCCGAAATAATTTTGATATGCAAATCTTTGTACATTCTAAATTGGTGGTGGGATCCTTATATTATAAAATCTAATAAATCACTTTGTTTAATGAATTAATAATGTACGTACTATTTCTGCATAGATATTTCTAATAAGATTACTAATATATTTTTTTCTTTTGTTCCTTTCTAATGAGCATATAGCAGGATTCAAATCAAGGAGGTTAATTCTCGTAATCAAGTTTCATATATGCTTGCCGATGACTTTTAATGTATGAATACTATCATGTCACTCGTTTTGATTTCACTCTATCTGTCGCCAGATCGCGACGTCGATTGATATTTCCACTCACTTGTCACATGTAATGATTTTTATTTGACGACGCATCGCACTGATACGTCACACGTTGATCCGTTAAAGATGGCACTCACTGAAATGCAAACTTATATTGCACCTGGTATAGTGTCGACGGCACCGTTATATTGATTTTCACGCACAATTGTTGAGTATTTAGCGATATACACAATTATGCATGCTTTTTTAAAAAACACAGCACTGTTTTTCGTTCGATTAATTTCACTGGGCACTTGATAGGTTTGTCTTGCGGAACACAGATTTTATATAAATAGTTTAAATTTGTGTGAAGTAAGAATAGCACTTTTAGGAGCACTCAGCACAACTAGCGACGACACAAGGTGAGAGAGCGAGTGCGTGGCACCACTGGATACAACTGTCCGACCTGCTGAGATCCAAGAACCGACAAACGATGTAAAAGCCGTTGGGAAATAGGCCAGAATGTTTGAAATTTAGACCGCGATTGTCAATATACACGATTTAGATTTGTATAGCAAATTGGTCTAATACAATTCGAACCCTCGATTAGTTTGAACGGTCTCGACTTACATACGGCTTTTACATCTCAAATTTAGAAACGGTTCGTCTCCGAACGGATCCCAGGTCATAGAGTCCAACACGCACCACGGCCCGAGCGCCGCATTTGAATACCAATACCGTCCTACACAACACGCGCGCATGCAACTGTACTACTCACAACTATTCTCTACTCACTACTATCCCACTATACTCTTAGCAAAAAGGCAGCGGATGAAACTGACAATGATCCTGAAGATCTATACTAAAACATTATATTCCTAAAGCCACCCAAAAAGTATCCGAAGGATCAAATCCGCAACGCTCTTGCCTTTATACCCAATTGCTCAGTTTAGACTACGCGCTATTTCTACTTCTTTCCCTCTATCTCTGTCTATCTCACTTACTCTTAAGCTACAACTTCTCGCCAGTAGACATTTCTCTCTTCCTCTATCTTCTGTATACTCTATCAAATTATCGTCGTGCATGCACACTAGAATATTGTGACATACAAAATACGCATAACGTACGCTATTGCAATTGACGAGGAACGAACGGTAACAACGGAACGCTACAATACGGTTCGGCTACGAGTCTTACCATTTGATCTCTATTTTTATACTGAACAGTTTTGAAGATATTCAGCTATTGGACAATGACACTCGACACCTTCACAAATATCACTGTGGATAACAACACAAGGTACAGGGGCCAATACACATATGCAGCAGCTGGCGCTCAAAGAAAACAAGACAACACTGATGAAGCACACACACAAAGACCGGCGCCGTCGCCTTAATCAATACATGTGCGTGTGAGTGAAACGCCTTTCGCCAAAGGACATATACAAAAGGTCTCTCGTGCCTGCCTTCTGCTGTTCACCAAAATATCCCAATTTTTATTACGCATTTGAATAATAAGCTATTATTGGAGAAAACCTACAACTTTTAAGTTGAAGTCGTGCCTTTGTATATTTAGTTGAAGTTGAAATAGCTTTTTTGTATTACACTTGAACCACTCTACACGTGAGCAGAAAAAGGCAATGCGCGCAAATGTAGCCGGCGTTGAAATCCCAAATGGCCTTACCAGGATGCGCCTCCTATAGAGCTCAATATACACAAAGGAGTGAAATAAGAATACCCCTATATGCCGACAAGCGTTCTACTCGTAATCTCTCACTTAGTAGTTCCGTTCGCCCTGCAATGTTCGCACAATTTGTCTTAAATGTATTTGAATGCGTTTTTCTCTTTTTCTCTCGTCACTGACTTTGTATGGGCCGCTGGTAACCCGTACAGCTATGAAGAGTGAGTATAAATTTCTATAGTGCTTGTATTTATGTGCGTTTGTGCTTGTGCCTCAGCTTTGTGTAGTTTTATCTTCCTAGCACAATAACTGAAAATCTTGTTATAACAAACTGCAAGTGAAATTTTTGAGACGCATGTCCTTGTGCCGTCTTCATTTAAATAACACTAATCAGATTTGCTGTGCTCCTCTAATTATGCGTTACATCAAATCTATTGTGTTAACTGTGATCTCTTGCAGAATGTAATATAATATAATTTTGTCTAGTTATAGAAATGCTGCATTTGGATAACTATTATAGATAACTTACTAAATGTTAACTCTTTGTAACGCTTGACGATTTAGTTGATCTAAACAATGTGGATTGGAAGGTAATGGATTTTAATTGGTTATGGTGATATGAAAGGGCGTAAAGTAAAGTTGATCAGTGTGTGTTGGTATTCAAATGCCCGATCGAGATGCTGAGCGGCGGACTGTCGCGACCAAAATACTCTATCAGCATATCCGACGGGGCTACCGACCGCACATCGTGAACAGTTCTTCGATAAAATTTTCGCAATGCTTACCGACAAGCCTTCGAAGCTTTTTTTCAACTTAGATTCTAAACGTTTAAGCTTTAAGGTAGTTTTCTAGCACGCTCCCTTAGATGCTGATAGGGCATTTAGGTCTTATCAAGATATACAAGGATCAGATTATATTGAAGTTCTTTTTATATGCTCATAGTGCCCGGAGAACCCCAAGATGTAAAAGCAACCGCAGTCAACTCAACGTCAGTACATGTCACGTGGAAACCCCCCCAAGAAAAGGAGAAAAATGGAATTATCCGAGGGTATCATGTACACGTACAGGAACTAAGGGAAGAGGTAAAAGGGAAATAAAAATCCTTTTTTTCTTTTGATGTGCCGATATAATACTGTGTAAAGAAACTATTCTAATAATAAAATTATAATGTGTTAATTGGACTTATATTGTAAATATTAATTTTCTAAATGACGTATTCAACTTTTTCCTTTCTAGGGCAAGGGTCTCCTCAATGATCCAATGCGATTCAACGTAATGGATGACACAACGCTTGAGTTAAACATATCAGGATTGCAGCCGGACACTCGATATAGCGTGCAAGTTGCGGCTCTGACTAGGAAAGGCGACGGTGATCGTAGCTCGCCCGTTACTGTAAAAACTCCTGGGGGCGTCCCAAACCGGCCTACTGTTAATTTGAAGTGAGTTTAAATAAATAGTCAATATAAAGTTAATGTAAAATATAAAAGTAAATATAAAAGTTCAATATCTGTCAAGGTCTGAAGGACACAGGTCTCCTAGTGTGGGGTCCACTGAAATTAAATTGGGAAAATGCATCACAAAAAATGTAACACAATTGTAATATTTGTAGGTCTGTTTAATCTATCTTTAGTTATAAGTTCTTTTATATTCTAAGTTATTTTTCATTTGTATACATTTTTTGTCTCAATAAAGTTTATTATTATTATTAAAAAAAAAAATAATAATAATTATTTACAATCCAACTGCTTAAAGTCTTGATTTAATAGGTAATGTTATATAAATTATTTGTATTTGAATTAATACTGTAATACTTGTTACAGAATATTGGAGCGTGACCCTATAGTATCAATTGAATTAGAATGGGCTAAACCAGCTCAAACTTATGGCGATCTTTTAGGCTACAGATTAAGATATGGAATAAAAGATCAACTACTAGAGGAAATTAATTTTCCTGGAACCAAAGTTTCCTCGCATAGGATTAATGATTTAGAGAGAGGAGTACAATATGAGTTTAGGGTAGCAGGAAGAAATCAGATTGGAATTGGTCAAGAAACAATTAAGTATTGGCTGACTCCTGAAGGAGCTCCAAAAGGACCACCGACGAATGTGACGTATCATTTTCAGACTCCAGATGTTATTAGCGTTACGTGGGAATCGCCTATAAGAGCTGATAGGAGTGGTCAAATAAAAAAGTATGATATCCAATTTTATAAGCGAGGTGATCAATCTTCTCTCGTTGAAAAGGTTACGGAGCACACAAAAGCTGTATTTACTGGCTTAGAAGAAGATGCTCATTATGTATTCAAAATTAGGGCCTATACAGATCAGGGCTCTGGTCCCTATAGTAAGGATATTACGGTTCATACGGAAAGGGACATCGGTAGAGCGCCCATGTCGGTCAAAGCTGTCGCAACTTCGGAATCTGATGTGGAAGTATGGTGGGAGCCAGTTCCATCGAGAAAGAAAATAATCGGTTACGTTATATTTTTCACTATGACGCCCGTCGAAGATTTAGATGAATGGCAGCAGAAAACTGTTCACGTAACACATTCTGCTGATTTGGAAAATTTAGAAAAGTTCGCGGAGTACGCTATCGCAGTTGCGGCAAAGACTGCGGATGGATTAGGAAGGTTATCAGAAAAAGTAACTGTTAAAGTGAAGCCGGAAGAAGTGCCTTTACACCTTAGAGCTCAAGACGTATCAACCCACTCCATGACTCTGTCATGGTCTCCCCCATTACGTTTAAATCCTGTTAGTTATAAGATTTCATATAATGCCATAAAAGAATTTGTTGATTCATTAGGATTAACGCAAACGCAAGAAATTCCTAAACGAGAAATAATCGTTAAACATGACAGAACTTCATTCTCTATAAATGATTTATCGCCATTTACTACATATAATGTTAATATAAGTGCCATACCTAATGATAACTCATATAGACCGCCTACCACGATTACAGTAACGACCCAAATGGCCGCACCTAAACCAATGGTCAAACCAGACTTTTATGGTGTTGTAGATAATGAAATCCTCGTAATTCTACCTCAAGCTTCTGAAGAATATGGACCCATATCACATTATTATTTAGTTGTTGTTCCTGATGATAAAGTTCATAACCATAAGCACCCAGACCAGTTCCTAACAGATGATTTAATCAAAAATAATGCCAGAACTGACGATGAAAATGCGCCATACATTGCTGCCAAGTTTTTGCAAAGAAATATACTTTACACATTTCATCTTGGCAATGATGAGTCCTACGAAGGTTTTCTTAATAGAAAATTAAATCTTAATAAAAAATACCGAGTTTTTGTCAGAGCTGTTGTAGATACTCCTCAAAAACATTTATACACATCAAGCCCATTTTCCGAATACTTATCATTAGATATGAGAGAAGCTCCACCGGGAGAGGAACCAAAGAGACCTGATCCTAAAGACATAAATGGGGACCCTGAAATTAGAATAGAAGAAAACAGAAAAGAAGCTGGAATGGTATGGGTTATCGGCCCTATAATTGCAGCTTTGATGCTGTCTTTGTGTTTAGTACTTTTATTCATTGTTAAAAGAAAACGACAACCCTGTAAAACTCCTGATCAAGCGGCTGTTACGCGACCTCTCATGTCAGCAGACATAGGATTTGGCGCTCCATCTGATCCTGTCGAAATGCGTCGGTTGAATTTCCAAACACCAGCTATGATCTCTCATCCCCCAATCCCAATATCAGAACTCGCAGAACACATCGATAGACTTAAAGCTAATGACAACCTAAAATTCTCTCAAGAATATGAAAGCATAGAGCCAGGTCAACAATTTACTTGGGATCACTCCAATATGGAGGTCAATAAGCCTAAGAATCGCTACGCTAACGTGATCGCGTATGACCATAGCCGAGTTATTCTACAACCAATTGATGGAATTCTTGGAAGTGACTACATTAATGCTAACTACTGTGATGGATATCGAAAACATAATGCTTACGTCGCTACTCAAGGACCTCTACAAGAAACATTCGCTGATTTTTGGAGAATGTGCTGGGAGTTGCGAACGTCTACAATAGTAATGATGACAAAGCTAGAAGAAAGGACAAGGATTAAATGCGATCAGTACTGGCCAAGCCGAGGTAGCGAATCTTATGGTATGATGACAGTTACTATCGCAGAAGTTCAGGAACTTGCTACTTATTGTATTAGAACGTTTCAAGTAACAAGAAATGGTGGAGCTGAACGTCGTGAAATCAAACAACTTCAGTTTACTGCATGGCCTGATCATGGAGTTCCAGATCATCCAGCACCTTTCTTACAATTTCTACGACGTGTCCGTGCATTGAACCCACCTGACGCTGGTCCTTTAGTTGTGCATTGTTCTGCAGGAGTAGGGCGCACTGGATGTTTCATCGTTATCGATTCCATGCTTGAAAGAGCAAGACACGAGAGGACTGTTGACATATATGGCCACGTAACATGTTTAAGAGCTCAACGAAACTACATGGTGCAAACAGAAGATCAATATATATTTATCCATGATGCCTTACTCGAAGCTGTCATTTGTGGTGATACCGAAGTACCCGCTCGTAACTTACATCCACATATCCAGAAATTAATGCGGATCGACACGATTGAAAACATAACGGGAATGGAATTAGAATTTAAGAAACTTGCTAATATGAAAGCCGATTCTAGCCGTTTTGTATCTGCTAGCTTGCCATGCAATAAGCATAAGAATAGACTGGTGCATATCTTGCCATACGAGTCAACACGTGTTTGCTTAACCCCACGAGATGGCTCTGACTACATTAATGCTTCGTTTGTAGATGGATATAGGTACAGGGCAGCCTACATCGCTACTCAAGGGCCGTTGCCTGATACAACAGACGATTTCTGGCGAATGCTTTGGGAGCATAATTCTACTATAATTGTTATGCTTACTAAATTGAAGGAAATGGGCCGAGTAAGTTTTAATTAAACATAAATTTTCTTGCCATACCAAAAATATTGAGTATGTTTAAAATTATCGTTTTTTACAGGAAAAATGTCACCAGTATTGGCCTTCTGATCGCTCTGTACGATATCAGTGCTTTGTTGTTGACCCCATCGCTGAGTATAACATGCCGCAGTACATTTTGAGAGAATTCAAGGTTTGGTTTGTTTATGTCTTAAATAAATATACGTACAAATATAAGTAAAATACCAAAACATTGTACATTTTGAGACTTATTGATCATCTTATTGGAATTGGTACATCATATCAATCATACTATTAAGTAGGCTGGTTCAACGATAAAAAGAGGACATTGTACGCTTTAGACATCTATGCAATGATTTTCCTACAGAGTATGCATTTTGTACATCCATATGGACAGAGTAGACTATACATAGGTATAATATAAGTAGGATAAGTAGCGTAATGTTGTGAATCGACATCTGTACTTATACATCACAACTAAAATGAAAAAAAAACCTTTTAATTAGGTCACAGACGCTCGCGATGGGGCTTCAAGGACAGTACGTCAATTCCAATTCACGGACTGGCCTGAGCAAGGTGTTCCCAAGAGCGGTGAAGGCTTCATAGATTTCCTCGGACAGGTACATAAGACTAAAGAACAGTTTGGGCAGGATGGACCCATCACTGTACATTGCAGGTACGTATCGTTTCTAAACTATCACGATCTAAATATTGAATGTAATATGTGCGATTGTTACTTATTAACGTAAGAACAAATGGGCACCCGTTTGTTCTACAAATCCCGTTGTTTCTTCCGTGACTTTTTGTTCTATGGCCATTTATTATACATTTAAATTTGGGAGATTCAGAATTCCTTCAGAATTCAGAAAGACCTATTCCTTATAATTTCCACTCTCGATCGTCTTGGTCATAAAATATTGGAAATAATATTAATTTTGTAGTCCTTAAAAGGGAATGTGCGGCCTTATCTCTAATAAGATATTTATATCAAGATAAAATAGTTTATCTATTTATTTTTTAATGTATAGCGACCCTTGCTGTGCGTGCATATTGGTCGTAGGCCTCGTCCAAGCACATCCACTTCCAATGGTCTTGGGCTTTCGCCACTTAAGCATGTTAATCCACAAAATAAAATTTATCAAATTAATTCGTTACTCAGTGCCGGCGTTGGCCGTACGGGTGTCTTCATAACGCTGTCGACGGTGCTCGAGCGCATGCAATATGAAGGCGTAGTGGACGTGTTCCAGACCGTCCGCACGCTGCGCACGCAACGCCCCGCCATGGTGCAAACTGAGGTAACTCTTTGACCACAATATATTATAATCTATGCAACTTCATCTGTGAGTCAAAGCTTTTAGTATTCAGTAAGAGAGACATTGATTGAGATTGGTGATCAAAAATGCGACGTCATCGGTAGATTGCGGTACACTGGGTGATAAGGCGCCACTTTATACAGCAAATTCATAAACATATCGTAGACTCACCAAGTTTTTGCGGCATCTTTAACACACAAAGTCTTGAATAACATAAAACACTTAAAGCACACTCAGTCAAAGTCAAATTTGTGAAATGAATCATAAATTTGTGTGCTTCAATGTTGAATAGAAGTACGACTGCACTAGATGACTAGTCAAATTAAACATGATTAGTGTACGATTCATATTTATAACAAAAAAATCTATGTGCAGATTATAAAACGATTCCAGGCGAAATTCAAACACTTTTTCCCTTGTTTCAATTTTAAAATTGTATTATTTTCGTACCCGAAAACATGGCTTTTTAATTAGAATTTGCGCCAGCGACGCGCCACGACTTACAAACTGCATTAATTATTTCATATCTTTATTTGATTTAAGAGTTAAGAGATTTGCTGTTTATATTATAAATTTGGGTTTATTTTTAAAATTTTGAATATAATATTATTGTTGTCTATAAGATTATTGAGTTACAGTATTAAATCTTTGCTTCAACAAAAGTGTCTAAAGATAATAAGAAAAGTCCGATTTTTAAATATCTATAACAATTGTTTATACACAAATTCCCTTAGAAATTTATTGCAAGCAGCTGATTAATTGAATTTAAGATAGGATGTATAAATTTAATTTTTCTTAGAATAAAAAGACGTGTCCTAATATACCGTCATTAATTGTCACCTTGTATGCGATGCAACTGATTGACTATATATTATTAGTAACTCAGTAAATTCACCTGTGCAAAGTTTATATTAAAACTAAGAGCTGTTTTAGACCAAATAAGAGTCTTTTTAAATATTTGTGAAACTGTAATTTTTTTCGAAATTTTTAAATATTATGTGTTATTCTAGGCTTAGAACAATATAAATGTTATACACCGTACATAATTTTTAATCGTAATCGTCCTCTCACCATAATAATCTTATTTAGCTCCATTCCCTCATAATTCGTTCATTTTGTAAAATTACAAATGGAAAAGATTTATATGCAACAATTCCAACAAAGTAAGACGTAAAATTAAGGTTTCCTCATAAAGTTACTACATAGACTCGACGTGAAACTAAATTTTAAACTTTGCTTCAAAGTATGGGCGATATATTATTAAATAAATTTTACAGTGAAGTCAATTTTAAGTTAGGCGGAGAGTTAAACCTCATTGTTTCTATCATATCTTTCATAGATATTTCTTTAGCTTTTCAAATAAAATAGAAGGAACATTGAAAAAATTGGTAAGTTAAATTAAGAACAAAAAGGAAGCTATTATTGATGCAATTAAGTGCTTAATGATAAAATTACTTTGGTACTCGCGATTCTATTTGAATTGAAAGTTCTGATTGTTTTTTTCAACGCGTACCACATAAGTCGTGTTAATAAGAATTATTGAACTTTACCAGACCTTGCATTGCCATTGAATGCTTTTAGTGTGTAGACCGAGCAACTAAATTCACTTTCTTTTCATGCGCTAATCAAAGCAAAAAACTTATGGCGGACTAATAGTTTCCTTATCTGTCATTACTTAACAAGGATATTCTCTCATTGACAGTTGAAATCGTGAAATACACCACACTACAACATAACGTAAATCGACCAAAGCACAAAGGTTTCTTTATTGTAGACGTTTTAGCGTACGTCTCCGGATTTGCTACTCCGTTCCTTATTATTCGGTTGTTGCGATCTTTCTAGAACATCTTAATAGGATTAATCTCCCTATAAATGTATTTAGTTTCTCAACCCAAACATTTATTTTTTTAACGTACCTACTTGAAGGCAGCCTTTAAAAATACCTTATGCTTTGATTAATGTCTATGATCGTTTATAGGACCAGTACGAATTCTGCTACCGCGCTGCGCTCGAGTACCTCGGATCGTTCGACCACTACGCCAACTGACGCTGAGACATACTTGTCTAAACCAACTGTAATATGGAACCCTGCCGTAACTTCTGTGTATTAAATAGTTGTATGTGTATTTCGACACGATACAAACGCGTGTTGCTAATAAATGCGATATGATTTTGACTTTGGAATTCTAAAATTTTTTTTTGAAATGTTTTATTTTCAGATTGGAAAAGTTTCATGTTATACTATCCAAAAATCGTATTTGAATTTTAGTTAAAAAGTTTTGGTGAATTATTTCATATGCCATTAAGTAAGTAGTCTTTTTGACATATTTACGACCTGTAAGAAACAATGTCAATATACCATAGATATTTTGGATGATTTATTTTGAAACATTTTATTGCTTATTCACAAGAGACGTTATCCAGTATATTTTTCAAATTCAAATTCAATATATTCTTTATTGAAATAAACTGGTAAACAAGTGCTTTTGAATTGTCAACTCTACTGCTGTCCTTATCCTTATCGGACACTAGTTTTCACAAAACCAAAATATTCTAAAATATGCGTACAATCTAAAATATTGGCCTTATCAGGCCCATGATCCAGTAGTTGAGGAACCTTAATTGTCGTTGAATTAACATACTGATCGATAATTTCATGAGCAAAATCATAATTATAACGTCAAATTTTGAATCACATTTATTAACAGCAAGCGTATTGTAATTACTAAAGATGACTTAAGCCCGTATTCATAAATCAATGTCGAAGACTTAATTGATAGCGCGTAACTAATTTATTGAACAAATTCGAAAGCGGATATTGAATTATTATTATACTAAAGTCACTTTAATTTATCAGTTCACACCGAAACAATTCAAACATTCCTTGACGGGCTTCTGGAATGGGTGTTAGATATTTTTAGATTACCAATGAAGATTTAGAAGACGGCAGGGTTTCTCTACGATTAGTATAAAGAAGCAGAGTTCTCATTGAACTGACTGATTGTACCCATTTTGTTCACAAATATGTTCTAACCTTACGAGGCTTAACGTACGAGTGCCTAGAAAACTTACTTATGATGTATATTTACTAAAGAGACCATTGCAAACATGATTGTGAGTCGGAAGGGTATTATCTTTATAGAATTAACCCTATATCTTACTACCATAGATAAAGAACTTAATGCGCTGTTCGAACTATTTTATAAAATTGGTACATTATAAACAATATTAAAGGTTCCATACATTTTAATGTAGAATTGAATTTCTGATTCCGCATATTATATAGAACTGTCTAATTGTGATGCTAAATACACAAAATTAGCAAAATATATTGTATAATTAGATTGAATCAGTGCGCTTAGAAAACGTTACGCGACATACTATTTTACTCTGATCATCACATATAACTTATACGACATATATTGTAAAATGTATAAATAGTTATTGCAACTGTAATTAGATGTTTATTTTTCATATCGGGTGTTAAATACGTTAAGTAGTGTAAATTGTGGTAAACATGTTTCATTAATGCAATATAACAACTCTTTAGACGAATCGGCTGTGTCGTGTATAATTCTGTCATGTGCGTAGTAGGTATGTTATTATTTTTTGTAAATAGCCATTTTTTTCCATCAGATCTTTAATTTCTTGCCCAATTAATTTACAGTTGATTTTAAAAATCAACAATAACTATACATATTTCTTTAACACCGTTCCATTATTTTAAAAAAAATATAAGTTGGTCTGGTCAATAAAACTAAGGCCGTTAACCAGTTTTGAATGTTTTCTTAAATAGATTTAGAATTTATATAATTTTAATATCACCGCATTCATTTAGTGAAGGTGGTGATTCAATGACATATCTATTGTTAGGTAGAAAAAATGTTTGTCAGTGTGTTGTAATGTTTTAATGAAATTGTAAGGAGACGATCGATACGAGAGTATCGATTCGTAATAGTGTAGACGAAAACAAAACGATGATGAATAAAGATATTTCCAGTCCAAATTGTAGGCAAAGGAATGTCAAACATTGTTAACTGTTTTTTGTTTTCTTTTTCTCTAACTTGAGTTGTGATTTCGTTCTAGACAAAAAGGCGATCGTCTATTCTATATAATTATTTGCTTTGACACCTTCAAATTATTTTTCTTCGGCTCATGACACCCTTCATACTACTGTAAGCTATCTTTAAGTGTAGAATTGTTTAACCTTTTACAATATCCCCTTGCCCAGTATCGTATTAAGGTTATAAGGTTTTCCACTCGTTTTATACAATCTATACTTATATCGATCTACGTGTAAGTTAAAGTTGAGCTTTTAACTTAGATTAAATAACATATGGATGAGGTCTACGAAATCTAAGTAAAAATATCAAAACCACGTCTAAAAAATGTTCAATGCATCATAGACAAAACGTAATAAATCGTTACTTTTTTATTTTTTCTTTGACTGCGTCTCTTCACAACAAATTTCCACGTTTTGTCTATGCTGTAAACTTGTACTTAGTCGGTTAACATGGTCGACATCAACTGCCAATCGTTCACGTAGTTATAATAAAACTTAAGGTGTATCGATAAATCGAAAACGTTCGTAGATGATAATGAGAATATTGTTAAACTGAGGTTATAGTGAAAATTTAATACTCGTTGATGAATCGCATATGTAATCAGGTTCGCTTACACGCTAGTGAAATAAGTCGGGGAAGTTTCTATCTTCATTTACTTTGAGCCTTTTATGCTTTTACATCATTATGTACTATGATTACGTTGTAACGTATTGCTTCATAAATATTTGATTTATCAATCATATTAAAACCCTTGATGTTATCCGTTTTTTTATGTTATTTAGATTTATCTAGAAAATGCCACGCCTTTATTTGACAGATGTTATCCGCGCCATTTTCGTGTTCATAAATTAAATAACAAGTTCAAGTTACGGTTACGTAGCCGTATCATAAAATTACAAATATTGAGAGTAATTAACTTTGAATGTACTCTGTTGTATATTTAACGACTTTTTCAACATTTTTTTTTATATATCCATTTTATTTAGTTAGAAGATAACGTAGACTAATGTAGATTTTTACGCACACAACGATCTGTAAAATAAATTGACGGAAATCTTATAATTTCTGCTTTATGTCAATAGTGTGTAAAAATCAGCAGTGCAATTAGTAGGTATAAAATGGCGCTCGTATTACCAATACTGTAAAAATAATAGTCGCAAGATGTTACTAGTAGGAAATTTTAAAATATTCTTATTGTCTAGATAACAGTTATTTTTCTACAATTCGTAGATAATGATCAAATTTATAAAATATTAAATTTATCTTAAGCGTACCATTTTCTTATACTGAGATTTTGATACAGTATTGGTTATACGAATACCTTAACCAATTCCATTTTGCCATAAAGAGGTGCTGTATGTATGTAATTCCATTGTTTAGTACAAAATAATGTGTTTAAAGCAAATCATGTTCTGATCCAATAAATGTTAATTTGTATCTATGTAAAAGACTGATTTACTAATTTTCCATGTGTTCTTAATTAATTTGTATCGTGTATTTCTCCTGTGCAGTTAGTAATGTAGTGTATCTTTATTTTATGTACCCTATAGATTTAATAAGGTTTCTTTCATTAAGTTGTAAATTTAAGTGAGTTGATACAACTGCCGGGCATTAAGGGGAACTAGAGTTATTAAAGTTTCACATTGTTAACAATATCATACGCAGATTATTTTTGTCCAAAGAATGTTAATAAAATATAAATATTTTTATAGTGAAATATCAAATGAGCAAAATGAAATATTAATTACGAAATTTACGTTTTTGAAATTAATAGTTTTAGTTCCCCAAAATGAGAAACTTGAAAATTGTTAGTGTATCTACATATTAATTTGCATATTTTAATGTATTCAATGTTGCAATCCTTAACCAAGTAGCCGCCATGCGTTTTGTATATTTTGAATTGCTAAGTTGGTACCCTTGTTGCCGTAGCTTAAATATATTTTAATGCAATTAAAATGGCGGACGCAATATGGCGGGACAGTGTGTGAATGTATTTAGTAGAGGTTCGTAGACAATGATTATTTTATAAAAGAAATATTTTCCCGCGCTGCGTCTCGGGACACGGTGGATTCGCAAATTATACATAATGTATATGAAGAAATAAATTTATGTGAGGCGAATATGTTTGTTTTTTTTTTTACCTGATATACTCAGACAAAAGCTGCTATTGTATATCCTATATACTTAACTGGGAGAAAGTCTTGCTGGGTTTAAAATATAAAACAACGACTTTTATTCTGAGTGGCATATTTGTACACTTTCACCCATTAATATAATTTCAGGTTGAAATAAAGTAAATCCTTTTGATGCAATGTACTGGCAAACAATGTTTATCTTATAAGTATATTTTCTTATTTAGAATAATATACACAAATATAAACACTACCATCACTTACACACTAACGTAACTTCGATTACGAGGCGAAACCATCGTTAGGATTGTCGTAATGAATTAATGAATGTGTGTAGTGTGATTGTAGTAGTACCGTTGTGAATGTATTGGGCTATTGTAATGGTGATGGTGTATTGTGGTACGCGAGGTTTCATATTAAAAGCTTATATACCATGTAATATATATATAGAAAAATATAATCCAGTATTCTTTTAGGAATTGGGAGAAAAACATATATTGCTTTATTGAGGGTACCTAAAAATATTAAGTTGGTGCACACGAAGTAGCGAGTACAAATATTTTTATTTCAATGAGTTAAAAATCATTATTTCTATCTAGTCCAAGGTCTAATCAAATGCACATATAAGCATTTATATTATTAGGTAGTAAGGTTCAATTGATAAAATCAGCCAATCATCATCTCCCTGCCGTTAATCCACTCTAAGTGAGATCGGTACAACATGTTGTAAACATGTTGTCAATTGATTTGGCTACGTAATTTACGACTGGCCGCCTGCCTCACGACAACTTACCTTAGTCGTATTTTACGACACCTCAGTAAGAAAGAGGATGGTCTATTCTACTAAATCGGATACTACACGGTGGATCAACTTACCTTAGGCGCCTTTTACGACACCCCGGTAAGAAATGAGGGTGGTCTATTCTACTCAGCCGGATACCACACAGCTATATAATCGAATGCACATATTAACATTTATATTATTAGGTAGTAACGTTCAATTGATAGAATCAGCTTATATTAATACAAAATATATTAAGTATAATATTGTACTTCCATTCCATAAAACAAAATTAATAACTCGTCGTAGACTGAGGTTTTACCAAAACTTCCTTATCATATCTGTAACTGTTGTATTCAACTTTTGCACTTTAATTTTGAAAGCATCAATAAATTTTCACATACAATTTTCCATAAATAATGTATGCCGATATTCATAGTGAGATTCAAGTTGAACCGATACGAATACGAATTGCGAATAGTTCAAATTGGGTGTCCGGTTTGCATATCAATGGCCAGATTAATACTAAATTTCCGTCAATTCTGTACCCTTATCTTATACAGGCTACTAAAGTATCTTTAACGGTGAAGAAATTGAAACTTTTCTTAGATACAGGTATTTACCATACAACATATTGTTTTTAAGAGTTTTTAACATAATATGAAAAATATTTGTTAATCAATTATTGAAATAATTACTAAAATTGTAAAAGTGATATCTTCCTTAAGATCTTACATGCTAGGACTGTCCAAATCATGCCCACGTGGTATGGTCCCAAGAATGCTGGCAACGTTTCGCGTTAAATCGCTAAGCTGATTCTTTGTGCGAAAAAGGACCCACTCTTGACACTTGAAGAGACAATTAACCGAGATGTTAAAACGGATATTTTTTTGTTTGCATTTTGACTCCATGGGTTTAGGGTTTTTACTGCAAACGGCACAAATATATAACTCTTAATGAGAGATGCATACTTCCGCCGCTTGCCGGATTCGGCCATTTCCTCCGCACCTCCAGGTCTTGCAGATTTTCCTGCTATGGGACGAGGCTAACGTATCAGCACATGTTGCGTCCCAATTAGGGCTCGTCCCCGTTCCGAAGGAATCAGTTTCAAGTCTGGTCTCTTGCCATCATCCCGACTTATCCCCGAAGGTTGGAGATGAGCAGGAATGGTGGCAAGAGCTCTTTTAATGGTAAAAAGGTAGGATGATTACTTAAATTATTTACAACGTAGTATTTAAGAAAAGAATAGAAATAAGAAGACAGCGACGAGAGACAATTTAAGCAATTACATAATATGTCCCCTACAAATTCATGAAATCATTTCCTTTTTAAAACGCCATTTGATCTTTCCTTAAACTTTTATTATCGTTTCCTTTCATCGCTAAAGGCACTTTACGCATTTCAAAAGGATGCTGTAACATGATTAATTACTTTCCACGTTTTACTAAATCGATAGGGCTGTATGTTTAAATCATCGGCTTAGTCCGCCGGGCGCCATATTGGTCGCCGCGCGTGCGAAATAATCCCGCCATAAATAACGGAATGACGTTTGTCTGTGGTGCACAAAGAGCAGATTATATTTACTGTTCGATTTGTTTACGGTAAAAAAGTAGCGACCTGTTACTATCCCACTGCTGGGAATAGACCTCTCCCTCCGTTTTTGGAGAAAAGAATTGGAGCTGAGACCTACCACGCTGCTCCAATACGGATCGGCAGGTTAAACATAACTCCAGAATTCTCTAGAGATATGCAGGTTTCCTAACGATGTTTTCCTTCACCGAAAAGCGTGTGATAAATTGCAATTATCAAATTACACACATAAATTTTAACAGAAAAACTAATTTGTGTGTGCTCGGGTTTGAACCGCTTGTGTTACCGCTGGCCTATCACAGCTTTCTAAATATTTATTAATTTATAATTACTTTATTTATAGTAATATAGTATTCGTATAACCAAATATACATCTTTTAAAATAAAATAACGATACAAGTAAGAAGAAAACCAGGAAGAAATATAAACTAATGAAACCTAGACCTAGAGAAAAATCGTATGTAGTTTTGTGTAATTTGAATAAAGAATTAGAACTAGATTCCTAATTTAAATGTAACATATCGTCGCTTACAGTTGTTTTTGATAAATTTTATCTCGTTATATTATATATTTTATATGGCTTTTGTAAATTCAGTAAATAATGTTTAAATTAAAATATTTAGATTTTGCGGGAAAAAAATACTTTTTATTGAAGTATTGTATACTAGTAATATCCCGCGGTTTCACCCGTGTACATACCGATCTCAGAAAGTCTACTAAGTCGGACTAAAGATGTATTTTTGTTTAATATATCACCAATAGTTCCCGCAGCGCTTGCAATGACAGATTTTTATGACTATAGTTTACACCTTATCAAATTTTTAGTACGGATCCCTATTTTTTTAAATGTAATATAACCTATGGTAGCTCGGTAAATTTTAATAATCGGTCCAGTAGTTTTTGTGTGAAAACATACATACAAACTTTTCTTTATATTATTAGTATAGAAAAGTCTGCTATGAAGCTGTGATGGCCTAGCGGTGCGACCGTGTGAATCTCTAGAGACGATCATGGGTTAAAAACCCGGGCAGACACCAATGAGTTTTTCTATTAAAACTTATGTGTCAAACTGATAATTGCAATTTATCACACGCTTTTCGGTGAAGGAAAACATCGTGAGGAAACCTGCATAACTCTAGAGAATCCTAGGGATATGTGTAACCTACCAATCCGCATTGGAGCAGCGTGGTAGGTCTTAGCTCCAACCATTCTCTCCAAAACCGGAGAGACGAGGCCTATGCCCAGCAGTGGGATAGTAACAGGCCGTTACTTACTTACTTATAGAAAAGTCACATGCTCTTTATTTAATTCGTACCTTGTAATTAACAGAACGATATACACAGTATACGAAAAGGCCAATTTAAACACGTGAAACATTGAATAAAATATATTTGACCCTTCGCATCTTGGAGGAGAAATATGCAATTTGTCAGGCCACATAATTACAGAGCAGAATTCCCTCCTTAATTCTTAAATAAGAAAGGCGAACGATGTCACGCAAAATAAGGCTTAATTTAACTGAAGTAATGGATATTACGGTGGAGTTCTATTTTGTAAAATGTAGGCTGAATACTTGAGGCACGTTTAACATAATACAGTAACATTAACAAATTTTAATCGAATACCTTCATTTGAGTAAAAATTCGTCAAATAATCCTACCCTAATCCTGTATGAAAACCAATTTGAAGTCATTTATTTTTCTAAATATGATTCTTTTTTTTCACTATCGTTCATATTACATTTAGGAAAAGCATTTCGTTCTGTTCGATATAATGATCATCTTCCTGCCCTTATCCCACTCTAAGTGGGGCAGCACAACATATTATAAACATGCTGTCACATGATTTGGCTAAGTTTTTACGAGCGGCCGCCTGCCTGACGTCAACTTAACTCTGTCGTATTTTACGACACCTCGGTAAGAAAGAGGGTGGTCTATTCTACTAAACCGGATACGACACGGTTGGTTAACTTACATTAGTCGCCTTTTACGACACCTCGGTAAGAAATGAGGCTGGTCTATTCTACTCAGCCGGATACCACACGGCGGGTCGACTTACCTTAGTCGCCTTCTCCGACAACTCGGTAAGAAATGAGGGTGGTACTATTCTATTCAGCCGGATACCACACGGCGTGTTCTGTTCAATGTAATATAAATTTTAAATATTTAAAAAAGTCTCTGAAATCAATAACAACATAATTTAAATATTTTACGTTACTCTTCTTAAAGAGGAATCGGTGAAAATCAGCATCGTTACATGACAATAATTATTCCTGAAACAAACATTCATACTATGTCCTGTTATGGACGCTAATTGAGATATAGTGACAAAGTTTCTTGCTATTTTCGTGGTTCTGAGTGTTGCAGAAACACGAAAGAATATATCGCAGTTTCTATCAAAACTTGTGTACTTCAATCATATTTAGATTTGCACATGTCTAAATGTGAATGGAAACATAGAGCAGTGTCTTTTAGCCTTTTTGTGCCATATCCCACCTTAGCCTTTTTACAATTTTTATGCCCCCTATGTAACACACATAACTTTTAATTGTTAACTTAAGAAACTAAAATGATAGGTTTTAGCTGTTAGCGGAGGGGGGCTTCTCTTTCGAGGGGTCCCTACCCGGAGGAGGTGTTCTCTGGGGTCAGAGCTGTCGGCGGGGATGGGGGCAATGTGTACAACGATACCCTGTCGATACCGTGGTAGAGCACACAGGTCGTTTTAGCCGGTGCGAGTTCAACATAACCACCGCCTATCCCGGTCGGGCGGCGGTACCCATAAGAGGTTTTTTCCTGTATAAAAAAAATATATTATAACATTTTGTGCCGACCCCACTTAGAGTGGGATATGGGCAGGAGGATGGTATTAAATATACGCTGCTGCACCTACACCATTTCCTATCTTTATAGTAATCTCAACGCCGTGAATAATGGAGATTTAGTTACCCTTAGACTCAATGCTAATTCATCGCAAATCTATCCAAGCTGTGAATAGAACCGTACGCTCGGTGCGATAGCTAACTTGGCCGAGACAGAATACGAATTGGAATTACGGGTCCTACAATTGAGACGCCATGTTTGCATATCAATGACTGCCGGATGAAGTTAGAATATATCTGCCTGAATTAATACAATTTATATTGGATCGTTACGTATTGAAACTATAGATAGATAGTCTAACTACCGTTTGTCAGCTAAGAAAATATGATACAATACTAAAAAAATTACTATTTTTTTTCTTAATATTTGACTCTATTTCTGTTTACGATTTTGTAAGAATTTGTGAATGAAATAAATTTAAAAGTTCACGGGTTCAAAACCATGGGCACGCACCAATGAGTGTTTGTGTTAAAACTTATGTATCTAATTGATAATTGCAGTTTATCATACGCTTTTCGAAGAAAATCCATCGTATAGAACCAGCATATCCCAAGACAATTCTAGGGATATGTGTAACTTACCAATCCGCATTGGAGCAGCGTGGTAGGTTTTAACTCCAATCCTTCTCTCAAAAAACGGAGAGATGAGGCCTATGCCCAGCACTGGGATAGTAACAGGCCGTTACTTTTTTACTTTGCTAAACGTATTCTGTCTATAAAGGTAGAAAGATAAAGACACATAATATAAGGTTGGCATAAGCAAATAAGTATTGAGCTGTTTGTACGACCACTTTAAAAAGCTTCTCTCTTTTTATTCGATATAATATAAATTTAAATTTGTTGAATTAACAGTTTTATATTTATTATTATTTTTATATATTATTAGTATTTACATCTAGTATTACTTGCACTTATCCATATCGTTTTTAAATTATAATTTTTGTTTTAAGATCCTTAATGTTATGGTTGCCTGGAAGAGATTACTATAAGTGATAAGGCCATCCTTTGTTTTTATTTAGTTTTTAACAAAACATTGTCTACATTAGCAGTGTATAGAATATAGATATCATAAATAAATAAATAAAAATAACAACAGAGAAAATACACTCACAACTCGGAAATGGGTCGATACTATAATGAAGTGTAGCGAAAGCGCAACATACAGTCATTACACGTCCTAATTATCAAGAGTGTCTGCTTAAAAATCAAGATACCATAAACGTATCGTATCTTTCGCCAACAGAACAATGGCCATTTTAAGTTAATCGCAATGAAATGGTTAAATTTTAATCATTCTATACAATTAACTCGGCTCAATAAATATATATCTTCCTGTCCTTATCCCACTCTAAGTGGGGTCGGCACAACATGTTTTTCTCTTCCATTCTGTCCTATCTTTCGTCAACTCTGGCGCCACTCCTTTTATATGCATATCATACTTCACACAATCCAACCATCTCTTTTTAGGCCTCCCTCTGGGCACATATCCATCCACATTCAAATTTAACACACGTTTGGTCACATGATTTTCATCCCTCCTCATTACATGTCCATACCATCTCAATTTTGCACTTCTCGTCTTTTCTATAATGGGCGCAACTTTCAGACTTCTCCTTATATACTCGTTCCGTATTTTATCCAGTTTTGTCACACCACACATCCACCTTAACATTCTCATCTCATTTGCATGTACTCTTCTTTCATCCGTCTTTTTCATTGCCCAACATTTAACTCGCGGCTCAATAAATATCAGTGATAATTAGCACGTCACGTAATTTTTTTTAAAACAAAGTTCCCATATATTGCATTTGTTTTCTGTGGTCTTTAATGTAATTATTATTATCTCGCTTTATGGCCTGTACAGCGCAAATTGGGCGCAAATCACTCTGCCAGTGTCACGTAAAATGGCAAACACACGAGTAATGGAATTTAGAATTTGCCTCGAAGAGATTTATATAAAATAAATAATTTATGTAATAAATACGGAATTTCAGAGGCAGGTGTCAAAAGTTAAAATAAATGACTGGAAAGATTATAGTTGTAATATTCAATGGAAAATGAAGGCAGAGATAAACTTTATGAAGGATCGATATGTGGCGGTGTAAACTAAGCTTAAATTAAAACCAACTGAGGCATTAATTATTTATTAGTTAAGCCCCAACTCCCCGAGGCCGGCGAAGATCCTTATTAAGTGGCACAATTCGTTCGTTGGGCGAGGGAGACGGATTGGCTTTGTTTATTATAAACAATATTGTACGCATAAATTACTTTGAATAATATAATATCTCCAACTTAAGGCATCTTGTTGACTTACGTTTTGGAAAAACTACGTTTGATTCAACGTGCGTCGACCATAGTAGTTATACTTAGAGTAGGGAAGTCAGAGTATAATGTGCCATATTACAGAAGTTTCAATAGATTTATTTCTATCACGACTATGTACCTCCTGCCCTTATCCCACTCTAAGTGGGGTCGGCACAACATGTTATAAATATGCTGTAACATGATTTGAGTGCGTTTTTACGACCGGCCGTCTGCCTGACGTCAACTTGCATTAGTCGTATGCAGGTCGAGGTATTACGACACCTCGGTAAGAAGAGGGTGGTCTATTCTACTAAACCGGATACCACACGGTGGGTCAAATTAACTTAGTCGCCTTTTACGACACCTCGGTAAGAAATGAGGGTGGTCTATTCTACTCAGCCATATACCACACGGGGGGTCGACTTACCTTAGTCGCCTTCTACGACACTTCGGTAAGAAATGAGGGTGGTACCATTCTACTTAGCTGGATACCACACAGGGTTCGACTTACCTTAGTCATCTCTTACGACACCTCGGTAAGATATGAGGGTGGTACTATTTATTCTATTCTGCCGGACACCAGTCGGCGTACGAGATATTTTAAAACCCGATAGGTACAATGTGTCAAGTTATTTTCGTCGTAATCAAAGATAAATATTTGTTAAGGCCATTTTAAACAATTTAAGACCTTTTATAAAATTAGGTGTTCTTTCTGAAGTTCCGTAATATAAACAATAATGCATCGTTTTTCCAAAGTACACCTTACTCTTAGCACATATACTAATCGCAGATAATATTAAAATAGTAAATCCACGACCAAGTAGTAAAGAATAAAATTTGATTGGTATCATCTTTATATGCGGGCTGCTTACAATGATTCCATGTGCAGCGAAGTACACATTTTTATTGTAATAAAAAAACAAAATATTAATTCTAATACAAATAAACGCTTCAAGGTCGATGTTTTCGGTTTTCGCTTCTACAATAAAATTCCGCAATCCATACTAGACCAGTCTACAGTAAGGTTTAAGTTAAGTATAAGAGATGTAGGTACTTATACGTAAAGCAAATTACAAAATTGAAGATTATTTGGATGATAAAAAAGCCTGGATTTGAAAATCCTATCAGCTTCATATGATGTAAGGCAGGCGGCGGGTCGCAAAATACGTAGCTAAATCTTGTGACATCATGTTTATAACATGTGCCGACCACACTTAGAGTGGGATAAGGGCAGGAAGATAATGGTTTAAAATATCTCTTTAGAAAACAGTATTTTACAGATCAAAAAGATATAACAAATAATTCAAGATAAACCATATACTTAAAACCATAATAATTCTAATGAGATAGATTATATTGGAAGATTAAACACGCATATAAAGGCAAGGTATTAATGCTTTCCATTTATAGCGACAATTTCACAAAGGGAAGGAATATTATTACAAATAGAAATGAAGTTATCACAACAATCTTTTGTGTGAAGCACGTTTCCGACACCCTATAAATATGTTGCGATCAAAAGAAGTGTACGACCCTCGTTAAAAAAGGTATTATACTTGTGACGTTTCTTTTATCAGATTAATTTTAAACAGCTTTTATTATGGTTGTAGGTTTAGTCTCGCGGGAGACCGCAGATTATAAATGATAATCTGGTTAATACGGTATAGACAAAAATTTCAATGATTTCAAGACAAATATTTTTTGTGCACGAAGTAGCAAGCAGAACGCTTGCAATAGAGACAAATAAATTTAGTTTTGATTTTATCGATGTCAAGTACAGACATGCTTTTCCTCATTTAATTTTCTTATATTATCAGTATTTTCAATTTTTTTTTTAATTATTGCTGCAATACCGTCGTGTGGTATCCAGTTGAATATAATAGACCATTCTCTTTCTTACCGAGATGTCATAAAAGGCGACTAATGTAAGTAGACCCACCGTGTGGTATCCGGCTTTGTAGAATAGACCACCCTCTTTCTTACGAAGTCGTAAAACACCGAAAGCCAAAATATGTGACAACATGTTCATAACATTTTGTGCGCACCCCGCTTAGGGTGGAATAAGGGCAGAAAGATGATAATTATTGCTGTAGGGAAATGTTCCCTAATTAAAAGGAACCTGGCCCCAGGACCCTGGGTCGCTTTTCTATCTCTCTGGGCAATGCGCAATTTATTACCGACACATAGTAACAACTTAGCACCACCCACCTTTCGATGCTTTTGTACTGCCACCGTGCACTGGAAGGTTCGAAGTCCTCGAAATGCGCCGGCGGCCGGCCGTTTCTTGTGACGCCAGGGGAAATGTTATTCGCTCGAACAGTAACACTTTTACGAGTCCGAAACTCGACACGACACTTTAATGTTAGGCACTGCACTTAATATTGCAGACGAATTGTTTATGTTTTTGCAATAGATTTCATACGAATAATGTATAGCGATCGAGCGGCCATTAGCGAAGGTTCCGCGCTCACGTACACTCGCACGGCGACAGACGAACCGATCGGCGAGTGGCGTTTTAATTGCTACCCACATATCGATGAATAAAAATATGACAATTGCCCAGAGACAAAAAGATATATTACGAAATAAATGAAATTGTGAAATATTGACGAACAATTGCTGCAAAAATATATGTCGCCAAAAAATGTATGTTTTTGAAAATAGTATATTGAAACTATCGTGAGTTGGTATTCATAGTTTATGTATAGAAATTGGCTATATTCACTTATTTTTATATCGGGGAGTCCGACTAGGTTCAAAGCTCATCCGGGGCCCTAATTCATACGCTCTTTATACGAGGAAAGGGCTTGAAAGTTTTCGGGATAACCTGATATAATACAATGTGAGTGATGAGGCTCTAGGTTTCTATTTATTATAATTATTAATCGTACTGTGCCTCTTCTAATATAATATCAACTGAAATATTTAAATAAAACATACAGCCCTTTATTCCAATCTCAAAGATTTTAGTTATATTAATGCATAAAAAATAAAAGTGGTCTTATAATTGATCCCTGTGGGACACCGTATCTTATTGTATTTTAATTGTTTTGCGTTTTTCCTATTTTTTACTATTTGACGGAGATTAATCATCTAAAGCCTTTGCTTATAATTATAGTAGATTATGATACTGTTGCATAATAAGGGTTCTTTTAATACGAGTGTGTTTTAAAATAACGAGCCGCAGTCGAGTTTTTTTATAGTATCACACGATTGTATTAAGACCAAGTAATTCACAGTGGCATACACTACTTTAGCTACTCTCATACTATACGTAAAACAATATTAATAAAAACCAAACTTTGTTTAAATATTGAAAAGACTTTTTAAATGTCAATGTTAGCGCCAAGGCGCAAACATCGATTGCGCATGCGTGTTGCGTCGCCCTGGACTCTTTCATTGAAATCTTTTTTTTAAAGTAGAGGTTCAACATCCTTGGTCCAGCTGGAAGTTGTATAGGTGTATCGTTATGATTAAAAAGTTATATTATGATACAGGTGTCCATACCAGACCTGTATCGTAATAAAACTTTTTAATTTTTTATTTTTGGCCTGTACATAATGTTTGTCGTAAGAATTTTGGTTTTAGTTTTATAATCTTTGTATTACTATCAGAGTAGATAAAATATATTTAGATCGAGACCTATATTATAATTATGTTAGCAGAAACGTGTGACTTACTGTATCAAAAGCTTACTTCAAAACTATGTAAATATCAAGACCAACATATTCTCAATATTAACAAAAAAAATTCAACAACAATCAATACATTTAATAAACGTCAAAAACTTGTGTATCTTTTCTACGTGTTATAAATATAAATAAAAAACAAGTTATATTTATATATAAGCTTTTATTTTCCTTATGATTAATTGAAATCACAATCCTAAATCGCGAGGTAAATCAACAATAAACGCAGTTTTGTCGACACGATTCGAAACCAGTCGATGGTTAAAGTAATTATTTACAGTTTAATGAAATACATTTTTACAATTACCTTTTTTTCACCACTTTATTATAATAGTAAAAAAAAAAATTTAAAATGATAAGAAAAAGATCACTGATTCCAATATAGCACGGGAATTGAAAAAAAATTAAATTAATATTCGCAGAAAAGATTAGAGAAACAACTTCTCGGTAACACTGGCTATATTAATATTTAACTATAAAGTGGTAAAAAGGATTCAATAACAAAACGAATATAAATAAAACGTCATAACAATAACAACACATTATTTATGCTTACTGTCATACCCTACTATTTTTGAATTCATTTCCTTAACACAGACCTGGAAATAAAATTTAATTTTAAAACAAGTCAAGTTAAAAAAAGCTTTTAACAAAAATAGTATTTCCCTACTGATAATCAATGAGGAGATCTTTTGTCTCGAGCAAATCCTGGAAGCAGCATCAATTCTTGATTATCAAAAACATGCATAATCATCGGGACTGGATCATTATGTAAAATTTCAGCTCAACAGAACACCGAGAAGTGGGACAAATTTAACTTGCAAGATTCCACCTTCACATATATACACGGTAAGTAACGTAAAAGCTATAATGAAAGTTTTAAGCAATTTATTTCTGTCATATAAAATAGTTTTAAAAGGAGGAATTTAAATTTCATCCAATCCATTTGGCAAAGCTATATAAAGTAGATGAAACTGTTAAGAAGTAATGACATCTCATAGAATAATCAATATGTAAGTAAAAAAGTAAGTAAGTAACGGCCTGTTACTATCCCACTGCTGGGAATAGGCCTCTTCTCTCCGTTTTTTTTTTTGGAGAGAAGGATTGGAGCTAAGACCTACCACGCTGCTCCAGTGCGGATTGGTAGGTTACACATATCTCCAGAATTCTCTAGAGATATGCAGGTTTCCTCACGATGTTTTCCTTCACTGAAAAGCGTTATAAATTGCAATTATCAATTAGACACATAAGTTTTACTAGAAAACTCCTTGGTCCCTGCCCGGGTTTTGAACCCTAGACCTTCTCGAAAGAGGCGCACGGTGATACCGCTGGGCTACCACAGCTTGTTCAAAAATCAATATGATATTGTGATAATCTGCTTTACAAATGGGGTTGAAAATGTCTATAAGTGATAATGAAAGACAGCAGTTTAAAAACACTGTTAAAAAGAGGCTGATACAGAAAGCCTACTATACTCTTGAGGATTATTTAGAAGATAAGAATGTGTGGATATAGCTCTCTTTGAGCCTGTACAAGACAGTAACGACATAATGTAAATAGTATTAAGAATTATATTTTTAAAAGAGCAACCGCCGAGTTTCTTGCTGGCTCTTCTCGGTAGGAACAGCTTTCCGAACCAGCAGTAGAGTTGACGATTCAAAAGCACTTGTTTACAAGTTTATTTGAATAAAGAATATTTTGAATTTGACAATAAATAAAAACTAATATGTAATATTATTGATTTTTATACGTACCTTTTCTGAAAACCAAACTTGCTCAACAAGGTTTGTTGGTTGGTCGGCAATGAGGCGGTCTTCCTCAAACCGGGGACCCGACAACTTGATTTCTTAGATGCTCCATTAAAAGTCGGACTCCGCTTGAATTTATCTAAGGAAGGTTGCGATGCCGCTTTCGTTGGAGAATTGATAGAATACATCTGCAATTGAGCAAAATTGAAAGGAATTTTTTAAATTTTGTGCCTACAAACTTCTATGCAGTTCATCGTTTCGCAAATTAAGTAGATATAAGCGAGGCACTTGGCAAGAAAAAATTTTTGCAGTTCTATCCGACCTCACACTAGCACTAGCTTTGATACCACCTTACATAAGATGACAGAAACCTCAATAAGGAGTATATGGGCCATATGGCGTGGAAATCTTTTGAAATCCTATGTCTAGCTTTAAACATCAATCAGTTAGAAGAATTGTTAACTTATTATTAATTAATACAACTTGCACAACTTGCTTAATACAACTTGTCATACGTTAACGAGATAAGAAATTTGTGTATAAAAAATATATATAAATAAATTTTTTTGTAAAAAATTGAAGCCATAATATCGTTTCCAGGAGTTTCTAGTTTCTAGCAGAATGATAAGACTTTGGCTGTTTTAAGGTCGCAATATCAACAAAATGCTGGCAATATAAATTCAAATAACCATTTTTTATAATATTATTATTATAAAAAATGCATAATATTGCATATGCATTTTTTATAATATTATTATTATAAAAAATGATAATTGCAATTTATCACACGCTTTTCTGCTTTTCATCACAAGCTGTGATGGCCTAGCGGTGCGACCGTGTGAATCTCTAGAGACGATCATGGGTTCAAACCCGGGCAGACACCAATGAGTTTTTCTATTAAAACTTATGTGTCTAATTGATAATTGCAATTTATCACACGCTTTTCGGTGAAGGAAAACATCGTGAGGAAACCTGCATATCTCTAGAGAATTCTGGAGATATGTGTAACCTACCAATCCGCATTGGAGCAGCGTGGTAGGTCTTAGCTCCAATCCTTCTCTCCAATAACGGAGAAAAGAGGCCTATGCCCAGCAGTGGGATAGTAACAGGCCGCTACTTACTTTTTACACGCTTTTCGGTAAAGGAAAACCTCGTGAGAAAACCTGCATATGTCTAGAGAATCCTGGGGATATGTGTAAGCTACCAATCCGCATTGGAGCAGCGTGGTAGGTCTTAGCTCCAATCCTTCTCTCCAAAAACGGAGAGAGGATATGCCCAGCAGTGGGATAGTAACAGGCCGTTACTTACTTTTTTTACCTGTGTTTCACTTAACACTATATTTTCTTCTATCTGACACGTATTGTCTATGATCGTCTCGCTGAAGCCCGTGTCACACGTCGACTGCGACATCGACATAACTTTAAACGGATTCCTAATTTTAGGACTGCACTCTAATATGGGACTCTTTTGACATTCGGACTTTCTTTTTTCGACATTCGGACTTTTCGGATTCTTCGGACTGCAAGAATTCTCTTTTTGTGAATTCTCCAATACCGAATCGGCGATATCCGAACACTGTGTATCAATTTCTAATCTCTCTTCCAACGATTTGATACATTTCTCAGGAGATTTCTCGATTTCTGATTCACTTACAACCCTAACAGTTTGATTTATATGAAAGAATTTGCTTTCAATAATGTCATCGTCTAAAATTGTTCTCGGGAACCGGCTAAGTTTCTTAAGAACCATATTACTCCTGCTTTGAATGGATCGTTTGAACGATCTCTCTCTGTTCTCTAATATAGGTGATTTATCCTTTTGGGAGAGGTTGTTTAGGATTTCAGTTTCACTTGTCGCAATATTGTGCTCGTTTTGTGTGTATGTTTCGCTAAATTGAGTATCGTTATCACAGTCCATTTTCTGTTTTTTATTAGCTGGTTCTTTGCAATACATATTAGTTAAAGTCTCTATTGATAAGCTGTAAACAATTATTGGTTTCATTAAGACTACTCCGCAAAAGCTGGTAGGGACATCGCTACATGCAGCTTTACTATTACATATATCACTTACTTTGCTAGATTACTATTATATAGTACCATTACTTTTTAGTTTGTGATTTGCACTAGAGGATAAAATTTGCAAGCAGTGAGCCAAACGGTGTGATCTCAATAGGGTATCGCGGCTTCAAGCAGCAATGTGTTTTTCCTATTGTTACTTTCTAACTTATGTGCCTAATTAATATCAACAATTTATCACAGGCTCGACGGTGAGGAAAACACCGTAAAGAAACCTGCATATCTGCTCTAGAGAATTTCTGGAATATGTGTAACATACCAATCCATATTTAAGGTTTCGGACCTTAAATATGGATTGGTATGATTGGCTTCCTCTCTTCGTTTTTTTTAAATATTTGCCCAGCATTGGGATAGTAACGGGCTGTTACTCTACTTGTTTAACTAAAAACTCTGAGTTTTCATAACTTAGAAAAAAAAGCTACAGAGATATGGGTAAGGACAAAAGATTGTAAACAATGTATGGAAAACTTTATCAAACAAATAAACAAATACAGTGAAATCTCAATGTTACCTTTCATCCTGCGTCTCTGGTACGAATTTGCTAACCAATGTGACCACTTTCTTCCGCGCCCTGGTTGGTGGCTTTGATATGATCGGCTCCGGTTTCTTCTCCTTTTTCACCCATGGCCTGCTCTCGGTTAGATACTGTCTGAAAGTTTCACTCCAGACACTCGGATGTTTCGCTACACCAGTGTCTTTCCAACTGCCCGTTTTTATATGACTATCTACCTATAAACAGACATCAATATAAGAAATTGATTTGATTGATTTTAATTTGACCGTTTTGTATGAAATTTTAAATAATAATCATTTTGTTTGTTGTCGTCCTCCTTTAACTGTTCGCTCACTGCTGAGCATCGTGATCTCCTGCCTCAGTTTTTTCGAAAACAAATTCTCGCCACCTGGTTCGGTCATCGGCGCAGTGCAATGCGTGGCTGATGTTTGTGTGATGGACACCTGATCTAACCATCTCTTTGGACTCCGCCCCCTGGGTCTCTTGCCTTCTACTTTGCCCGTTATCAACAGTTTCTCCAGGTTATTTGCGGGCTTACGTGCTATGTGGCCAAAATAAAATAGGATTCGCTGGGGGCAGATGATGGAAAGCCTTTTTTTGACCTGTACCTCGTTTAGAACAGAGATGTTGGTCCTAAACGCTGTCCAGGGAATGCGCAACATACGACGCCAGCACCACAGCTCAAAAGCATCAACACGTTTTCTGTCTGCTGCTTTGAGGGTCCAGGACTCAGCGCCATATAGGAAGATCGAAAAGACTAAGGTTCGTACCAATTTGTTTGTTGTAACTAATAAAAAATAAATTTGTAATTAACCTCTGAACTGTAGCCCTTTGTTTAAAATTTAATATTATTAATTAATATTTTTTTATTAACTAAAACAAACAAAACGCTTATTATTTAAAATTGCATACAAAACAGTCAATTACTAGTACATTGTCAATTACTAGTGCCCTTGCCTTACTTATTGTAAAGCTTTTTTCGTAAAGCAAGGCTTATTATACCATTGAAGATTACTTAAGCGTTCAGAAAGCTTCGATTTGAGTTACAAAGGACCACGCAAATTAATCTAGTATAAGATTGTAACATCATCTTCCTGCCCTTATCCCACTCTAAGCGGGGTCGGCACAACGTGCTATAAACAAGCTGTCACATGATTTGGCTACGTATTTTACGATCGGCCGCCTGCCTGACGTCAACTTATCTTAGTCGTATTTTCGAGACCTCGATAAGAAACAGGGTGGTCTATTGTACTTAACCGGATACCAGGTCAACTTACCTTAGTCGTCTTTTACGACACCTCGGTAAGACATGAGGGTGATCTATTCTACTCAGCCGGATACCACATGGCGGGCTAGTATGAGATTGTAACATTTACACTTATTTAAAAAAAAATTAAAAGTGTATTTGGTGAGAAATGTGAGTTTGCTGTTTCTTTGTTTCGGTAAGAGCATCTTATCAGTGACAGTTTCATTAAAATTTGATTATTCGAATGTGCTTACAAAAGCTAACTTGAATAAAGAATATTTTGAAATTGAATTCGTTAATGAACATATCTAAAATACAGGTTATTTTTTAATGATATGATACATGGTGTAATATCAAGAAGGATTATAAGATATTTTATTCAATAACAAGTACTTAGTACATTATTTTGATAAATCTCGTAGGGTTTAGCCTGCGTTTGCAATGTAAGCGGAAAAAAATGTAATTATTTACAGAAACCTCAAAAATTACAGTATTTCTCTACTCCGTATTGAATGTTATTATACGTACAAACCTTCCTCTGGAATCACTCTATCTATTAAAAAAAACCGCATCAAAATCTGTTGCGTAGTTTTAAAGTTTTATGCGTACATAGGGATATAGGGACTTTGTTTTATAATATGTAGTGATGATATACTACAGTGGGACTAATACTTACTGTATGATCTCTGAGATCGGGGTCCCAGTTGTCCAGTTTTTTCAACGTAAAAGGTTCCACATTCCCCAATGCCAATTGGAAGGCTACTTTAGAATCCAGGAGTTCCCCAGCGTTCACACACAATGTTTCCTCCACATCTAAAATAAATAACAAAAAGATGTGCAACTAATGATGACATAAAAATATTTTTTACTGATGGCTACTTAAAAAGAAAGATTTTTCACTGATGATAACTTAAAAAGAAAGATTTTTTACTGATGGTGACTTAAAAAGAAAGATTTTTTACTGATGGTGACTTAAAAAGAAAGATTTTTTACTGATGGTGACTTAAAAAGAAAGATTTTTTACTGATGGTGACTTAAAAAGAAAGATTTTTTACTGATAGTGACTTAAAAAGAAGATTTTTTACTGATGGTGACTTAAAAAGAAAGATTTTTCACTGATGGTGACTTAAAAGGAAGATTTAACAAAACTAATTAGAATATTATTTTGCTATAATCCGCGATGAAAGAAAATATATGTAATGCTAAATGTAGAGTGTACCATTCGTTCTCATACCTGCAGCATTTGTAAGAACTCATGCTCTACCCCACACCGATAACACAACAAAACACAAGCACTGCACACATTCACCACCACAATCTCAACACAATAGCAAAGCAAGCTTTGCGTATTATATATTAGTCTTTGTATTATTGACCTCCGCAAAGTAACGCCTAATTCTATAAATTAGGAAGATTTGACATTAATGGCGAAATAAAAAGAAAGATTTGACATTCATGATGAAAGAAGAACAAGACATATAAAGAAAGATTTGTTAGTGATGGTGATACAAAAAGAAAGATCTGTGACTGATGGTGATACAAAAAGAAAGATCTGTGACTGATGGTGATACAAAAAGAAAGATCTGTGACTGATGGTGATACAAAAAGAAAGATCTGTGACTGATGGTGATACAAAAAGAAAGATCTGTGACTGATGGTGATACAATAAGAAGGATCTGTGACTGATGGTGATACAAAAAGAAAGATCTGTGACTGATGGTGATACAAAAAGAAAGATCTGTGACTGATGGTGATACAAAAAGAAAGATCTGTGACTGATGGTGATACAAAAAGAAAGATCTGTGACTGATGGTGATATAAAAAAAGATTTGTTACTGAAACAATTTTAGTGATTTTTTTAGTAATTTAAGTGAGTCTTTTAATGACATAGCCCTCGGCGAGTTATATGTAACCTGACGATACTTACGACCTAGAGCTTGTAGTGGTGATATAAGAGAAGGTGAATGAGTTAGCTTTGTCGTGGTGGTGTTGCAATAATAATTTTACCTTCGTCGTCGGGTTCTGTGAGCCGCAGCATCTTCCTCTCGATGGGATCGTAAACAAATTGATGCTTGAATGTCGCTTCCGCTTTCAAAAAATTCTCTCTATATTCATCTGTCACTGTTAGATTCATTTTGTTGAAAAAGCTTGGTAGTTTTCTCAGTGCCTAAAATAATATTAACAGTAAAAAGAAGCTGTTGTAGCCCAGCGGTAACACCGTATGATTCTTTTGAGGAGGTCACGGGTTCGAACCCGGGAAGCAACCAATGAGTTTTTCTGTTAAAAACTTATGTGTCAATTGATAATTTCAATTTATCACACGCTTTTCGGTGGAGTAAAACATCATGAGGAAACCTGGATATCTCTAGAGAATTCTGAAGATATGTTTAACCTATCAATCCGCGTTGGAGCAGCGTGGTAGGTCTTAGCTCCAATCCTTCTCTCCAAAAACGGAGAGAAGAGGCCTATTCTCAGCAGTGGGATAGTAACAGGCCGCTACTTACTTTTTTTTAACAATAAAAAACCTTGATGGCCTTACAGTTTGCTTAATTTATATTTAAAATTAGTTATGCGATTAACGGTGAAGTAAGACAACATGATCTGAACGTTATGTGAGAATTACTGGAATATTTCAGTATTGGACTGGACATGACCAAAAAACTAATTTAAAAGATTACTTGTGCTTCATTAATACAATGCTTAAGCTCTATACTCGATTACTCGCCCGCATTACATATAAAGCGGTTAAATTGTGGAAAGCGAATCCATGGCCATTTTTACAAAGCTAATATTATAACATACCCTATATTGGCTGTTGTAGCAAAATTATTGAGATTTTCCTGTTGAGTAATAGGCACGAAATTTCAATTAACTGATGGATTATAAAGGATTTAGGGTGGATTTTTGATAAATTATAAAGGTATGGTTTCTTGTTCAGTGTTATTAGAGTCGTTCGAGATAAAGTATACCTCAAAATGTAAAAGAAATCAGCACGAGTAAAGCGGCATAATATATTGAGTATCATATAACTCACATTAGCGAAATTCGGGTCCTGCGTTGCCGTCACAAACTGTCTCGCTTTAGCCAACCCGATGCCGGGCAGAGAGGCCAAATAATCGCAACCAGACATTATACACATTTGCCTGAACTTATCGAACCTGTAATGCTCTATCGGGCACTTCATCACAAGCGGCAGTTTTGCAGTTTCCACCAGAGTACCTGTACCGTCGAGATCCATTTTGAAAAGTACCTGATATATACGAAATTATGTTATTTATAAAATAGGCCTTTTGAAACCATCATGGGCTTACATAATTTACTATTATGAAAACCCATGATATTTTTATTCATAAAAATGTACTAAGATTCTAATTTCCGAGTTGCAATAATTGAGCCTTAACTTTTCGAAATATATCCATATTCCGATAGCACTGGGCTTCTGGGTATAAAATTAACTTTCAAGCTTAACTTTGGTAAATGCATAGAGTCCAAAGCAAAAACGGCCGCCAAGAAACTTGGCATCCTTAACAAAGTCAAACATTACTTTACACCAAAACAATTTCTAACATTGTACCAAGCTCAGGTACGATCTCGTATGGAGTACTGAAGCCATTTATAGGATTGATCTGCCGAATATCAAATGCATGCTTTGGACTTTTATTGGGAATGGAATGCTCTCTTGGCATCTGTCTTTCCCAATGTATATAATATGGGTATTTTTAAAACAAAAGTGAATAGGCATCTTCTAGACAAGCGCGCTCCATCTTTGACTGTATCATTGCTTACCATAAGGTATGATTACAATCAAGCGCTCGTATATATAATAAAAACATATAAATAATAAAACATTTTCTTGTTATTCTTGTTCATTGATTATTTCTTTCATTCGTCAATTATGGCACTACACCTTTTATATGCATATCATTCTTTACACAATCCAGAAGCATTTTTCTGCCTGTTGTTCATAAATCCATCCACATTTATATTCAAAACTGTTGTGGTCCCATAATTTTCGTCTACCCTCATCACATGTCCATGAAAATTAATATGAGAAATGTACCATAATCACTACATAGTATAAAACAAAGTCACATTCTTTGTTTGTCCTATGTATGCTTAAATCTTTAAAACTACGCAAAAGATTTTGATACGGTTTTTTTTAATAAAAAGAGTGATTCAAGATGAAGGAATTTTCTATGTATAATAACATTCAATACCGAGTAGAGAAATACTGTAATTTTTGAGGTTTCTAATGTGATGTCGTAAAAAATTACATTTTTTTCCGCTTGCATTGCAAACGCAGGCTAAACCTACGAGATTAATCAAAATGATGTACTAAGTATTTGTGCACCTTGAAAAGGTCTACGGAAAAGTCCGCAATGGTACATGTCTATCTCTTATGGATAACCCACAATAGCATTTTTTGTCATTTACTTTTTACGAAAAATAATGCCTTATGTTTTATACAATACAAAGCAATTTTTATACAATACAGCATTAATCCTTATCCAATAAGTACCTTAAATAAATTGTTGATTTAATATAGATCAATATGGCCGTTTACAGCATGTAATTTAAGTGAACATTTTCGAAGATATTACAGATTTAAAATGCCGCGAGGAGGCCGCGCTTTGCCCTATAGCACTTCGAATTTAACAGCTATATTTCGTTCTTTCAAGAGTTTGTTTAGTGACAAGAAAGCTGTGAATGTTGTATATAAAGACATTCTGTAATTAATTGTAAAAATTAAATACATAGGGAAAATGTAAAAGTAAATAAGTAAAAATGTACTATATGTATAGGGAGAGGGGAATTGTTTTCTTCAAATTTAACGCTTGCGGGCCACAGGCAGTAATGAATAAATCAAAACTACTGGATCGATTTTAATCATTTTTTTTACACTGACGGACATGGGATATATATTTTATACCCATGCAAAGCAGGGGCAGGCCGCTAGTATATAATAATAGTAGATTTTATAAGTACCTTAGTACATCCGAACAATATCAAATCAGAGTCCTCAGTGATGACTAACTGTGCGTAATTGTTAACGTTGAGGTAGGCCAGTTGTGCGTCGGCTTCATACGGCGCCACTATGCAATCGACATTGCGTTTCCTGCACTCCTTTATCAACGCTAGCGCCATAGCATGTGTAATATCTACACTTCGTCGCATGTATGACCTCGCTTCATCTATCTAAAATAAGAACCGAATAATTTAAAGTAACTTTCTGCTGTCATAGTAAACTTGTATACAAGTCATTATAAATACTGAACTTTGCTGCTAGTTCGGAAAGCTGTTCCTACTGAGAAGAGCCAGCAAGAAACTCGGCGGTTGCTCTTTACAAAATATAATTCTTATAAAGAGTTAGTGTTGTATTGACCAAGCTAAAACTAGCACGGCATTGCATTTAGCCCTCCCCATGCAATCAAGCAACGAAAAACAGTCATGTCAGACAGTGCGACTGGTGAATTCAAACCCAACTATGATTGTGTTAATACATTTATCAATATTTTATATACATATATAAAAAAGTAACACAATAAAATTTTATTTATTTATTACCTTTCCTAAACTTAATAACTCTGCTGCCCTTTTCTTTGATATATCTCTAGATCTGTAACAAACAATAATAATAAAAAAATTAAAAATTTTAACATTCACAAGTATTATTGTTTTATAAATACTTTATAATATTTATAATTTAAATGTCTTTTTACTCACTCTCTCCTTTTTAATTCAGTCATTGCTTTGGCAGGTAAATGTTGACCATCAAAAACTAAAATTGGCTTTATATTCTTTGACAATAACATTGACACATATTTTAAACAGTACTTGATATGTCTGAAACATCAAATATTACAAATTAAGTTTTTTATAGACAAATACTTCCAAAGAAATACACATCATTTGAAAAGAACTACCAATGTTTGCAAATAACAAAGTACAAATGATATTACTCATTTAATTTTATTAACAAGTAAATTCAGTTGTATTGCAAACAAATTCGAATATTTCATTTAATAGAAAAATTAATTATTACAATTTATTTTAATAGAAAAATATTTTCAGTATTAAAGAAATTAAACTTGGAAAATAGTAATGTGAAATATTAAACAATTTGAATACTTCTGATGGTATCCAGCGTAGTAGAATAGACCACCCTCCAAGATAAGGTAACCCGCAGTGTGGTAAATATCTAGCCAAATCGGAATTGGATTTGAAAATCCTTTCAGCTTCATACAAGACTGCGATTTAATAATGTAAAATCGAAAATGTTTAAAAGATTGACCAGCGAGTTTCTTTCTGGTTCTTCTCGGTAAAAGCAACATTCCGAACCAGTTGTAGCTTCATTAATCATATTGCTTCAAAAAGCTTATTTGAATAAAGATTAATCTGATTTGATTTGAACAACATGTTTATAACAAATGCCGATCCCATTTAAGAGTGGGACAAGGACAGGATAATGAATACTTACACATCAGTCTCTTCTCCACGTACGAGTTTATCAGCACAGGCAAAAGCTCCTTTATGCAGCCAACAGTACGTGTCTATTGCAACAGTGCATCCACTAAATTCGCTAACATTAGCTCTTTTTGAAGCCTTTTCAAGAAAAGGTATCAACCCTGTTATACCCATCTTAATATCTAGTTTACCATTATATCTTATTTGTCTTGTGTCATTGAAAATAAAAACATTACAAGGTGAATATAATAATCTTAATTTTATTGATGATTTTTAATAAATAAACAAACGAGCTGACAATATATTTTTTTAATCAACTGTCAATTGTCATTGTTCCCGCTCTGTCATTATAATAAATTTCGTACACAGACTATTTAGCATGCAACGTATATTCTACATCCCACAATTATAGTGAGAGATCGAAGTATATAATAAAATTATATACTTCGATGGAAAGATAGAAATATTCTAATAAGCCCATATCGTTTAAATACTTACTTTCACAAATTTACTATAAATGTGATATGATTCCGAAATTTTGTTGCTAGTTCCATTAACGAAAGATTAAACCACTTCGGTATATATTTGATTATAATTACAATTAACTCGTTCTACATCTTTCCATTAAAATTAGAAGCTACTATATCATTTTGTAGCGTAGTTAAGTAGGGGATATATATCATCTAAAATTAAAACTATAAAAGGCGCAATGGTCAACGGTATTAGCACATTACCCTCAACATAGGATAGTAGGTTTAAATCATGAGGAAGATTTCTATAAAAACCTGTGTACAATTTTTTTTGTACATCAATGTAGCTTCGTCGCATTCGGCAAGGTAGTACAAACCGTGGACTACAAACTCAGTGAGTACCTTGGGCATATGTCGCAAAATGTGGGTAGGTATAATTATTTACAAAAGAGTTGCACTGACCACCACATTTTATTTGAAAGTATAAAATCGTAGGCTAGTCGGTTTCCTAGCCAAAATACAATTGTTAAATGTTTGCAATTACTTAAAATGAGATTGAATCCGCAATTCCTGTCATCGGCCGTTGCAGTTGCATTAACTTGTGTCGTATCTGCCGCCGCGTATTATTACAAAAATCGTAATAGAGAAATTAATGAAGTGATGGTGTTTTGTAAACTACAATTTAATCCATATAATTACTTTGACAAATTGATCAGCTTTATAGATGGTGCAAAGCGCAGCATTAAAGTATGCATGCCTGGCATTCACAATCCTTTTATACAAGCCCGTTTGGTAAACTTGATAAAATCTAAAAATATTATAGTGCATATTGTTATAGACCGCTCAGGATACAATCAATCCACTGATTTTTTCATTAAGGAACTGATTGAGGCTGGTAAGTACAAGAAACCGAGTCAATAACCTCATCCGTTTGTACTTTTTATTTATATTTAATCATACAATTTTATTTTAGGTGCTATTATTAAATGTAAAGCTGATGAACCTATGTTTAGTATGCAACACAAATTCTGTTTAGTTGATGACGAAATTCTGATGACTGGAACTCTCAATTGGGGCAATGACCTATCTTACGACCATTGGAATTATGTTTACATTACCAACAAACAACAATTGGTTGAACCAGTTAAAAATGAATTTTCTCAAATGTGGAACAGGTCTACTGATGTCTATACTGTATTTGGTGTTAGCTGTAATAGTGATACTGAAACAGTCCTAATTCACACTCCTGAATTAGTAACTGATGAAAGTGTTGATCCAAGTGGTGATCCAACCCAAACTATTGATATAGACACCCCCCTCGAGAAACAAATCAACCAAAAGGAAATAAATTCCTTTTCGATGGAATATTCTTATTGCTAGTTGTTGCAATTATTATTAAATGATTATTTATATAGAATACTAATATATAATTGAATTAATTTTTAAAGATATATTTACTGAATATTAATTATTTTTAAATCCATTTTATAATTTAACATGCCCATTTGTCATGAAATACAATGTTAGTAAATTTTACTGAAGACAATATCATTTTTTTATAGATTTTATTTGTATATAATACAATGTTTTAAAACATATACAAGGGCATCTTTTTCTTCAACTTTATAAGTTTTCAATTTATTTTCAATTTGAAGTGTAGAAACAACTTTTTAAGAAAAGTGTTTATTTATTCTTCTTTTTACATAATGTTTTTTTCAATTTTATTCTGTATACTTTCTGTTCTTATTTATGCTCATTTATTTTTCCATTCTATATTTGAATGTGATTATATACCTTTTTCAATAAATTTAATACACTTAATGTACATATGTACGATTCTTTTATTTTTTCTGGAAGATTACATTTTCAATACTATCATTGTCATTTGCATTGCACAATATCATTGCACCATAACAGGCCAAAAAATTGTATCAAGATATAAACCCAAAATACATTACAGTTTAAAATTAATGTACCTAATGATATTTATTATTAGAAAATAACTATGTAAAGGAAAATGATTGGAAAGATTTACAAATGTAGGTCAAAATAACAGGCAAAAGCATTTATAAGTCACATTCCACAAATTATTGGAATTATGATAATAATGATGCAAAACAATTAGAATGTATTCTATCAGGAAAGGATAAACAATTGGTAACACCATAAATGAAATAATGAATCGATTGATTACCTCTATATTTATTATTCATAAAGTTTGTTGTCATTTACAAAAACACATACATTTAAATGTGGCCGCTTTTGCTACTAGAAAAACACTTTTGTATTAAAAAACAAGCATTAGAAAATATTGTCTATAATTGATTACTAAATAAATTTTAGGCAAAAAAAAATTGTTTTGTTAAGTAATTTTTTTTTATATTTTTTGGACATAAAGATACAATACATCTGATAGAGATTATAGGTTTAGAAATCTATGTTTGTGATCTGTCAAATCTAGTATGAATCTAAGCTATATAACTATAAACTCAAATATTCTGTATAAATTATAACTTATGCCTAAAGCTTATACACAAAATTAGATTTCATTATTCCCCACCCCTCATAGCTTTATATTTAGTTATTTCATTTGGGAAAGTCTTAGATAATTCAGAGAGGAGATGACTTTTGAAACGCTTGTATGAGTCAATTTTTCCTTTAACCTCTTCATTTTTCGCTAGAGCTTTATCTATGCAATCTTTAGTATACAGTTGTGGATTGCGACCTTGATCAATATAGCTGAAAAAAAAGAAAAAAGCAAGATTACACTTAGCCTGCAAAATAATATTTAAAACACAAAGATAATTTAATGGACTTCCTTTAGTAATCAAGTTGAAATAATTAGATATATTACTTTGGTATTTAGTATATTACAATAATTCTGAATGGCTCGTTGGCGCAGTGGGTAGTGACCCTGCCTTCAGCTTCATGGGTTGTGGATTCGATTTTTAATAAATTAATTTGTTGGTTTTTAAGCCTGGGTGTATATTTGTATATAAGTATGTATTTAAAAAAGTAAGTATATATTGACCAGTTGTTTGTTTACCATAACACAAGTATTAAGTTACTTTTGGGATGGACAACCGTGTGTGTTAGTGTCCCATATATTCATTTATTTTTCTTAAACCTAACTTTTTACATTTTCAAATATTTCTAATTAAAAAAAATATATATATTATTATTATTATTAGTAATTTATTTTCACAGCCATCAAAACCTTTTTAATGTCTGTTTTCAGCCACCAAGGAAAGAAAATCATACAAATCCTACATTATATGTATTCATGGATTAGTTTACACTTTTTCTTCAATATTTAAGAAACCTTTTCACAAACCAATAAAATGCTTCTTTCAATTGGAGATAGAAAATCCAAATGAAATACTATATGAAATATATGGCTAAAACATCCATAATTCCTGGATGTAAACTATCAAGTGTTTTTTTAATGAAAAAATTATCTGTTATTATATATTAAAATGGTATGAGTTTGAAGCTATATTTTGCTTTTAATTGCTGTATTTAACCTTGAATCATCAAATATTCATGCAGTTGAAACAACGATAGTATAGTATGATAGTGATTGATAATAAATACTTCATACTTTTTATATGTAAATAGAAAAGAATATAACAAAAATATTATAATCTTATTTTAAATCTACTGATATAATAACTTACTCAAAAACTTCTGTTGGAACAAGAATATCATGCACTTGTGATTTTAATTTATCCACTTCTTGAAGTCCAGTGACTAATGATTGGCTGAAAAATTAGTATCATATTATTAATAATTAATATACAATGTCAATATTAATATATTTTTTAAATTTCACGATTGAAATAAGCTTCTGTTTATTAAATGGTAATATAGTTAAATCTAGTCTCAAAAGGTCGAGAATAATTTCTACAAAACATGTCATACACATCTTAACCAAGTAAATATATCTTAAATATACTTACATTTTCTGATTCAAAACACTCTGGCCCTGTGGTTGAAAATCACTTACAATGATACGTATCTGCCTTACGTTTTCGATAAACATTTCCAGCTGAGTTTCCAGGTTTTCAAGAGACGCAGACATTGTGTTTGGTTGTAAAAGAACAATTCTTTCAACTTTGCTCAATAAAATAGAAGACTACGATTTACATATATTTTTCAATTTTCATATATTTTGAGCTAGTTGTCTATAGAGGTGCAAAAAAATAATCGATTCTTAATAATCGATAATTTTTTCATAAAAAAACGATTTTATAAAAATCGATTATTTTAATCATCCTCTTTCTCTTTTTCATTCCTTTTATTTTTTAAGATAAAATATGCATTATTGGATGAAACCACTGTAGCCAAACTACACATTTTATTACAATTACACATTCAATGCGACACTCTGACAGTCCTGCTCATACTACCCCTACTCTAATAAGTCTATGGCATAGATTCTTCATTCTATGAGGAATGTGGAAAATATTTTAGTTTATTGCTCTATGGTAGGAGTCATAGACCACTAACACATGGGATTTTGTGTTTATATTAAAAATAAATTAACTAGAAATGAGTCTTATTCACATAATTTAAAGCTGATTATACACAAATGATTTTTAAAATCAGCTGTTTCTAATTATTTATATACGCGTGTAAGTTTATGTTACAAGAATGATACATCGAGCACAAAACCAAGAATCCAATGGCAATTTAATTCAAAGTGCCTTTGCCGGTGGATCTGCAGGAGCCGTAACAAGAGCTATTGCACAGCCATTGGATGTTCTCAAAATAAGGTTTCAGTTGCAACTTGAACCCATTCATAAAGGATCAAAATATAGTTCGATATTACAAGCAGTGAGCTCTATTGTGAAAGAGGAGGGTATATCTACATTGTGGAGTGGTCATATCCCTGCACAACTGCTATCAATAACGTATGGAATTATCCAATTTTCAACATTCGAGAGGTTATCGCAAACGTATCAAAAAGCAAATCCACATTTTTACATAACACATAAACACTGGTTAAACTTTTCTAACGGTGCAATAGCCGCGACTATTGCCACTGTATTTTCGTTTCCATTTGATACTGTGAGAACTCGATTAATAGCTGAAAGAAAAACTAATAAGGTTTACAAAGGATTTTTAAATGCTCTTACTTTAATGGTAAGAAATGAAGGAGCAAGTGTTTTGTTCAAAGGTATTGTACCTACTGTAGCACAGATTGCACCACATGCAGGTATACAATTTGCAGTTTACAAAATATTTACAGAGAATATACTGAATAAAATTGAGTTCTTCAAAAGGAGTACTAGTATTACTTCAAAAGTAGAATCATCATTAATTGCGAATATATTTGCTGGTGGTATTGCTGGATTTGTGTCAAAGACAGCAATTTATCCTTTTGATGTTATTAAAAAGAGATTGCAGATTCAAGGGTTTCAACAATATAGAAAAGATTTTGGTAGGCAAATATACTGTAATGGAACTATACATTGCATCAAACTGACTATTACTGAAGAAGGATTTCTGGCTCTATATAAAGGATATGGACCTAGTATATTGAAAGCAGTAGTTGTTTCAGCTTTACATTTTGCAGTGTATGATGAGATTAAGTATTTATTATCAAAAATAAAATAGATAGACATTTATAATGTGAATAAAATGATAAGTATTAAGAATGTTGCTAGTCAAAGTTTTGGTATATAATAAGTTTGGACTTAAATTTTAATGTGATATTTAATACTCAGATATAAATTGTAAAGGTTGTGTATAAAATTGAGTGAGGAATCTACTACTTTTATTAAGCAGGCATATGTCTGTTTAAATTGTTATAAAATTATTCTATTATCTGCTTAAATTAAAGCACATAAGTCCATTTAATGGTTATTTAAAATATTTTATAGATTTAGGTGTTACTTTGAGGAGATCCATCATACAAAACTAATAATGACATCGCTATAATATATTATAGCAAAATAATTTCAACATTACTTTTGGGTTATTTAAAATTGTTTCAATTAACTTTGTTCAATATATTATCTACTGAAGCTATGTGATATGGTTCTGTTTCTAATCTGCTATTCATTAAGAATTTTTTGAAAATATGTTAAACAATGTCACCTATTTTCAATGTATCAATTTTGACTTATGTACTTGTCTATTGATCTTATAATTTAGGAAGTTATAATTTAATTATTTAAGAAATCATATATTTACCTGAAATTGGCTATGATTATGAGTGCCAGCTTAGTATAACTAATTTGCTTTAAGCAAGAGATAATTATTCATAAATTAGGAAGATTGACTCATGTTTTTTTTTCTGTTTAACAGTGTATCTTTAAATTCTATTGATAATAAAAAATCTGTGATACACTTCATGTATTATATAATTTAGATCTGTATATCATAGAATCTTAGACCGTGGATTAAATCATTACATGTTTTACTGAAATATTTTATTTTACACATAAAATAAATTTTATAATAATTCAGCTAAGTATACATAATTACAGCATATAGGAATCTAATAAAATTACGGTTGTGTCACTTTGATTGAATAAGTCAACGAGAATAACTCCACAGGCATTCTTTCAGACATACATATCACTCGCTTAGTATTCAAGTGACCGAATTTTTTTAAACACTATGAAATTATAAAATTAAAGGGACATACCTAATTCTATACGTTTGGATTTTTTGTTGTAGGTCCCATAGAATAACCATGCCTTTAACTATAGAATTTATATAATGGAATTTATTTAAAAAGCTTCTAGCTTCTGCCAGCGACCTTATTTGTGTGCATTTTCGGTAGCGATATAGAAAGTACGGCAACTTTATTATCTAATTAATCAATTGTTTTTTATTCCAAAAGTCACTAAGATCCATAACTGCGTTTCGCCTTTAAAGTTAGGCAGTAAAAAACACACTTGCATTTGTTGTATTTTAGTATTATTTGCCTATTTTCTATACGCTAGGCTAGAAAAGTTAGATACGTATAGTTTTTATTGCCTTTCGAATGCTTACGTTCTAGATATATAAATATAATACTGCTCCTTAGTTTAAGATCAGATAAATTGATTAAGATGGTTTAAACCAGTGTTTCCCAACTTTTTTGTACCAAGCCCCACCTTAGCCTTTCTGAAATTTTTCTGCCTCCCATTGTAATATGAACTTAATCGCGAAATGGCTGACCCCTCTCGCAGGCGTAGACGAAAGAGCCGTGTAAACCACCCTAATTAACAATTCCGATTAATGGGACCTTTGGGGACGCGAACGGTCAGAGTGGGGTCTGTGGCCGTTCGCCCTGACGCCTTTTGACACCGAGTTCCGAGGAAACGGAGTTTGTTATGGACAAAAGCTCCGTACTATATTTTGAAGAGCACGATGTGCACGGCACTAAAAAGGCTTCTGTACAGTTAGTCAGAGATCCTGGGGCCTTGCTGCTAATGTTGAGGCTAACCATCAACGGGGTTTTAGCAGGTAGGAATCCCACATATCCGGATCTCACCAATAAGAGCTTTTTTAACTTAATCTTCTAAAAGATACCTTCTAAAAAATGCACCTCTGAGTAACATAATGTTAGATTTTAGGAAGAAGAATTTACTTTCTTCGTCAAATTTGGGATCAAAATCTAGCATTTAAATGTCCCCGAGCCAAAGGGTTAAACTCATGTCAAGTCCATATTCCAATTGCCCCTCTTCTTAACAAACAAACGTGGGACCCACGTTGATTTAAACACTGGAAACACTGATTTAAACCCTGTTGCAACTAATTAACGAATTGTTTTACATTGAAATTACATCATTGAATCATCCATACGATATCACATAACCCATATTCCTCATTAACGTATCTTTTATTGCTGGTTGTAATTCCTTTTTCATGTATGTTGTTAACAGAGTCCTTATTCCCTTTGTAAAAATATCCTCCATTTCACGCGAAATATCCTCAACTTCATCCAAGACATCATCCGGTCGAAACAGCTTACTTCTTTCATAATTTACTCTATTATTTGGCTCATAAACATAGTCCCAATTATTAGATGATCTACTATCTAAGTTATCCTCCTCGGGAGGGGTTTCTAAGCGTGGTTCAAATGTAAATTCATCGGAACGTTTCTTCCTTATCAAAGGCAAATTATCCTTATTCTTTATTGAGTTTCTGTTGATATACTTTTCGCAGCCGTAAGCGTAAACGCTGATGAAACCTGGTTCAACGAATTCTGAATCGGTCTTAACGTTGAACTTTCCGGGCTGATGGTTCAACGGGCGTGTATGGAATCCAATTCCTGCCTTTCTCAACCTTAGTATCATGTTACAGCCATTGGCGTTGCGTGTTGTGTAACCTGGGTAAGCATCATACTGTAAATCTGCGTAATTTCTCCTTTGCCGGCGACTTAGTGGAATAGATCGATCAATATTGTTAGCTTCGTATAAATCTACGTTACCACTTATGGTTAAGTCGTGGAATAGAAGCATGGTATCAAGGGATACGTTTCTTGGGTCGAAGTAGCATTTCTCTACGCGAACCCAGTTTGAATTCTGTGGTAATCTGACTCGCATCCTTGTGACGTACATATCGATGGGGGCACTCCTCAGCGCTTGCCGTAAACTGTATCCATTGAGATCGATGCTTTGACTCTGTGTGAAAATAAAATTAATTATATAGGGATATAGCCATCTTATTGAAGTCATAAGTATGTATCAAGGATTCGATACGTTCAAATATCCAACTTTATACATATATGTACTAGTTGTACTCGCAACTTATGCTTATTCGATTGTACCAAATTTTATCAATATCAGTAGTACACAGATTTTCGCATTTATAATACTAGTTTGGATTACCGCCGTGTGGTATCCGGCTGAGTAGAATAGACCACCCTAAATTGTTATCCCACTCTAAGTGGGGTAGGCACAACAAAATATAAGCATGTTGTCACATGATTTGTTTAGGTATTTTACAACAAGCCTGACCTGACGTCAACTTAAGTTAGTCGTATTCAACGACATCTTGGTAACAAATGAGGGTGGTCTATTCTACTCAGCTAGATACAACACTTCGGGTCGACGCACCTTAATCGCCTTTTACGATACCTCGGTAATAAATCAGGGTGGTCTATTCTACTTAGCCGGATACTACATGGCATAATAAGAATTATGATTATCATTTAATTATTACTTCGACGACATATATTTACTAAACAATGCAGTTACTTAAGCCGGACGCATGACAGATACTGAATTTATATAATGCTTTGTCTTTCGTAACGAACAAACTATGTTAAGCCAGTAATTCCGGTGTTTATCTCTAGCGATGATAATCGTCCACAGTAGTTAATATCCTGTACCATTCACTATTAGGAAAACAAATTGTCTACAAGCTAGCGAAAAAGATAGATATAATACGTGACAATTAGAAAAAGCCCTACGTTTGTTCATGATTATAAATTTAAAAGAAAATACTGTAATACTATAAGAATCCTAATATTATAAATCGAAAGTTTGTGAGTATGGATGTATGTTTGTTACTTTTTCACGAGGAATCCGTTGAACCAATATCGATGAAATGCCACAATTATTCCTTATACACCTGGGTAACATATAGGCTATAGAAATCCTGTTAATTCTACAGGAATAGGATGACATTGAAAAGTGCCATCTATAATCAAACTATCACGCGACAACAGTCCACGCACACGAAGTTGCAGGTAAAAGCTAGTAAGAAAATAATTTAATACTTTATTTCTCTCCAGCTTTCTAAAGTACAATGTTACGCTACGAAAATCTGAGCATTGTTTTTTGTTTTACACAAGTCTTTAATAAGTTAGATTGCTCAAACTTAATGAAGAATATAGTAAATGTCTTACAATATATAAAAAAGTTTGTCATTAGCTACAACAAACAAAAGGCTTATTATTTAAAATTTCATACAAAACGGTCAACTGCTAGTACATGATCAATTACTACTACTCTTACCTTACTTCTATAATTTTTTTTTCTTTTATTTACCGCTCATCAAAGAACAATATTCCATAGTTACCAATTGTGTATCTAAGCTCTTTGGTTGATTTCTCTTTCTTCGCTTCAATTGCTCTAACGCTGTCTCCAAACGGGATGAACACCTCTCCCCTGATAAAGGAATATTCGTTAAAGGTGGAAGACTGGACCCCATGGGTCTATCGTATCGCTTGATTTCGAAAAGGGGAAGAAATCGTGGACCTGAAAAGAAATTAATATCTATATATTATGTTGTTTACCTTAACATATCTTGTCAGTTAAAATTTATCATTAAAACAAACTCTTCTAAATTAAGAACTTTTCCCGTACACTTCACAAAAATCTAGAATAAGATCTCTATACCTAAACTAAACATTTTTTCCTTGAACATATATTTAAATAATTATAAATGCGAGTATGGATGTATGTTTGTTACTCTTTCTATATTTGTTACTCTTTCACGGCGAATCCGCTGAATCAATATCGATGAAATTAGGCACAATTATTTCTTACACACCGGAATAATATATTGGCTATAGAAATCCTGTTAATTCCACAGGAATAATAATCGATCTAGCTAGGTTTTATTAAGTTTTTTTTTGTTTTATCCCTATTTTCGGGCACAGAAAAAACTGCTATAATTTTATGAGAAAGCAAAGAATAATTTCGCTGTCAATTGCAAATTCATAATAGCTCAATGTGTAATGTAATAGCGATGATAGCTCAATTGGGTAAAGGATGGTCTCGATTTTAGAACACTAATTAATTTTAATTAATTTTTAATTGCATTTTTTTATTAAAAAAAATTTCCTAGTAAGGCTGGGTCACCCAGAACTTTAAGAATAAATCGTACTTTAAATACTCCTATACAAACATAAACATTAGGTATACAATGTTCTTAAAAAAAGGAAACATTATATCACACTTCATGCAAATTCATACTTCTAAATGTTGCGAACACTAAAACGTGTAAAACCAACGTGAAATAGTAATATACTCGTATAAGTAGATATGATAAGATAAAAACGAAAGTTTAGCCGCAATTATTTTCCACAGCGATCCAACCTTTTCACTTCTATTGTCTCGTGTTTACAACCGTGAAACGGCTGACTAAAATAGTGTTTTTTATTTAAGGGATTATATTATTATTGATTCTAAAACCGAAATCAGATGGATTAATTCTTTCTATCTAATACCTTCTAGGAGAACGAAAACAAAAATGCTTGAACTGGGAGATATACTAAAATACTAAACAGTTTCATTGAGTCGGTGAGGTCCCTAATTACTTAAGAAGTCCTGTCCCAACTTAGTCTACTGTAGACACCATCTTTAGTATAAAACACTATTGAAATATGTCAAAAGAAACGTCGATACGCCTCATATATGGTGCATTAAAGCGTGGTTTTTTTACGTTGAACATACATGCGGACTTAACTATCATCATCCTGCCCTTATCCCACTCTAAGTGAGTTCGGCACAACATGTTTTGAACATGTAGTCACAATATTTGGCTACATATTTTACGACCGGCCGCCATCCCGACGTCAACTTACCTTAGTCGTATTTAAGACATCTCGGTAAGAAAGGGGGTATTCTACTCAAATGGATACTACACTGCGGGTCGACTTACCTTAGTCACCAGTCACATGCGGACTTAACCATTTGCATAAAAAAACCAACTAAATTTAACATAAAGGGAATCGAAGTAAGAATTTCAAAGGTGGAGTCTACTCTGAACTAAATCAACTATCAACTATTTATGAAAACCGTTAAGGGTTACACTATCGTGCGTAACAAAATGGCGGCCACTGAAAATCGGTGTTCGGGTTTCAAAATTCGAACCAAAGCAGAGTGGTTTTTTATGGTGTCACAACGCGCCTTTATAAATAAATTTATTATATTTATTCGTGTCCTTAGATGTAAAACTTAGTGGTGTACGTCATAAATAAAGTTTTTCTTTCTTTCTTTCTATCGTGTTCTCAGGGTGAAGACATCATAACAACAAGTTCTGTATTATGTCGACATGTACGGCAAGTACTAAATTTACTATTTAATGACGTCGATATCTATAGAATGTAAAAGTTTCATACATTAATAACTAACGTGCCAATTAATTTATAACAGAATTACAAGCATGTGTCTACTTAACAAGTTGTTATCATTTTTAAGTTATACGAAACAAACTATGTAATTTAAAAATGGAAAGCGTGTGAAACATTCGCAGTGTGGGTATTTTAAAAATCTTGAATGTGGCAAGCGAGATTCGTTTGTTTGGATTATAATTTTCTAACAACTATAAGCAATATAAATGTTTTACATTATTCTTGTCTTTGTTTTCTTTAAATTCTTGAATAATTTTTTGTTGTAATTATAATACATTAATTATTTTTACGTATTAACATCGTCTGCGTCTCTGTTCGCTATAAATTCTATAAGTTCTGAGTGGATTTTTCATAGGGTTGTCATAATTAGGCAGGGTGCCTTTTAGTTTATAATTTGTTATTTGTTGAAATATGACGGTAATTGGTGAAAATTTAACATAAAATTAAGCCCCATCTGAATTTCGTTACACTAATAAAACACTTTCCTAATTCGTTTTAGATATAACTAAACATGTATAGTGGGGTTATTTCGGTTTCATATGGCTATAAAAATACTATCCTTATCAACTTAAATGTATAAGTTAGCTCAATTATTTTTGCTTAATGTCATACTTGACACGCCTAAGATATTCATTTAAATAATTTTATATAGCCCAGGAATTAGTGCAAAAAATACAAAAGCGCGGTTTCAAACTGCTCGCTTGATGAGACCACCTCGACGCCGCGTTTTATGCTCTCCAGGGCGGTTGCTAATTATAAAATGTAGTTCGTTCATAAACAAAATACCGTTAAAAAGAATCTATACTAATATATAAAGATGAAGAGTTTGTTTGTTTGAACACGCAAATCTCATGAACCGATGGACCGATTTCAAAAATTCTTTGCTTGTTAGATAGTCCATTTATCAAGGACATCTTACAGTCAAAGGCTATAGAATATTACTCTAAGATGAATAGGAGAGGAGCAGCAATAAAAAATATTGTGAAAACGGAAAAATTTGAAGCTTTTCTTGCGTGCGCTAAGTAAATAATGAGAGTTATTCAAAATTCTCTTATTATTAACTCGCGTTAACTATTTTTATATTCAAAATTTCAATTCGCGAAATAAATTGTGACATACTGATTTCCATGCTGGCACAGTTAATAATCCAAAATAGTACATTTCGTAAATGATAAATTTAAATTTATACAATTTTATATTTCTTGATTTCAGTCATTGAATTAATCTGATAATAAAAACTGATAACATATTCTTCTATTATTAAACTTTTTGAAATAATCCAATTACATAATGCAATGTTTTGTACTTTATTTTTTTTTAATAAAAAACCAGTTTCGCAATATCCCACTTTTGGGTTGTGGGATCCTCCGTCATTAAAGGAAAGGAGAAGATAGCCTCTACGCCGGTCCAATGAGTATTCATAGGTTATACTTATCTGAAAATATCTCTAGGTAGCCAGGAAAGGAACCAAGACTAAGCTTTCAAAAGCTATGATTGTCAAATTATGAGAATCACCTACATTAATGTAAGTTACCTTGTTCCGTTGTAAAATAAAAAAGTTCTTACTTTTTTCTGTTTCTAAGGACGGTAACTCATTGTCACTAGCTGATGCCGTTTTTGCAAATAACATAAACATCCACCAAAACTTCACCATTTTCACTATAACGAATTGACATGAAACGCTACTCAGCACAGAAGATATAAGCGCTAGTGCGTTACGTAAAAAACAATTGTCAAAACTTGTCGCTAAACTAAAGAATGACTTCCTCTCACCACAAACTCAAAGCTAGAAATAAAATATGGAAGTGAGGAGACAATAAGAAGTGCACCCAGCGGAAAACAATCCCCGCTCATTCATTAATGTTCTTCTAGACGTTTTCCGTGCCACAAATATGTTGGCGACCTACTTTTGCTATGGTGGCAATGGTGGACGGAAGAGTTATTAGAGCGAGAACGATGTTTGAGATAATTGTACAATATTTAGGTACATACAGGATAAGATACTGTAGCAAGCATTCCCTTAATGTTAATAAATCATTGAGTATATCTATAACTTAAAGGTAATAATTGTAACTAACTATTCTCAGTTTCTTAGAAGCTGTGGTAGCCCAGCGGTAACACCGTGCGACTCTTTCGAGGAGGTCACTGGTTCAAACCCGGGCAGACACCAATGAGTTTTTCTGTTAAAACTTATGTGTCTAATTGATACTTGCAATTTATCACACGCCTTTCAGTGAAGGAAAACGTGCACCTGCAACCTGCATATCTCTAGAGAATTCTAGAGATATGTGTAACCTACCAATGCGCACTGGAGCAGCGTGGTAGGTCTTAGCTCCAAGCCTTATCTCCAAAAACGGAGAGAAGAGGCCTATTCTCAGCAGTGGGATAGTAACAGGCCGCTACTTACTTTCTCTTTTATTCTCAGTTTCGCGTACTTGATTGTCGTACCTAATGGTAGAACTTTGATGCCTTCACGAGTGTATCAGGTAGCTACATAATATTGTTATATAGAAAATGCCTTGGCTGGGAATCGAACCCTACCTAAAGTACTGTGTTATGTGGCAACTGGCAAATAGAGTACGTAAATTAACGCGTTACAAAAATCATAATTAATATAAAAATAACATTATTATATTAACAATCTCTATGGTTGTTCTGTTCTGTGGAAACTTGCAAGTACATCTCTAATTTTCCATCTTAGCGACATTAAGTTACAAGATTCTAAGTAGACTGTGACGTAATTATGAAAAGAAATTGGGTTGTTCCGTGAAATCTGTTTAGTGTCCTCAAAAGTTCAATGATCTTTTCAGAATTTTATTTTCAGTATGAGTAAAATTTGAAACCAACCATAGACATTTTAATAAAGGATTAAAGTTATTCAATTAATAGGATTTTTTTTTATTTTACGACAATAACGACGTGATACACTTACGGTCAGAAGTCGAGATGCTTATCAAATTTGCACGCATTATGCATATTATGCGAGACTTATTAGTTTGCTATAAAAAGTAGTTCTTTAAATCAATCATATTTACGATGCTTTACGCATTATTCACTTTATGGTGAAGAAAAACATTTTTGTTTTTGTAATGTAGGTATAAGGATAAATAATGCGAGACGCGCGGCAAGCAACGGTCGCTGCGTCAGTCGCCTATTAAACGGTTCCATAAGACGTTGTTTGTGTTATTACCTTAATCTCGGGATACTATAGTGGCAACGAGGAGTGATTTACTTAGTTTACGCGTGCACAGTGTTATTATTTAGAAAAAAAAAAAACCGTAATATGTCGATCGGTAAGATATCGGAATTTAAAGTGCAATCGGATAATTGGAAACTGTATGTCGAACGGCTTGAACAATATTTTTTAGTTAATAGCATCGGGTCGGAATTACAAGTGCCAACGCTTATAACAGTGATGGGAGCGGAAAGTTACGAGCTGTTAGTGAGTTTATGTACGCCAGATAAGCCTAGTAAAAAAACTTTTAAGGAGATAACCGCCATTATGGGCTGTCATTTGCAGCCGAAACCGAGTGAACTCGCCGAAAGGTACAAGTTTCGACATAGAAAACAAGGCGAAACCGAGAGTATCGCAGAATATGTAGCTATTTTGAAAAAAATGTCGAAAACTTGTGAATTCGGAGCAGGGCTACAGGAAAGTTTACGCGATCAGTTGGTTTGTGGAATCAAGAGTGAAACTATCAGACAACGTTTGTTCGCCGAAAGTAAACTAGATTTCACGAAAGCCTATAATCTAGCAATAAGCATGGAAGCAGCGGAAAAAGATGCAGCTATAGTCATGGGAACCATTAAAGCAAGTGCGGGAAGCGAAACTTCATTAACGGTGGATTGCCAAGCAGTGTACGGTGGCGCGCAGCGGGCCGCGGCGGCCTCGTGGCACGGGAGCGCACGGGGGGCCGCGGCGGGAGCGCGGTCTCCGCGAGAAGGGCGCGCGGCCGCTCGCGGCGCTCCGGGCCGTGCGGCGGCCGCGCCGGCCCCGGTGGAGCGCGCTCGTCGGCAGCGGGAGTGTCGAGTGTGTGGCGGCAATCATAATGAAGCCGGGTGCAAGTTTAGCGCGTATGTGTGTAGGGTGTGTAATAGGCGGGGGCATTTGCGGCGCGTGTGCCCAAATTTATCTACCCATCACACGATGGAAGTGACAGCGGTGGAACACCAGGTCGACAGTGACGTTAGTGACGAGGTAATTTTTATTGATATGAATCGATTAGCTATTTCAGAGTGTAAACCTTTCTTTATTCCAATCCTAGTACACAGAACTAATTTGAAAATGGAGTGTGACACGGGCAGTGCGGTGTCCTGCGTTAGTGAAGCGGTTTACGATAAATATTTTAGCGAATTATGTATAAAACCATGTCGATTAGCATTAAGATATTATACAGGAGAAATCGTTAAGCCGATTGGAGTCATCACTCCGATCGTTGAGTATAACGGAATAGCCAAACCTCTAGATTTGTATATAGTAAAAAATGGAAAATCAATGCTTGTAGGCAGGCAGTGGATAACATCTCTAAATATTGAACTTTCTAACGTCAGTGTAAAAAACATACACAATATTAATGCTTGTGATTTTAATTTGAACTTGTTCAGTTCCAGATATTGTAATGTGTTCGCGGAATTGGTTTTAGACGAATCGAGTAAATATACAGTCATAAATACTCACAAAGGTCTGTTCAGATATAATCGGCTCGTGTACGGTCTCTCGTCTAGCCCGGCTATATTCCAAAAACGTTTAGAACAGCTATTCGAGGGTTTAGATCATGTAGGAGTATTTCTTGATGACATCATCATTACGGGGAAATCTACCGCGGAACATATTAAAAACTTGCACAAAGTTTTCGATCGATTGGAAAAATACGGTTTAAAAATAAAAAGGGATAAATGTGATTTTTTGAAATCGTCGGTTAAATATTTAGGGTATATTATAAGTAGGAACGGTATTCATACATGTCCCGACAAAGTTAAAGCCATAAGTGCTACCCCTGCGCCTACAAATACGTCCGACCTGAAAGCGTTTATCGGGATGGTTATGTATTATTCTAAATTTATTCGAAACGTAAGCACGATCTTAGCTCCACTTTATTCTCTTTTAAAGACGGGAGTTAAATTTGTATGGAGCAGTAGATGTCAAGAGGCATTTCAGGAAATTAAAGACTTATTGTCGTCCAGCGAAGTCTTAATGCACTACTCCGTAGATTTACCGCTAGTTCTGACGGCTGATGCTAGCAGCGTAGGGGTGGGCGCAGTGCTGTCGCACGTCACGCAATCGGGCGAGCGGCCGGTAGCCTACGCTTCGCGCTCGCTCACTAGCGCGGAGCGGGCATACTCGCAAATAGATAAGGAGGCGCTCGCGATCGTTTTTGGTTTACGGAAATATCATCAATACTTGTATGGAAGGAAGTTCTTGTTACGAACTGACCATAAACCATTAACGCACATATTTGGAAAAAAGTAGGTATACCAGTAATGGCCGCGTCGCGTTTACAACGATGGGCAGTTTTATTAGGAGGATATAATTATGATATTGAGTACGTTCCGTCGAACAAAAACTGCGCCGATAGCTTGTCTAGGTTGCCGGCGGCCAGCAGTAAAGATACAGTAGTGAGCGAAACGACGTATATAAATTTTGTACAAGAATTTTTACCGGTCACTAATGACAGTATGAAAAGAGCAACGGCAAAAGATAAAATATTAAACCGAGTTTATGCTTATGTTAAAACCGGATGGCCATCACATTGTCCAGAGGATGACTTGAGACCTTACTTTATGCGACGTAATGAATTATATATTGATTATGGGTGTGTTATGTGGGGTTACCGAATAGTAGTTCCTGATTCTTTGCGTGCTCTAATCCTCAAAGAAATACATAGCGGACATTTAGGTATGGTGAAGTCGAAGGGGATAGCGCGAAGTTATGTTTGGTGGCCAAATATTGACATGGATGTAGAGGAAACGTGTCGGCGATGCCACACGTGCTCGGCAGAGGCAGCTGCGCCTCCGCGAGCTATCGCACAACCCTGGCCGTACCATACACAGCCGTGGACTCGCATTCATATTGATTTTCTTGGGCCGTTCCAAGGAAAGAGCTATCTCGTAATAATAGATTCGAGCTCTAAATGGTTAGACATTCATGAAATGCAACGTACAAATGCATTAAATGTAATTCGAGTCTTAAGAAGGATGTTTGCTGTATTCGGCTTACCAGTCGAATTAGTTTCAGATCAAGGACCTCCCTTCAGTAGTAATGAATTTAAAGATTTTTTAGCTAGAAATGGAATCCGTCAGTCATTTTCGCCTGTATATCATCCACAGTCCAACGGAGCGGCTGAGAACGCAGTTAAGCTATGTAAACGGACGATAAAAAAGGCGTTACGTGATAATGCGGATGTAGAAGCTTCATTACAAACATTTTTACTAGCATATAGGAATTCGGTTCACATGACCACTGATGAAACGCCTGCGATGCTCTTACAGCGACGTCCACTTCGGACACGACTGGATCTGTTACGCGGCGAACGCGGGCGCGAAGATACAGTTAACGCGAAGCAACAGCGGCAGGTGGAGTATGCGGGGGGTATAGCTAGGACTCTCCAGCCTGGGGATGCCGTGTGGGCTCGAGAATATGGCGGTACAGATAAATGGAAAAGCGGTACGATAACTAATAGATTAGGTTCACGCAGGTTCACAATCGGCGATGATAACGGTCGACTTCTATCGCGTCATGTGGATCAAATAAGACGAAGGGCACGATTGTCTAGTGTCTCTTGTCCGGGCGAGAGTGACGGGGAAGAAAAGGTGGAGTGTGAGGATGTGGGTCCGGGATCGCGCGCAGATCCAAAAGATACGGAGACAATGAGTCCTTGTGTACCTAATATACCGTTAGTCCCTAGTCGGAGTTCAGAGCGCGAGGTAGGTGTACAGAGCTCGTTATCACCGCCGAAAATCATTCAGCTCGCGGAAAATCGACCCAAGCGTGTGCGTAAGGAAGTTAAGCCCTTTGTGGCTAAGTAAATGTAATTAGTGCTAAGTTAATAATAGATCGTAATTATCATAATTAGTTGTAAGTATGTAACATAATTGTATAGCCTATAATAAGTTGCGGAGGTGTAATGTAGGTATAAGGATAAATAATGCGAGACGCGCGGCAAGCAACGGTCGCTGCGTCAGTCGCCTATTAAACGGTTCCATAAGACGTTGTTTGTGTTATTACCTTAATCTCGGGATACTATAGTTTTCAGTTTTAGTACAGAATATATTCTCATTGAAATATTTTACATTACTATCTCATTGTTTTATCGCGTTTTATATAAATTGATAGATATTTTTACATTAATTTTAAAATCTAGTCTGATTATTCTCTATAAAAGTTGTATAAGATCCGTGTACAATGAGTGTGATCAATTAATCGTGATCCGGACATCATGATATTAAAATCACGATTCGCAATACAAATATTGCGATCAATTTTAAGTATGCAGCTTTATCCTTAGTTGTGTCATCCGTAGTTCCACGATACAAAAGGAATACCATCATCATTCTCTTACCCTTATCCCTCTCTAAGTGGGGTCGGCACAATGCACTTCTTCCATTCTCGTCTATCATTCATCAACTCTGGTGTCACTCCTTTAACATGCATATCATTTTTCACACAATCCATCCATCTTTTTTTCGGCTTCCCCTTAACCATACATCCATCCACATTCATATTTAAAACGCTTTTGGTCACATGATTTTCATCCCTCCTCATTACATGACCATACCAACTTAGTCTCGCACTTCTCATCTTTTTTGTAATGTTCTGTAATAATAATTTTGTAATGGCGCAACTTTCAGACTTCCCCAGACAAAAACAATACTGGTATGAGCTCAAAGATTCAAGAGGTCAAACCATTAAAGTAGTCAGCATAATTTATGGTAAAGGGAATATACATAAAGCATCTTTGCGTAGTATTAATGTCAATAAAAAAAGCATTTATTGATGTTACTAAAACAGATGCAGATTATACATAGATACATGTTGTATAAATCAAAGACTACAGTTATAACTACATACAGTATACATATAAAAAAATTACAGTACACAGTTTAACAATACAAGCCAATGACTCAAACTGTTCGTATTGAATAATTGAGGAACTCAACCTAATGGCCTATAACTAGTCCGGTGGGTCAATAAATTCAACAAGTATCCGTTTAAGCGAACAAATGTATCATAAATAGTATAACTGTCGATCTTAGCCTATATATAAATATATTAACTAATTATAAGAATTATATTTTTAAAAGAGCAACCGCCGAGTTTCTTGCTGGCTCTTCTCGGTAAGAACAACTTTTCGAATCAGCAGTAGAGTCGACGATTCAAAAGTACTTATTTACAAGTTTACTTGAATAAAGAATATATTGAATTAGAATTTGTAGTTGCTTAAATCGAACAATACACACACAATATGATTTTGCTTATGTTATACGGCTTAGTATAGCGTTTCTATGAGTGTGTTTTTTTGTTACAAGAGCCGGTTTAATATTTTTTTAAATGCTCTGATTATTAAATAATTCATAGAAGTAGACGTTACTTTGAGGAAATCCATAATACAAAAGTAATACCACAATACACAAGCACTGCACACGTTCACTATCACAAACACAACAATAGTTTCACCCCGCAACCGAAGCATCATCAGGAGACTCCACGCGAAAATCCATGCGAAAATTTTATTATTACTTTTGCTTTGATTATTAGTTCCGGGCTCAGTTTTTCTTCTTTTAGTCCGGAACAGAACCTAGATGTTTTATTTAATAGATTTATTTCATATTGTAGAGAAAATCTTTAACATCATTTTCATTCTCCTGCCCTTATCTCACTCTAAGTGGGGTCCGCACAACATGTCATAAACATGTCACATGATTTGGCAACGTATTTCACGACCATCCTGTCTGACGTTAACTTACCTTACATTTACGTATTTAAGATATTTTTAAAGATTTTCTCTACAACAAGCCACCGAGTGGTATCCAATTGAGTAGATATATATAAATAGCCCACCCTCATTTCTTACCGAGGTGTCGTAAAAGACGAATAAGGTAAGTTGACCCGCGGTGTGGTACCCGGCTGAGTAAAATAGACAACCCTCATTTTTTACTTTACCAAATGTTTATAACATGTTGTGCCGACCCTACTTTGAGTGGGATAAGGGTAGGAGATGATGATTTGTTTTTAAGCCAACATGTTTGTTGTATGTAGGTACATGTTGTTGATTGAGTTGTTGATAAATGATGATTTCATTTTACTTTATTTGAATGCCGTTTATCTCTGTATTTTATACATTAACTTAAATATTTATGTCATTATATGTAGATGATTAATGCGATACACATTTGAATGGGAAAACATCACAAAACATTACATTGCATATAAATATGGCAATAAAAAGGAGTTCGTGCGTTACAAAATTGTTCCAACATTACCAAATCACATTGTTATTATGTCGAGACAATAACGTCATTAATTTATTTGAATACGCTTGCATGCTTAAAACTTTATTCTTATCTAATCTTTGTGTCGCAATTTCGTTCCTGATACAAGGTTTGACACGAAAATATGTTGTAATGTTTGGTTAGTACTTACGATTAGGAATATATGTGTGAACATGTAGAGTAAAATAATCATGTTCCTGCCCTTATTCCACTCTAAGTGGGGTCGGCACAACATGTTATAAACATGTTGTTACATGATTTGGCTGCGTTTTTACGACCGGCCCCCTGCCTGACATCAACTTACCTTATACCTTACACCGTTTTATCATGTTTAAACATGATTAAAGTACGGATTGTATGATGAAAGGCGTACTGTATGTTGTCTATTGTCAATGTAACAATGGAGAAAGCACTCAAACAATACGGATGTTTATTGAGGCCATCAAACGTGCGTAAATGTACTATGGCCAAATAAATTTTGTTTATCAGCCCTTTAAACCTAGCAGCGATTATTCCTTTTGGTGTAACATCATAATTTATGTATATGCATAATTTATTAAATAATTGTGTATTTATGAATTATATATAACTTAAGTAAATTGTAAAATGAGTTATGTTTTTGCGATTTATTTTGTGACCAATAATTTGTTGAATATAAATACTTGATGAAATTAATTTGTAGAATTAGGCGTTACTTTGCAGATATTCATAGCACACAGTAATCATAAAATTATTTTCCTGTAATCCGGTAAAAGTACAGTAATCAGAAAATATATGTACCTAAGTAGCGACCTGTTACTATCCCACTGCTGAGAATAGGCCTTTTCTCTCCGTTTTTGGAGAGAAGGATTGGAGCTAAGACCTACCACGCTGCTCCAATGCGCATTGGTAGGTTACACATATCTCCAGAATTCTCTAGAGATATGCAGGTTTCCTCACGATGTTTTCCTTCACCGAAAAGCATGTGATAAATTGCAATTATCAATTAGACACATAAGATTTTACAGAAAAACTCATTGGAGTCTGCCCAGGTTTGAACCAGTGACCTCCTCGAAAGAGTCGCACAGTGTTACCGCTGGGATAACGCAGCTTGAAAAAATATGTACATAATTCTGAATCGAACCCGTACGAAACTTTTAGTACCTAATTAAATTTATGTTAATCTAATAAACCATCCAATAATCCATCAATCATAATCCAATACGCTTAGCATATGAAACGATAAAGTACTAAATTTTTTAGAATTCACCATATAATATTTCTTCCTTTATTTTATAGAATTAGAAAAAAATAGAACGTCAAACTTGTGAGATTGAACAATTTACCAATAATTCTTAACGCGTTTTTAATAAAATTAAATTCTTAATATTTTGAGACTTCGATTTATAAATTTAAAAATGAAGCCTAAAAATGTTATTAGTTGTAGTATCATATTCTCTTATATCGTTGATGTCTTTTTAATAGTAATAGCACTTTGATATTAAAGACTTCAACGGTATGATTTTTTTTTGCGTCAGAATTTCCTCAAGTAATCTTATTCACTAACAAAAAACCTATTAGCTGGATAAATACGTTATGACTCATTTAAAACAACTTTAGGTTTAATATTTTCACGTCTTATGAGATTTATTTCCCTAATATTTAGTACTTCTAAACACCAAAATACTTTTTATAAAGTAGCATGTTAATTTTCATATTTTATTTTCTAAAATCCACATCTCTGATCAGCTAATAAAAATAAACATACCCACGAATTCCGTTTAAGCTAATTCATATTTTACCTATCATTATAATATTTCCCATTATGCGTAGTCACTAAAGTATCCTTTCGATTGGAATTTATTTTTAAATGTTTGTCTACAAATACACAATCATAAAGCAACACATGATAAAGTTGTCATTTTCATTCGTTTTTATTACTTAATATAAAGATAAAAGATCGTGGCTGAATTTTTTTTTATTTACTCAACTTGAAAACGTAAAATAACTTCTTCAAAGTTATTATATCTACATATAAATGTACCTTAACGTATGATAAATTTTCCTTAGACATCCTATTAAGAGTGGTGCTTCTATTTTTGTTATCTTATTTTACCCATAGCAACAATAAATGCGATTAAAAAATGAAATTGTATAATTCAAGGTTTATTGTAATTAAATCGACTCATTCATTTGCGCTTCTAACTGCTGGTTCGTCTTCGAACACGTAATTAAGCACGTGACCACGAGTTAAAATTAAATCAAGCTGCAGGCATATTTATTTATATTCTCGCTAACTTCCAGTGCGGGCGCGTAGAAAAAGTGAAGTTTAAAAAAATACACAATTCCGAAGCCACAGATCTAAATGCGTATCCATTAAGGTATTAATTATTTTCAGGAAATATTTACAATTTACAGTAACTAATGGTATTCACAAGTGTTCGTGTAAGGAAAATTACTGCGACGAGCGATAACAAGTTTATCACATGTATGACAAAACTAACTTATAACAAAAAAACTCAAAATTGTATAAAATCTGTCCTTAATTTCATATTGTGGCGCGTAAATATATTATTTAAAGATTTTCTGATTGTATTTTTTAAAATTTAAATTTTTGCTTCATGTTAATTATGTGATATGTCCCAGATGTCGCTAGTGGTTGAATCATAATTCGTATTATAACTTTGACGCATCCACTGTCACTCACAGAGGAGTTTTGGATATTGGGTGGAATTTAAAAGCATGAATAAGTGTTTCTGTGAATATTATCCTGTTCAATTATGATATCGCTGATACAATTCGAAAACGATGTTCATCTGAAACAGTTTACGGTTAAATCGCTTAACCAAGTTTCGAGGTTGTTTAATATGGATCGATAGTTCATTGTTTGAAGATCGCACAAGGTAATCGTCAATCGTCATATTTATCTCAGACAAAAGGCAGAAGCTTCGTCCTTCACACGTTAGAACATCGTTATCAATGCACGTAACCAATCGGTTTATTTAGAGGTGATTATTGAAGTAACTAAGCAGTGCATGTAAGTACTCACGTTAAGAGCACGTAATTTGTAATATCACTCAAGACGTACAATACTAATTTTTCGTCTACTCTTCGCTGGTGGTGGTATATATCGCTTTGCTACAAATTATTACAACTCGGTAACTTTGTAAAGGCTTATTAACCGGTGATAATATGTATTAGTTTCTATCATGGCTAATGTAAAGACTAGACAAAAATCTCGCAGTAATATTCCAAAAAGATCTAAGGGGATTGGTAAGATTGGTAAACATAAACAAGCCGTAACAGGCCTTATTGATAAAAAGACACAATCTGAAGTGAACAATACTAACACTAGTTTAAATGATAACAATACTTCTGTAGACCAGCCTGTTAAAGATAAATTAAAGAACACACTGCTTGTAACAGATTCCAAACTCAAAAGGAAAATTCATATCGGCAAGGATAGATTTTTGGGTGATAGAGGATATATAAAAAGGAAATGTAAAGATAATTTCAAAATTTGTAATGATATTTTGAAAAATGAATTATTGATACAAGATAACAATGTAGAAAAGCCTTCAAAACAATTACAAGAAAGTGGACTTAATAATAACATTATTACAGAGAGTAAAAAAAATTGTAAAAGCAAAGATCTTCCAGAAATATCATTAAAAACTACCAAGTTTAAACTTTCCACTAAGAGTAAACGCTCAGATATAGGTTCACATATGCGAAGATATAATACAAAAAACAGGAAACCAAAAAAAGGTGTTTTTCGATGTGATCTTTGCCAAAAACAGTTTGATACTAAATCATCTATAAGAAGACATATGTACCTACATCTTGATGTTAAAACTTATCCTTGCAGCCAGTGCAATAAAGCCTTTCGTAAACATCTATATTTAACAGCTCATATGACAAGGCAACATCCTAATTGGGATCAACATTACATGTGTAATTTATGTGATAAGCCATTCTTATTAAGGGAAAATTTGATTTTACATATGGCTACTCACACTTACACTGAAACACTATTCAAATGTATTTATTGCAAAGAAAAATTTTCTGAACAAATTGATTTAGTAAATCATGAGAAAAAGCATCTTGTCAGTGGACTTTATGATTGTGTATTATGTGAGCAAAGTTTTGATTGTAGGAATAAACTGTCAAATCATATCAAAACACATTTAAGAGTTAAAGACTATATTTGTCAACATTGTGGTAAGGAGTTCTTGAGAATAAGTTCAATGAAGCGACATGTCAAAATTTGTCATGGCGGTATGAGAATCCAATGTGCTATCTGTAAAAAATTCCTCAGAGGTCATTTAGCTGAACACATGCGTACGCATGAGAAAAGACGTCCCTATAAATGCCAAGAATGTGGACATACTTTCACACAATCCACACAGCTAACTGTTCACCTAAGATCACATTCAGGGGCCCGTCCCTACACTTGCAGGATATGTGATAGGCCCTTTTCTCATTCTAATGCTCTTATGTTGCACATCAGACGACATACAGGTGAAAAACCTTTTGAATGTGCAATGTGTCCACTATCATTTTCACAATTGCCACATATGAAATCCCATATGAGAAAAATTCATGGTAAAGAAGATCCTTACAGATGTAAAAAGTGTCAACAATTTTTCAAATTGAAGGCCCATCTTGAAAACCATGTTAAGAACTGTAAAGTTGGTGATAAAGAACTGTCTTTTGAGGAAAAGATTGAAGCATCAGTTAGGGTGGAAGAGGAAGAGGTCGTTGAGTCAGAAATGACTATATCTCGTATGAGATTCTTGTTGGCGCTACTCCTCACAATGATTGCTACCAAAGAGAAACTTAAATTTTTAGGTGCGTACGTTCTATTTTTTATTTTACACAAAATAAATGCACTGACATTCTTGTCTATTGGTTTGACCTATATTGCTTTTTGTGTGTGTGTCCAATAGGTGGAAATTTTTTGTGTAAAATGTTCACATTATCCATTACAAATTCAGAATAATCAAGGATTTTGTTTAATTAAAATTTCATTACAATGCTTTTGTAAACTGAAGAACATCTCTGTAATAAACATCAATGGGAGATGTAGTTACCATTTTCATTGAATTCAATACACTTAACAATATTTTGGACATATAATTTTATGCACATTCCACTGATATGTATTCTACTTGAATTCATCCAATATAGGTACATAAAGACACTGACCACTGCTGAATTCTCTCATGGGTTGCAAATACTTCAAGCGAGTGTGTTGTGTGCTTTTGTGAAGTACTGCGAGCGTTCTCGTTGGCACGCATTTCATTCAGTAGATTGACCATCAGATTTTTTCTTTTAGTGAACATCTTTTGCCATTGTATAACATGGCGAGACAAGTCATCGTACAAGATCTTGGGTAATATATTGATGAGTGAGTTCATTTACCATATAGTTTATAATATTGGTGTCGGTTGGTGAAGGGCTTGGTGATTACAATATAGTCTGTGGAAAAATAGCATCATATGTTTTGAAATTGTTCTAGCTTTTAATATGATAAGAGGTGGTGGCATGGAGTAAAATTTTGCCGCCTTATAAATTGTTGGTGTTGGAAATTATGTTTTTAGCTATTTCTACATATTAGAAACATGAGTTCTTTGATTACAAAATTAAGTGATAAATGTTAATATCACTGTTCAACGACTAAGAGTTTAAAAGTATATATATTTAGATAGTATTATATGTTTTGTATATATTTATATGAATAATAGTTTTCTAAAACATTCTAACATTTAAATGTTTACACAGGTTTCAATAAACGTCTAATAGACGATCTTCTTATTGAGTCTCTTGAAGCTATGGGACATGTACCATGCAAAAATGATTCATTGCCACCTATAAAGCAGCTGAAGACTAATATAGAGATATTATTAAATGGAACTGTTCCAAAGGGGCAAATGGAAAAGTTCAAAAATGAAAACAAACGCACTGAAGACATCCTAGTGTTGCTTACAGATGAGAAGAAGTAGGTAATATGAATAAGATCTTTTTTCCATTATATAATATACAATCACTATGTAACTTAAAGGAAGCACTATTAATTATATATTTTACTTATGTGACATTACTTTATTTATAAGCTGAAGCATCACATTCTTATAATATAGAAAAGAATATAAATACTAATATTTATGGGTTTGTTTAGATTACTTGTAATGATTTTAAAAGTGCATTTTCATTACAGAGTTATTAACATTAAATTAGCTTTATTTTGATACATATGTATCACAAAAGAATAATGCCTTAAAAGCAAACCCTTGTTAGAATCCTATATCAAAGACAATTCTGTTGATAATTAGGCTTGCCATTAGTAATTATTATTAAGTGATTTTTCCAAAGCTTATAATTTTATTTGTTAATTTATATGTATTTGATTAATTTTAATTATAATTATGAAGTATTTAAATTGTGGCTTACGGTTGAATAAATAAACCAAAGACAAAAAAATACTTCTTATAAAAAAATTAGAACCTTTTGTATATTGTTTGCAGTTCAATATTTATGATTTTTCATGCTTGTATATCTGTATCAGGCGTGAATTAACAAGTCCGAAACGCACACTTTACAAAGCCATAAATAGGTTTATTTATAGTATATGTTTAAGAGAGTTATATAAATATTCTCAATTTGGAAGTGCGATATAAAAGACTTGTCGACTTCACTGAAATATTCACCATATAAAACAGGCGATCCTAATGCCTATTGTGATTAAACATATGTATAATGGACACGGCGGACGTAAGTCGACTTATCAAAATATTCACGCCTGGTACAGATATATTGGTCTGGTGCGGATATATCGATACTTCATCACAACATCTGTTGAGTGTTGTATGTATTCTATACATTATTTGAAAATTGCATTAAAATCGGTGCAGCCGTTTCTGAGTCTATAGGGAACATACAAACAAACATTAGTTTTATATATAGATGTTATAGTGTATATGCTTCAATTATATCTTATTTTATCAGACAGACAGACTTTTATAATAACAGTAAGCTATAAAAGATCGTATGATAAATTTCTAAAATATAGACAGTGATATATCCAAAGATAATACTTTCCTTTGTGATCTATGCTTCTTGTGTTATTTTTCTTCGTATTTTATAATTACAGTTATTAAATTATTTTTAAGTTATTAGACTCCATGTGCCATTAATTTTTATTATATTTGATTGGATGTTTTAATTTATTTATAGTTAAAATACGTTATAAATCAACTTAGCACTATTTTATTAATATGGATTTCAAAAATATTTTATTTTACAATTAACTAAAAATAATATGAATAGTTTTACAAGCGGAGTTGTTTTATGTATCATAATACCGATGTTATAAGTCGATATTTTATTTTCGAGTAAAGATCATAAGGTTATTTACCATAAACATTAATAATGTTTTTAATTTTTATGTGTCTATTATTCAAATTATTTAATATTTTACCAATGTGAAATATTTGTCCCAGTGCCATTTCTTGTTTGTATAAATCCATAATTAAATTAGTTTAAAATTGTGAATTAGAATGCTTCCATGTTTTAAATTAGAATTATATAATGGGTATCATATCAATTGATGTTTTTTAATTATTCTATAATTATAAAAATAATTATAATTGTTCGTAATAAGGAAATGAAAGAGTTGTTATTATTAAATATTAGGAGTGTGGCAACTATATAATACTTCACCAAATTAGTAGAAATTAACAATAAATTTTGGTTTCAATTTTCTTCTTATCTAATAATTTTATTTATAATGGTCTTGTAAATTGTCTATGACAATCATCCGACATAAATATCTTAAATGGACGTATAAGGTCCTAGGTCCTAGGTCCGCTTTAATTACTTCTTTACACATTCTAGTGTTGCCCTTTTAAAATAAAAATATAGATTATAATAATGAAATGACTGTTTGGTTTTCTGAAGATACCACTACTGGTTACTAATATCGATAAGTTTGAAAATATGTGCCTAGGCTACATTTAAAAATAAAATATTCCAAAAAAAAAACAATTAAGCTTTTCTGAGCATTTCTTTCCGATGAAACAATAAAATCCGTTAGTTTAAAAGCATATTGACAATATAAAGAAAGTATTTTAAAATTTATATCATTGTAAGTGTACGTCAATTATTAATTATTCACATTACAATGTATATGTAATGTATAATTTTTTATGTACAAATTTAATATTAAATCTCAATATATTGGTGTGTCTAGAAATATATGTATCAATTATACAGTGCAAAATTTGTGTGTCATAATAGAAAGTTTTTTATCAGTGTGTTTAGATTATAGTTTATACATTAATTATATTTATAATATAAGTTGTAATGGAATATCCATAATAGCACTTGTGACGGTTCAAATGGGAAATAGATTATATTGAATAGGTTTAGGGCCTGTTTCACAAGTTACTGATATAGTGTCGGATAGTTAACCGACAAATAAACTAAGTAACAGATAAATGTCTATAAAAAGAGACTCTAAAAGTAAAAAATAAAAAAAAAATTGCGGCCATTTGCTATCCAGCAGATAAACAAAATAACAGTCACATATTCTACCTGTTAACTTATTAGGAACTTTAAGTGCTGAATAAGCCTATCACAACCTGAAAAATGCAACATTCCGAGATATGTGTTAGATATGTTCTGAATAAGCCAACTGTCAGTTTATTGGTAACTTGTGAAACAGGCCCTTAGATTGTTAGACTTCTTATACATTATGTATTAAAAAAATATGGTCGAAACGTATTTTAAAGAATTTTCAAATAAACTAAATATTTGAATGGATATTAGAAACGTAATTACCTGTAAATATTACTTTTAATCAATTGGGTTCAAAATATGTAGGCATCCTATATTAAAATGTAGTGTGAAATAATGTTGAGAGTGGCGTACCTAGGTACCGGATGGCTAGACTAGACAGAGCCCCCGGATCCCAAAACTCAGGGGCCTATTAGGGTTGTGACATGGAGTTAGAAATATCGATTATTAAATAATAAAATCGATTTAAAAAATAGATTTATTTGTGTCAAAATAATTGATTAATAATAATCTTTTTTGCTGACTACCTATTAATAAATAATTAGAAGAAAGGCTAATTAAAGTGGGCAACTAACAATAAATAATGCTTTTTGTGAAATTCGATTAAAATGTGTAGTTTAGGTTTACTGGTTTCATCCAACAATGCATATCTAATCTTAAGAAAGAAACAAAGAGTAAAAATTAAGGAAATGATAATTAAAATAGTCGATTTAAAAGATTACAGTTAACGGAAAGTTAACGGAAGTAAAGTTACAGGAAAGGCACATTTCAGTAAGGTGCGGGGGCGCCACTGTTTCTAGCTCAGAGTTATACTAGAGTAGGGGAGTCAACTTAAAATGTGTCTATCGACAATAGAAGGTAAGTGAAACGTACTATCTATCTCACTTTTTTATGTGTGATTAGAGAAAGATAAGTATATGAGATTCATCGTCCCTCCCATTATTAGTTGCAACACTGTCAATAATGGCCTAGGTTACCCATACTCTAAGTATAATAACTACATGGTCTGCGCCACTCTTTAAAGATAAACATAGTAAATAAACATTATTTCAATTTGAGTTTCATAAGCATCACTGTAAATCTCTTCTATCTACTTTACTAATAAATCTATGTGTCTTAGCTGTTAAAAGCTACAAGTTTTAAAGCAATAATAGGTTCCAATATATTGTAACATAAGTTAAATGTTCGTAGTTGCCAATACATTACATTCTATGTAGTAATGTTTTATTCATGTAGCATATAATATAATGCAATTATTGTTTAATTATACTAAGAATGAGTATGCATAAGATAATCAAACAATGTAAACTGTCGTGACTTGTAACATTTTATCGTTGTTCAATCTGGTATGTTATATATTACGCAGTTAAAAACGGAATAACCGACTTAAATTTAAGTAACTCTGAAATAGTCTTAGAAAACGTCAACTTATATTTATAAGCTGGTTCCGCGAACTTCCCGCCATCTTAAGTGTTTATAAGATGGCGGGAAAAGCCTTCAGTTTGTACTAAATGTTTATTTGCTTGACCAAATTTCCTCAATATTGCTTCAGGGGATTAGCAGTGAAAGAGTAACATCCAGACAGATATTTGCATTTATAATATTGGAATTGACCATTGATGGTCTATCAAGTAAATTTTATTCAGTTAATAATTTCAGTTCATGTTAATTGATAAGTATCAAACTACACCTAGAAGATACAATTCTTAAAAGACTTGCCAGTTAATAAATTTTCCCTTTGTCCATGTTAGGAATGTATTCAACCAAAGAAATGCCCACCTAAATTCTCGGCGTCCATAGAGCTTTTATATATCATAACATGGTAAAGTTTTTGAAACAAGTCCAAAGCTGTATATTTTAATTAAGTTTTAAATACTTATTTTTCTTAAATATATTTCATGTTTTGGCTTATTATACCAAAGAAATACAATGTTGTTTAATAATAAATGTTTTATGAGCATTTAATTTGTATTTTAATTTATTCCACTAAATTTTCTGTGATGTGAAATGATATAAACAATTACAAATCATCTTATTTACTCAAATAGACGTTTACAAGCTAGTACTAAGCCGCCAAATAAGATTAATTAAGCATGCACACCCAATTGAAAAGTTGGGATTTAATGTGATTTTTTATTTGTTTTTCAATTTATTAAAAAAAAAAACTTGAAGGAGAAGTTTTATGTTATGAAATATCTTACTACCTATACCTATGGAAAGTTTACAGTTTTATGCAAGTCATATACTTGTAACTATATACTTAAACTAAGTTATTTTATACGGCATAAAGTCATACAGCAATTTATTGGTATCGAATGGTATAACGACATGATAAGCTATTTATATGCATGCGTGTTTTTCGAACTTTAAAATGGTGTAGAAAATCGTCACATTTAGTGCTATCATCTATAAATTAAAATAATATTTATTAAAGTAAGTTGTTTCAAGCACTTTTGAATGGTTCGGAATGTTGTTCTGTAACATCTATATAGGTATATAATATAAATAAAATATACCAACATGAGCTTTGCCAGTTATCTTCACATTTTGACTAATTTACACAAATACTTAAGAAATTAATCAGTTAAACCTTCCACGTAGAACACGATTTATAATTGAAAACAACATTAAATTCCGTCCAGTAAATTTTAAGTTTATGGTTTATAGACAGACAGACGGTGGACTTTAATTTGTATCAATAAAAAATTCCGTAAGTGCTAAAGTTCTTTCTCCTTTGAAATAGAAGTCAACTTTCCAGTATAATAGATGAAGTAATAATTACTTCATGGCACGGCCTCGAAAACAAAAGGGTCAATTTTAGAGTTTTACTCATAGTTTATGCTATTTTAGATGTGTGGTTTGCACTTTTACAGTAGGTATCATAAGTAGGTATGTCTGATGTCGAAGTTTATAATTTTAGTCTGTGTTGACCAAATGTCATTTTAGATTTCTATTTACTAATTATCTGTGGTCATTTGTTTATAAGTCATGGTAGAGGACACATGTTCATTTTAATTTATTCGCATTTAATTATTTAGAAATAATAAAAACAACATCGTGAATATGGGGACTGCCGGTCAATCTATTACACTCGCCAACAGTATTATTGGTGTCGGCATACTTGCTATGCCTTTCTGTTTTCAGCAAGTACGTTAATGTTTACGATTCTTGTTTATTTTTTTACCTCAATAGTAGTATCTAGTATAAATAATTCCTTCATAACCTGGTTGTGGACTGTGTTTATGTTTAGAATATAGAATATATTCCTTTTACTTTAAATATTAGTTAAAGCTTAAATGGATATAAATATAACTGTATACTGGTTGACGTGGTGTTGTTATTTTATTTATCATGACGTATTAATCTCTTCCTATATAAGGATTATAGAATAGTTGTTGGTGATGATTGTAGATGATAATTTATAGTTGTTAGTCTTTATTAATATTGATATACTATTGAGGATATATGCGTGGCTTTAACTTGGCTGTTATTTATATAAATATATTTTTGGCGCACGTTATTTTTTACTGTGAAACTCCACTAAGTTTTTTTATATAAATTTTAAGTATTTATTGTTAAGCACAAATTGCTTCAGACAATTATCATATTAAGGTTGATTGATATGAATAGATCATACTGTCCTGAATATATAACCATGTTACATGTAATGTCACAGTTTCTTTAGTAATTAATAAGTAACTTTAGTAAGATATCATCAAAAGATAGATAAGATATGCCATCATAAATTGTCTGTTTAAAAGGAATAATCCCATATATTGTTTTTTATTTCTATCTCAAGAGATTAGGCAGATTTGTTAGAGATGTAAGCTCCCAGTCTTCTTGTGTAAGAGCAGAGAAAATGGCTTGAAAACAGGATCTAAAGTTACTGAGTTAATTGCATATTTCATAACAGATAGACAGACAAGCAATGGGGAAATCGTTTTGTGTATATATATATTGTTTGAATATATTAATTAAATGATAGCTATATATTTATCCAACAAATAGGTAAATATTTTCACATAAGTCAATCAAATTATTTACTTTTAACAACTGTGAACTTTGAGCAAAAATTACAACCACATCAAATGGCACCACTACTCTCCACTTGTCTACACACCATTCCTCTCCACATCTCTGCTCACCTCTGAGTGAGTGTTGAGAGGGGTGTAGACACCCCTCTCCGCACCTTGCCACAGATGATCACTTTTTTATGCTACAACTTCCCTTCTCTATTTCCTTCCTTTATAATATTGTTTGAATCCTCTTTTTTTAGTGTGGCATACTACTAGCTACAATAATATTAATATCAATGGGTCTAGTCTCTCGGCTTTGCTGTTATTTTTTATTAAAATCAGCAATTATTACACGAAGAAGAAACTATGAATTTCTTGGTGAGTTTTTTGAATTGTCTTTTAGAATACGTAATATTTATAAGTTTTAGATGCTTGAAATTATGCGTGTATATTTGAACCTGTAATAATGAACTTTCAGTTACCTTTGATCAGGGTAAATTAGGCAAATAATATACAATGAAAATATAAAATATTTCTTCCGGCAATATATATTTTTTATATAAGTTAATAAAATTAATAAAATTGGTAGATTTTATTGCTACTTACATATATTGCAAAATGTTAAAAAACAAATGCAGAAAGTTTAAAGAAACAAAGTTAACTTTAATTATTACATAAAACATTTTATGATATTTTAAATATAAAAAAATATTTATAAAATATTTAAAAATATTTAAAATACTTACTAATTATGAGGAAAAAAATTTAATTGCATTGATAACAGTTAAAATTTATATAGTGACTATTTTGAGATAAATGTAATATTTTCCCTAGCAACTATAGTGAATATTTCAGTAATTTTACGTAATTCCAAATTGCTATTAAATTCCAAAATCAAAATGGAGTTACATTTATATTATACTAGTATGATTACTAAAAGGTAAGTTGCACTGTGTGCCGGCTGAGTAAAATAGACCACCCTCATTTCTTACCGAATTGTCGTAAAATGCCCCTAAGCTAAGTTGACGTCAGTCAGGCGGCCGGTCGCAAAATACGAAGTGAAATCATGTGAGAACATGTTTATAACATGTTCGAACCCTGAGAGTGGGATAAGGGCAGAAGGATGATGATGTCTACTAATATTAAGATATATCAATTACAGTTATTAGAAAAAATGCTCTGATCGCCAACAAATTTTATACGATCATCCGCTAGGTCATTCTAAAGATTGTCGGAAAATTTTATTAAAATCGGTCCAGTCGTTTCGTAGTCTATAAAAAGCCACATAGGCAAATATTGAGTTTTATATACTAAGATTACTTGGTTTCTGCAGATTACATCAATATATAAAATAAATAGTAAATAACTAAGTTTATTTCAGCTTTTCACATATTTGGTCCAGCGGGCAAGATGGCCGTCGAGATGGGTATTATAGGCTTTCTAATGGGCACATGTATAGCCTACTTTGTGGTGGTTGGAGATCTGGGCCCGCAGATAATTGCCAAGTTGCTTAATATCAACCAGAGCGATATATTGAGGTAATAAGGTGTATAAAACACCTTTCTTACTTTATGGTTATCCAGATTTGTGGTTAGATGATATAAAAATAATCTGTATTCAATAAAGTTATGAAATGTTAATGATCAATAAGATTCAATGATACCACTGGTTCGGAACGTTGCTCTTATGGGATCAACCAGCAAGGAACTCGGCGGTTAATCTTTTAAACATTTTGCAACGTAAATAAGTAAACTTGCATGAAGCTGAACGTGATCGCTGACTATGGATCTCATAAGAAAATTCAAACTTATTCAGCGGGCGATGGTATACTCGGAGTATCTCTACGTGATCAAATCAGAAATGAGATCTGTTGAAATATTAAAGCTGACATAGCTTAGCGTGTCGCGAAGCTGATTAGCAGCGATAGGCGGGACACGTAGTTCGAAGAACTGATAGTCGAAGGGGTCTTAAGGTGTTGGAATAGAGACCCCACAGCGGAAAACGCAGTGGCAGTAGACCAAAAGATTGACTGACTATCGCAGAAAGGTTTCGCATAGCTATTTGCAATGGTGTAATAAGATTTGTGTTATGTATAACTAGCAATCACCAGCGGCCCCGCCCGCGTGGATAGATTGTAACCGTAATATAGTATTTGAAAACCATAAAAATGGTTAAAGTTGGTTAACCTTAACAGCTAGACATGCGCGGACTTTTATTTAGAACTTTTAAGGGGGATTTTGTAATTCATGATTTTTTAGTAACTATTACCGTTTACTCAGCACAGCAAAGAAAGCTATAAATTTTGCCGTGTTCCTTCTAGTTTTTATTGTTGCTCCTTTCCTATTCATCTTAGCGTGATACTATATAGCCTATAGCCTAATATAGTAGTTCCTGAAATAAGCCCGTTCAAACAATCAAAATAAACAAACTCTTCATCTTTATATATTAGTATAGATTAATAATAACAACTTTATTAAGATAATACCATCATCATCATCTTCCTGCCCTTATCCCACTTTAAGTGGGGTCGGCACAACACGTTATTAACATGTTGTAACATGATTTGGCTGCGTTTTTACGACCGGCCGCCTGCCTGACGTCAACTTACCTCAGTCCTATTTTACGACACCTTCGTAAGAAAGAGGGTGGTCTATTCTACTAAACCGGATACCACACGGTGGGTCAACTTACCTTAGTCGCCTTTTACGACACCTCGGTAAAAAATTTGAGTGGTCTATTCTACTTAGCCGGATACCAAACGGCGTGTCGAATTACCTTAGTCGCCTTTTACGACACCTCGGTAAGAAATGAGGATGGTACTATTCTATTCAGCCGGATACCTCACGGCGTTATTAAGACAAAACCATATCGAATATAAATAAAATACGGATACAAATAAATCACCATTTGCTTATTTAAATTCCATCATACTATTCAGATAACCGTCCTAAGTACGTACATACTAATCGTGATTCTACTAAGGATTCCTTGTCTTCAAAAAGTGAACCTTTCATCAGTTATGCTTTATTTTTGTTAATTAGTGCATTTAAACACCATTTATTTCTCATGAATGTTCGTGTGTATACTGTTATTATTTACACAGAACCTCAATTATGGTGATAGTATCTCTGGTGTGCGTGCTACCTTTGGGCTTGCTGCGGAACGTGGACAGCCTAAGCAACGTCAGCGCGGCAACTATAGCCTTCTATTTTTGCCTAGTGATAAAGGTTAGAACACTTCCTAAAAATACAAGTAGTACTAAGTTATCACGCTTTTTTCCCCTTAGTTTAAGGCATTACTTTCATATTCAAATTCAAGATATTCTTTATTCAAGTAAACGAGTAAACGCTGTGTAATCCTCAACAATATGCTTTGTGTGTCGGCCTTTCTTAAATAAATAAATATATGGGACACTTACACACACGGTCGTCCGTCCCCAAAGTAAGTAACTTAATATTATTGTGTTATGGGTGACAGACAACTGGTTTTTATATTCTTATATTTTTTTAAATACATAAATACAAATACCCAGGCTCAAAGACCAACAAATTCATTTATAGAAAAATGTTGGCCCTCGGTGGGAATCGAACCCGCGACCCACGGAGCTGAAGGCAGGGTCACTACCCACTACTCCAAGGAGCCAGTCAAGGCAGTCCTTTTAATAGTTTTCTTACACTGTAAGCTAGAATTGACTGTGGAATGTTATTATAGAAATATATACGAGTGTTTCGAATGGAGTAATGCACTTTTGAATCGTCAAGTATCAATATGATTAATGAAACTACAACTGGTTCGGAATGTTGCTCTTACCGAGAATAACCAGAAAGAAACTCGAAATCGAATTACAGAAATCTTAAATTTTGTAATATGCTTTATTATTTTATTTTTTATTCTTCAACACACCTTAACACAATAACAGTATAAAAAAAAACATCAAGCAACCTATACAAATAGAAAGGAACATTTGACAAATGTCGTAACATACATGTCGATACATTTGTATAAAATATATATACAAATGACAAAAACATTTTTACTTTGTTATAATAATTGAGTTGTTTTGTGCAAAACAACTCAATTATTATAACAAAGTAAAAATGTGCAGCGGTGTGACGAAGAAAGGGATAGCCACTCAGACTAACAGGGTCTGCAATGCAAATCCATTTCTGATTCTCATTGGCGTATAACAACGTACTACGGCTTTACGTATAAGAATATTTCTTTGGTCTAGGAAAATATATGTAAAAGATGTAGGTATTAAAGAAGTTGCTATCATCTGTTATTAGTGTCAGATTATTAGTGTGTTATTTTTCTATCAGGTAATAGCTGAGGCTGCTGGTCAACTGTTCACGGCAGATTTGACAGCTCGTATCGAGCTGTGGAAGCCATCTGGGGTATTGCAGTGTGTGCCGATATTCTCCATGGCTTTGTTCTGTCAGACGTGAGTAACCCAACTTGATTAAGTTAAAAAGATAATAATGGATTGATCGATGGATCCTATCTGAATCCTAGTTTATATAATTTGTGTTATTGTCACCAGTTTTTGCTTTTTCTTATTTAAATTCTTCGTTTGCTTTTTCTACCTTAATATGGATGTTTGTTATTATTGTAAATGTTGTAGCCATCTTTAATTAATATAGCATTTAATTTCTATTTTTAATGTATCATGTATCTTTTGAACACGTATTTAATGTATATATTGTAGATGGCCTAATAAAAAAAATAAAAAAAATGGATTGATCGATGGATGTAGAGATTAATGGATGAGTCTTTTAGGACTTAGGCTTAGACCACTGTGAAATTAAGGAGCCAAAGTAACTTTTACAAGCAGGTATTTCACATTTTGAATTGTACAGGAATAAGTTAAAATGATCTTTAACGGTCTTACCGCTTGGCTATCTTGGTTAATCAACCTTGGTTAATCAAGGTTGACTGGAAGAGATCCCTTTTAGGGATAAGTCCGCCTTTATACATGTGCTTATTTTACTTTTTCTTTCTCTTTTCTAAATATATGTATAAAAAGAATGAAAGAAATAAAAAAAAATTATCATCCTCCTGCTCTTACTTATCCTACTCTAAGTGTGGTAGGCACAACATGTTATAAGCATGCTGTCACATGATTTAACTGCGTTTTTACGACCGGCCGCGTGCCTGACGTCAACTTGCCTTAGTCTTCTTTTACGACACCTTGGTAAGAAATGAGATTGGTCCATTCTACTCAGCCGGATACCACACAGCGGGTCGACTTACCTTAGTCTCCTTTTACGACACCTCGATAAGAACTGAGGGTGGTCTAATATGCTCAGGCGGTTGACTTACCTTATTTGCATTTTACGACACCTCGGTAAGAAATGAGGATGGTCTATCTACTCAGCCGGTTACTACACGATCACAGCTGATATATAGAGTTAATTTCAATCTCTTTTCAGTCAATTGTTCGAGATATTTGAGTCGTTGCCCACCATATCGCTAGAGAAGATGTGCGTGGTTACGAAGAACGCAATCAATATATGCGCAGGCGTTTATTTTACTCTGGGCATATTCGGATACATAGCGTTCGGATCGCAGGAGATATCAGGTATTCGATTTTTATTGTATCTTTAATATCTTATACTATATGTATATGTTTTTCTGAATCTCGGAAACGGCTCTAACGATTTTTCTGTAATTTACCATGTAGGGGGTTTTAGCGGAGAAGAATCGATCTCGCTAAGTTTTATTTAAAAACAAATTAATCATTTTATCCCTGTTTTTGGGAATTAAAAAAAGCTGAAATGTAGAATTGAAAGCAAAGGATTTTTTAGTTGTCAAACATAATGTTGCGATGAGTGAATGATGGGTAACGGGCGGACCGAAAATGTTCTAAACACGGGTTCGAATCCAACATGGTGGCGCCTCCTTTTTTTGTTTAATATTTTTTTATATCTTTTCAAAATTTACCGAGTAAATTCACCCCGGTACTAAATTATTTATAAGCTATATACTACTTTAAACAATATGAATGAAATGTGTAAGTTGCTACGTGCAATATAGAAAAATATGTAAATAAATGATGTAGCTCAAGGTTCTTTAACAATAGGCAAACCTTGATGACCGCTTGGTTTAAATAGAAACAAATATTGTTTTTATGTTAATTCGCTTGATGACGTCTGTTTGTATCTATTTTCTTGCGTCGTGTTGTACACGTATACAAACAATAAATGTGTGAAAGGTTGAAATATATAATATTTTTATCCAATTAAACTGTCTCCAGTAATTATAAACCGTGCTATAAAGGCTGAGTATTATTGAGTATTGCAAAACTTTAAATTGAATAAATTACAGCCAATGAATTTTTTTATTCTAAACATCTATTTAATATCTGATAAGCCATTATAAAAAGAAGCTAAGATATTATATACCTATTTTAAAGTTTCATGTTCACAAAAACGTAATTTAACGAAAGGTATACTTTTTTTTTCGTATTTATACTAAAAACATCCAATCCATCGCTGTAAAAAAATATATTTATAATGATATTTGATAAAAAAAAGTTAAGAATTTTTTGATGTATGTGTGGTTTCTGTAACAGTAAGGCCCAACTTTTGGCAGTCTTCTTTAAGCCGCATAACAGTTGTCTTGAAAGTTCTTAAAAAAATATTCCGAACGCTGGTCTTATGACATTAACCGTGTATAATTGACACTGGCAGAGTGATTAGCGTCCAATTTGCGTTGCCCAGGCCATATATAATAATAATAATAACGACGTAAGTAAGTAAAAAGCGGCCTGTTAGTGTCCCACTGCTGAGAATAGGCCTTTCTCCCCATTTCTGGAGAGAAGGTTTGGAGCTAAGACCTACTACGACTGCTCCAATGTCGATTGGTAGGTTACACATATCTCCAGAATTCTCTAGAGATGTGCAGGTTTCTTCACGATGTTTTCCTTCACCGAAAAGCAAGTGATATATTGCAGTTATCAATTAGACACATAAGTTTTAACAGAAAAACTCATTGGTGTCTGCCCGGGTTTGAACCCGTGACCTCCTCGAAAGAAACGCACAGTGTTACCGCTGGGCTACCACAGCTTATATTATAATGGTGTATAATAAAGTTAAGTTAAAAATGTCTTTATTCCCAAAATTTGCGGATATAACTGTATTTTTTATTTTTGCCATTTTACCGTAGTAATATAAATTGTTATAATCAGCTATTGTAAAATTTAAAAATTAAGGGCTTTTTGTTATTCAAAACTTTATAAATTTGACAATGTTAATGTAAACAAAATTATTTGCATACTATTAAGTTAGTTTAATGTCAGGAAACTAATAATGTTCTCACCATTTTATTGTTGTACCACATTACAGCAAATAAAGATTACTATTATTATTATTTTTTTTAGGTAATATACTGATGAGTCTTAGCCCAACGATGGGCAGCGATGTCATAAAGCTGGGCTTCGTTATGTCCGTAGCGTTCAGCTTCCCGCTCATCATATTCCCGTGCCGCGCCAGCCTCTACTCTTTTCTATACAGGAAAGTGAGTATAGTGGAAGTTTTAAATTAACTATTAATATGTATGGTATATTTAAAGTGTAGGGGGCCGTTCAAGTATTACTTAAGCAGATTTATTATAATTATTCACTCCCCATCCCCCTTGTCAGCAAAAGAAAGCAAAGCTTTTACCCCCTCCCCCATGCTTACGTAAATTTAAAGTTTTTTTAAATATTATAATTATAACGTTATAATTATAATTTGAAAAATAAGAAATAATATTTAGGATAGAGATTATATTTTACTGATACGGTATTCAACATAGAGTAAAGGACAAAAATATTATATCTTTCTAACATAATAAACGAATTTAAATTATCGCTACACATATTAAATTCAAATAATTAACAGTCCATGAAATCCGAATCCATGATTGACATGAAAGACTCCAAATAGTGCTCATGTAATACTTGAATGGTCCGTAAGGTGTCATACCTTAACTTATTCCAATCTTTTAATATACCCAGTAGCAAAAGTACAGCAATTGCTTTGCGATTTGTCGTGGAGTCTATCTCCTGATGATGCTTCGGTTGCGGGGCGAAACGATTGTTGAGTTTGTGATAGTGAACGTATATAGTGCTTGTGTATTGTGGTGGCGGTGGTGGAGGTTTGTGTATGTGTTTTTACGAATCCTGCATGTATCAGGTATGATAACCGAATGTCTGAGGGAGTTCTGTTCCTGAGGTTAAACCGAGCTAGTGTTTAGTATTGGACCTCGCGTTATAACTATTATCTATTCACAGAAATGAGATAGCTCTCAAGGTAGATGTGAATATTTCTAGGCTCATCCCTCTCATCACGAGCACATGCTGAACCACTCGATACCCGAAGGTCCCTTCCGCCTTTTGACCTTGGGTATAATCAGCTCGGCGCTCTTCGTGAGCCTGCTCCTGCCTACTATAGAACTGGTGCTGGGTTTGCTGGGTGCCACCATAGGAGTGCTGATCTGCCTCGTGTTCCCAGCAGCTGCTTTCCTCAATGTGACCTTCAAGAACACCAACGAGAGAGTCTTGGCGAAGGTAACCTGTAGGACTGATTTATTGATACCTCCTACTTCCTATACTATCCTACTTTCTACTAATGTTATATATGAGAAAGTTTGTGAGTATGGATGTATGTTTGTTACTCTTTCACGCCGAATCCCCTGAACCAATATTGATGAAATTTGGCTCTATCATTCCTTATGGCAGCCGCTTTCCTCAATGTGACCTTCAAGAGCACCAACGAGAGGGTCTTGGCCAGAAGAACACTTTATACTATATTGCAAAATTATACTTTATACTAACTTTTAATACTTCAAAATGTCGTTTACAAAATGTGTTAACGATTCGGGTTAACGATAAAACGCTGTCATATTCTTTGGAAAGCTACCCTTCAAATTTTCGTTCATTATTAACACTTTATAATACTTTTCAGTTCGTCGTTGTACTCGGTATAATAATACTTATACTGGGCACCTACGCGAATCTCCAGGCCGCAGAAAACAGTCGGGACAAATATGACGATAAGTTTATCACGCAAGAACGGATTGACAAGATTGTTGAAGATTTCTTCGAGAAAATGGAGAAATCTGAAGGTAAATAATAAAATATTGACTTTTGAAACTTTCCACGTTTATACTCAAACTAGCCAGCTGCTTTGTTCGCATGGAACTCATAGTGTAACAAAATTTCTCCGAATTGAAATTATGAACATAAAAGTAGTTTTTGTGAGTTAATAAGAGATAGAGACATGCTATCACGTACTTTTAAGTAGTATTTTTGTCGATTGCCAATCCTGTAGTACATTATTTTAGTGTACCTCTGCTTGTTTACGCGGTATACGCAAGTAAAGATCCCAGCAGGCGAGATTTTTTACACCTCTTCAATGTAATTTACGTTCATGAAACCGTAATGTAATACTAACCTAAACTTTCTAGAAGTATTGAACTACCGTTTAGTAAAAAAAAACGTACAAAACCGTTTAGTAGGTTTTGAGAAAATTGATCACATACAGATATACAGGTTTTGGAGACTGTCTTTAATAATAAGTATAGATAGTAATAACTTGAGTAGCATAATAACATTTTGCTTTAATATTATTGAACTCAATTTTTTTTTTATTGTTGCAGAAGTTATAGGCAAGCCAGAACTTAATAACAATCTTCCACCATTAAAACATGTGAATAAAATAGTCGATCCGTTAAAAGATTCCGAAGTACAACCTCCGAATCCAGTCCCACCTGAGTCTCATTCTAATGAAAAAGTCCCTGTTGTATTCCCCGTACCCAAACAAGATATTGAATCGTTACCAGCACCAGAAGATTCTATACACAAGGACTTTGTATCACACCCGAAGAATGTAATTCCGAAAATGAATGAAGAAAAAATGGCAAACGGCAAAAATTATATTGAAAATGAAAAGAAAGATCCAGAAAAAATTGAAAAGCCAAAAGAAGAAAAAATACAAGCAAACCAAGAAAAAATTGATATGATTAAGCAACAACAATTAATAGAGACTATAAAACAACATGGCCAAGAGCAGAAAGAATTGATTAAAGAGCAAAAAGAAATCTTAGATGAGCTATTGAAAACAAAGAAAGAATTGCAGCAGAATAAAAAAGAAATTGATAGCAACGAAGCTAAAAAGATAGCTGTAGAAAGCATTCAAAAAATCGCTAATGTAGCAATACAGAGCATAAGCGGTGTATCCGAAAAGCCAGTTGAAGGTAAAGATAAAAAACAAGCGGAGCCAAATTTAGCAAACGATACTGTCGACAAAATTGTTAAAGAAGCAAAGAAAACCTTAGATGCCATTCAACAAATGGATAAACAAGAAAGTGGAAACAACGTAAAACCGGATAAAGAAAAAAATATGAGTGATCAAGCAAATAACAAAGCTCAATTACTACTAAAAGATGATTCGCCTTCAGTCATTAACAATGTACCAATTCAACATTCTGTGCTCGAAAAGGTTGAGCAACATAAAGCAAATAATAACGGAGACAAACAAACAAGTTCTGAGCGAAAAGTTCAACCCAATAGTGATAAAAAAGATTTCACCAATTTGGAATTGAAGAAGGAACCCAATCTAGTCAATGAACCTCAATCTAATAAAGAGATACCTAATTTAGTTAATGGAAAATCAGATATTCAAATGTTGGAAGCACCCAGCGTCAAAGAACACTCACATTTACCAGACGAACCTCAATCATATAAGCATGGGTAAGATACTCAGAAAAACAAATTACATACGAACGATGTACAAAATGTTATTGATGGAGTTGAACATGAAGAATTGAATAATAAAATTGAATCAAATAAGAACAGTAAAGTCAAACAAGACGGTGCTATTTATTTCAGAGCGGATGATATATTAAGTAATATAGCGAATGGTAATAAAATAATCCCACGACGAAAGAGAGAAGTCGTCGACTGTACAGAGAAAAACTTGCTCAAACCTGAGGACAAGCAAATTTGCGAAAATCTTGTTAATACGCCTAATGGAGAGAAAACGCAAGAGGTATTTTTACCTAACGTCAATTTAGAAGTGGGATTATCAAATTCCTTAGGAGCTATTGCGTTACATCACATGAGATCTCTTAAAAGTATTCAAGACGACGAAGAAAGATAAATATTTATTAAAAAATATTTTTATTTTTCTCGATATAAATTTATTCTTATTATATTATTTTGAAATAAGTTTTCTTTTAAATTATTTAATACTATAATTAAATCGGAAGCGTTTTTGCTGTATTAAAAGATAAATTGTTAGCTACGTTATTTATATAAATTTCTTCAGTGATGGAGTATAGCATTTACTAAATTTAAGTGCTATAATTTAAGGTATTACCAATAATGACATTTCCATACAAATTTGGTTTTGAACAGAAACAAATCAAGGTATAAAAGCTTTTAAGAAACTGACTGTTAACTGTTGAGGAGTTTTTTTCGGAGCCAATCCTAGCAGCAGCATTAGGACATGTTTATAAATGTAATAAAAAAAATAAACATGCATTGTCATCGAGACTGGATATAAAATAGAGTGTAAAAGTATGTAAAACTTCAGCTCAATCTCACACCAGTCAAAATTAACTAGCAAAATTCCACCTTCGCATACAAACATACAAGACAAGTTAAATAAAAGCTTTTAAATTACCTATGCTTAAATATATTGGTTTCTCAAAACTATTTATTATTTATTCTATTTAAAGCAGTAAGGTCTATTGAAAATTACTACTTCAATTTTCTAAATAAAACATTTGTTGAAATTGAATCCAGAAAATTTGTATGGAATAATGTTTGTAGGTTATCTACGTTAGAAATAAGTAATATCTGTGATCTCAGGTATAAGTCTGTAATACTTAAATATCACGATCGCATAAGATTTAATATAAATATTGCGATTTTTAATTTCTGTAATTTGTTCAAGCTGATGATGATGGTAATTATATTTTCAAAAATAGAAGGGATTGCACAGCCCTATTTATACATGGTAAAGATGTGAGAGTAAAATATACTAGAGTAGGGGAGTCATAGACAAGTCTGTGAGTGTCAAAATAAATTGTTACAACATGTTTTTAATACAACCTCCTTCATAGAGTTAGTCATTAATATGAAAAAGCAATGTGGCTGTCATATTTTTATGTGTCATTCATTGAGTTGTAGCGAAAGAGTAAATGGGTTGACTCTGGGAAAACTGCTTTTTATTTATTGAATAAGAATAAAGGAGAAATATTGTCGTTTGTTATAAAATAATGTGAGTGAAGATGAAACTCTTACACTTGTCTTTGTCTTAATACACATAAAAAAAGAGAGACAGTCTCATTTGCTTTCTCTTTATTGTAATATCGCACATTTTATACTGGCTTTCCCACTCTAGTATAATAACTCTATAAAAATATTCCTGTTTAATACTATAGGTATACAGAGGTACAACATAGAGAATATATCGCACGCTTAATATTGAAGTGACCTAATTCAAAATTCGACTTAATTGAGTTAGATACATTTTAATCCTTATTTCAATGTCATATATTTCACTCAACGAACTAATAAAAAAAAAACTAATGTTTATGTGTACTAGTTTGTTATGGACTCATGAGTTTTGTAAGCACTACACTACGCTTTTTGCCACAACTTTTTAAATTAGGTCACCTTAATACTAAGTATGCAATATAGTTTGTTTTCTCTACATCAAAGCAATCTGTATCATCAGCATATAAAAAGCGTTAACTTTAGCTCTTCAAAGTTTGTGTTACTCAAAAAAGCTATTTAATAAAAATTAAAAATTATTTAACAAATCTTTCTCTTTTCTTTTCATTAATAATAATAATTAAATTAATATAGTTAAGATATGGTATTTATAAAATTAATGCAATTAAATGTAACATTTTTGTGTACCATTGTAAAAAAATTGTATTAAAAAACGCTGACTGAGTATTTATCGAAAACTTGTTTTTGTAATTAATATAGGAATAATAAAATAAAAAGTTTTTATCTGTTTACGCTTATTTTTTATTTTAAATGCGATCTTTCAAACATTTGCTTAACAATATTAGAGGAAAAAATGGAAATTTAATAATTAGTTGTTACTTCTGAAGCCTTTGAATCTGTGAACAAAATTATAATTACATAAAAATTACAACAGTTACACTTAGGGAAAGAAAATTCAGTAACAAATTGCAGATATAACGTACTTTTGTGCGAACGCCGTGTGATATCCGGCTGAATAGAATAGTACCACCTTCTTTCCTTACCGAGGTGTCGTAAAAGGCGACTAAGGTAAGTCGACCCGCCGTGTGGTATCCGGCTGAGTAGAATAGACCACCCTCATTTCTTACAGAGGTGTCGTAAAAGGCGACTAAGGTAAGTTGACTCACCGTGTGGTATCCGGTTAAGTAGAATAGACCACCCTCTTTCTTATCGGGGCGTCGTAAAATACGACTAAGGTAAGTTGACGTCAGGCGGGCGGCCGGTCGTAAAATACGTAGCCAAATCATGTGACAACAATTTTTATAACATGTTGTGACAACAATTTTTATAACATGTTGTGCCGACCCCACTTAGAGTGGGATAAGGGCAGGAAGATGATGACGACGTACTTTTGTGCGACTATTTATGGTTATATTATTCGATATTATTGAAACTCCATGTATAAATTCATGACGGCGATTGATTTAAAATGAGAAAGCGTTCATTACTACTTTTAATTAATCACATATCATAAACTTGTTTCGTTTATACGATTTACTTTTCGTAACTGCCTTTGATTTACTATTCGTCGAAATATGTGCTTTTTACGACATATTACAACGACGGTTTTCACGACGGTTACTAACCTAACCAAATGTAATGTATAGATTTGACGAATTTCAAAGACAAGAAAATCGATTATATCTGCATATTAATTACAGAATTTTTATTGTCTATAGTCAAATAGTGTCAACCATAAGCGTGATTATGGTTCAAGGTATTGTTTATTTCAATTATGAGTCGAATATTGATCAAAGGATTATAACTAACCGTTCATTTTAAATATCTAAACCTATTATTTAAGTTGAGTGTTAGAGGCGCGACGCCCGCGTCGTCCTGGTGTGACGGCGGCCTCTGCTTCGGACGCCGGGGAGCCCTGCTGACTGCCAGCATCCCCCTTCTGAAACCCAACCGAAGCCTCTTACTTGGGGAGAATTTACACAATTTCAATAGAAAAAGATTTATAGCCGACCAGCCTAATGGCCTGAGCTTTGATTCACAATGAGTTGCCGGTTATAGTTCAATCTCGTTCAGGTCAAATATTCTCAAACAACAAAGCATCAAGCTTAAATCCATCACAAGTGAAAATATATGGAACTAGCTTTTACTCGCAGCTTCGTTTGCGTGGACCGTTATCGCGTGATAGGTTGATAATAGATGGCGCTTTTCAATGCCATCCTATTCCTGTATAATTAACAGTATTTCTATAGCGTATATGTTACCCGGGTAACATAAAGGCTATAGAAATACTGTTAATTATACAATAATTCGTTATAAACCGGGATGTATAACGAATTATTGTGCCAAATTTCATCGATACTTGTTTAGCGGATTCGCCGTAAAAGAGTACCTAAAATGTGTATGGATTTACATACTCACAAACTTTCGCTTATATAATACTAGCGGCCTGTCCCTGCTTCGCACGGGTATAAAATATATAGCCCATGTCACTCAGTGAAAAAAATCCGCATCAAAATTTGTTGCGTAGTTTTATAGATTTAAGCAAACATAGGGATATAGGGACATATGGACAGGGAAAGCGACCTTGTTTTATACTATGTAGTGATTAGTAGGACGATCATATACTCCGTGAATCGGATGTTAGGAATTGAGCTAGGAATGCCTTAACAGACCAAGGGCAGATAAAAACGTTAAGTCGGAAGGGGCTCTTGCATGAGTAATTCTCTTATATACAGTCATACCATACCCTGAGTTCAGTAGAAGGCCGTCTGCCCTTAGGCGTGTGCAATGCTTCGCAGGCGCGGTTGAACGACGCTCGGCGACCGCGTATCGGACTCAAGGGAGACCCGCTCTCTTGGATCGTAGCTAAATCAAATAGTCAATTAATCACAGGGTCAGAATTTATTTGCACGTAGAAACCTACTTGTGTTGTATTTATAAAGTTTTCTCAACTAAACTTTAACTTATAGTTGTAAATTAACATGGGCTTATATAAAATTCTCGTGTCAGAATGATAGTTATCATATTCCTTCGAATGGCTTGACCAATCTTTATGAAATTTTATACGTAAGTCTGAGAATCAGACTCAGACAGAGACAGATTCTGCATTCACTTTATTACCCACGAACCGAAATAAACATATATTAGAATAATTATTTGGAAATTTTGGATTTTGTAGTAGGTGTTTGCATTACCTACTACATAGTAGAGGAGAAATAGCCCTGTTTATAGTTCTGATATTCGTTTGAGTTTTGTTACACAAGCAAGGTAATTAATAATTATTAATTAATTATGTATATCTATTGCACAATTACACAGATATTAAAAAATATATATAACTATATATACCAATATCAACGGAAATCCTCCTAGTAGCTCTAACGGGTTTCGGCGACGCCTTTGTCTCTGAAGCAGCTCTCGCTAAACGAGCTAAAAAGATTTACCAATTAGAAATTAAGTATTAAGTTATAAGCTATTAATAGAATAATTCATGTGGGACGAATTTCAGAATGTAGGGCAGTGTTGTAATGAAATCTGAAAATATTGTAATGAAACCTGCATATCTCTGGAGCACTGATATATGTAACCTATCAATCCGTATTCAGCAACGTGGTGAAACTCCAATCTTCTCCAAAGAGAACAGACAAGGCCTAAACCCAATATCAAAATAGTAACGGCCGTTACTTTACTTTTTTGTACTCAATGGCTTGATACGTCATAAGCTTGATATTGTATCAACTGCAAATGTTAGCTACAAGGCAACATAATACAAAAATACTTAATCATCATAGAAGAAGAGAAAGAATAGACGACATCAGTCAATAAATGTCGAGTTCAGAAACATAATTAAATAAAAATTATACTTTACTGATATAACAAGTAAAAATCAACAAGCAACAAAAACTAGCAAAATATTGATTTAGATATCAGCGTAGAGGGTTAGTAAATGATCTATAGCGGAAAACTTACCTCGAGGTTTGATCTCAGATGTAGGGTCGGGCGACATCCGCAACTCTGCCGCATCAAGAGAGCCTAGTGAGTTAGCGTTTGTACAGGGCATTAGTTAACACAATACTAACTAAAACTAAGATCAAGCGCACATATTAACATTATATCAGCGATGAGTGTTATGTGTCCATAATCTATAGGATCATCGTGCTAGTTTCCACACGATCATAGGTACCCAGCGATTCTCTTTGATGCGTGTCCGAAAACCCGAAAATTCCCTTGTTGTATGAGATAATAGACGATAATTGGCAAGTACTGCCGAGTAAGCCCTCTACACGTTTAGAAGGGCACTTAATCGTTTGAAATTTTCGATTATGAAGAGAAGGAATTAGTGTCTAGTTTCTCCTTTGACGTCTAATTATGGTTCAAATCAACGAAGATATCTGTACTTTTATACACTTGTAATAATATATGGATTAAATTACGAATTAATGATCTAATAAACTACAGCAGAATTATTTTGAATACAATCGTTTTAGTAGAAATTGTATCTACTTTTACTAATACAATTCATTAAAATTATGTATATTAAACAGTGGGTCAAAATATTTTTTTTTAGGTAGGGCTCAAAAAAGATTGGATAACACATTTTATTTACTTCACAAGCTATCAAATGACGTTGGACAGATCTTATTGTGTCGGATCTTAATATAATCGTGAAATCAAGGATTTTATATTGGTTAGTATCGAACAAATCAAGGGTAAACTTTTTTAAATTAAAATTAGCTACAGTACACCGTTTAATGTTATACATATGTAATACTATACTATTAGAAATTGAACTTAACATAACAGAAACTTAAAATAACTTTTATGTCTAGTATCAAATAATTATTGAATTGAGTTTCGCAATGTTTGATCCACGATGTGCAATCTTTCTCGGGTTATGCAAATATTAGAGACAAGTTTCAATCATGCTGGTTAAGGAATAGTATCTATGGATTAGAAGGATACTTTTTAATAAATTAGTATTTTATGTTAACATTTTGTTTTATAAATAAATATATTTTTTGTATTAAATATATTGTATGTAATCATATTACCGTGCGTTTTACTCTTACTAAGGAATCGGCGAACTGCTACCATCCCACTGCTGGGCATAGGCCTCCTCTTTCCATTTTTGGAGAGAAGGATTGGAGCAGTGTGGTAGGAACACTGATATTGGTAGGTTACACATATCCCTATATTGTCTAGAGATAGGCAGGTTTCCTTACGATGTTTCCTTCACCGAAAAGCTTGTGATGAATTGCAATTATCAATTAGACACATAAGTATTTACAGAAAAACTCACTGTAGTTAGCTGTAATAGTCTTATTTTACGACACTTCGGTAAGAAATGAGGCTGATCTATTTTCTCAGCCGAATACCACATGGCTATTATGATAAATTACTTGTAATAAATAAATAAAAGGAAGTAATTTTTTTGTCAGTAATATTGCAGGAAATACAATGTAAGTATTATAGCGAGATACTTGGTTATAAGATTAAAAAAAACTACAAACAATGCGCAAACGAAAAAAATCATTTAAGTTATTACTAAATTACAAGTAATACCTTCATCGAGTGCGGGGTTTGAAGAGTCATCGTCTTCGATCTCAGAACGTGATGCAACACTGGTTCTACGGCGAGGAGTCCGAGGAGTTTTGCTTTCCAACATTGTTTTTTGGTGTCTTGTTAACCTACACACAAACGACATATTAACATAACGACGTAATTGTCTATGCTAATATTATAAAGAGGAAAAATTTGTATGTATGTTTGTAATGTTTTCACACAAAAACTATTGGAACCATTTCAAAAATTCATTCACCATTGTAAAGCTGCATCTTTACTGAGCAACATAGACTATATTATGATACATTAAAAAAAGGGATCCATAATAAAAATGTAATAACGTGTAAAAAATTAGTCATAAAAATAATATGTCATCGCATGCGCTGCGGAAACTATTGATGATATATTTAACAAAAATAAATCTATAGTCCGAATAAGTAGACTTTCCATTGCCATGAGATCGGTATGTAAGCGGGTGAAACCGCGGGATATAACTAGTAATAAATAAAAAAGCAAGGTCCATTACATGATACTATCGCACCACCCGCGTGGGATTCCGCGGACTATGTCAACCCGCCACGATAAAAACATTTGTTCGTTCAAAACTAATGAAAATATTATTTTGCTATAATTCGCGATAAAAGAAAATATATGTAATGGTAAATTTAGAGTGAATCCGCGATAAAAGAAGAGATATGTAATGCTAAATTTAGAGTGAAATCGCGATAAAAGAATATATATGTAATAAAACTATGCGCCACCGATAACAACAATACACAAGCACTGCACACATTCACCACCACAATCTCAACAATTGTTTCGCCCCGTAACCGAAGCAGCGTCAGGAGATAGACTCCACAGGAAATTCACTAAGTTTCGAAAGCGAGTGTCGTGAGTGAATGAATTTTTACAAATTCTACATGTATCAAGTATGAGAACGATTAGCACACTCTACATTTATCATTACATATATTTTCTTTTATCGCGGATTAAAGCAATATAATATTTCCATTAGTTTTTTATTATGGACCTCCGCAAAGTAACGCCTAATTCTATAAATAGCTCATTCGTTCCTTTAGTTAGTTTAAATTTTATTTTCACCAACTTAATTGTTGTAAAATAAATAAATAAATAAATTGTTAAATTAAATTGTATCTCTCAGTTGTAGTAACTTAATTTGAAAGTTGTTATCACCTATAATTAAAATACATACGTATTTTAAGTTGTTCAATGTATAATTTTAATGTCAAGTATGTATTTTTTTGGCGATCTATAGATAAATAAATATCTAAACTTACCTTCTCGTATCAGAATAATCACTGGGCACATTTTCTTCTTTTGCATCCTCAGTAGCTACTTCTGGTATCACAGTTAATTCAAGCTTCGAAACGGGCTGTTTTTGTTTTCTTCCCATACCTTTTATATCGCCCGCGTCCTCACTTGCCTTACTTCTAGTAGATTTCACTGAACTATCAGAAGTCACACTGATGCTATCATCGTCTTTCTTACTTCTAGAACGATTAGACCTACGTCTTGGAGTTAGGACCTCGTCATCGAAAAACATAGACACATCTTCACCTCTCTCAATCAGTTCTTTAGAAGCGCGACGTGTAATTATTACTCTACGCTCTGTTGGAGTTTTGGATCGTCTTCTAGAAGGTGTTGAAACTTCTACACTTTCTTTATGCTCCGGTGTTTTCTGTTCGCCTTCAGATTTGATTGAAGTTGTTGATTGCGTCCTCTTTCTAGTCGCTGTTGTTTTTGGCACTTCCTTATCTATATTTTTATTGGAAGAAGTTGAGTCGTGTTCCTCTTTGTTTTCATGTTTTATTACTTCCATTGCTTCTTCACTTTTAATGTTTTCTTCGATTTCAACAGCCTCTATATTACTAATAGATTCAGTCAACACATCTTTATCTTTATTAGGTATTTGTCTTTTTTCAGTTTTATTATATACTGGTTCATCTTTACGTGCTGGAATGCCTGCATCAACAATATCAACGTCTTTAGAAACAATTGGTTCATCAGATTTATTTTCTGCGATATCAACAGATGGTTTTATTTCAACCGCGGCTGGTGTTTCATTAGTTTGATCTATAAAATGTACAATTAATATATATTATCAGCATTTAGTATGGTTATTTTATTTTAGTTTTTAATATGATGTGTGAGCAACCAATGAAGATAATAATTAATAACGGGTTTCAGAAAGCTATGATAGTCCAACGGTGAAACCGTGCGACTCTTTCGAACGGGTTAAAACCCTGGGGGCGGACCAGTGAGTTTTTCTGATAAAACTAATGTATCTAATTTATAATTGCAATTTCTCAAACGATTTCTGGTGAAAGAAAGCATCGTGAGACCTGCATATCTCTAGAGAATTCTAGGGATATGTGTGACCTACCAATCCGTATTGGAGCAGCGTGGTAGGTCTTAGCTCCAACCATTCGTCCTCTCCAAAAACGGAAAACGGATCCTCCGTTTTCCGTTTTTGGACCAGCAGTGGGATAGTAACAGGTCGTTACTTTACTTTTTTTTATATGAAGACTATTTTCACTGTAACTTGCAAAGTTACTAAATTAGGCAATCGGAAGGCTCTGAATTTAGAATACTCAGGTTCAAGTCCAAGTATCTCATATCCGATTATACTTTTCCTTTTTTTTTAAGTTCCGTTTTTTGTTCGATAAATTATTATCGTTGCCAATTATGAAAGCATCTATTTTATAAGAATATCTTCTAAAAAAAATAGAGTCAACCTCGATCATCTAGATATTAATAAGTAATAACATACCTATCTCCATCGCCATGTCTTCAAATCCGTTATCAGAATTTTTGTCTATCATCTTTTCATCGGAATAATTTAAGTCAATCGAAAAGTCATTATCAGATTCGATGACAGAATTATCATCTGTTAGCATAGACAACATTTGTGCTTGATCAAGTTTATTTGTTGTATTGTCTTCACTCATTAGGTTAGATTCAGTGAGTTTGTCTTTATCTTCAAGTTCTTCAACCATTTCAACGTTCACGAATACATCTGCAGCAGGAATTTCAACTATTTCAGTTTCAATCTCTTCAAATTTGTTAAGATCTCTTTTGTCTTCGGTTTCCTGTAATTCTTGCGGAACATCAGAGGATTGTTCGTCTATTTGAAGTTTATTAGTATCTGATGATTCATCGGAATCATTTATGGAAATGATTTCTTCGTTTTCTTCCTCCTCTTCCGAATCCTGAATAAAATGACTAACTTTTTTATAATAATAATTAAGATAAGAATTATTTTATAAATTTCAATTAATTCAGCAACAAAATATTGAAAAGAGAAGGAATTTTGAGAAAGTTAATTGAAACTATTTGTGTTTGCACGATGATGAACTGAAAGAAGTTTTTGTATGTCGTAGATTCTAGCATTTATATCCTTTACTAAATAAATTCTTGTTTTTAATAAAGTCCAATTGATAACAATAAATTAAATATTTATATACAAAATAATAGAACTAGATAGAGAAAGTACTAAGGGAACTATTATTTTCTCATTGTAATTCTTACTATTAGAGAAAGAAGATTAATGATTTACTTCCTATTACTAAACCATGCTGGCTTAAAAGTTACGAGGCTTGAAACTTGCCCAGAGTATGATGGTTCGATTAAAATTATAAAAGTAAATTCTCAGACACCTATGAGTTTTTTTATACAGTTTATATGTTTTATAAATATTTACAACTAATGGTTTGGTTCATGGTTAAGGAAGGTTAAGGGAAGATATCGTTATAAAACTTCTTATATCTTTACGATCTCTAGGATACGCCTAATTAGCCGATACGCATTGGAGCACTGTTGTGGGGGTAAAAGTCATGACGTGCTTCTCTGGAATAAGATGATTATTTTGTTTTCTATATTTTAAAAATTAACGAGTTCAATGACATCAGGTCAGATCTTTAATCTAGCTAGGTATTATTTAAAAAAAACTTCGTTTTATCTCTGTTTTTGTGCATTAAAAATACAAAAATTTATATTTAATTGAATTTTTGCCATAAACTGTCAAATCAGCGTAGCTTATTAGGGGAACGGGTGGTCGCGACAAATGAAAATACCTAGGATCGACCCCCCCACCTACCCTATTATTTTCTTTGCTTTTTTTTTTGAAGTTTTTTTTAATTTTATTTCTGAGTAAGGCTCGTTCAACCTGGTACTAATATTTAAAACAATAAAATAAACAATTGGTGAACCCTATTGTTTACCTCGTCACTTTCTTCACTGCTATCACTAGATTCCTCTTCTTCCTCTTCTGCAGAATCGGTTTCGACGCGACAATCATCCGACATTTCACCTTCAATTTCGTTTATCTCTCTTTCAATCTCTACAATACTCTCTTTTTCTTTCTGAATCACTCTCGCTTGTGTCTCCATTTGAGTTTTCCAATTATCTTTTACTTCGATCTCGCTGTCACTAGTCATGATACTAGACACTTCTTTATATTTTTCTCCCAAATTTTTTGGTTTGTGTAAAGAATCATTGGTTTCAGCGATACTGCTTTCGCGACTGCTCAATAGAGATTCATTTATTTTAAAAGAAACACTAGGCATTGCTTCATCTTTATCTCGATGAGTAGATTCAGTGGAGGTGTTTTCGAGGCTGTGTAGGATTGACGTTCCAACATCTTCACTTTGAGGTATAGTTGCAGCTTTATTTACTTCATCATTTGAAGTTTCATCAACGCTACTATGATAGCTCTGTAATATAGACTTTTCAATATCTGTCTGATTAAGTGTAAAAGCGGGTGAAGGTTTCATTTCAAGAGGATCATCGCTGCTTTGGGCACCTCTTTCCTCAATCGACAGCAAACTTTCCGAGGGACTTTGTAAGAACGATTTGTCAAATATAGGCGAGAAGTTAACGTCCATTAAACTTGGTATTTCTTTAGACGACTTCATCGGAGTGCATTCTATGATACTGTCAGTTTGTTCTTCGATGGTTTCGTGCTCAATTATTTCTACTTGCTTAGTTTTAGAAAATGTATTCGCCTCTAGCACCATCCGAGAGAGCGATTTTTTGTTACGTGTCACATATTCCTTTTTTGGGGACAATAGTTTCTCGGGTGTTTTGGACCGGCCCCTGCGTGGAAACAATATTATAATAAATAATTTAACATGTAACAAATGATTTATTACGCAATTTTAGTGGCACGAAGATGGTTAGAAAAATATCTTAAGAGAGATTAATAATCTTATCTTAAAATTAATAATCTTATCTTAATTATCTTATCTTAAAAGAGAATGTCATCAATTTTGCTTCGGCAAATTAGCCTTGAAAGCACAACAGACTAACAGGCAGACTTTTTAATATAATTATGGATATATAGTTATAACTAAATCACCTCAAACTTCGCGGACTGGGTATAGTGACAGTTTGCTCAGAGATGATTTCGACATCCGGTGTGCGAGAGCGACTTCTGAAATAATAATATTTGGTCAGTTCGTTCCTTTTTTCCGTTCCTTAGAAATGTTTTAGTTGCAACTGAGTAAGATAGTTACTATAACGTGACTTTCGTTGGCGGAAATGGTATGGTTTGTAAATGATTAAGATATTTGAGAAGTTGTTTGTGAATTGTATTAGATCTCGTTCTGAACATAGACATGCGACAGTTAGATGCTCTGTCATCTTTCGTGGTTGGTGTTGATATTTGTCATTCTTAAGTACAAGTATTTACTGTCTTAGGGTCGTTAGTGATCCTGTGTTACCATTAATGTGTTAGAGATGTCCTAATTTATTGTTAATTGGGTATTAAATTATAAGATAAAATATTTCAATTACAAAAACATTTTTCTCAAAAGTTGTTTAGGAGAGATGGCTTAAAGGATTAATTATAATATAACCAATAATTATAAATAAATTTGTTTGCATTTTTCCTCATGTTTTTGTTTTGCTACAAGTATGCAAGTATTTATGAATGAATTTGGTCTATTTACGGATTATTACACATACCTTAAGCTACGTGGACTGGACACTGGTTGTACAGGTTCCATGTCAACATCTGGGGTCCGGGAGCGGCTTCTAAAATAAGGAAATTAAGATTATACTACTATAAACGGGGAGTTACGGACCATACGACTTTAATTTTAGTTCCTACACACCTTAGCCGCCTACATAAAAAATTTCACTCAATTTACTGAAGTAATCTAGCAACAGGAATTATTTTACGTTTTGAATAAAAGATACATGATATAGAAAAGTGGAATGACCATACGCCATTCCATCCTATTTCGTATGAAATGCATAACCTTAACCAGAGACAAGTGTATGATAACAAGTGCGAAAGAGACAAAATTATAATATAATATTTAACAGTTGCAATAGTAGCATAACTCAGAAAATTATGTTATGAGATAAACTGGATTAAAGTTTTATTGAATATAAATACTATTCTAATATTGAATTTTTGTGAGTTCTACCAGTTAAAACGTATATTTTAACGTAAATGTTAATACAAATTCCTAGTAAGCATTATTGCTGCTTATGAGCGATATCTATATGTATCACTACATAATATAAAACAAAGTCACATTCTTTGTTTGTCCATATATCCCTATGTATGCTTAAATCTTTAAAACCACGCAACAGGTTTTGATGTGGTTTTTTTAATAGATAGAGTGATTAAAGGGGAAGGTTTGTAATAACATTCAATACCGAGTAGAGAAATACTGTAATTTTTGAGGTTTCTAATGTGATGTAAATAATTACATTTTTTCCGCTTACATTGCAAACGCAGGCTAAACTCTACGAGATTTATCAAAATGATGTACTAAGTATTTGTACACCTTGAAACGGTCTACAGAAAAGTCCGCGATGGTATATGTCTATCTTTTATGGACAACCCACAATAGCATTTTTTGTCATTTACTTTTTACGAAAAATAATGCCTTACGTTCAAAGCAATTTTTATACAATACAGCATTAATCCTTATCCAATTAAGTACCTTAAATAAATAGTTGATTTAATATAGATCAATATGGCCGTTTACAGCATAAAATTTAAGTGAACATTTTCGGAGATATTACAGATTTAAAATGCCGTGAGGAGGCCGCGCTTCGCCCTATAGTACTTCGAATTTAACAGCTATATGTCGCTCATTCAAGAGTTTGTTTAATGACAAGGAAGCTGTGAATGTTGTATATAAAGACATTCTGTAATTAATTGTAAAAATAAAATTCATAGGGAAAAATGTAAAAGTAAATATGTAGTATATGATATTCCAAAGCAGGAAATCTTCTTAGTATAGGGAGAGGGGAATTGTTTTTCCCCAAGTTTAACGCGTGCGGGTCACGGGCATTAATGAATAAATCAAAACTACTGGATCGATTTCAATAATTTTATTTCACTGAGTGACATGGGCTATATATTTTATACCCGTGCGAAGCAGGGGCAGGCCGCTAGTGTGCTATATATCGATTATTATTCGTTATTTTTTAGTTATATTCAGAAAAGATTTAGATTAACCCAGCGGATAAATCGGTAAAGATTGGTAGCCATTGGAGTACTTTTTAAATATATCTAATATATCTCATTTTTTTATTTATTATTGGTAGTTAATAAAAGTTAATAAAAAAAAATATTTATTAAAAAATTATTGAAATACAAACCTCATACCACGTGGACTAGCAGCTGGTTGTTCGGGTACAACGGTAACTTCTGGAGTGCGTGAGCGACTTCTAAAAGTTAATAATAACATAATTTTAAAAATTAAAATTATTTCTCATTCAAATAACCAGGTACTTTTGAACCGTCAACTCCACTGTCGCTATGGACTATTGCCCCTACCAAGAAAATCGAGCAAGAAACTATAGGCCAAGCGTTTAACTTAATCCTCGCGTGCGACGCACTACAGGCATATGTAATTCTCTTTTCAAAATGTAATTGTTATAACGAAATATACTATTTCTATGCTATGCAAGATAGAAAATCAATAAAATATAATCCTCAATAATATGATAGGCTTTTTTTATACATGCAGTACTTTTTAATAGTGGTTTTAAATATCTGTTATTGTAAACCGTGTGGTATACGGCTAAGTAGAATAGAGCACCCTCATTTCTTACCGAGTAGTCATAAAATACGACAAAGGTAAATTGAAGTCAGACAGACTTCGCTTTCGACCTCCGTCGCGTACGGATGTCTCGACAAGCGAATTTCGACTTGACCACCGATTTAGTGGTTGCGCTCTGTTTAGTTACGATCGTTTCCGATCCAATCTTTTATTTGTATAAATAATCTTTCTTCTTTTAAAGTTTCGCGCCTAAGTGCCGCCCTTGTGTTGTGTTGTGTTTTCGTAGCGTGTCGCTCGCAGTGCAGTGCGGCTAGCGTTGTCATCGTTGCTCGATTAGATTGGTGCAGTGCTTTTGTGTACAGTGCCTGTTGTATCCGGTCCGTAAGTACACTAGTTTGTAAATTAGGTACACACCTCTGTCCCCCGAAGGGCAAAGACTCAATAGGGGCACACCGCAGGTACACACCTCCCTGCCCTTGCCGGCAGGGAGGACCTATTCCTCTGGGTCTATTATGGACCCCCAACGTAATTACTTGGGCGACCCGCGAATGGAGGGACTCCTAGAGTACCTCCAGACGCGCCACCCAGCTGTCCATCGCGACGTATTGAAGGGATATCTTCGACCGCATCCTGCCGTCAAAGATAGCCCTCCAGTCACTATTGCTGCTAGCTCTGTGTCGACAGGCATGGAGTCTGAGCATTACCAGGTCAAAGAAATTCCTTCTGAGACCTCTATCTCGTCTTTAGACGTAGAAACCGACAACGACGGCTTTGAGACCGTCGTCAGCAAGAGCCAAAAGCGAAAGCTAAAGGCTCCAAAGACTATCCCTTCTAAAAGGCCCGTCACAGCCACGGCTAAGCCTTCTGACCGACATACTCGAAGTGAGGCCAGCGAGGAGCCACAAGACTCCCCGATGACCGAGCGGCGAGAAAAAGTCCCACCGCTTTATATCAGGGAAAAAGCTGCATGGCAGCGCTTATTACCTAAGATCGAAGCCCAGTCGATCTCATTTGGGAGCGCACGCTCTACAAATGTTGGCATTAGGGTTTCTCCACCCACCTCGAATGACCACCGCCGACTTACAGCGCTACTGAGAGATGATAATATTGAGTATCACTCATACGCGCTAGAAGATGAACGCGAACTTCGCGTTGTCATCCGCGGTCTACCTGTAGAGATAGACACGGAATTCATTAAAGAGGACCTTAAGTCCCAAGATCTTCCCGTCAGAGAGGTACATCGTATGTACCATTCGCGGACCAAAGTCCCCTACGAACTTTGCCTTGTTGTGCTTGATTTGTCACCGCAGGGCAAAAATGTCTTTAACGTGACATCTATATGTAGATTGTCTGGGCTTCGTATCGAAGTCCCACGTAACCGAGGCGCGATCGGCCAATGCCATCGCTGCCAGCTTTACGGGCACTCAGCACGTAATTGTCACGCACGACCCCGATGCGTGAAATGTTTAGGAGACCATGGTACGTCAGATTGCTCTCGTACGGTTCCGACTGAGGAACCACCGAGCTGCGTACTTTGTAGGACCAAAGGGCATCCTGCAAACTATCGCGGTTGCCCAAAAGCTCCGCGAAAGGTGAAACGCACCCAAAAAATATCAGTCCGTAAAAATAATGCACGTGGGGGTCATAAAACACCTGTGGCGGACAGGTACATACCGGCTCCATTGCCCGCTACTAATCCCTGGCATAAAAAGCAGCAAACAGCTGCTGTCTCCCTCCCCGTCCCCCAGCCCCCTCCGGCGATTAAAACAAAGCCAATACAGGTGGCTGCCAATTCAGTAAACAATACTGCTAATAGTTTCGTGGAAGACATGAAGCTTATTAGCTCTATTGTTGCGCTTATCGACGTAAACGAACTGTCGATACTAGCAAACAAACTGAGGAATAATCCTCAAGATCGTCTGTCGGCACTTCTCGAGCACCACCGGCTCATTGAAGTAATTCAAAAAATAAATGCCTAGTATGGATAGTACACCAAAAGGCAGAATTAAACCAAACCGACTCTCCATAGGTCTGTTCAACGCAGACGGTCTTTGGGATAAAATATACGAAGTGCGCGAATTTATGGCTGCGTACCCGATCGACATCCTCTTAGTGCAAGAGACATTCCTGAAGCCTTTCCATCGCGATCCTAAGATAGCAAACTTTGTCTTAATCAGAAATGACCGACTCGCAGGCCCTCTTGGAGGCACAGCAATATACTACAGGAAGTCTCTTCACTGCACTCCTCTAGATCCCCCTCGACTTACTAATATCGAGGCCTCCGTATGTCAGTTAGGGATGACCGGCCATCAGCCGGTTATATTAGCATCAATCTATCTCAGTCCGTCTAAAACTCTCCTAGAAAGCGACATTAGGACTCTGTTAGGACTTGGAGACGCCGTCTTACTAGGCGGGGACTTCAATTCAAAACATAGTCAATGGAATCGATCGTCTCCAAATGCCAATGGCAATCTTTTACATAGGCTCAGCAACTCTCCGTTCCTGAACTTTGATATTCTGGCTCCAGACGAGCCCACGCGATACTCTCGGCCTACCCATCCCATTCCGACTGCCAGTACCATCGACATGGCACTAATCCAAAATATTACCCTTCAGCTACATAGCATACAAGTTATTCATGACCTAGACTCGGACCACCGCCCAGTCTTAATTCAGCTAGGACCCCCTCCAACCGCGGTTTCTCGAAACAAAACCATTATCGAATGGAAAAAACTTAGCGAGCGTCTCCAATCTCTTGATTCAGACCACCTCAAAAAGATTCCTGACCGTATAGATTCAGTGGAAACTGCAAAAACAGCGACCACTCATCTCACAGCTCACTTATCTGATACTCTTAAGGATTGTTCTAGGGAAATTCCCGATAACTTTCGTTGTCGAGAACTACCAGCTGATCTGCGAGAATTAATTGCTAAAAAACGTGCTGCCACTAGGGCACGCGACAGATATCCGACCCGAGAAAACCGGAGTGCGCTCAATAGATTACAGAAAGAGGTTAAAGAAAAATTAACCTGTTTCCACAACGATTCCTGGAATAGAAAGCTCTCGGAGATCAAGCCAGGACATCAGGCCTACTGGTGCTTGGCGAAATCTCTAAAAGCCGATGGGTACGCAGCCACCCCACCATTACTTCGCCCGAATCTCCCACCTGCGTTTGACGACGCTGAAAAGGCCGAATGCTTGGCAGACAGTCTGGAAAACCAATGCTCTCCCAACCCCAGTGTACCCGAATTCACCGAATTCCACTCCAGAGTGGAAAAGGTGGCAGACAATCTTTCCGCAACGACTCCCGAAAGCGAGCCGTTACTTCCCACTACCGGAGAAGAAGTCCGAACCATAATTAAAAACCTCCGCTCCAAAAAAGCTCCCGGTCCTGATTCCATCTCCAACAGGGCACTGAAGTGCCTTCCCGACCAAATCATCCACCTACTGGTACTGATTTTTAATGCCCTCCTTGCCGGATGCTCCTTTCCTGACGAGTGGAAAGAAGCTACAGTGATAGGTATCCCCAAACCGGGAAAGCCTCGAAATCTCCCGATTAGCTATCGTCCCATTAGTTTGTTAAATAGCTTAGGAAAAATATACGAGCGAATTATCCTTGCCCGATTAAAATCCGTAGTCGATACTTATAATCTCCTTCCCAACGAACAGTTCGGATTTCGTCCAAAACACACCTGTGTTCAACAAGTGCACCGCCTCACGGAGCACATATTGCAAGGTTTACAAACCAAGCAGTTTACAGGTGTCATATTCTTCGATGTCGCCAAAGCCTTCGATAAGGTCTGGCATGCAGGCTTAATCCACAAGTTGCTCCTATTAAATATACCTGACAGACTCGTACTTATCATACGAAACTACCTCACCAATCGTACCTTTCGGTACCGCGTAGACGGCACTCTGTCGTCTCGCCGCCCTATCCGTGCCGGTGTCCCTCAAGGATCTGTGCTGGCACCCTTATTGTACTCGCTCTACACGAGTGACATTCCACGGGCGCCTATTAAAGAGCGCACTCATCTTGCCCTTTTCGCGGATGATACCGCTGTATTTACCACATCTCGCCAACCTCAAGTTATCACTAGACGTCTCCAGAAAGCGGTAGACAGCCTCGGACGCTGGTTCCGCCGATGGAGAATCGAAATAAACCCTGATAAAAGTGCAGCTATGCACTTTATCGGTAATCGCTTCCGATCTCACATAGACACACCTACGGAAATTTCCCTTTACGATACACCAATTCACTGGCAACAGAAAGTCAAGTACCTAGGTGTCACCTTCCAACCTTCCATGACCTTCCACGAGCACATACGCATAGTCTGCAATAAGGCTGCGTATGTCATGGGACGACTTTATCCGATGTTATGCAAGAAAAGTAAAATGTCACTCCGCAACAAAGTGACACTCTACAAAACTTGCATAAGACCAATAATGTCCTATGCGAGCGTTGCGTTCGCGCACGTTTCAAAGGTCAGATTGCTCACGCTTCAAAGAATGCAAAACCGATTTATGCGGACAGCCACTGGTTGTCCGTGGTTCATGCGGAACGTTGACCTCCATAGAGACCTCGACCTCCCTACCATTACTCACCTCTTTAAACGTTTTTCGAAGTCTTACTTCGAGAAATCCGAGGTACACCCAAACCCTCTCATTTCAGTTGCTGCCACTTACATCCCAGTTAGGTCTGACCACCGAAAATATAGGCGTCCAAAAAGCGTCCTATATGACTCTGACGATCAAATAACGATCGCAAACACAGAAACACGTAATACACACACACAGCGTCTTCGCCGGCGAAGACGAGGTCCCAGATTTCTGACATCGGTTGGTCGTGGCTTCTTGCCACCCTTCCGTCGTCGTATTGACTAATCAAAGTCATACTATCAGCCCTCCACTACACGTCGCCCTAAGCCGTGGTCCGGCCTCACAGGAGGCACCCTTAGGACGACGTTCCCCGACGCTAGTAGAGCTTCTGCGCTCTACTCTACGCATTTCGCAACCTCGGCGATGCTTCTGCGCTCGCCCGTCGACGCTGTAAAAGCCGTTAGGGCTAAAAAAAAAAAAAAAAAAAAAAAAAAAAAAAAAAAAAAAAAAAAAAAAAAAAAAAAAAAAAAAAAAAAAAAAAAAAAAAAAAAAAAAAAACAAAAAAAAAAAAAAGAAGTCAGACAGGAGGCAGATCGTAAAATGTAGCCAAATCATGTGACAATATGTTTATAACCTGTTGTGCCGACTCCTTAGAATGGGATAAGGATAGGAAAATTATGATGTTTTCACGCAAAAACTACTGGACAGATTTAAAATTTTCTTTTAGCATTGGAAAGCTGCATCTTTACTGAGCAACATAGGCTATATTACATTTTAAAAAATAGGGATCCGTAATAAAAATGTAATAAGGTGTAAAAAATTACTCATATAAATCTGTCATATCATGCGCCGCGAAAACTTACGATGATATATTTAACAAAAATAAATCAATAGTCCGCTTCAGTAGACTTTCCACTGCCATGAGATAGCAATGTGAAAAAATAATCGATTTTTAATAATCGTTTATTTTTTCATCAATAATCGATTTTTTTTAATCGATTATTTTATTTATCCCTTTTTTTAACTCTTTTTCTTGTTTTTTAAGATAAGATATGCATTGTTGGATGAAACCAATTAAGCCAAACTACAATTTTAAATTTAATTTCACAAACAGCGCATCTGATATTATTTCTTGGTAGTTGTCCACTTTAATTAGCGTTCATTGTAATTAATAAATTCATTCATCATTCATTTTGAAACAAAAAAATCGATTTTAAAAATCGATTATTTCGTAACAAAATAATCGATTTTTTAAAAATCGATTATTTTGTTATAATCGATTTTTTAAAAATCGATTATTTTTAAAGGAATAAAAATCGGTTATTTATTAATCGATTTTTTCTACTCCAAGTCACATCCCTAACATGAGATCGGTATGTACGCGAGTGAAACCGCGGGATATTACTAGTAAATTATAAAAAAAACGATATGGATAAAATAATCTATGTCAATGTGTAGTGTAGTGTTTGTGTGGTGTATTTAAAAACAGCAAACCTTAAACTTCGACGTGAAGGCGAATTGGGCGGCGATTCGACAGGTTTGGTCGGCGATTCCTTTATTGCTTCTAGACGCGGGGTTTCTTTTAACGGCTTTTCCGAACGTTCCGGAGTACGCGATCGACTTCTGGAATAGAGAGATAATATATAACTGCCTATTCTCAGCAGTGGGATAGTAACAGGCCGCTATTTAGTACTAGTAATTTGTAACTCAAATTAGTAGTAACCTATTTAAAAAACTATAAACTAAGGTACGGGCACTAGTAATTGACCATGTACTAGTAGTTGACCTTTTTTTATGTAATTTTTACTAATAAGCGTTTTGTTTGTTGTAGCAAATGAAAAATAAATTTATAATTACCTGTTGCCATCTATTAACAACTGCCCAAAACCTCAGAACTGTAGCCTATTGTTTAATAGTTATTTAAAATCTCTCTCTCTCTCTAGCTATGTATCCCACATGGTGGTGGGGTCAGCCTTCCTTATTAATCTTCTCCACTTCGCTCGGTCATGGACATCGTCGTCGGTAATTTTGCATACACTCTTATCTTTTAGCACTACTTCTTTCCACCTTGTCTTGGGTCTTCCAACTGGCCTTGGACCCGGGATGGAAAGCTGTAGTGCCAAATTTCCGACGTACTCAGGTGGCTTTCTCTTGACGTGTCCATACCATCGTAGCCTACTCTCCTGCATCTTGTCGGCGATATCGCGCACACCGAGGCTACCTCGCACGTACTCATTGCGGATTTTATCGAGCCTCGTTACGCCGCACATCCACCTCAACATTTTCATTTCGGCAACTTGAATGGTATGTACGTTCTTCTGAGTTACGGGCCATGTTTCGCTACCATACATGAGGACTGGTCTTATCATGCTCTTGTAAATTAATCCCTTAAGTTTAATCCCCGAATAGTTATTTAAAATAATATTATTAATTAATATGTTTTATTAGCCACAATAAACAAAACGCTTATTATTTAAAATTTCATACGAAACGGTCAACTACTAGTACATGGTCAATTACTAGTGCACTTACCTTATATGTAATGCCAATTGTAGGAAGCACAGTCCGTTCTCATAACTTATACATACAGGATTTCAAACCGCATGTATCACAAAACGAATACCAGATCGCACGCAGTACACACATTCACTACTACAATCTCAATGATCGTTTAGCAGTCCCAATAATTCGTTAGATCCCCTCTAAGCATTTTACAAATATTACCTGAGTTGTCTGGGGATGCTTAGAGCAGTGGCCTTGGGATGGGGTTCGCTGTCCACCTCCTGCTTGGGTTGTTCCGGGATAGGCGCCAGTGGGGACAGCCGAGGACTCAGTTCCGGGGTACGGGATCTACTCCTATAACAACATATTCAGTATATATTGATTAGAAAATTCTTCTTCCTGCCCTTATCACACTCTAAGTGGGGTCGGCACAGCATGTTATAAACATGCTTTCACATGATTTGGCTAGGTATTTTACGACCGGCCGCCTGCCTGACGTCAACTTACCTTAGTGTTATTTTACGACACCTCGGTAAGAAAGAGGGTGGTCTATTCTACTAAGCTGTAAAGCTGTAAGCTGTAAACTAAGCTGTGGTAGCCCAGTGGTAACACCGTGCGCCTCTTTCGAGGAGGTCTAGGGTTCAAACCCCGGGCAGGCACCAATGAGTTTTCTAGTAAAAACTTATGTGTCTAATTGATAATTGCAATTTATCACACGCTTTTCGGTGAAGGAAAACATCGTGAGGAAACCTGCATATCTCTAGACAAATCTGGGGATATGTGTAACCTACCAATCCGCATTGGAGCAGCGTGGTAGGTCCTAGCTCCAATCCTTCTCTCCAAAAAAAAAAAAACGGTGAGAAGAGGCCTATGCCCATCAGTGGGATAGTAACAGGCCGTTACTTACTATTCTACTAAACCAGATACCACACGGTGGGTCAACTTACCTTAGTCGCCTTTTACGACACCTCGGTAAGAAATGAGGTTGGTCTATTGAATCAATATTGGTTCAGTGGATTAAGCGAAAATGTGTGAAACAAGCAGACAGACATTTATAATATTAATATGGATGGAAATTTTACCTGATTGCTCTGCCTGTTCGCAAAGAAGTCATGATCGGCGAGTCCACGCGCTCAGGAGTTAGGGTGAGATTGCTGGAAATTCAACATTTTATATTAAATATCTGGGTGACCAATGGTCAAATGGCTTAGTAGTTTAAAAAAAAAACTTAAAAAAAATAATAATTTAGTAGGGATCGATGCATTATGTTTGTCGAGGCTGCCCATTCCCTGAATAAGCTACACCGACTGGACAGTTTAACTCATTTTGAGTATTAAAGATATTTAAAATTCGTTGGCGTCAACTTAAACGTTAAAGTAAGCTCAATAATGCAATATGTTAAAGGAAAACGGGGATTTTTATATTGTATATATCACCTCGGTGTGTATGCTTTAATTATGATAAAATTTTATTAATATATGTCCACCGGCTTAGCCTTGATACCGTAACAGACAGACAGAAGTTATGATATAATTATTTTGCTATAATCCGCGTTTGTAAAGCGAATCTATGCAATGCTAAGTGTAGGATGCACGCAACGTTCACATACCTTATACATGCAGGACCAGTCAGTACAAATCACGTATCACAAAATGCCACCACCAACAACACACCACACAAGCATAACACACAATCACTACGACAATGACGAATATACTCAATACGAACTAAATGTGAATTATATTTTTAAATAAAAAAAAAACACTGTACAAGGTAGAAACGATTAAATGCAACTAGCATTAAGAATTGTATTTTTTAAAAAGAGCAACCGCCGAGTTTCTTTCTGGCTCTTCTCGGTAGGAACAGCTTTCCGAACCAGCAGTAGAGTTGATTCAAAAGCACTTGTTTACAAGTTTATTTGAATAAAGAATATTTTGAATTTGAAACTTGAATTTAAGTTAATAATAAATGAAATACAATATTAACTGACCCGTTGGCGTAGTGGGTAGTGATCCTGCCTTCAGCTCCGCGGGTCGCGGGTTCGATTCCCGCCGAGGGCCAACATTTTCTATAAATGAATTTGTTGGCCTTTGAGCCTGGGTGTATATTTGTATTTAAGTATGTATTTAAATAATATATAAGTATATATTCACCAGTTGTCTGTCTACCATAACACAAGTATTAAGTTACTTACTTTGGGGACGGACGACCGTGTGTGTAAGTGTCCCATATATATATTTATTTATTTAATACCTGTTGGATGAAGGCGTAGTTTCTCTCACAGCAGACCTAATGCTTCGTCGTCCTTTAGGAGTCTGCGGTACCAAAACTTCAGAAGCTCTCTCGTTCTCGACGTTCCTCTCAACCTCTATTACCATCTCTGTCTCTCCCTGCGAGTCCCATTTGATCTCTATCTCTGTTTGCGTCTGGTCGGGGAAGTTCAGGACTGTTTGCCGCATCTTCCCTCCCGAGTACCGTGGGTTGATAAGTGTGACGGGTATGTCTGCGATACTTTCTATGGAACTGTTAGGGTCTTCGGATAGACTGCTGTTGGCCGATACCGATAAAGACCTCCTATGAACAATATTTGTTGATTACATTCATCATTTAAGCTGTGATGGCCTAGCGGTGCGACCGTGTGAATCTCTAGAGACGATCATGGGTTCAAACCCGGGCAGACACCAATGAGTTTTTCTATTAAAACTTATGTGTCTAATTGATAATTGCAATTTATCGCACGCTTTTCGGTGACGGAAAAAATCGTGAGGAAACCTGCATATATCTAAAAAATTCTAGGGATATGTGTAACCTACCAGTCCGCATTGGAGCAGCGTGGTAGGTCTTAGCTCAAACCCGTCTCTCCAAAAATGGAGAGAGGAGGCCTATGCCCAGCAGTGGGATAGTAACAGGCCGTTTACTTACTTTACTTACTTACATTCATCATTATCATCATGCCCTTATCCCACTCTAAGTGGGGTCGTCACAACATTTCATAAGTAAAGTATCGGCCTGTTACTAACCTACAGCTGGGCATAGGCCTCCTCTGTTTTTGGAGAGAAAGATTGGAGCGAAGACCTACGCTGCTCCAATGCGGATTGGTAGGTTACACATATCCCTAGTATTCTCTAGAGATATGCAGGTTTCCTTACGATGTTTTCCTTCGCCGAAAAGCGTGTGATAAATTGCAATTATTGATGTCTGCCTGGGGCTTGAATTTGCAATTCTCACTTGTTTAAACTTGTTCTCATTTAAACATGTTGTTAATTATTTTTACTTCTACTTCTACTAAGAATCAATGAAATAACGTGTTAATGCAAATACTAATTAATTCGCTAAACTTCTAATCTTAACTAACTTTTATATTACCTCGCTTTGACATTGTCTTTGTAAGACTTTCTGGACCTGACCCCTTCAGCGGCGAATCTTTTTGGTGGAGACTCCATTGGATATGCTTCACTCTATAAAAAATACATCAAATATAATATAGAAGATTATGCAAAAAATATTCGTAATACTTAGACCATAGAGATCAAATTAGCCTGACGTCATTAATATGGATCTATTGTTTGCTAACAAATTAATAACTCAATCATTATCAATTTTTTTTGTTGTAGTAATAGTGAATTACCTTTTATTATCCCACGGCTGGGCATAGGCCCTTTATGGCTGTTTTTTGGAGAGAAGGATTGGAGCTAAGACCTACCACGCTGCTCCAATTCGGATTGGTAGGTTAAACATATATTCCCTAGAATTTTCTAGAGATTATATTTTTATTTTATTTATTAAAGTTTACCAGTGATTGTTACATTTGTTATACCAAGATACAAGATTAATATTATAATACTATGACTATGTACAATCGTATTAAGGCAAACGAGACTTGAACTTTTGTGACCTCAAAAATAACTTTTTTTTTTTCAAATTGATTGTATGCTGTTAGACCTAACGGCTTTTACAGCGTCACCGGGCGGGACGGGCGAGCGCAGAAGCATCGTCGAGATTGCGAAAAGCGGAGAGTACAGCGCAGAAGCTCTACTAGCAATGGGGAACGTCGTCCTAAGGGCCGGACCGGCCGGGCCCTGTGAGGCGTGACCGCGCTTAGGACGACGTGTAGTGAAGGGCTGATAGTATTGTTGTATTTTATAGCAATGACTTCCACTTTGTATTTTATAGCAACACAGTCATGAAACAAGAGTATCGCGCCCTTTTGATTAAAATGGTGGCAACACTGTGCAGTTGTTGTTTCCGGTAGAGTCTTCCTATTGATAAAACGTTTCAGTGGCAGTCAGTCTTTGTTCGTCATTCAAGAGAGCACTTCTCTTCTCGGAACGGGAATTGTGATATTCCTATTATATCGTGTTATTGTATATAGTGTGCGTTGACAGTATGACTTTGATTAGTCATTACGACGTCGGAAGGATGGCAAGAAGCCACGACCAACCCACATTAGAAATCTGGGACCTCGTCTTCGCCGACGAAGACGCTGTGTGTGTGTGTATTTATGAATAAATTTGATCTATTTACGGATTATTACACATACCTTAAGCTACATGGAGTGGACACTGGTTTAACTTACCACATACGAACTCGTCCGATGGGCACTAGAGTCATCACTCACACTTTCTTCCTCTGTTGTCTCTCGCTGTTCGTGCGAAATGGGTACGGGCACGGGGGAAGGAGTCGACCCTCCTTCTGACACTGTCGGAATCGTGAACCGGAGATGTCTAGAAATTAATTGATTTTGTAAGTAAACTATTCGCTAATTGCCATGCCAAGGAATAATTTTGTAATACATGATTTTTTTAATAACTATCACCATTAACTCAACACACGCAAGGAAAGCTTTATATTTTGGGTTCAACAATCAAATCAAGCAAATCAAACAAACTCTTCAGCTTTATATATTAGTATAGATGTAATGCTGTTAGAGATTCGACGCCGTGTGTTATCCGGCTGAATAGAATAGTACCACCCTCATTTCTTACCGAGGTGTCGTAAAAAGGCGGCTAAGGTAAGTCGACCCGCCGTGTGGTATCCGTCTGAGTAGAATAGACCAACCTCATTTCTTACCGAGGTGTCGTAAAACGCGACTAAGGTAAGTTGACCCACCGTGTGGTATCCGGTTTAGTAGAATAGACCACCCTCTTTCTTATCGAGTTGACGTAAAATACGACTGAGGTAAGTTGACGTCAGGCAGGCGGCCGTTCGTGAAAACGCAGCCAAATCACCTGACAACATGTTTATAACATGTTGTGCCGACCCCACTTAAAGTGGGATAAGGGCAGGAACATGATGCTGTTGAAGATTCGAATAAATAAACAAAAAACTTATTATAGGTACATAACTCTATCATTACGCTTTTCAATGTCTTTCTAAGCCTGTAGAATTAACAGGATTTATAAAGCCTATATGTTATTCCGGTTTATAAGGAATAATTGTGCCAAATTTCATCGATATTTGTTCAACGGATTCTCCTCGAACATATATCCATACTGACAAACTTTCGCATTCATAATATTAGTAGGATTTCTCTCGTGACATCAGTGACTAAGTGTTTCTAATATATAATGGATTGCTATAATGTGATTACAAAATGCATGTGTGTGTGTTGTTTTAAAACATATTAAAGTCTTACTTATTGGTAGAATCGCTGTAATGTGTTTGATTGCTGGCGGTTTCCAAATCCTCGTCACTATCACACATGTATCTGGAGTCCGCAGGCGACGATTCGTCACAATCTTGATCTTCCAATCGACGGTTCTAGAAATAATATAGTCAGTTGGATTAAGGCCTCTTCGAGAGATTGTCACACTATGTGGCCAGGTATCGCTTAAATTAAGCTGTTCTATGAGCTTGTATTGCTTCTTGGCATCCAATTACTTATACTATCACTATTTATTTATAAATTGAATTTGTAATTTTCCAATAAAACAAAAAATTGGTCGGCAGATTGAATCTAAACTTTGTGGGGTTTTTGTGGACATATTGAACTGTAAAAAGCTCACAACACTGGTTTTCTCGACATTTCCAAAAAGTTTTTCCTGGATTTTTGAAATAAATGTAAAAAAGAAAATATTTCTTTCAAAAATCCGTAGCTAATTGTGATCGGAAATTCGCACTTTAAAAAAAGCAAAACCACGCTTGATGAACAAGTTCCGATGCATATAGTGATTAAGTTGGAAAAATAAAATTCCAAGTTTGTAGATAAAAAAAAGAACCAAATAAATTTCCCGTGTTCATTAGGATTGAGTGGTACACGTTGTTTAAAAAAATTTTCATCTTAGGATCTCAAAACTAGAAACTAAAAGCTTTAATCGATTTGTGGAAAAGGTCACGACACTCAGCACTGAGGAAAACGACGCAAGGAGGATATCCGTCCCAAATCTTTCAAAGGATGAGGTTTTTACCTATCAGTAGGATGTTTTCCCGCCGTTGCTATGGTTTTTACCTTTAGTATACTGTATGGTGTCTCAGCTCCATTCCTATCATAGTATGTACGTGGTGTTTGCACTTCGGGCATATCTAGTAGACTGGCCATCTCCTGAGTGAGAGTCTCGCTGACTTTGATGTTGCAAGACATTTTAGGTGTTTTTGGTGTTCCACTAAGGTCCAATTTCGGTCGCTTTGCCGGCGTTGCTTCGGAACCTTCTGCCAATAGGCTGAAAATAACAATTTTATCGTGATATTTGCATATACTATCTCGTTAGCACAGTTGGCAGTGACCTTGCCTTCAGCGCTGAGGACCAACATTTTGTATAAACAATTTGTCTATAAACAGCGGTAAGTAAGCAGTTTAATAGAAAACATATAATGCTAAATGTAGAGAGGACTAACCGTTTTCATACCCGATACATGCAGGATTCCTAAAAACACATGCACAAACCTCCATCACCGCCAACATACACACAAGCACTACACACGTTCACTAGGCACCCATTTGGGTGACCAGTAATAGAAAGATGTAGAGGAAAAGACGCTGACCTGGTCGGGTTGGTGGCTTCCGCTAATGGATACGTCCTCCACCGCCGTTACCCGCACAGCTTCCCTTCCTCCAAATCACCCCATCACAAAATTGAGTATATATATATATCCTCCTGCCCTTATCCCAATCTCTAAGTGGGGTCGGCACAACATGTTATAAACATGCTGTCACATGATTTGGCTGCGTTTTTACGACCGGCCGCCTGTCTGACGTCAACTTACCTTAGTCGCCTTTTACGACTCCTCGGTAAGAAATTAGGGCTATCACGAAATTGAGTATGGACTTAAATAAGTACCTACCGCACTCCCAAAATATTACACTAACGAGACCGCAGCTTGTTTTATATAATCAGATGGGTTAAAGTTAAAAAAATTAGCAGAGCGCCGCTGTATTTAATTGCCACAAGACTTTTTGTATGCAATTTCCATGAAGAAACAGAATAACCTATATTGAGTATCTGGTGGTGTAATATAAGACCTACCTCCTTGATTTATATGTCTTTGGAGTACAAATAAACGGAGTGTCTTGAATGTTAAGCGCCCGCTTCATACCCTTCCTGAATTTTGGCTTGTTGATCCATGTTTCGCTGGCATTTTCTATAGTGTTCTGAAATTATTATATACTGGTTGTACTCTCTACTTCGTTGGCGTTAAGTTAAAAAACCCTTAATTAGGACCGTCGACGTTGTTTGCGTTAATATTTTATGTGTTTTTTTTATTGAGTGAAATCATTTAGAATATTAGCCGACTACCCGTTAACGACAGACGTCCTTTAGATTAGATATATCGCCACATCCCAAGAATAAAGTTACATTTCCTATGTATAGAACATGTTGTCTTCTAGAAACATAAACGGGAATTTGTTTAGCCTAATCTTAAAATAATTTTAGGACTTTCCTACTGAAAATTAACACGGTCAAAAATTTATAAATGCTGCCTCATATATGTATAATAAGAAAGAAGTCATAAGTTATTTATCTTTATAGATAATGTTTTCCTTTTTTACCATCATAATATATTGAAAATTTGTTTTCGAATGAATTTTTTTTTATCTGATTGGCGTTATTATCGCCTTAAGATCAAATTGGGTGCACCTAAGTGACTTAAGAGGTTTAAAAGTTTAACTATTCAGATATATTTTGACTGACGCTTGGAAATAGTAAAAAAATTACACGAAATAAATTACTTATTCAACTGATTCAGATATATCGACTGGCCCGTTGGCGTAGTGGGTAGTGACCCTATCTTCAACGCCGCGTGTCGCGGGTTCGATTCCCGCCGAGGCTCAACATGTTCTATAAATGAATTTATTGGTCTTTGAGCCTGGGTGTATATTTGTATTTAAGTATGTATTTAGAAATATATAAGTATATATTCACCAGTTGTCTGTCACCCATAACACAAGTATTAAGTTACTTACTTTGGGGACGGACGGCCGTGTGTGTAAGTGTCCTATATATTTATTTATTTATTTATGTACTTTATACCGATTTATGAGAAAAAAATGTTACCTGTATAAACGAAGATTTGTAGGTGAATGTATTTTTCGGAGACAGAGCTTGCACGTAGACTGACATTGGCTTTGGTTTTACGACTGTAATATAAATTAACAATATATATATATATATATATATATATATATATATATATATATATATATATATATATATATATATATATATATATATATATATAAATTAATAATATTTATATATATCAGTAAATATACGCCGTGTGGTATCCGGCGGAATAGAATAGTACCACCCTCATTTCTTACCGAGGTGTCGTAAAAGGCGACTAAGGTAAGTCGACCCGCCGTGTGGTATCCGGCTGAGGAGAATAGACCACCCTCATTTCTTACCGAGGTGTCGTAAAAGGCGACTAAGGTAAGTTGTCCCACCGTGTGGTATCCGGTTTAGTAGAATATACCACCCTCCTTCTTACCGAGGTGTCGTAAAATACGACTAAGGTAAATTGACGTCAGGCAGGCAGCCGGTTGTAAAACGCAGCCAAATCATGTGACAGCATGATTATAACATGTTGTGCCAACCCCACTTAGAGTGGGATAAGGGCAGGGGGATTAATAATATATTAATAATAATAATAATATACTGGTACTGCTGGACTCAGCTAGAATAGTTCGTCGTTTCCTCAACCTGTCGCCCTGACCCCCGTCCGTTTGGTCTCCCCTGCCGGGGTATTATCCTCCGCCCATCTTTTATCTATTTATGTTATATATTTAAGTTTATTTTTAACTGTATTTTATTTAAATTATATATATTTTTTAAATTTATATATATATATATATATATATATATATATATATATATATATATATATATATATATATATATATATATATATATATATATATATATATATATATATATAGAATAGAATAGAATAGAAATATACTTTATTGTACACCATAATCCATACAAAAGAAAAACAGTTAGAACATGAAACATTTTTTATAAATATGATTAAGATATACAATGGGCGGCCTTATCGCTAAAGAGCGATTTCTTCCAGGCAACCCATGATTAAAGGACCAGGTAAAAATCACAAAAAGGGGGTGTACGTATACATATAAAAATATAATAATTTAAAAAAAAAAAAGTATACATATAAAAAAAAAAAAAAAAATAAGCTGTAAAAATAAATAAATAATATTGAGTACATATAGTCAGTAGAAGATACAAAAATAGCTGCTAACCCATTAAATAATGTCTTTTCAAATTTTCTTTAAATACGAAAAGAGACTGTGCATATCTTATAGAAAGCGGTAGTGAATTCCATAGCAGGACACCTTTTACAGAAAAAGAATTACCATAGAAACACGATGAATGCGTAGGTATTTTAAGGGTAAGTCTTTCACTTGGACGAAGTGAACGGTGAGAAGTCTCAAAACGAAATTGAAAACGCTCTTTAAGGTAAGAAGGTGTAGCGGGATTAAAAAGAATGCCATATAAGAGAGAAAGAATATGAGTATTCCTGCGAAGTCGGATTAGGAGCCACTTGATTTTATTGCGAAATTCAGAGATGTGGTCATACTTACGGAGTCCAAATATGAACCGAATACAGAAATTTTGAAGACGCTCAAGTGTATTCAATTGCTCCTCAGTAATATCGAGATAGCAAATGTCAGCGTAATCAAGAATCGGTAGGAGGAGTGTCTGTGCTAACGCAATTTTAGTAGCAACTGGAAGGAAATTGCGCAACCTACGGAGAGAGCTAGCAGCTGCAAAAATTTTCCTGCTCACCTCAGAGATTTGTGGTCCCCATGACAAATGTTGATCCATGATGATCCCTAAGTTCTTAACTTTGTCTTTATATGGAATGACAACACCGTTAAGGGACACAGGAGGTAGATCTGACATGGTAATTTTGGAGATTTGCTTCGAACTTCCAATAATTATCACCTGCGATTTTTCAGGATTTATAAGCAAACCAACAGAATTACACCATGTCATGATATTTGATAGATCTTTATTTATTAAAGTGATAGTTTTAGAGAGATCAACTATTGATGAGTGCAAGTAGATTTGGAGATCATCAGCATACAGGTGGTAGAAGGAAGAGATGTGTTGACTGATAGAATTAATGAAAAATATCTATATCTATAAAATATATAAATATATATATATATATATATATATATATATATATATATATATATAACTCGGGCGAGAGTGATTGGGTTCAGAATAATAATATTGGCATAAAATTTTTATTTAATTTAAGATTTCATTTTGTGCTTTATTTTTAATCATAACTATTTTATTTTATTTTTCTCATTGAATATAGATGTAAATTTTTTGTATCAGTGGAAACTTAGTTGATTTCTGTTTACAACATAAGTTAGATATTTAAGTATTTTCATAATTGTTTGTTTCCCCTAAAAAAAAAAAATAATAGGTGTGAACCAAACAGGGTCACTCACTGTGTGGTTCGAAGTCGGTTAGAGCACATCTCGCTACTGAAGTGGTAATGGTGGGCAGAGAGGAGGAGCAGACGACCTCCACCAGCGAGTCCCTGGCGCCCTCTCTGTCCAAAACCTCCAACAGTGATTCCATGGACGTGGCCATCTCTGTAGGGCGCCCTTTAGATTTCATCTTGCTGTTATATTGCTCAGCTTCTAGGTACCTTGAAAGTATAAAGTTAAAATTAGTTATCTAGTTAGTTATAATCTCATTAAATAACAGTGTGCATTTTTGTAAATTAACTCAATTACACATCGACAAGAAAAGTATAAAAAAAATTAAAATAGTTTTAGAATTACTATCAAACCACCCTCGCTTCTTACCGAGGTGTCGTGAAAGGCGACTAAGGTAAGTTGACCCGCCGTGTGGTATGCGGCCGAGGTTTCGTTAATTTACCATAGTCGTCTTTTACGACACCTCGGAAAGAAATGTGGATGGTCTGTTCTACTCAGCCGGATACCACACGGCGGGTCAACTTACCTTAGTCGCCTTTAACGACACCTCGGTAAGAAATGAGGATGGTCTGTTCTAATCAGCCGGATACCACACGGCGGGTCAACTTACCCTAGTCGCCTTTAACGACACCTCGGTAAGAAAAGAGGTTGGGCAATTCTACTCAGCCGGATACCACACGGCGGGTCGACTTATCTTAGTCGCCTTTTACGACACCTCGGTAAGAAATGAGGGTGGTCTGTTCTACTCAACCGGATGAGACACGGCGGGTCAACTTACCTTCGTCGTCTTTAACGACACCTCGGTAAGAAATGAAGGCGGTCTGTTTTACTCAGCTGGATACCACACGGTATTTTTTACAGTGTCATGATTCCAAAATTTTGAATAAATCAGTATTACCTCGCCTGCTGCAAGTAATACATGACGAGCAATTCCGAGGTCTGCGGCTCGTTGCAGTCCTGGAGGTACTTGATGAAGACCTCCTCTTCGAACGGCACCAGGGTCACTTGCAGGACTTTCGATAATTGACCAGTGTTGCGGCATCCTGGAATAACGTTTCAAATTTAGTACCTGGGTAATTTTTTTTAAGATATATAAATAAAAATATAAAAATCAAAAATGAAAAAAAATATAGTTGAGGGGCGTTGAGGCTCAAACCAAGGTATTTACACCTTTTAGACTGCCCCTTCCCCATATGAGCTAACGTGACTTGACGTTTAATGGCGAAAATTATCTTTTAAATTCAAAATAAATTTTAGCATTTTCCCAAAAAGATGGATAAAAAGATTTTTTTTAAAATGAAACCTACCTAGGTCGAATTTTCTCCCTAACTGTCTGTTACGTTTTCACGGCTAATAGTCGTGTGATATCCCGCTGAGTAAAATAGACCACCATCATTTCTTACCGAGGTGTCGTAAAAAGGCGACTAAGGTAAGTTGACCCGTGTGGTAATCGATTGAGTAGAATAGATCACACTCTGTCTTACCGAGGTGTCGCCAAATACGACTCAGGTAAGTAGACGTCAGGCAGGCGGCCGGTCGTAAAATACGAAGCCAAATCATGTGACAACATGTTTATAAAGTGTTCTGTTGTTGCAATATGATTTGTCTAGTTATTTTAATACAGGCCGCCTGCTTGACATCAACTTACCTTAGTCGCCTTTTGCGACACCTCGGTAAATCAGGGTGGTGTATTCTACTCAGCCGGATACCACACGGCGGAATAATATTAATATTTATCGTAATTTTTTTATATCTATGTTAAAAAATATTTTCCATTCTTGGTGCTGTTTTTTTAAATATATTTTTTAACTACCTATATCTAACTATACATGTTATAAAACGACGTCCCTTAAAAGCTGTCTGTATGTATGTGATCGATTTTCTCAAAATCTACTGAACGCATTTTTGCACGGTTTTTACTAAAAGACTACTATTTTTGAGGAAGATTAAGGTTAATAACATATTCTCCAGAACTGCTTAACAGATTTTGATTTTCACTGAAAGATAGAGGAGGTTGTGGACCAACATATAGGCTATTTTTACTTATTTCTTCTAGAATTCCCGAGGGTCAGGATTTACACGGGATATCCTTGTGACGCACTGATTTATACGAGCATAACTTTATTCGTTCGTGTAAATCCTATAAAATTTGAACATACACGTATACGCAAACAACCTCTTTTAGTTTTCTTACGAAGCCGCAACCATCACTGTAGTGTATGCGGGTTGAGATGTGTAACTTACCTTGTATATTTTTATACAAGACACATATTATATGTAATACATACATGAACATACACTAACTCATACTAATAATGATGTACAAAGAAACATACACGGTCTCATGATGCACCACGTTAGTAATACGAGAGCCCTTAGTGAGAGTGGACGTGAAGTGACATGTGGTTACTTGTTAGTGCATGTTTGAGCCTTTGCTATATCATACAACATTTTTTAATACACAAACTACAATCACAATAAACTAACCTTTGTAAAAGTAGTTCAGTAGATATGTCTTATCCTCAACGGACGCAGCGTTCTGTACGCACATCCTAATAACATCCAGAGCTTCGAAGACCAGACCTCTTGCCAAATATAGACTGCAGCACGATTGCCAGTCGTCCAGTTTATCCAGGTCATAGGCATTGCCATCTCCTTGTTTGATATGCAACGGTGCTGGTTTCTTCACGTGGAGGTACTGTAAAGCAGCTTGGGTCTTCTTTTGGACTAACAAAGAGGATAGTACCACGTTGTGTTGCCAATCCGATAATGTGTTGCCAGTTAGACATTGCAATTGATCCAATGCAAACTGCAAAAAGTATTTATACATGTAGGTTTAAGAATATAAAAAAAAAATATTAATAATAAATAATATCACAGTCATAATAAAAGTATAAAAAAGGAATATATCAATATTCATTAATGTAAGGGATTGCTTCATCGCAGGATGAGCTTAATCCAAACGTCAAAATAAGGACATCATATCTAATTATAGTCTTGTGACTGCTCTTAGATAGAAAAGGGGATTATAAAAAAAAATGTAGGTTTAACAACTTGCCAACTTTAGAAGAGCAATCTCACTGTTACCTGTTACAAAAACTAGAGATTCTATGTTCGATTACCGCTGAACAATTGAGATCCTAGAGCACAGATGGCGAACCAATGGCACGTCTAAACATTTTAGACACGTCAAAGACCACGAAATTCCCAAATGACAATAATTTAACTTAAACTAAATGTACCTTTTGATATTAAATAGTGTTAATTTTTTCAATAATCACAAAGTAATTATTTTTAATGGCACGCCTATGACATTATCAAATATTCATTCATTTAGCTACCCTACACTGGAAGCAATAATTTTCAATTTAAATTAAGCAATATACCGTTTATAAGATAGTAAAACTAAAAAAGCCCTAAGTTAATTATGAAACTATTAGTTCTTTGAAGAATTTAGACAGGATAATGCAGTAGGTAGTAGATTCCTATAAGTTTGAACTCATGGATTTTGGAACTCAAACAAAAAATTTTTCTTTCTCAATATAAAATTTAAACTCGTTTAGATATATCCGAAGAATTAAGTCACATTTTCTATGCTTATACATGGAACATGTGACTTAAATCTTCGGATAGGGCGACTATATGGGTTCACGATTACAGGAGAAAAAGTTTGGACAGTTACAAATTAATATATAAAAAGGTAGGCAGGTACCCAAATTGTCGTATATGGAATTTAAAAAAATATTATAAACCAACTAAAGTTGCTTATATTTTCTACTAAAAATAATTCTTACGTCAAAATCTCTGTGATCGAGATGCCAAAATGCCTGAGTAGCTTTGATGGCAGTGTTACTGAGTCCGAACATTGTAGGGAACTGCATCAGCCGGCGAATCACGGCCTCGCTGTATAAAGAAATCACAATAAGTAAGTAAGTAACGGCCTGTTACTATCCCACTGCTGAGAATAGGCCTCTTCTCTCCATTTTTGGAGAGAAGGATTGGAGCTGAGACCAAACACGCTGCTCCAATGCGGATTGGTAGGTTACACATACCTCCAGAATTCTCTAGAGATATGCAGGTTTCCTCACGATGTTTTCCTTCACCGAAAAGCGTGTGATAAATTGAAATTATCAATTAGACATATAAGTTTTAAGAGAAAAACTCATTGGTGTCTGCCCGGGTTTGAACCCGTGATCGTCTCTAGAGATTCACACGGTCGCACCGCTGAGCCATCACAGCTTATTGAAAAAAATAACAATATTGCATATCAACTACTAGAAATCCGCCCGCGTGGGAAGATTAAAACCGTAATATTGTATTTTGATAACAACAAAAACGGTTTATATGGGTTAACCTTAAAAGCTAGACATATGCTGTCGCGGAATTTTATTTAGAACTTTTAGAGGGAAATTTTTTTGTAAAATATGATTTTTGAATAACTTTCACCGTTTACTCAGCGCACGCAAGGAAGCTTTAAAGTTTTTTGTTTTTGTAAAAAAAATTATTGCTGCTCCTCTCCTATTCATCTTAGCGTGATGCAATATCGCTGCTTCCTCGATAAATGGACTATCTTAAACCCGAAGAATTTTTCAAATCGGTCAAGGAGTTCTTGATATTAGTAGAGATAAGGGATTGTAAGAAGAATCCATTCTCCAATACTGCTGAACCAACCTGACTCTACCGAAAAGTGAAATTATACTTTTATATATCCAAAAAATTATTCAGATTCCGATTTCACATGCCAGAACGTAAATCGGATTAAACTTTACCTACTTATATGTTACATATACATTTAAACAAAATTGGACGTACCGCATCTCATCGTAAAGCATAGAATAGTCCAGTAACAGATAGAGTAAGAGGGAATGTTTGTGCTCTAGAGCGATGTCCGGTATAAGGTAGAGTCGCAGTAAGGCGTATAGCGACGGTGGGGGGTAGAGACCTCTGCACTCACTTCCGCCCTTTAACCACATCCTGTAAAGTAAATAAGAATTGAAACAGATTTTATGTATTTTAATACATACAAGATTGAACTCTATTAAATATAGAGTACCTGGGTGATCGAGCCTTGCCCGGTAATTTTTGAAATGATGTAAAAAAAAAATTAAAATGAAAAAATGAAAAAATAATAGGGCAGGTGGGGCTCGATTGTAGGTATTTTCTCCTCTCTAGACCGCCCGTTCCCCAAATGAACTACCATGACTTAACGTTTGACAGCGAAAAATTGTTATTGTATTCAAAGTAAATTTCAGAAAAATTTTAGAGCCCGAAAACAGGGACAATACGATATTTTTTTAAATAAAACTTATCTAGATTGATTTTTGTCCCGTAAAGCCTCCTACTAGCTGAATTTCAGGAAAATCGTTGGAGCCGTTTCCGAGATTCCGAAAAAAATATATATATACAAGATTAACTCATTTAAATATTAAGGATTTAAAAATTATATAACACTACATGTTATACCACGGTATGCTATCTGGCTGAATAGAATAGACCATCCGCATTTCTTACCGACGTGTCGTAAAACACCACTAAGATAAGTTAACCCGCCGTATGGTATCCGGCTAAGTGGAATAGACCACCCTCATTTCTTACCAAGGTAAGTTGAGCCGCTGTATGGTATCTGGCTGAGTAGAATAGACAATCCTCATTTCTTACAGAGGGGTTTGTAAAAGGTGACCAAGGTAAGTTGACCCACCGTGTGGTATCTGGCTGAGTAGAATAGAGCACTCTCATTTCTTACCAGTAGTCGTAAAAGACGACTAAGGTAAGGCGGTGGATGCGGGTACGAGTCCTGGGGTTTGTAGACCAACATTTTCTAAAAACTATTTTTTCGTTAATCGACCATAACCTACCAATACCATAGACCAAAAACAAAAATTAACGAAATATGGGAATCGAGTCAAACCACATTTCAGACATATGTTGTTTTATTTCTTTGGGTTTTGATGTCTTTATGTATTTATTTAAAATTATGTATATATATTATGTATATATTTTCCATTTGCCTGTCATAACATAAGTATAGTCACTTACTCTGTGGACGAACCACCATATGTGTAATTATTCCATATATTTAATCTGTCAGTATTTTCATTGCGAAATATTAACAGGCAATTTTACTTACATATGGACTCTTTCTCCACCAAATTCGTGCTCAATCAGTTGATCGATATAAAGAAGGGAACACGATTTATATGCTGAGTCTTCATCGGATTTATCTTGCAGTCTATTGAGCTTGATACGACTAAAACAAAAACAATAGTTGAGTAATATTATATACGTCATCATCATCATTCCACTGCCCTTATCCCACTCTAAGTGGGGTCGGCACAACATGTTATAAACATGCTGTCACATGATTTGGCTGCGTTTTTACAACTTACCTTAGTCGTATTTTACGACACCTCGGTAAGAAAGAGGGTGGTCTATTCTACTAAACCGGATACCACACGGTGGTTCAACTTACCTTAGTCGCCTTTTACGACACCACGGTAAGAAATGAGGTTGGTCTATTCTACTCAGCCGGATACCACACGGCGGGTCGACTTACCTTAGTCGCCTTTTACGACACCTCGGTAAGAAATGAGGTTGTTACTATTCTATTCAGCTGGATACCACACGGCTTGAGTAATATTATATACGTACCATGCGTGAACAACTTAACAAATCCAAAACGCACACTTTTCAAGGGAGCTATAAATAGGTTAAAGTTTAGTAGTTTAAGTTATTTAAATACAGTAAGTAAAATTAACGGCCTGCTACTATCCCACTGGTGGGCATAGGCCTCCTCTCTCCGTTTTTGGAGAAAAGGATTGGAGCTAAGACCTACCACGCTGCTCCATTGCGGATTGGTAGGTTACACATATCCCTAGGATTCTCTAGAGATATGCAGGTTTCCTCACGATGTTTTCCTTCACCGAAAAGCGTGTGATTAATTGCAATTATCAATTAGACACATAAGTTTTTAATAGAAAAACTCATTGGTGTTCGCCCGGGTTTGAACCCATGATCGTCTCCAGAGATTCAAACGGTCGCACCGCTGGGCTATCACAGCTTATTAGCTTAAATACAGTAGATGCTCTTTATTCGCGCGTCCTTCATTCGCGTTTTTACTATTCGCGGACTAAAAAAATTGCGACTCAAGTCCTATATTCAAGGTCTAAGATTTCTTGATTCGGGGATCGAACCAGTACATCGGTACACACATATACATATATACCTAAATAAAAGCATGCGATATCCTTTGTCAACCTACCTCGTCAAGTGGACTAATAAAAAGATAAATAGAATAGATATTGTTACAACTTTGCCTAGATTGCGTTTTTAAAAGCTATCGGCGTTGTTTGTTTCGTTTGGCGGTTCTTTTGAGGTAAGCCGCCTCCGCCGCGGTCGGTGTTGTTGTAAACAAACAGAATATTGAGATAAAACGATCTTATTACTCAAAAAAATACTATTTTTTTAAACCATTGCCTAAATCTGAAGATAATATGTTACTTATCAAAATGTAAAGTCAAAAAGTGATTTTTATGTTTTTGCTTTTTTTATTTCGTCGCTTAGGAACCTATCCCCTATAACCCTATATAAATTACAATTCCATATTACGGAATATTTACGGAACGTATACCCCGCGAATAAAGAGTTTCTACTACTGTATTCACAAGTTTGTATGTGCGATATAAAAGACTTTACTGAAATATTTACCATACAAATTAGGCCTATTTTACAATTCCATTACCTAATGCCTATTTTACAATTAAAATAGACATTAGGATTGCCTAATTTATATGGATAGGAAGTAACTTGTGAAACAGGCCGTTAGCTAATGCTAAGGGCCTGTTTCACAAGTTACTGATAAAGTGTCGGTTAGTTAACCGATAAATAAACTAAGTAGCAGCTAAATGTCTCTAAAAAGAGACTCTAATAAGTAAAAGAATTAAAAAAAAAAATCGCGGCCATTTTGAAATAGTTATTTGCTGTGCAGCAGATTAACAAAATAACAGCCACGTGATCTACCTGTTAACTTATTAGGGACTTTAAGTGCTTAATAAGTCTATCAGAACCTGAGAAACGCAAAATTCTGAGTTAGCAGTCAGATATGTTCCGACAATTCTGGGTCGCAAATTATGAATATTCAAGCAATACCTACAAGTAACCTATACAAATATGCAACTACTTCCAAAGTATTATAGCATATAGTGCTATGGTATATAACATTGTCCACAACAAGGCGACAATAAAAATTCAGTGCCACTATTTGCGGACCAGTCCGTGGTTTCACTTTCAGGTCGGGCCTGAAAATCAGCGCTGCGGTTTTATTTATATTCTTAAATACCGCAGCAATATGCTGAGGCAGCGACCCTTTCGACCGACCAATAAGTTAAAATTTAAGTTGTTTTTAATATTATTTTTGTTATGCTTACCAGTTTCAGATTTACTTTTCATTCTTGCACAATTATTATTTATAAGTTGCGGATATTTTCTAGTTGAATAAATACTTTTATTATTATTATTTCTTTTATTTTTCTATATACAAATTTACATTATATTTTTAAATATTTTATGTATAAAATGAATACAAAAAAACATTTAAAAATATAAAAACATTTTTGACCAAAGGCAGCGGAGAAAGTGCTCAAGCTACCGGTGTTTAGGGCTCCAGACTGAGGAATCTCCTCACAATCCGTGCCGTCTCAAGCAAAACTGCCTTTTGTATCCTATGCGTGATCCAACAATTGAGAGCCTCTTAAGATATTGGTCGAGGCTCTTCGCGATAATACCATTAACCGACACAACAATTGAAACAATTATTGTTGAATCAATATCCCACATGGCGGTTATCTCATGAGATATGTCAAGATATTTAGTTAATTTATCTTTTTCAGCTCTTATGAGATTATCGTCATGCTGAACAGTGATATCAACAATAATTATTATAATTAATACGCTAACTGACAGTTTATTGGTAAGATGTGAAACAGGCACTAACTGTACCATCTAACAGTACGTACCGTTTTTTATATGTAGCGTAGAGCTGATGTGCGGGGTAAGGTAAGGCGTTGTAAGAGGGCAGGCGTTCAGGAAGCAAACCCACTCGCACAAACCACTGCACCACTTGGAAGTAGAGCGATACTGTACCGATGCCCTTATACTTCTCTTCCATTTCACTTAACGCTGAAATTTTTACAAAAGTTATAAGAAAAATTACAAATTTTTAGTTACTAAATACTATTACCCGCGGATTCGCCCTCGTGTAAATCAGATTATGATACAAATTTTCTCGCGTGAATCCCGCAGGAATTCTAATGTTTTGTACCATTAAACCACACCTGCCTCAAAATTTTTACTATCTTTTAGTAAAAACCGCAAGAAAATCCCTAAGGCAAATTAGTTGTTCACTTAAATTAGCCTTCATTCTAAATAATTATTAATATTGAAAAGACAACATTTCAAAAGGTCAGAAAAAAATCGATTATTATTAGTCGACTATTTTGATACGAACTAATTTAAAAAGTTCTAGTTTAATAAATTCGATTTATTTTTTATTTTAAAGGGAGAAAGATCGATTTTTTCTACTCCCTACTCCAAGTCACATCCCTGGACGCATAGAATGGACGAGTACAATAGATAACCCTCATTACATACCGAGATGTCGTTAAAAGCAACTAAGGTTAAAAAATTTGACTGACTGACCCAAGTTTTAGGTTAGGTTTTTGACCCAACAGAATTACATGTGTAACTACAGTAACATGGTTATATATCCTGGGGTTGCTAATGACACATAAATCTAATTAAAGGTAGTCACAGCGTGCTTAAAAGGTAACAAACATACAATAACTATTATAACTAACATTAGAAGAAAAAAAAGAAAATATAAAGTATAACAAACTTAGGGAAAATATAGAAAATAGCTTTGCATTGTGAATGGACGCATAAATTACGTTCTTACTCAATGCATTACTTGCGGTTAAGAAGAGACCACCCTTTTTCTTACGGAGGTGTCGTAAAATACGATTAATGTAAATTGACGTCAGACGGGTGGAATGTCTAAAATACGTAGCCAAATCATGACATGTTGTGCCACTCCACTCAGAGTGGGATAAGGCCAGGAGGATGATGATGACATGAATAAGTTACCCTCAGGCACCACCAGGTTGCAGCATTTAGTGAGAACTGCATCCAATAGCCCCGTAAGAGCCGTGAGTTGCTGCACGCAATGCTCGAGACACCTCAGTATATTTCTAGGATAAAAAAATCACATCTTTACATATTACTACGACAATGGTAGCCGAACGCTGAGATCGTGTGTCTCTTTATAAGAGATCACGAGTTCAATCCCGGTCAGGCACCAATGAGTTTTTCTATTAAAACTTTTGTGCCTAATTTATATTTGCAATTTATTACACGTTATTTGGTGAAGCTGTGTGTATTAATAGGTGAGCTGTGGTAGCCCAGCGGTAACACCGTGCGACTCTTTTCGAGGAGGTCACGGGTTCGAACCCGGGCAGACACCAATGAGTTTTTCTGTTAAATTTATGTGTCTAAT